>CM046727.1:35167006-36367006 GCA_025584915.1 Monochamus saltuarius
TGGTATACCTAACTCTTGAAAAATTTAATTGAATTGTATTCCTAATCAACCAGTCAGTTATTATTATTATACAGATATTTTTTTGTCAAAAATAAGCATTAAAAAAATTAAATCGTTAACATATAACAAGCAGTTAACCTCAATATCGCTTATAACACAGAATAAAGGAACTACCAGAAGCGAAGGAGAGAGCTGCCGCCAAAACACAATTTTAGTGCGTATGTGCGGCGCCACCATTTTACAAGTTGTTTATTAATCAACCTCACTTTGCTTTCTTGTTTATGTGTGTCGCTGTGTCGGTTTGGTTTGTTTTGGAAAGTGATAGATTATTTTAATTTATAGTTATGAAAAATAAGTATTGTATAAATATATATTTCATAAACCATATTTGTGTTTTCTTTAAGACCATCTCCGTTATTATTCTGTAAACATTGAAAAATAAATTACTTTTATTCAAAATTAAAACTTTAGGTGCTCTTAGAATCTAGTGCCCAGGGTGCCCTAAATCATATTTTTTGACACAAGTAAACTAAGGTTTAAAACGTAAAGTGAACAAAATAAATGGAGGGGAAAATTATTTTTTTTAAATGTACACTTTGTTTCTGAAAATAATTAAGAATAACTTTGTAAATTTGGAACTAGGAAAGCGCAAAAGATGTAAGAAAAGTCGGATGATTGCTGTGTGCTTTGCGGAATGATTGAGTTGACCTGCATCTAGCGTGGCCCACCAAGTAGGTACTCATACTTGAAATCTATACTTGAAATGAAAATAGCTTCCATAATTGAAAGAAAGGAAATATTAGTGACTATACTATTTAAAACATCTATTGCAGTATCAAATCTTCTGTATGGCAAATGTATCTGAATAAGCTCTCCCGCGTTAAATAAAATATATAATTTTCACAACAATAAAAAAATAAACAGGAATAAATGCAATTTATACATGTATTTTATATTTTTTAATAATTTTATACATAGTAGGTATTTTATACTGCTTAAAGCTTCAATATGACTAAATAAATATAGTGTCAACTTGTTTCTTAGTGTAGACTGTAGATATTATATACAAGTTTCTCTCAGTGTAGTAAGTAGTAGATACGTCAAATTTCAAATTCAAGGTTAAATTTTTGTGACCATCCAAGATCAAAGGCGCCGCCTTAGCTTTCGCTTCTGGTAGCTCCTTTATTCTGTGCTTATAATATCATTAACAAAGATGACAAATAGTAAAGGTCCAAGTATAGATTCTTGCGGGACACCAAATGTTGCTGGATAATCAATGAATCAGTAGCATATGAAAAATATATAATTTTTTATTTTAGAGAAAGAAAATAATATGTTAAGATCATTACGAGTTTATTCTGTAAATTCCTATTAGTAATACCTAAATACATTTTTTATGTTTTTTCGTTGTTTATGATTTACTGGAATGCTATTTGTTTTTAAGTTTTTTGTTAGATACGTTAAAATACAACTTGTTTATTTAAACTGAATTATAATTTTTAAATAAATTCGTAAGGAGTAAACGTGTTATTTAATTATCACTGTAACACTTTACATTTGCAACTACTATAATATTATCCAAAAAAATTACACTTTAATGTGTAAACTCTACACGTTTAGTGATACAAACGACACTGAAATGGGCACAAATTGCATAGAACATTTATTATATTAACACATATTCATATAAGTGCACAATCCCGTGTCGTCACAGGATTGTGTTTTTTTTTGTAAAAATGTGTAATAATTTTTTTACAGTGTAATATTCTCAATACAACTTAGACGGTATCTATCTACTATTTAATCTACTATGATTTTCCGGGTTGTTATGTCATAACCTAGATATCTAGTCGCTGCCAGTAACAGAATTAATGTGCACATCCTTAGATTAGCTATCTGTAAGTACTGCTGGTACTATAGCTGTTGTGATCAAAATCTGGTAATGCTTTCAGAATTAACAATTACAATTGTATAACAATAAACATTATTTACGAAAGAAATGTATGTTCATAACGATTAAATTATTATGTTTCCAGATAATTGAAATTTTACTTAATTTCTAAAGCATATACCAAAGATTTCATGTGCCCTCAGAAGGAGAAGAAGATATTATAATCGGGACTTTCTAACAATAATTAGATATACATTTGATACATGGTGATTTTCCGGGTTGTTATGCCGTGACCTCGGTAACTGGTAGCCTGCCAGAAACAGAGTTAAAATGCACATCCCTAGCATTAGCTGGGATACTTTTACCTGCCGGTGACTAACCGATGACTAATAGCTTGGCCACGCCTTCGCGGCTACTCAACCGTGACGGGTCGTGCGTCATTGCTGATATCAATCGTGCCCCGTCCACTGGCTGTTTACGCAGGTGCAGAAGCGCGCGCAGCTGCACCGACACTACGAGACCGCTAACGAGGTCCCTATCGGCCTCAGTCGCGGCGAAGCTTTTGCAGAGTCACCACTGAAGATGCCGACAGTGAAGAGCGGCGAAACGTTTGGAAGCATGGGATGCGACCAGTTACAGCGGCGGCTACGGAACGCCTCGGAGGACCACCAGTATCCGAGAAGCGGTTCCGACCGTAGCAGTCGTAATACCAACAGTAGGAACCGAAATCAATATATGGACAGGCCCAGAGACACCGATAGCGGTTCTGTCCCCACAGAGCCTAGCCCGAGAACAACCAGGGCAGGTAAAAGTATCCCAGATAATGCTAGGGATGTGCATTTTAACTCTGTTTCTGGCAGCTACCAGTTACCGAGGTCACGGCATAACAACCCGGAAAATCACCATGTATCAAATTACAGCACTGGCCGTGAAAGCCTAAAACCACTAATAGATATACATGTTTACAAAACATTCCTGTTATGTTATATCTGGAAAACACACTTGTAACATTGACTTAATTGTACTCTTATCAAAATTATACATCCAATATAGTATCCCTCTTTCTGTCTTCTGATTCGACGATTAGTTAGATAAATTAAATGCAACTGACAGTTAAGGAAACGGGCGGGTTAAAGATTTCCGGAATGCTGCGTTCAGATGTCCCGTGGGGCCTAGCGAGGATATAATTTTCCTTTTATTAGGTACAGCTTTCGAGTCGGCTTGGAAAAGTGAATGAAAGGACAAATTTATAAAACTGGGACTCGTCACAGCGCATTAGAGCTGGCATCTTCTGTATACAACTAAAAGATTGATTCTATGAATAATTTTGCTTTGAAAGAGGTTCTAGAGAAAAGTTGTGAAACCTGCATGAAAAAATATAGATGCCTTTGATCTATGACTATTTTAAACTACTAAAAGAAGTTACTACTAATATTGCTCAAACGGAGCTGTGGAATCTCGACAAATAAGCTTTCGCTTGGATCCTAGCAGAGTAAAGATCCTAGGACCAATAAGAATATCCTCTCACTGAGCAAGTGAAACCCAAAATCCTACACCTTTTTCAGTTACTTTAGTAGAATATTGCGAAATATTTCAATGCTAACAGACTAGCTATTTTTATGATGGGAATGCTTTCTATATTAGGTTACCGTTAGTACAAATTAAAGAGACGAATGTCTTCTACCACCCCATAGCAATCATGCCTTAAAACCATGAGATCTCAGTATCGTCAGATCAATGAAAATAAAGTAGGAAGAAGAACTCATCAGATGGAAGAGGAATACCCGCAGAAAATTGGTAAAATCAGATCAGAGTTTTTCAAGTATGATTGCAACAATATGGAAAAATATTAATCCTGATATGATAAAAAAACGGATTTGAAAAGGCTAGACTTTTTCGTTTTTTAGTTTTGATAAAGTGGTTTGTCCAACAAATTTCTAAATGGAAGCATATCAAATATGGCAATCTTTTTATGAATATACTTCACCTACGGCATCGACACCTGAGGGTTCAACTAATGCACCATCTGTATCCTCTGAAGATGAGAGAATATCAACATATTCTACTTCAGAATTTGTTGTGTCCTCTAAGGATCCAGAATTATAACTTGAAATATCTGAATTATCAACGTCAATAAAATCATTTGAATCAGTTTTATTGGAAGAAATGGAACAAGTTGCTAATATATAAATAGAAGCACTAGCAAATCTAGAAGCCGAAAAGAAAATTTTTCGTAAAAGCACCAAGAAAAAAAATCTATCTCTGTTATCGAAAGTGACGAATAAACTAAAAAAACCGCAGATATTATTGAGAATGCATCAGACAATGACGATATCGAGATGAAATAATACATAAAAAGAAAATGAAGTTAAAGGACGTGATAAACAGCTCTATTGAAACACTAAATATGGATGATTGAGTAATGGTAAAGCTTTCATCAAATAAGTCAATGAAAATGTATGCATTGTTCAAGTAATGCAAAAGGAGTTTTGTCTCTACGTAAAATGTGTCAGAAGGATTGATTCAGCTTCCTCATTCTATTCGCCAAATGATGATTATACTAGTATTATTAGCCTTGGAGAAATATTCAAGTTTTTACCGTCTCCAGTTATTGACAAGAGAGGAAAATCAAGTTCAATATTCTTGTCGATGCTTATACTTATACGAATTGACCCACCAAAAGACACACTTTGCGTATGGTTAAATAAAATGCCAATTTATTCTAAGAAAATCAAACGAAAGAACGGTTAATACAAAAAAGAAAATTTTTAATGCACTCGCGCAGTTTTTATTATCAAATCTTGTCCGATAACCTAGAAAAACAAACTGGCGAATTTACAGGAAAATACTTGTACCCGACACAAATTTCTTTATTTTTAAAATTGGAAAAAGGCACTAAAATCTAAAGGAAAATAGAAAATCGCAAGCGTAAACACACATGGTTTCAATAATTATGACAACAACTTGCTGCTGGTTACCTAACTCTCTAAATGTCAAAAGAGCGCGCGGGTGGCAGGCTGCCAGAGTCGCCGATAAATAAAGGTTTAATATTGTTTTGAATAAAAAATGTTTTCGTTTTACTAAAAGTTTGAAAATTCTTTATCCCCTCTTAAAATATTTATACCTACATAGTCATAGCAATATACCCTGTATAGATACCTAATGTATAATTTTGTACTGCTGTATTGACGAGGAATTTGTACGTAAACAAAATCTAATCCCAACATTTAGTGGGTAAAAAGCATATAAATACCAGCCCATCTACCAAAGGGAATATTTAGTTAATTAAATTTTTGCGGTTATAATTATTGCGGCCGGCTGTAATATAAATCAAGTCTTTGATTTAGTAAACAAATATATTATATCCAGCACTGATTAAACATTCATTTACGTTCGAAATACAGTAATTTGGTGATGAATTTAATATATGCGTGTAACGGTATCCGCAGCAGAATTTTTTCACAAATTAGCAGAGGAAGAATTCCCTCATTTTCCTCTGCCTCCAGAATACAGGTAGCAAGGTAATAAATTCTCGGTGGATACTACAGCGCCAGATGTTTGATTAAACATTCCCCAAATTTTCCGGTTCTGTTCGATTGGTGTATCGGCGAATAACTAATGTTTCATTGAATAGTTTAAGTAACTTCAGACTGCTTACAGCGAGGGGTTTGAAGTTACCAAAGTTGTATCATTTTTAATATTTTTTTTCCAAAAGTATCCATTTAGCGTCTCGATTTGTGAAAAAATATTCAAAATGTATGATGACCACATCTTTTTTAATATTTGGAGAGACGTATCACTCTATTTTTCTGAAAGAACTTCGATCTCGTGCACTGGTTCATGACTTTCTGGTGTATGGCTTGGGACGTTCCGGATACATTGTTTCCAAATTCTAGGTAATTTCAAGCGTACCGGTTATTCCACTTTCTTTTTCTAAATTTGCATCGCCTACCGTAGTCAGTATACCAATGAACATATTAATATGTTCAAAACAGATATGTCGCAACATAGTACTATTATGATATATAATAGTAAGGTTAAGTCGAGGATAAAATACCGATACAAATTAAGACCACACGTAAAAATTGCAACACTTATCCGACAAACCTTAGTGTTGAGAGAAGGTTTCCGTGGCACATTGGAAATAATTAAATCATATTACGTGCTTTTATGTAGTGAAATATAAACACCACAAATTTACTTGTGTAGGGAAAATGACCGTTCAACGTCTACTGTTGAATACATTGGCAATATGAGACATTTTTGAGGCATGAACAATATAGCTCCTGGTAATTCCTCATATATCAACTAAACACCAAAAGGGTGTATCCTGGATTTTTTTCAACACACTTTGCATTTTTTCTTTTGTCATAACACTGACTGGGAGTATATTACTAGCATCGTATATATTTTTGTGTACATCATCCATTAGGTTAATTTAGGGAAAGTCCATGTGAATCTAATTTCCTTATTGCACTAACTAAGAAACCATAGTATCTATTATTGCACGTCATCGCGAATATTTTGGTCCTTCAGTAAGTCCTGGAGTGTGTGTATGGCGCTGATGCTATTAGGATTAAATCTACAAATAACATCTTTTATGTTCATGGAATTGTTTATCAGAATACTTCTGGTGGTCTTCTAATCAAGTATACCATCTAGTTATAACTGGTTCGGGAGGCACAACAACTTTTGACAGTTGATATGAAAGTGTTCACTAAAGGCAAACGTATCATTTTTGTATATTTTTTCACTTAGCACTACAAAAACTTTATCTGAAGCAACTTGATCGAGTCATATATACCGAAACGAGTCAATAACAAAATTTATAATAGTTTTGTGATCGGTTTTGTCCAGCACTTTAGAAACCAGTAGGTGATTGTCATTAGCAGAGTTACTTTTTAACGCACCAATTAAAAAATTGGCTGCTGAACGTCTACATCACCAGGACCTTTGTCTATAACAAAATAAACGAAAATCTATTCGCGTATTGATGTCAGTACATTATTGTAAACCCTATTGACATATTTCACATCATAGATATGTTAAGTGGACTAGGCCATCATACATTTATGTTTTTGGGTAGCTGAATCGGAATCGGGGGTCCATTTAACTCCATCGCCCTAAGTTCAAGGTCATTCCAAAGTCAAAGCGACAGCAAGTGAACCAGACTAACGTACATTTATGAGTCTTTTGGCCTTGTAACCCTCTGAAATTCTTTTAAAAAATGCAAAAATTACTTAAATGATAGTTCTCAATAGTGATTTTCGGAAAAACAAGTCAAATGGATTTTCCCAGACAACTTCTGCACCAATCTTCAAAGTTTTGATACTCCAACTTATACCGCAACTTAGGTTTTGTCCAAATTAGACTTTAGATTGTTCCATTTGCTGCTGTTTCCATATCAGAGGGTAAAATTCCACCAGAAAAAGTTATCAAAGGAAATTGATGGGAATTCAAGGTGTTCACGGCGTATTGCAGTGTAGTGTATCATACACGAGGCTGCATTACATCCGTACCATGTACAGCATGTCGAAGCATTAATACCAAGGGATTGGACGAGGAGGACTGGTATCATGGCCGCCACGATCTCCTGACTTTAAATTATTTGGACTTATTTTTGTGGGAATATTTAAAAAATGAAGTATATTGCACTAGTATTGATTTACGCAAATATTTGTGTTAGTTTGTAGAAACTGGGTAATACGGGCCCAAAATGTTGTTGTGACATCAGGTATGTCAAATTATTTTACTAATTAAAACCATAAATTAATTATATTATTAATAATAGCGGCACAAGCAGCTGAATTTGCTGTATAAAAATAGATGTATTTTGTTTCTTTTCTTGGGAATTGAGTGTTAATGTGATTATGAAACATTCCTATTTTTACTGTATTTGTTGTTAGTAATAAAATAAACATTATTATTATTATACTGCTATCTAGTAATAGCTAAACTATTTATGACACAAAAAATACCGCTAACAGTACCTATATTACATGATCTTACTGTGGTTAAATATGACAATAATCAAAACACCATGCATACCGACATAGATAATTTTAAGTTTACCTTTCTCTTCTACAAAAAATTTAACACTTTTTTTTACTGCAGCAAAATACACAGGGTTGAACTGGAAATGTTTGTCTTCATTTTTCTTACTCTGGCTTTTAAATATGAAAAATTAATTGTTGAAGTTTATGTAAAAATTCCATAAAAAGAGCTACTTTCAATAAATATTTTAAGCATAAAATGACATTTTGGTAATATACATACTAACACTACCTAAGTTGAACTTTCTAATATTCAGTAATGTATAATTCTTTAGGATTTAAAATTCCTAACTTTAAAATTACATCGACATTCACTATTTTGAGTCACAAATACGGCCACCTTAAGCATTTTTGTGTCAATAAATTTTAAAACTGTCCATGATGTCACTTGAAAGTGGGATGTATACTCGTACTACACAAAAGCGGATATGACCCTAATTTAGTAGTAGAACATAATTCTATTACCCAATATTAAATACACCCATATATATCCCGGACTTGATTAATATTTACATATATACTATAAATATCAATCAGATTAATAGCTTTTAAATATTCAAAACGACCTTTCTCCGGTCTCGAGCTAACCACCTACGTTGTCTAGACGATACATTTTAAATTTCAAATAAACCAAATGAAAATTGAAAGCTTCCCACTTCGTATCACTTTAGTTGTGAAGGTGTTAAAATATTCCAGTCTATTTTATGGGAAAATTTAATTAATCCTATGAAAGGTTCTTTTTATTAATAATTCCTCGGTAAATCATGAGAGACATTTAAAATTTTTAATGAATAACTTCCGATGTTTCCTAGAATGTACTCTACGGTATTTTTTAATTAAAATGCTTTATTATGCCACTAGATATTAATCGAACAGTTGAAAAAACTGTAAAATATTAAACCGTCAAATAGTAGTCGTGAGTAGCTACACGGAAAAAGTCTAATCTGTATTTAAATACAGGGTGTTAAAAAAAGAGTGTAAAATATTTCAGGAGGTAATAGTATGAACCGAAATAAGCAGAAAAGTTTTAATAAAAATGGGTCCGGTCCGCAAAGTAACGGTTGCGGAGATATGGACCACTATTCGTTTTTCAAACATTTTATTTTATTAGGAATAAACCGACAAAGGAAGCTTTAAACAAACAAAAAACAAAGTTACAGAAGATGTTCAAAGTGCCCTCCGTCCATTTCCAAGCAGGCACGACATCTTCTTCTCAACGATATTCGAACTCTTTCGAAAACACCCTCCTTGGTTTCGATTTCTTGACACTTTTGATTAATCCGTAGCTGCAGCTCTTCCAGGCTATTTACAGGAGTACCATACACTAATGTCTTCAAATATCCCCAAACAAAGAAATCTAGAGGGTTCAGATCAGGCGACATAGATGGGTAGGAAGGGCCGGACCTGTTTTATGGCCTCCAAGATCGAGTGATCTGAACTCTCTAGATTTCTTTGTTTGGGGATATTTGAAGACATTAGTGTATGGTACTCCTGTAAATAGCCTGGAAGAGCTGCAGTAGTTACTTTACGGACCCATGTTCATTAAGACTTTTCTGCTTATTTTGGTTCATACTATTACCTCCTGAAATATTTTACAGTCTTTTTTTAACACACTGTATATTATTATACTTAAAATTTTAAACTTCGCTCAAGTGTATATGTACACTTGTTTTGAAAAATGACACTAAACTTAAGATTTACTTAAATAACAATATATTGTTAAAATATTATTAAATATAGAAAATAACCTTTTCTATATTTAGATTTGAACGAATTAAAATTAACCTTGTTAATATGTTTAAATTTAATACCAGAAATTTTATACTGATATAATTGATCATTTACTTGAATAGAAATTTCTCCAACTTGCTTTAAGTTATATTATTCTAAGAATAATAATTTTTGTTCTAGAATGAGGAAATTGTATGATTCTTCTAAATACGTGCAGAAGGAAGAATGTAATATTTTAATCAAAATGGAGGTTGTTCTAGACATTTTCGTGGAAAAATAAACTCAAAAATGGCATTTAAAAATGTAGTCTGGTCACGTCTCTACAAAACAATCGCCGCCGCAGCCTAGACGTGACGTCAGACGCCGTTCACTATACCTAAATACAGAAGTGTGCTTTAGTTCATATCTGTATACGATTTCCATGTTTTCGGACAATGCAGTACATATGTTTAGAAGAGTTAATTTGTCATTTGTGATATCATTAGGTATTATTGTGTTAAATAGACATTGATATTGAATAAAGTTGCAAAATAGCCTCGTAAAATGGGCACAGAGAGTGCAGGTAAATGGAAGAAGTATTGTATTATACCATTATGTACGAATATAATACAGCGCCTAATAATAATAATATAATAATAATATCTCTACCCCTCATTCTAATCACAGGGATTAGCCCAGAAGTCGGAGACTTGTGCGGGAGAGGTGCCGGCATATTATTATTAAGCAGGCCGCATTTGCGCCCAGGAACGACTTACGTTGGTAGGCCCTAACCACTATTCAGTGCAGGAATGAGGAAAACCTGGAAAACCTCATTAATTAGGGGGGTGGTCAAATATCAACCGGCATCAATCTCTCCATTGACCCAAGCTAACATTATTCCACCCTACCATAGCACAGAGAGGGTGCCAATCCTCTCCACGAATATAGCTTATATACGGTCTACCGGCAGCTGGGCTCGAACCAACTCCGTCTAGTCACCTCGATTCAAGTACTAACGCCTTAAACCGCGCGACCACTGACCGATAATATATTTAAATACCCTAACCCTAACCCTTTAATAACCCTAATAAAATATATTTCACCGTGCCAAAAAAAAAAAAATGAGGTGTAGGACGATGAAGCGCGACAAAGGGAAGCATTGCAACATTATTTGTGAAGACTACTTTAATTTAAGTTTAATTGGAAATATCGGTAGGTTTAAGCTCATCGAAAAAATGTAAAATTGTAAAGAATCAATTAAACTTTGTTATTAAGATACCAGAATGTATACAGGGCGTTTAGAAAATCAATGGTAACGAAAACTTACATTTTTTTCTCATATATTGTATTCAGCGCTTCCGATTCTAAATAACATGTTCTGTATTTGCTCCTACCATTTACGTGATGTAGAATGTTATTTGAGGCATTTATAAAATTTTGCTATCTGACTTCACTACATTAAATTACCTGTTTTATTCTGAAAACATAATAAACAAAAGTAATAAATAAAAATTCTTTAAAAATGTATAAGAAGAAATAAAATTAGTAGTAAATAGCAATAAAAATGTACTAAATTAATTTATGGGTTAGCGTGGAAACACGTCACGTAGACCAACAAACTTTATTGTCACTCTTGATTATACAAGAAATATCCTTCTAACAAATTTCACAACTGTCAACGCTTTACTTTGACGTTTGTCACTTGCGTTTGGCTGCTCAATATAAACTGACTCCAGCGGCGAGAATGATCCGCTTATATATGTTTTTAGGGTCCTAGAAGTTTTCGGCGGTCGCGAAAATCAAATAGAATGTGGCCGAGAAGGTTCCAGAAAGCGTCAAAATAAAGGCATCACAAAATTACAAATTCTAACATAAACAGAAACGCAATTTACAAACTATTGAGATAGGTTAGCTTTAATTATAACTTCTAACGTAAACAGGAACACAATTAAGAAACTAAAAAGACAGGCGAGCTTCCGTAACAATATCATTATTATTACTTATTATTTTTCAAATTAAAACAAGTAGTTTAATGTGAAATCAAATGGGATAATTTTATAAATACCTCGAGTAAAACAATATATCTAGTACTTACCCGACAGTATTGATGCTGTAATTGTCACGAGCGGATCTATATTGTAAATAAAGGAATACGTTACGTTTAACAATACCGTAAGTGCACCACATCACCACTAATAATTCTGGCATTATCTACACAGTATTTACACCATGTATCTATGACCTATAAATACTACAAAAACGCAAAAATACAAGAAACAAACCTGTTTACATCGCCAACACTGTAACATGCACCTGTATCCAAGCAAACAAATCGCACTGACCGGCGTGTTACGTCATACCAGTGATATCGCGTTTTAATTATTATGTGATTATTACCGCCAGACATATGCTCTGACATTTCAATATTTGAAAGATTACTCTGTAATATATTTCAAACCAATACAAAATTCCCTATTATTATACTTGAACACACTCTAAGGAAGCGCGTTTGCTCTGACTACATAGTTATGCCGTATGTTCCATTACCCATTTTCAGCGACTCACCGCGCGTAGCAGCACACTACAGCACAAATGACGTAGCCGGGCATAGTCGTCAATTGTTTTCATCATTTATTTGACGTTACTGTTTCATAGAAATTATGACAAATGTCAAATATCAGTAAAGGTGTACGTTTCATTTTTAAATGTATAGTAAGTTAAAATAATAAGTATCGTGTAAAGATAGAACGTGACCGACAAATGACTCTTACATTTTACGTCGTGTAAGTACTAGTAATTGTAAAATTACTAATCCATAAACTGACCTAAATATGATTTAACAAAATAAGTTCAGATGGTGATCGTTCATCGCAGCGCAATTATTCAAAATATTATAAGAATTTATATTAAAAATACTACACCCTGTATACTCTAAAAACTTGATCTATTCACATTTCAATTACATTGGGATGGTATAACTTGCAAGAAGAGACGTTATATCACAGAATATATAGCTAATATTTTCTGTGGTTATATGAATATTCGGAATCTAAATGCCAGTACTTCTGATAACAGACGCAGATTTTCTTTTAAAAATCGCCCCTTTCACTGTTGAAATGCTCACCTTTCACTAACCCTATTCATTACAACAATTTTTCTGCATTACATCGGCGGAAAGAATCTTAAGAGCACAAGGGGAATTACAGTTTCCAACAGATAGAATTACAAATTGTATTCTTATCTACATAAAAGGGTTGGATCCGCAATGGCATGATCTATGGGGGTAATTGAGGAAATAAATCGAGTCCACATGTTGTCTGTCATGACACGGATTGTAAAGCTGCTGGAGGCAGTACAGGTAAGCGGATGTACGTATGAATGCTAATAATAATGCATTGTTTCCTATTGTTCACTTTGATTCTAGATATAATTACAGGGGACGGGTTTGTTAATTCCCCTTCTGTTAGTTATCAGGTTTGTTAATTAGTTTCGAATATTTCATTCATCATTGTTCCAATAAAGTAGAAAACATAGTAGCACTTACGAAAATAAATGAGTGCAATTTTACACATATACAAGGTGCATCATCTTTAATGAAGAAAACATAAAATACAGATTCTTGCAAATATTCGGAATACAAGGAGAGTTAGAAAGAATAGGTCAACACTAAGCTGGGGGTACTAGACTACTACCAAAATATTATGTTTGAGCTTATCATGCCTTATACGAATGTCGCTGGTTTAAGATATATTCAAGGTTTAAATTTAATTCTGAAATTTCTCAATAATTGCACGAATAATAAATCCCACCCACGCAAAATACGCTAATATTTATTGACATGCAAATTTGACACAAGCCTACTAAGAAAAAAAAATAGCAATATCAGCTGCTGGAAGAAAATCAGCACAAAATACATCGAAACTTTTAAATGCAAATAACTCAGAAACATTTTCTTAGATTGTTAACTTTTTTAAGTATAGCTTAAACATATAAAAAAAATATGTTTTGATTTGTCTAAATAATACGGTGAAACTAACGCCCTTTAGAGCAACGTCAAAATAAGCTGGAAATTTGTAATTCTTACACCAAAAAACCCAACACTACCAATTTTCAGTCATGCTATCAAAACTTTCTCAATTATTGAGAAATATCAGAATAAAATTTAAACCAGTGACATTTATATAAGGCATGATGAGTTCAAACATAATATTTTGATGTCTAATATCTCCAGCTTAGTGTTGATCTTTGATCCATTCTTTTTGACTCACCCTGTATACAAGATGATTCAGAACTTATCTAAAAGAATTTGGGAATAGATACGTCGTGAAAAGTGGCCGATATTGTAAAAACAATATATATAATCCTTAAAGTTTTCGAGTAAAAATGTAGTTGTAGTATTTTCAACCTTTACATCGCTAGGCTACTTTCTCTAGACAGAGGATCTCGAATATTGAAATACGATTACTTTTTGTAGGCACTAAAGTTTATGTGACACCAGTAAACATGTGCCAAATGCAGCTACTTCTACTGCGGTGTGCAGTGAGTGCAAGTGTAGTGCAACGCAAGAAATATTTGAAACCGAATCGTCAAAGAGATGGACACGAAGATCAATTATATCTGTACCATGTACCATGTACTATTGACAATTTACGGAAATGTATCATAGTTGCCGCCAATAGTCTACGTGTTTAAAACGGACAAGTATCAGAAACATGTGTGTTACATGATAGAAACTGGGTAAGACGGGCCCAAAATGTTGTTAACATCAGGTATATCAAACTAGGTTAATAATTAAAACCACAAATTAAATCTATTAATAATAACAATAGCGGCAAAAGCAGTTACATTTGCTGTATAAAATCGGAGTTATAAAATGTTCTTTCTTCTTTCCTTGAGTATGTCTTTCCATTTTTTATCATTTATCTGGTCGCAGGCCGAGCCTTATCAGAGTTTACAGTTTCTGGTGTATTTTTAAATCATTTTCGAAATGCCCTTTTTGATTTTTTTTTAAAATTGTATTTGTAAAAGGCCCCTGTATACTCAAAATTTTTTCTTTAAGTGAGTTCTGAATCACCCTGTATATCTTATATTATCTTGTATCAAAAAATCCTATATTCGCGTTCTGCCAAGAAGATTTAACTCTAATTTTGTAATGGAATAATGCATCTAAATACGGCCCTGGATAAGATGTCACTGTTTAACAGTTTATGACCTAATAACCTAATAGGCAACCATCCAAAAGCCGAGTCAGTGTTGGCAGTTGGTATAATTTTACGAGTTTGTAATAAAATAAAACAAATAAGTATATGAAGGGTTCTTATACACTAATTAATTTTGAACTGAACGAAAATTTTCACTAGTTGTTAATAAAAACCTGGTACTTACCCCAGCGACAATTAGTTATATTGTTTCTTCAGGGTTAGACTAATATCTATAAAAATTAATTGCGAAAACCTGGAAAGCGTTTTTTATTTTTCAAAAACAAGCCTAAATTCCAGTAAGAAATGCAGTTCAAAATAGGTATAAGTGTGAACATTAATTAATATTTTGGGCAGTTTAATAGTTTGTTTTAATAAAAAGAAATAAACTGCAAATGCGAATTGGTTAGTTCTCTGTAAATGGTTATGTGGGATCCGAGATAAGATGTTTGCAGAAAAAACTACTATTATTTTAACAGGTGATGTGGGATTTCTACAAACAAAATTGGGTGCAAACTTATCGTATTTATAGAAAATGTTGAAACTGATATCCATTAGCGCGAAGGCAGGCTGGAAGCACACTTGACACTTGATGCTTCTTATTTTTAGGTAATGTAGTTTAAAGTAACACTGTTATACACTTTTGCTCATACATTGAGTATAGTTTACAACGAACAATTGTTCAAAATAATGTTAAATGTCGTTTAACGATCACGAATCGAACGTGGTTATAACATTTTACCATGATACAGTACAACAAAGGAACCGTGACAGATGATTATTTATTAACTGGACAAAAAAATTATGGAAAACTGAAAACTAAGTCAATCAGAAAGTTTTTCACATTTTAGTGATGATGGAATATAACTGACCTATGATGACCTATGAATGAATATTTTACTTCATTTTCTGTCAGGAATCTAGGTGCTTAATATTATACTTTAAAGATGCGCCCTGTATACCTAAAGGGTGTCTCCTAATGAATGGAATAGAAAAAAAGTTTCTACTCGACCTTTCACAAGATAAACAAATCACCCCAAAAAAATCGGTAACACGACGCTCCTGGTACGATACACTGATGACGTGTTCGGGTATTGAAGCCATATGGAAGTCCAACAGCGTTGCCACTCAGGACCACATACATATAATAACAGCATGTCTAGTACTGAAATGATAGATTTTTTTTTCTAATGCAAACTTCTTACTTGCAATCTGAAATGTATGCATTTTGTATATTTTTTGAGGTGAATTGTTGCATTTTTAAGGTATTCATTAAGCGTTTTGTTAAGTTCTGACGTAAAATTAATTCATTATGCCCTCGTAATGCTAATTCAAAAGCTCCTTAAAATTGTATACAATAAATCCTTTTTTGGATGTTCTTAGAAACAGAGTAAAGTTGAGCCTGTACGTCAATATTCCTACAGATGCTACTAAAATGTTTTTTTTATAAATTTTTCCACAACTCTGTTCAGCAGAGGATAACCGCTGTCTTCCGCTCCGTCGTTTTACCCAACTTGAATTGCATTTTTATTTAGGCAAACTTAATTAATAATTATAAACTACACTGGCGGCACAAACACAAAATTCACCAACCTCTACTCTGAAGAAGGAAGAGAAGTAGGGTCGTGTGCACCTGTTCATGCACGGAGGGCTCGCCTGCATAGGAAAACGGAGCCAAACGATGTTCGACTTAAACACGGAATTCCAGGAAACTACTCTGCGGGCTAATGCCCCGACCAGCATTGAATTACACCTGGAAAACCTATAGCAACAGCTAGAGTCATTCGTCAGACGCCCACCAGACATATACCGGTTTCGAGCTTATTAGCTCTCATCAGTATGCCATAGGTGAGGTATCCGACGAATAATCCTAGCTGCTTTCGTCTGTCTAACCAGACAGAAGGGACCATGAGTACGCGGTGTAGAACTAACTACATCTATCGGCCGTTCGCTACTCCATGCCGGACTGAAAATGTCACAGGCACGAAGCGTTCTACATGCAGTAGACACCATTGAAAGCTGTCGACCTTTATCGCGATCGGCGAGAAACGATATTTTGCAAACACGGAATTCCAGGAAACAACTACTCTGCGGGCTAATGCCCCGACCAGCATTGAATTACACCTGGAAAACCTATAGCAACAGCTAGAGTCATTCGTCAGACGCCCACCAGACATATACCGGTTTCGAGCTTATTAGCTCTCATCAGTATGCCATAGGTGAGGTATCCGACGAATAATAGGTAGTTCTACACCGCGTACTCATGGTCCCTTCTGTCGGGTTAGACAGATGAAAGCAGCTAGGATTATTCGTCGGATACCTCACCTCATGGCATACTGATGAGAGCTAATAAGCTCGAAACCGGTATATGTCTGGTGGGCGTCTGACGAATGACTCTAGCTGTTGCTATAGGTTTTCCAGGTGTAATTCAATGCTGGTCGGGGCATTAGCCCGCAGAGTAGTTGTTTCCTGGAATTCCGTGTTTGCAAATATCGTTTCTCGCCGATCGCGATAAAGGTCGACAGCTTTCAATGGTGTCTACTGCATGTAGAACGCTTCGTGCCTGTGACATTTTCAGTCCGGCATGGAGTAGCGAACGGCCGATAGATGTAGTTAGTACTACACCGCGTACTCATGGTCCCTTCTGTCGGGTTAGACAGATGAAAGCAGCTAGGATTATTCGTCGGATACCTCACTTATGACATACTGATGAGAGCTAATAAGCTCGAAACCGGTATATGTCTGGTGGGCGTCTGACGAATGACTCTAGCTGTTGCTATAGGTTTTCCAGGTGTAATTCAATGCTGGTCGGGGCATTAGCCCGCAGAGTAGTTGTTTCCTGGAATTCCGTGTTTGCAAAATATCGTTTCTCGCCGATCGCGATAAAGGTCGACAGCTTTCAATGGTGTCTACTGCATGTAGAACGCTTCGTGTCTGTGACATTTTCAGTCCGGCATAGAGTAGCGAACGGCCGATAGATGTAGTTAGTTCTACACCGCGTACTCATGGTCCCTTCTGTCGGGTTAGACAGACGAAAGCAGCTAGGATTATTCGTCGGATACCTCACCTATGGCATACTGATGAGAGCTAATAAGCTCGACACCGGTATATGTCTGGTGGGCGTCTGACGAATGACTCTAGCTGTTGCTATAGGTTTTCCAGGTGTAATTCAATGCTGGTCGGGGCATTAGCCCGCAGAGTAGTTGTTTCCTGGAATTCCGTGTTTGCAAAATATCGTTTCTCGCCGATCGCGATAAAGGTCGACAGCTTTCAATGGTGTCTACTGCATGTAGAACGCTTCGTGCCTGTGACATTTTCAGTCCGGCATGAAGTAGCGAACGGCCGATAGATGTAGTTAGTTCTACACCGCGTACTGATGTTCGACTTATTCTGCGGGTAAATTATTAATCGGCCAACTTTTTAGGTGTGCCGAGTGTGCCGATTACAGCTCATCCTATATCAGCGCTGATTACTGCGGTTCGACATTTGCTATAACATTCTCATTATTTCATATTGATTACACCGGATGTTTATAAAGATACAAATTTAGTTATTGTTTGTTCCTGTTATTTAGCGGTTTTGCAGCTCTGCAGCGCTTGTCATTGAATAGACATTAAAAACAAGGTTATTGAGCTAAATACGGTAGGTCAAGACTAGGGTTGGGAATATTTATCGATATATTGATAATTACACAGGTCCACAAAAAAAAAGTGGTGTGTGCTGAGGGTCTCATTATATTTTTTCCAGCTGAACATGAATCTAAAGTTAAAATGGTAGGTCGCAAATTTTAGAGAAAACCCATAAAAACGATAAAAATCACATCAAAAGTTTACACAGGTCCACAAAAAAAGTCATGTGTGCTGGGAGTTAGACTATATTTTTCCTTTGTATTTTTTCAAGCTGAACACGAATCTGAAGTTAAAATTGGGGGTTACACAGCAAATATGCCAGAAAACCTAAAAAAATCGATAAAATGGTGCTATGGTAGCTGAAAAATAGTAAATATTCACTAATTCACAGCATTTTTCATTGTTTCAGTTTCATTACATGGAAAATATATAATGAGACCCTCAGCATACACCACTTTTTTTGTGGACCTGTGTTATCGATAATATCGATAATAATACAGATAAAAAAATATACCTATCTAATTATCTATAATATCGATATTATCCATAATTTATCGATATTACAAAAAATTTATCTGACCGATAGTTTAGATAATACTGATAATATTTTGATTCACGTTTAGTCGTAGTTTGAAGCTTGAAGCCAATAATGATTTATGCGACTTATATGTAAACATTTTCGTAGGTTTTAGATTTAATTATACCATACAACAGTTTTAGGCGAGTAACATAAAATTTAGGGCACAATCACGAAGTGGGCGACATCTGTTGAGATATAATGAAATCCTTCCGCGGATAAATAACAAAGGCCACAGATCTTATAAAGAGTAGCGACAACTTGTCGGTAGAACACGCTGTGATATAAAAATTATTCATTATTTGAAGTTATTACTTCAATATTTTAATTATTTTAACACTTTAAATAGTTCTATAACACTTTTCCATAAGGACTGACAAATAACGACAAATTATCGATATATCGATAATATCGGTTTATTTTATTTATCGATAATCGATAGTTCCAAACCGTTATCGCCCACCCCTAGTCAAGACTCGGATTGCCAGATTGTTTATCACGGAATAGGTATGCCTAGGACTGTTTTTGTTGACTGCACGAGAGTTTTTTTATTAGTCTGTATTTAAGGTCGCCGTATTTCTGGCAAAATATGACCCGTATTTGTAGTGTTTTTAGGTACTGAAATCTCAAAAAATAAAGCTCGAAGAACAAAAATAACCACACAAATAGAATCTTTAAAGTTCTGTCTATTCATTATTACTATTTATATATAGTTTAAACAAAGTTTTAACTTTTAAAAAACGTATTTTCATATTGGTCTTTGCTGCTAACCTAATGTCACATTTTTATCAATTAATTTATCGTGCATATACATAAACCTATACAATTTTATATGTAACACTAAGTAAGTTTATGTTATAGGAGTATTTAGAACTATATATCAATTTTAAAAAATAGTTAGTTTGATAAATTTCAGTACCTAAAAATTTATTAGCATTTTTCCATAAGGGTCATTTTCTCAGCAAGTTCAGCCAACTGTATTATCTAGAAGTCTGTCACAAACTATAAAAATTTGACTCAATTTAACAATAAATAGTTCAGCCTCTGACTAAGAGGTGGCGGAAGAGTAAATTCTGTTTACAGGGCGAGCAAAATTTGGAATTAAGTATTATATTAGAAATTAAGACGAATTAAACATACCACATGCATTTGATTGCATTGTTATTGATATAAATTTTCGATTTTTCCACTTCGGAACGGTTATTGAACGTGCGAAAGACGTTCTGTATGCAGTTATGAGAAAATTTTGACCTTTAAAAAACCTCAAAATTAAGGGAACTAAAAAAATCTCTTTAATATTAACTAAGGGCTATTGGAACACTGTTAACGAAAAAATACAGGTGTTAAAACACCAAACCAAACTCCTGCAAAATTCAGAGAATTAAATCGATCTGTTCCAAATCTTAAAATACAGGGTGTTGAAAAAAATGTAGTCAAACTTGAAAAAAAATCTGAAAATTGACAGAATTTGAAAATTTTTAAAGTGAAATGACAACCACTTCAAAATTATAAATTTCAAAAGGAAAATCTTACAGTTAAATTATCTGTCCACTGATACTGCTGACTATCGTAAAATGGAGTACTTATACAGGGATGCAGGAAACAAATGACGCTTACCTGTATATTAGTGTACATTGTCCTCATGCCGCCAGTGGATTTTTTAACATTTACTTTAAAACATTTATTAGCAATCGTCTTGTAAATGACTGTAACTCGTTGGAGGTTGACATTTAGGTAAATTAGATCTCAGCAATATATTTTGACATCTAATTTTCGCCGTATAAGTTTGCTTACATATTTTAAAACCACCACACAAATAATGATGTAATAGATATCAGGGTCAGGTTGAAACATAAAACGATTGTTTTACTATTATCTTTTAATTTGGAGGTACACAAATTTTTCAAAAGTATATTGCTATTTGTCTTCTGTGAATTGTCTCACTATTTATTATTAAATACCTATTACAAAAGGGATAAATAATGAAATAAAAATATATTTACATTATACAGGGTTGTTCGGATATGATTTTGAGAGTTCAGTTTACATGAAAAATTAATATCACACTGTTCTATAAAATTTTCGTTCGAGTTCCAAGGCGTCTAAGAAATTATTTTTAGTTAATGTTTTCTAATAACTTTATTGCGAGCAAGTATATCGATTTTTTTTTTGCTTTATAAATAAGTTTAAAAATTTTTTTGAAGGGTGATTCCGTTAATTCTTAATTTTCTCTATCTCCTCTTAGAATATTTGTACTTAGTCATAGTGAGTAAAGTGAAATATAAAAATTTATTACTTTAAGGTAAAAGCTACGACCTGTCCCAAATTATTATTTACCCACTGGAGTATTAATTTCCACTGGTTGTAAAAATCGCACTGGGAGGGGTTTTTATAAGAGTTGTTAAAAATATATAGGAAAAAATATACATTATTATATTTTGGAAACTATGTTCGCTACTGACCTGAAGTTATGCATCAACATACAAAATACTATACCGCTTCCGACAGTGCACACTAAAAAATATCATTTTTCCAAAAATTAATTCTAAATTGAAAACTCATGAAATATGTAGTATATACCTTAAAAAACACAAATTATTCATTTTCCATTTTTTTAGAACAACCCTTCCTCCCTTTCCGTCATAGTGCGACTTTCGTAATCGGTGGAAATTGATACTCCAATGGGTAAATGACAATTTGAGACAGGTCGTAGCTTTCTTCAGGAGCCTTCGAACTGAACAACTGTTTACTGCAATTTAAGTTTCTTTTTTATTTCCGTTTCTTTCTGGGCCTCCAAAATATAATTAGGATCTCTACATTTCAAATGTTCCTCTTCTATTTAATATCACTTCTGGAGCTAAACAGTGCATATAAAATTTTTCAAACTTTTTGAACATATTTTCATTAAATATATTGTCTCGATATATTTCTTCTATGAACAGGTCATTGTTATCACCTGTGTAAACTACAAAATAACATAGGTTTCTCGTTGTTATTGCTAATTGCCCTAGTGAAAATTATAGGACATTTTTATTAATAATTGAAAGTTCGTTGGATTTAGAAAGGTATGTATATCATTATTTGTAAATTGAATTAAAGTAATAATTAAATAATAGGTACTTAATAATTATACAGTGTGGAAGGAAAGTATGGAATAAATTCATTATTTCTAAAACAACAAAGTTTTATCAAATTTTCTCGGACACGTCGATTTGGCTTTTTAAAAAGACTCTTTTTTCGATACCAACGCATTTCCGACGTTCATCTGTTTTCGCGTGATGACGTCATCGGATATTTTTTTAAATAGAACCCCTATATTTTTTCATCGGATTCTTGTAGAGCTTAACTTGCTGAATTAAAAAATGTATAATTTCACACTTGATTCCTTTTACTTTCCGAGAAAAAAAATAATAATCGATCCAATAAACGCTGCAGTTGACAGTGATGTCAATTCTGATTAGATTTTGTTTAGCTGCCAGAAACAGTTTCTAAGGCGACTTGATTTAATTTGTTGTTTTTGCTATCAAAAGATGTAATATTCTAACATGCAATCTAATAAAACAAAATAATGAATTAGAGTCAAATACGATTGAGGCAACCAGAATTTAATTATTAATTAATTAATTAGTTGCTTATTGTTATATTGTTTTAAAAATAAAGACTCCTTATTTTGTGATACTGCCGATGAATTTTCTATATCCATTTTACTCTCAACCAGTCCATCAGACACAAATGGGAATATTCACATTTTTTTCAAGCCGATTTTATTGGATCGGTTATTATTATTTTTTCTCGGAAAGATGAAGAAATAAAGTGTTGAAATTATACATTTTGAATTCAGCAAGTTAAGCTCTACAAGAATCCGATGAAAAATATAGGGTTCTATTTAAAAATATATCCGATGACGTCATAACGAGAAAACAAATGAACGTCGGAAATGCTTTGGTATAGAAAAAAGAGTCTTTTTAAAAAGCAAAATCGAAGTATCCGAGAAAATTTCATGAAACTTTGTCGTTTTAGAAATAATGAATTTATTCCATACTCTTCTTCCGCACTGTATAAATATTAAGTAACTATTATTTAATTATTACTTTAATTCAATTTACAAATAATTAGATACATACCTTTCTAAATTCAACGAACTTTCAATTATTAATAAAAATGTCCTATAATTTTCACTAGTATTACACACACATAAAGAATACAGAAAACCACTACTGCTGCAAAGCATAGATTTGCAAAGGATAAACTGCATCTGAAAATCTGAACGCTGAAATTTAGAATACGGAAAAATCGATATCCCATTTAGATGCTAGTGTTGTAAATATTTTGCCGCAGGGTCGAACGCATGACCTTCAACTCAGTTTCGGCTACCCGTTATTTTCTGTACTCCAACTGTGACATTCTTTAAATATTTGCAGTTCAAGTTTTCTCCGCTAGATATCCAGCACTTCCCGGTACACAGTTTTATATCATTGTCTGTCAACGATCGAGGTACTTTCTTATTTAGAATACCGCAACCTTAAATACAAAAAACGTTTCAGCCTCTTAATAATTTAACCTAGTGAGTATTGGATTTTATTTCACTATTTATGTAATGAAATGTGAATGGTTTATTTTGATCCATTGAAGTGTTGCAATTTCAATATTCATCATTTTTATGTTGAAACTTAATATGGCATATCATTTCTTTGAATGTCTTAGAGTAACCTTCGGAATGACTATCAATTCACATTTGAACTATTTCCCTTGTGTTTAATTCCGCTACTTAAAACTCCCCTGTTTTTGTCAAACTGCAGTTGTATTTAAACAAAACACTATCGCAACAACTTTATGGCTTCTGAGTGTTCTATTGAAAATTAAAAAATACATTGATATCTGACAACTATCAGTTTTATTTTAAAAATGGATATAAACAGCATGAAAGAAAACCCATTGCATTTAAAATAATTCTGAGCAATGCAAAAATTATAACGTTTATAATTTTAATCTCTTGAAGCATTCCGAAAGTTGTGGTCGAAAAACGCAATTTTTTGTTTTAATTTAACTTAACGTGCAATATAGGAAACAATGATACAAATTTAGTTACATTTTGACCGAGTCTACATCCTTCTGCATGTTTGTATGCTCAAATAATAATTGTAAGTAGAGCTTATTTAACAAGAAGTACTGAACTATACTCATGAATTTGTGGTCAATCATTTTGTAAAAATGGCTGTTGCTATTGCAAATACTTTCAAAATTACACGTAATTGACCACCGCTTCTATTTGGAAACAAAAGGGGAGCGATTTTCAGTATTTCTTGCGGAGATTATTGGAATGTCCACAAGCTATGACAAATGTCTCCTAGATATTGAAGTAGGTGATTGAGAAATAAACACAGGGCGAACGATTCGACATGAAAAAACAACAGGCAATTCCCTTTTTATCCATCTGGGGAACTCTACACCATGTGCGAAAGAAGTGTGCAGATATATCACATCATAATGATATTTTCTTCGCGTTAGCTTCTAATAAAAACGGAACGAAATACGACGAAAGAATAAGCGGTAGTTTCTAAAAGAACTAAGTTCGTTTCTTTCGCCGGTTTTATTGAAAAGGAGAAAATATTGTTTTGTCCAATTTGTTGATGAGAAAAATGCTACAAGGGTTAAAGTTTTCCAATATCGTGGTTCTAGAAAGATTTACAACACTTGTAAGAAGGTAATAGAATTTATATTAATTTTTTAAAGTTTCCCAATAATACAGTTATTGACAAATTGAGTAAAGTACCAAAATGTCTGCTTTAACTAGTTGTTCAAAAAATTATAGAAATAATTGAATGTAACAAAAAAAAACGAGCGTCTTAATTCTGTGGTCAAATTAAAAATATAAATTTAATTGTTTTATATGAGGTGTTACATAATCTAATGCCATAATATACGCCTTCATATTATGATAGACAAAAAACATTTTGGCATTTTATGAACGAAAATAGCACTGATGAATTATCCACAAAGAAAATCCACCCTTTTGGAGGAAAAGTTACAGTATAGTACTCGATTGAAGGACTGAATTGTATCATTTTACGTTTTACAATACTACTGCGAGGAATACTTAATAATTTTATATCAATAAAAAAAATCTGAGCGTATAGGCAACTCTTATAAATAAAATTTTGTAAAAAAAAAAATCAGAAAGGGCAGTTCGAATATGATTTAAAAATACACTTCTGCACGACACTGGAAACTGGTCCACTGTAAAACCTGTATAATCTGCGACCGGACAAAAAATTGAAAGAAATGCTCAAGGAAAGAAATAAATAACATTTTATAACGCCGATTTTATACAGCAAATTTAACTGCTTTTGCCGCTATTGTTATTAATTATTAATAGATTTAATTTGTGTCTGTAAATGATACTGCAGGAAACAACTACTCCGCGGACTAATGCCCCGACCGGCATTGAATTACTCCTGCAGTATCTGTGTGAACAGCCAAGAACTCTTGTCGGACACACCACCAGACATAGACTGGTTTCGGGCTTGTTAGCCCTCATCAGTATACCATAGGTGAGATGAGCGACAATTGAACCGGCTGTTCCTTCATATGTATGTTCACATATAAATTGCGTGCAGGTGAGATATAAGTGGTCTGCTTACTTCGCCCAGGGTGACAGGTCTGCGTTAAGTACCTACTAGTAGGTCGCTTCCTGTAAGTCTAGCGGCTTAGGCCGAGCAGGAAGTAAGCAGACCACTTATATCTCACCAGATTTAATTTGTGGTTTTAATTATTTTACATACCTGATGTTACAACATTTTGAACCCGTCTTGTTCAGTTTCTACAAACTAACACAAATATTTCTGTTTCTTATCCGTTTTAAACTCGTAAGTTATTGGTGGCAACTATGATACGTTTCCGTAAATCATCAATAGTGTGTATCCGCTTCGGTGCGATACACTTCATTTTTTAAATATCCCCACAAAAAGAAGTCCAAATGATCTAAAGTCAGGAAATCGCGGCGGCCATGGTACCAGTCCTCCTTGTCCAATTTCTTGGTATTAATGCTTGGACAAACTGTACATGGAACGGATATAATTGAAATTCGTATATGAACGTCACAATGCTCCAATAGGACGTGGTAGTCCTGGACCTCTATCTCTTCCACGATTCGGTTTCAAATTTCCCTCGTGTTTACACCGCTGTAAAAGTAGCTGCGGAGAGAAATGGAAGATCAGAGTGCAGCTCCCTAGCTGCAATCTGAATTTCGCTCCGAGAATTTTTTCCATGTATTTATATTTAATTTAACAAATAAAAGACGTTATTATTATTATTTGGCACTTGTTTATAGGAAAATTGTTCTGCTAAAGCATTTTGACAGCGTAATAAATTAAAACAATATCCATAAACTCTGAGTTGCTATTATACACGTAAACCATTTTTTACACTTGAAATACTAATGTAGACACTCGTGTCACATAAACTTTAGTGCCTACAAAAAGTAGTCGGATTTCAATATTCATCATCGCCTGTCTAGAGACTACAGTGGTCCAGCGATAAGGTTAAAAATACTACAACTTTAATAATGTTTTACTCGGATTTTCCATGACGTAGGTATCTATTCCCAAATTCTTTTAGATAGGTTCTGAATCATCCTGTATATTTCATAAATTCCTTGCCTACCTTAAATTAAAAATTCTCATTAAGTTTAGGTAATCGTAATTATGATAATTTTCAATTATATTTCTGTCGTATTCCATAATTGTTGCATAATTATTTTAACTGAGTTTTTGAAAGTAACAATTATTAAGTAAATCTACTATAAAATTAGGTATTATGCTCTTGCTACAGACTATGCGTGAATCGCGAATACACGCATAGTCTGTAGCAAGTCTTAAGCCGGTCCCAGACGATGTGGCGAATGCCTTCCAACGTTGGACACATCACCACTTGCCACATCGTGTGGGCGGGCGCTAGTGAATTGCAAGTGTCCAACGTCGGCTACATGCTACGTTCGGGCTTCTGTCGGCAAATCTGACCCACGTCAAAGGAGCTTCCAGCGTTGGAAGCATCGGTTGTCACACACCCACACGAGCGATCGTATGTTTGACCCAATCCAGGAGCGCACATGTTCCTTTTTTTTACTGTTCTGTGGATCTGCAGTATAAGTACGACACTGACGAACGTTGGTCCCACATGTGTTTACAATGTTGCAACAAAAGTTCACCCCATCGTGTAGGAGATATACTTGCCACATTTTTATGACACAAATTGTGTCCAACGTTGGCACCAACATTGGAACCAACATTTGAACCAACGTTGGACACATCGTCTGGGACCGGCTTTACAAGAAAAATAAGTTTTATAATTTAATTTTAATTTAATTTAATTTAATTTAATACAATTTAATATTTGGGGATAAAATTTGATATTTATTATCATTTTGGGATTATCAATCACTTTACCTGTGAATTTAAAAAATAAATTGAAAGTTCTTCAACTTTTTTACATATCTATGGATTTATTGTACAGGTATGTGATGTATGTATGGATGTAACGGAATATGCAAATATTGCATATCTGGAAATGAGAAAAACATAAAAATCCTATACTTGTATTCAATGTTCAACTATCTATGGTGGTAACTACAAAATAAGTAATGATGTAAGTCGATGCCCCTCTCAAATAAAAAATCGACGTGTTTTTGAAATTTTTTGTAAACTTTATAGTAAACGAAATATTCAGGTGGATAGTTTTATATGGGACACCCTGTATAGCAATTTCCGTCCTAGTATCATACGTATGATTAAATTAAAAATTAAGTGGTAATTATTAATAATACCGCCTGAAATCTCATTAAATATTTACTGAATAAATATACTTACAATATTAACTTGGCGAATTTTAAACCTCCACAAGCTTACCTGCAACAAAAAGAAAATAGTTAATTGGATAATTAGATTATTTCAAATACGTGATTTATTTTGTGTAAACAGGGTTAACTACCACTAAGTACAAATTTGCATTTGCTCAGAGAGGCCTAAAAAATAACAATAAAAATATTTTGGAATTCTAGCTCGATTTATTAAAAAAATGGGGCAAAACCGTCTTTTATTCCGGAAAATCGGTGAGCTATGATAACCATCGTGCGAGATGGCTTAGATTTGTCAACTGCCATGCGGTCATTTTGACAGAGTTTTTAAATGTAGAAACGATTAAAATTAACATTTTATTAATAATAATAGCTGATGTGTACCAATCGAATATATCGATAGTTACGTGTGAACTCCGAACGGGACCGTAGCCGACCGAGAACAACCACCACATTCATAATAAAGTTCAATATTTCTCATTGGAATGCAAAAGTCTTGTAAAATTGTAAAACAAGAAATTTTCAAGACTTTCGCAAGATAAGATATGATCTTGCAAGATCGAGCAGGAACAAGACTTTAAAAATAGTCTTATCTTGTTTTGCAAGTCAAGACAAGACTTTTTCAAATTTTGCAAGATTTCTTGTCTCAGCCAACAGTGGCCACTAGCAAAACACATACTCCGTTTACAATGAAATAAAATGTCTATTTATTCTAAGCAAATAGAACGAGAGGAATACGAATAGAAAATTTTACCATTTAGTTTTCCCTCCGCTGTAGTTGTGTTACTGGTTGCCGTACTCTCCAAACGTCAAATGTGGCAAACAAATAACCTCGCGGCAAATGGACGCCCAAAGTCATTAATAAATAAGGGATTAATGAGGTTTCGAAAAAAAATGTTTTCACTTTTTTTGGAAATTTTTTGAAGATTGATTCCGTTAATTCTTATTTTTCCGTATCTCCTCGCAGAATATTTGTCCTTAGTCTTTGGTAACCCTGTATATAATTTTCAACTATGTAAAATTACTTCATTAATAAATATTGACTGGAGAACAAGTTCCTTAATTGAGGGTTATGACGTCTAGGTCTTATTATGCTCTTTTTTCTGTGTGCATCTTTTTAAAACTGATACGTTTTTGTCAGAATTAAAAATAAAGTTATGCATGTAACAGGATAAAAAATGCAATTTTATTATGATGGTGATAATAGATGTAACTTATGATAACAAAATCTCACTTTTGTGACTCTTAGATACTTTATATTGGCATAAAATTTGTTTAAATAAAAATAAATAATATTAACAAAGGACCACATGAATGTTTTCCTGGAAAAACACCATAAAAGAAGTAGGACTGCAACTTAACCCTATTAATAAGTTAATGGAAGCACAGTGACGTCCAGAAGTTGAGGAGTACAAGAAGTAACAGGTAATATATTTTTTTAAAGAAACGCCTTGTGTATTGATTAATTTTTTTTTCTGATTTCAAAGATATCATAAATGATATTCCTATCTTTAACCGTTTTTGAATTATTGAACCTTGAAAATTGTATTTAAGCTCTATTATACGAACGGAAATTACAATTGTTAAAGTAGTCTATGAAAATGACAAATATTCTGTTATTACTGTTTATTAAATAAATAATTGAAGTAACTGTTTTGTAGTTTTCTTAATAATTTATTAATTTTCAATTTTTAATAACTCTTAAATAGTTAAAGATAGGAATGTCATATAACATATTTTTGAAATCAGAAAAAAAGAATAATTCAAAAATTAACAATACAACGAGCATTCTCTTAAAATAATATATTATTGCTTCTTGTACCCCTCAACTTCTGTACGGCACTTTGCTTCCATTAACTTCAGGGATTCAGATACAGCCCTACAACTTTTACTCGAGATTTTATTTTGCATCTCTAATAATAACGATAATAAAGGACATACATATAATGAATAACCCTGTATATATTATTGTGAAAAACGTTATCATCCTGTATGGTTGTACTACACATTTTGAATTAACAATAACTAAAACAGTTTTCACATTTCTAATTATCCATTGCGGTAACTGGAAACAGGAGAATAAAACAGGATATATCCCGCTTAGTTTAATCGCTTGCAAATCTTAATTAAAGCTGAATCGTTTCTACATTTAAAATAATACATCTCTTGAAAATAATATCCGTTCGATAATTGGTTAATTTCGTACTTCCCCTTTGCCATTTTTCTTCCTTCTCCGGAGTTTTATGCATCGGATTAGAAACAAGCACGTGCGAAGGAACGACAATTACAAGTAGAAGTTTAGTGATAAAACCGTGGAAGCAGGTGAAGTAAAAGTTTCTAGATTAGACTCCTTGATCACGCGACGGGGGATTAAAGGAGGCCATGACTTGGATGCTTTATTGTTTTACTTTTATAAGATCCGAACGGGATTTTGTCGGTTCTTATTTTTAACACGTCTTTTCTGGAACTTTCTAGAGCTCCTCGAGAGTCAAGTTGAAGGCATTGTTGTATATGTTTACCAAACTTTCATGCTATATGAGCAACAACTTTCATAAAGTCTTAAATGTAAGTTCGGGCTTAACAAGTACTACCTGAGAATAATATTTCCATTAAAAGCTAAATGTTCAGTTTGTAAGAGGTTTGCGTTATGCATTTTAAGTAGTTGCCAATGCTGATAATACACGGTTCACCTATTCAGAAAAAAGCGTGTACAGGGTGTTCCAATTTCATTGTCATTGAAAGGTATCTAGGAAACTATAAGAGATAGAAGGATGCGGCTACTTTTTGAGAAACTTAAGAAGTCGCAATCAGAACCTTAATTGAAATTTACGAAACTACTTTTAATAGAATCTTTGTATCTCAGAGAATGCCTGATATATCGAAATGATGAAAATTGCTTCTGGTAGAGCTTTCTGCGTAGAGTGCAGTGGCTACTTGCAACTTCTCTACAGAGTGTTTTTTTCAAATCTTTAGATCTAATATGCTCTAAACATATAGAAGAGAAAACTATTTTATGGTGCATTAAAATCAATGAGAAGAGAAAAAATATATAATACAACAAAAAATATTAAAAACAACAAAAGGGACATATTAATTAATCACAGACACAAATGGGAATATTCACATTTTTTTCAAGCCGATTTTATTGGATCGGTTCTTTCTCGGAAAGTTGAAGGAACAAAATGTTGAAATTATACATTTTTTAATTCATTTAATTAAGTTAAGCTCTACAAGAATTCGATGAAAAAATATAGGGGTTCTATTTAAAAAAATAGCCGATGACGTCATCAGGCAAAAACAAATGAACATCGGAAATACCTTGGTACAAAAAAACGAGTCTTTTTAAAAAGCAAAATCGACGTCTCCGAGGAAATTTCATGAAACTTCGTTGTTCTAGAGATAATGAATTTACTCCATACTTTTCTTCCACACTGTATATGACAGATTTGCAGTAACCCTTAAAAACCGTCCAATTTGACCGCTCTGTACAAACTTTATTTATATATTTATTTTAAATATTCAATGAAACTGGCTCCTTTATCAATATATTTTTTAATATTAAATTAACAACCTGCGATATTACTTTCTAATATTAAAGCTTTGTTTATGAGAACATATTTTTCAGTTATTTTGATTTTCTTTGAAAGAAAAAATCAACTTAAAATATTTAAGATTTATTTCATCGATAAAAACGTTAAGCTATTACAAAATAGAAAATCGTCAAAGGCATTGAAGTTATATCCATTAAGACTAATATTTTAACAGAATTACCACTATAAACGCTCTGTATATACACATCCGTAGGGTTTCCCCTACAGCAGCTTAGAACAGTCCCCCATCCCGACAAGACTTGGTACAATTTCGTATATTGTAATCCCGCTGCAGAAGGGCACTCATCGTTTGGCAACTCTTGACAATACTTCACGTGAGCTGTATCCAATAAAGGAATTTTCAGGGAGGGAGAACAAGGATATAAAACAACGGCGGGGGAAGGAAAGACTGGATCCATATTTGAGCATTCCTTTATTATCATAATGTTATAAAATGAAAAGTATAATCGAATCATATTTGAGATGAGGAGATGTCTCTCTAACATGGGAAAAGCGAATATCATCGTAGCATTCCAGAGGTTTCTGCATTTTTATGCTTTCTGAAGATTATTCTGCAAAGAGTGAGAGTGTATGGAAAATAAATACAAATATATTTCGGAATACCAACATGATTCTGGAGATAAGCCGTCCGCTGTTACTAATTTAGCAGATTTTTATCATATGAATCTGAAATATTAGTCAGTACAGGGTAGATGGATGTAGCATATACAAATTATCTTTTAAATATTTGATCGATTGATCATTTTATAGTGCTTGAAAAATTTTAATGTTTTGGTATCAATTCACAATTGTAAAGTTTTTTAAATATTATTTACTTGAAAGACTATAGTACTCGTAGGTATGTATCTTACAATGGATTACACTATTTTAAATATTTAGCCACATCTGGAGTTCCGCAAAAATCTAATCTAGGTCCTTTGTCCTTTACTGTTCCTTTTATTTATTAACGATTTGAACGACATAAGATCACACACACTTTTGTTTGCTGATGTTTTAATATACAAAAATATATTCATTGGACAACTATGAGCTTTTTCTGACTGACTTGGATACTGTACTGACTTGGTGTGATAAAAATAAATTACGTCTAAATGCGGCGAAATGCAAAATAGTAAATTTTATTAAGAAATTATTCCATTATATATATGATTATGTTATTAATAGACTGTATTATCTTATTGCACATTAGTTAAAGATTTAGGAATCACCTTCGATCAGTAATTTTCATTTAATAATCATATAACTGAAAATTTCCTAGGCAATGAAAAATTTTGGCCTTATTGTTAGAAATTGTCAAATCTTCACTAACATAAATTTATTAAATATATTATATAATATAATACTTATATACACTTACTTTTATAACTACAATTGAAAAACATCGAGAAAATTTCTCCAATAACTAACATTATTTCACATACTATTATACATGCTAAATTCCACAGTAAATTTATAATTTGTATTGTAATTTTTAGGTTATTGCAATTTTAAAACATATGTAATTTTACTGGATAATTTTAATTTTCTTATATTTTTTATACAGAGTGATTCAGAATTTATTTAAAAAGAAATTTTGAAGGTACAGGGGACTTACAAATAGTTTTATAAATATATAAAAAGGGCATATATACACCACACTGTAGAAATACGCCGTGGACGGCCTGGACTCCATGTCTTCCACGATTCGGTTTCAAATTTCCCGCGTCACAGTCGTGTTGTACTATACTTGCACTTACTGCACAACGCGATAAAAGTAGCTGCATTTGGCACATGTGTATAGGAAAATTGTTCTGCTAAAGCATTTTTAAATCACCATAAATTAAAACGATATCCATTAACTCCAAGTTGCTATATAGGTACTTAAGCCATTTTTGACACTTGAAAAACTAATGTAAAAACTTACTCACAAAAACGGTACACGTCACAAAAAGTAATCGGATTTGAATATTCGGAATCGCCTGTCGAGAGACTGCAGTAGCCCAGCGATGTAAAGGTTAAAAATACTACAATTCCAATCATTTTTTACAAACAATTTTTTTACGATATTGATTCCATGACGCACCTATTCCTAAATGTTCTAAATAAGTTCTAAATCACCCTGTATACTTACCTTTACAATTACAATTTAAAAATATGTATAAAGGAAACTATTTCAATAATAGAAAATATTTCACATACAGATTCGGAAATTGCGGATCTTTACAGAGAAAGTAGAAATTGCCGCTTCATCCCAGGGAAGGTACGAAATTTAAGAGGCGCGGCGACATGCATTGGTCTAGCATTACCCACTACTACGGTAATCGGTTCCGTATCGCCAACGCCAATTCGCCATTGCAAATCTAACTGTCCGGTCAACTGATGCCAGTGTTGTCAGGTCTCATGCTTTTGCATGAGATCTCATGCATTCCGAGGAAATCTCATGCTCTCATATTTTGATTACAAAATCTCATGCTTTTAATAGACACAAAAAGAAATAATACAATTATTAAAATTACTCTTTGAAATCTACCAAAACAAAGACCTAACGAGAAATAAAGGCAAATTCGAGGGCAAAATTGAATAGATAGAGGTAGGTATCTACAATATTTGGGTACTTGATATGTCCTTTATTTTAGACTGCTCTCTTAATAATTAGCAATGAATACATAAACGGGTATGACAGTACGGATATGCGGTGTGTGTGCTGTATTCACGCTGTATTGCAGTGAAAATGGCATTTCAAAAGTAATTAAAAATTAAGCTGTGTCAAGAGGTGTTTTTTGATAAATTAAGCCATTTCATGCTTTTTTCTCCAAACCTCATGCTTCTTTGAAATTATTCTCATGCACTGAATTTTTCCCACCTGGCAACACTGCTTGATGCGAACACGCTGTGGTGGAAGTATGCGTGTAGCATGACACAAATACACGCAAGCGGCAAAACACAATTCACCATCAAGATCCTCACTTTCCAAATCTGTATATGACTGAATATCAGTGTGTAAAAAATTAAATGATGAGCAATATGCATATATTAAAAAATGTATATACCTTCCAAAGAGTTCATCAATCAGTTCGAATATTTTCGTTTTATTTAACAATAGTATTGAGTAGCCAGTGACCACTAGATGTAGATACGTACTACATCTCGCGAACTCATGTCTTTCTGTGGGTTATGATAGATATGGAACAGCCAAGACTATTCGTCAGTAGCCTCACTTACTAATAAGAAGCCCAAAACCGGCACATGTCTGGTGGCAGCGCTGACCACTAACCGTGATTGTTGGCTATATGTTTTTCAGGTGCAATTAATAAAGTACTTCAGGGCATTAAACTGCAGAGTAGCTGTTTCCTGAAATTCCGCTTTTACAGGTTAGTTTCGTCTATTTTCGTAAGGAGTCAAAATGGGCTCATGTTGAAATTTGAGTGATGAAGTAGGTGAATTATTTAAATTTATCTCGAAAAATACTAAATATATAAAAAAATTACGAGATATATTATTTTAATCTATATCTAATTTAATATTTTATCGGTCAGTGGTCGCGCGGTTTAAGGCGTCAGTACTTGAATCGAGGTGACTGGATCGCTGTGGGTTCGACCCCCGCAACCGGTAGACCGTATATAAGCTATATTCGTGGAGAGATTGGCACCCTCTCTGCGGGTATGGTAGGGTGGAAGAATGTTGGCTTGGGTCAATGTGAGAGATTGATACCGGTTGACATTTGACTACCCCCCTAATTAATGAGGTTTTCCAGGTTTCCCTCATTCCTGCACTGAATGGTGGTTAGGGCCTACCAACGTAAGTCGTTCCTGGGCGCAAATGCGGCCTGCTTAACAATAATATGCCGCCCCTCTCCCGCACAAGTCTTCAATTTCTGGGCTAATTCTCGTGATTAAAATGAGGGATAGAGATATTATTATTATTATTTTAATAAGACCATTATGACAATTTAAAAACACTGAAAACATTTATTATCATTGGCATAGACTTCTTCTAGAAAAGAGGATCCTCTTCCCTTCCTTGCGATTATTTTTAATAAAGCTTTTCAGAAAACTTTTCCTTCATTTTTAAAAATAATACTGTTCAAAATTATAAAATATTGATGTGAATAACAATATTAAACTATTAAGTTATATCACACATTTTGAAGAAAAATGTTAATATGTATTAGTTTATATTGTGTGTGTATCCCATTTATACTTAAAATACCTCATCACTGTAAATTGCACTGCAATCCTTATAATATAATTATTAATTTGTAACTTGAAAATGTTAACTACAGAACAATTGAAGTAATAATAACGCTATATGAGGTAAATAACATCTATTTTCAGACTGCTTTCGTCTAGACGTGCCTGTTTTGATACTTATAAAGTTAGAGAAACCGGAAATGCTGCGGGTAACTTCGGACGTTGTTGAAATCACGTACTATACAAGTAATTATAAAAGCCGAATGAAATCATCAACCCAGGAAGTATTTAATTAACAATTTTCCTGGCAAATTAAAGGCAACGAAATATATTCGCTATTTGTTGTTTGCATATAAGCCAGACATGAACAATACTAATTTTATTGTTTATCAAGTAACTGCTCCATAAAAGTGGTCAAACTCTGCGTACGACACTGCTGTAACTATCACAGTTCCAAACTTTCCTAGGACTGGGAGAAAGTTTAATTTAATTCCGTGCTTTACAACCTCGTAAAATTTGAACAATAACTTTATATTATACTCCAGTGCTCTTTTATGACATTTATGTAAATGCTAGTTCGAAGTGCTTATTTAGGGACCTTACTGACCTTATAAATATACAAGCGAACGTCTTACGTGTGGGATATTCAAATGGGATAATAAATACCTACTAAAGAAATGTAATCCTTTTAAGTTGGCGTTGAATAGGTGTTACAATAATGTATCGCCGATCAGCTCGGATTACAGCAATATACTATACTATATCCATTACGTAACTTAGTTAATTATTGAAATCATATGTAATTTATTCGTGTAGATAACATGCTACCTCTTGTTCCGGTACCTTTCTATGCAGATAGAAAAGGTAAATATAAAAGTTACAGACATTTTTCTACGATTTGAAAACGATAAAAAAACAAACAAATGTGGTACATATACAGGGTAAACGCGTACATATATTTTGAGCAGCGGTATACTATACTAGTATCAAGATTAAATATACTTAGTTCAAAACTAGCTTAGTTTTTCTATTCGTCAAGTACAGCAATACTTTATTGAAAGGATTCTCTTGTGTAATAAGAACATATTTTCTTCTTTTAAGAATAAAAAGAATCACAGCTTGATATTTTATACTGCTCAATTTGTGACATAAAAAATTGGTTTTTATAATTTTGTCATTTAAGGTGCCCGTATCTCTCGCCGTAAAATGATCAAATTTGTGGTGTTTTTAGGTACTGAAATCTCGAAAAATAAAACTCGTACAGCAAAAGTAATATCAAAATAGAATTATTGATGTTTTGTTTATCCACTTTTACTATTTAAACTTTCCTCAAATAATGTAATAACTTTTAAATGCATTTATATGACACACATAATTTCGCTATTCTAACCCCACATTTTAACAATTATTTTCACATACTTATAAACAAAGTGAACAATCTTATATGCAGAACTATGTAAGTTTATGTTATAACAATGTTTACATCTATAGTTGAATTTAAAAATACGTATTTTGAAAGATTTCAGTACCTAAAAATTCATTGGATAGATCGCTTTCTGATGTTAAATATTGATTTTACTTCGGTACCTTTGAATATTTGCAGGTGGCATGAAATAACATCCTTGTTATTTGCTAAGCTCTATATTATTCAGTTCTTAAATGTCTAAAATTATTTATATTTGTAGAAAACACTTTTCAGGAATACGGCGCCCTTAAGGTACGGATTCGCTGGTACGACTGCGGCTGCGGTTCGCGGCTGCGACTCGTCGCCAATCAATATACAGTCTGAATGTTCTCATCAACTACAGCATTTAAACTGCCTATTGGTCGGCGACGAGTCGCAGTCGCGAGCCGCAGCCGCAGTCGCACCAGCAAATCCGTGCTTTTATGGGTTTTGATGTTTGTGTTCTAATAATTATTTTTTATTAGCTTTTAACTGATTATTTTTGTATTTGTAGATTAGTTATTTTTAGTCTGTTTATTTCATGTGTACTTGTGTCTCTTGTCATTTAAATTGTAATACGTGCATATATGTATGTAAATATTTCTGTTTGTCAGTTAATGTAATAAGCCATTGTTTGTACAAATTACTATGTAAACTTGTCCAGCAATTGGGTGTATACCCGTTGGACATTTTATTCTAAATAAATAAATAAAATTACTTGAAATCAAGACAACTAATATACTTAATATGAAAAGTTTCGTTTCTGTTTTATTTAGACAGTAAGAATTATCAATACCTAAAAAAATATATAAAAAAACGAGTAAATAAAGGGTAAACATTATTTAAGTAGGTGTTTGTCATACTTAATTTAAAAATTCATTGACAGGCTAAAATCACTTTTGTCATTGTCGATATTTAATTTCAAATAATTTTAATTTATATAATAATTTTTATAGTTAGATATTTGACTCAACTTAAAGGAGACCACCTGAAGAAGCAATCCTAAAAATGCAGAAATAGGTCAGATCTCATCTATTGTGGTTGAATTTTCGAGTTCCCACTGTTTCAAAAGTGAAGTTAGATATTTATAGAGTGTTTTCATTAAACCAGGTTAGTAAATTTAGATAGATTAATTTCTTTAGATAATTACTGAATAGATCTGTGTCTGTGGAATTGTTCATTAACATACCTAGATGTTTGGTATCAGAGAATATACATATGACTTAATTGATAGGAATTGTAGGAGGTTTGATTTATATTAGCTTAAAATACCTTTCTAATACAGTAAAAACCCCTGTATCTTTGTAATGAAGCATTTTTCGAATGTAGTTTATAATACAAACTGATATTATTTTGTGGTCCTCTGTCTGCCTCTAAAGTTTCCGCTCTCAGAGGACCACCCGGTACATCTAAATTATGTTTTTCAGCGCGTTACAAATTTAGTGGTTGATAATGTGTGCATATAGTATTTTTGACGTTATGAACAAATTTACATTACCTACCACAAAAGCTCCATAGGCATACTAGGCCCATTGGATAATAATTCAGAATTTTCTCAGGGGTAACAATCATGATCTACAATAAAGAAAATAAATTTCATAAACGATTTGGTAACAAAGATATAATCTTGGTTTTAGATTCCATAAATTGAATAGTTCTAGAGAAATTTTCTATATTTTATAGCAGTATACAATATCGGTGCCTTTACCATTTCCGTAAATCAGTTATTATTGATTGGTAAAAAAACTATCGAATGTACTACTAAAAAGAATAGAAAATAGTTCTTAAAGCGTTCATTTTATTGAATTAAGAGTATAATTTTGTTAGTAAACCGTTGGGACACTCATTTTTAATATTTATAGATCATGATCATTATCGTTATAAAGAATAGAAAATATTTCATAAACCGTTATCGAATTCACAATCTAGAGAATAGTTTTGTTAATAAATCGCTTGGAGAACTTATTTTTAATATTTGTAGACCATGCTCGTTATATCTGAGAACATTCTGGATTGATAATCACCATACCTAGTCCATTTCTGGCGCTCTAATGGTAACATAGGTTGGATGGTGACGTCGAAAAGACAATGTGCGCAGATATTATTAACCATCAAATTTGAAATCTGTTCAAATACATACTTTAAAAATTATAACAAAATTAAGATTTCAATTCTTAGTTTTGGAGACCTGCAACATACTTCATTTCTATAATTATATGATTCATTTTATTCCTTCCGAAACTTAGAAGGATTTAGAAAATTAGTATGCCCTTTTTTGTTGAGCATCATTTTATTCTTTCAGATATCTTTGAAATATTTAATTCCAAGAACAAACAGCAGACGTCATGATATGGACTTAGAGAACACCCTGTATAGCAAACTAAGGATACGAAATGGCAATTTAATGTATACTGTGCATTACATAATTAGAAGTTAAAAGAATTATGTAACAAGAAAAATTAACAAGGCTGGTGTTCCACAATCAAAACCAAATATTTTCTGGAAACTAACAGATCAAAACATACATAGGGTGTCTTAGGTATTACTTTGTTTGACTGGTGTCAAAGATTTCGAATATTTTTATTTATATTTATTATTTACTTGGAAACCTTTCGTAGTAAAACAACAATAGTTCTAGGTTGTAATGAAATATTTTTAGTCTAATTATTCAGTATGTTTAAATCGAGGTTTAAATATTACCATGATCACCAGTAGCTTAGAAACCCGGTGGCACTCTTCTTTTATTTAAAATAAAAATGATACGCCACTCTCTTAATTATAATAAAAAAACGTAAGATACTTTAAATTTTGATTATTTGGAACAAATAAAAATTCTTTAAAATGCATCGTATATTTCGTGGTTTGTGCGTGGTGAGACTTATTATGCTTCAGTAATACAGGGTATTCCTAAATTAATGCGACGACAAAATAATGCGATATAACTAAACTTTTTTTAGTCAAAAGTTGATGGTTAAAAAGATACAGAGTATCAAAGTAAAAATTTTATTTTCGATATTTGTAAATAATTTTATAAAAAATCCAAATATTTGGATACCTACATTTTAGATAGCGGAGGTTTTTTGGGGCGATAAATTCAAATTTATTTCTAATTTTGACGCTACTAATAGAGAGCGCCACTTATGGCATATCATGTTTTTATCAGATGGCAGAACTTTTTTGCTATTTAATGTACACATCTGACTATTAAAATAATCTATTCTTCTACCTTCTTTATGTGAAAAAGGTATACCTTGTTGAAGTCGTTGGAGTAACTGTTTTCGAAATAATCCTATTTCAAATATTCAATGCACCGAGGAAAATTTGATTTGGTTTCAGGTAAAGCGCTTTTCCGCTGAAAATGCAGTAAAATGTTACTTGAAAAAGTTACTCAAAATAGTAGTGCAAAATTGTAAGTCTCCTTCGGCTTTTCATACAAATATGCACAAGATATTTTAAATGCATTTTAAAGAAAATGTTAAAAACAATTATTTGTCCAAAATAGTCAAAACTTAAAAGTTCTTACGTTTTTTTATAATGAAGATAATGGTGTACTATTGTAAATAAAAGAACAGTAGCACAGGGTTTCTACGCCACTGGTGATAATGGGATTGTTTAAACATATTGAATAATTAGATCCAGGATATCCCATTATTATTATTACATATTGTTTTATCACAAAGGATTTGCAAGTAAATAAAAACAATGAAAATACCAGTGTCCAGTAATACCTGAAACACCCTGTATAAACATTAATAGAGAGGAATTGCTAATAATAAAAATCAGCAGTATTCTGATGAATGAGGGAGACCTTGAAGAAGATAAGTGATAAGTAAACTTAGTGCAAAAAGGATATTAGAGGAAATTGGAGGGATAATGTTTTTACTTATAGAAAAAACTTTGATTCCATAAGACCACATGACACCAAATCATCTGCAATCGTAGCTGAAATTCTGCTTTTAGGTCAGGACGTGTCTCATGGTGTAGTAATATCAATCATGCCTTTATCTCGGGATTACATGATCCATTTAACCGCCTTTTCATGTGATGAAAATATACATATACCTTAAATATATTGTTATTTATACAAGGTGTTCGGAGTATGAGTACCTTTATTTTCCTGTATGATAAATTGCACCAAAAAATTTTTTTTCTGACCAACAATTTTAGAGATATGACAGCAAACAGCCGTCAACGTCGTCGGGCGTTAATTATTCTAGTTACTATAATGCGCTAAATATTCACTATCCTTTAACTAATGATGTCTACTCTATTTTTATTGAAGGAAAGATATCATTTTGTGTACGACATTTTATGAAAAAAAAAGAACTACAAACATTAAATTACAATTTAATCATACTAATATAATTAATTATGAGTTACATTTTTATGTTTACAATACAATTAATGGAATTACTTATAAAAATATTAGGACAGAATTTGTCCTGTCCATATTTTACTTGTTCTGCAGGACTACTTTTTGTAACTAATTGTGTAACACTAATATTTTTGCGAAAGATCTAGAGCACCTACTACTTGAAGGCATATTAGTGCCAAACATTTTTTATTTGTTATTTCCACTTTGTTGGACACTGATTTTAAATATAGCCTTCAGCAATAATGGTGATTTTCAACAACCATGGTACTTAATATTAGCATTGAGTAAATGAATAGGTACTATTTACTACCCAACATTAGTTATATCTGCTCTAGCGTTGGCTAATAAAGTAGCCGAAGAATGCCAAAAACAAGGTCTTCCCTTTGGGTTTGGTAATTTAAGGTAGTTTGCTATTTTGTACGAAATCTGACCCAACGTATTTTTCCCAACCACTTACTTGGAGCGTTTATATCCTGATGACTTTTTTTATTATCAATTATATTAAATGTGCGCTGTATTTTAGTCTTGGATTATTTTATAGTTACTAGCAAAGTTGTATCTAAATCCTGAATATCATGTATTGTTATGGTACATAACTCTTCTTTACATGCTCCATATATGCAAAAAATCAGTAGGTACCACCTAATTATAAAAATGATGTAGGTAAATTTTATTTTACATTTGAAGATGACAAGTTACGTTGATCATTAAAAATATTTCATCAGGGTCATCTCTCAGAAAACTGTCAGTCTCCTCTCTAGTCAATATTCTTGACTTATTCTTTTTAAGAATGTTATTAACCTTCAATATTTGCTAATGTCGATGTGAAAAAAGTACTGTTGCTTTAAACATGGAATAATGCGACCACAACGAGGACGGTTTCCAGTTCTTACATTTTTCCAAAAACGTATGCTATGAATCAGTGGTGGCTGGTGTATAGGTGCTGCAGAGCTGCAGAACTGTCAAAAAAATTAGATATTTATATATTTTCGCGGCGTAATAATTACTAAAATTTATTAATAAAATAATTTGGTTAATTGGTGCAGCTAAACAGCATCCTACAGTCCTACACCTGCCGACGCTGTCCGCTGTGTCGAGCCGCCGTGCTTTCGTTAAAATCGCATTCTGCCCGCCCTTCTCTATTGAGTAGTAGACCAGATGAATTATCGGGGTCTCTACGCGAGCGCGTCGCGGTACATTGAACTGGGCCACACGAGGTAGTTCTGTGCGCGGTTCAGGACACCCGTCTTCCTCTTCAACTCCCGCAGCGCTCCACAATTGACGCTCGCATATGCACGAATTTACACGGTCAGCGAGCTGCACTCTTCGCTGCAAAGGCATCATCAGTGAATGTACTACTCGTAGAATTGCGGGCGTAAATCGTACCTATTTCGTATTTCGCGTTAATTTGAGATTTTAAATACTGTTTTGGTGTTTTGTGAATTTGTATAGTGATTTATTGTACTAATTATTAATATTTATATTAGTGACAATGGATTTAGTTTATAATTTAGTTCATGTGAAGCGATTTTTTAAACACTTATGAAGAAAAATTGATTTAAAAACATTGCCCGATATTGTTATTGAGACTGCAGGTGTTAGCCTCGGAAAAGCATATAAACGTCAATTTAATAGAGACATTATTTTATTCGAAGAACAATTGGATTTGTGGGTACAACAAAATAAAATGCGTTATTTTGTTTTCCTTGTTTACTTTTTGGCGGAAATAAAGCATGGACGGAGGTAGGGGTGACAGATTTGGTGCACTTAACTGAAAAAATAAAAAAGCATGACAACTTCAAAAGCCATCTACATAATACAATGGAATTAGCTTTATTAGGGACAATTAATATTAAACACAAAATAATTTAGACGAAACATTGCGGGAAACAAAAAAAAATATTAGAAATTGTTGCAACAACACCCATGTCATCATCAGAAGCTGAAAGACGGTTTTCAACTTTAAAAATAATCAAGACTTCGAAATTCAATGTCCCAGGATCGTTTGAAAGCTCTATCGATGCTTTCCATTGAAAAAATATTTATTTCACAAATCGATGGCTTCAACGAAAAGGTTATAGACAAGTTTGCTTCTATGAAGAATCGCAGGATTGAATTGACTTTCAAAAAATAGGTGAGTAAATATTTGCAGAACACCCGTTTCATTTCATCACGAGCCGCCACTGCTATGAATACATTTTCAGTGTAGTGTTTCATGTTTTCAAAGGAACACCAAGTCCTGTTGTAAAGTTTTTTTGTTTTTCCCGTCAACATTTCGCTTCTTCCGCAGCATTAATATGGCGTACATGAAAACCGCATTTGTTGATATTATTGTTAGTCATCCGTCACAACTGTCAATTCGGTTCAAACAAAAATTACTTGTATGAAGTTTTGTATAAATCTCGTGTTATAATGCTATTAATACCCTAAGTGTGTAATAGCCCCCGACTTAAGTCTCGGGCTATTCACACTACTGATCTTCAACGTCTACTTAAGGCCCTTAATATATCAATAACTATAACTCTTTTAAATTACAGTAAAAGTAACATTGTTGTATTCCAAATTTACATTTGCTCCAGGTCCAAGTAAAACATTCTATATAATTAAATCTTCATGAAATATTCAGGTGAGCACCACAGAAATTGATATAGAGAAGTGTAGTGAAAATCGCAAATTAAAAACTCCTCTCTAACACGTTTCAAATAATAGATAATGTGAGATGCTTCGATGCATTTGTGGAGTCCGACTTAGAATTTCTATGATCGGGCAGGTGCAGAAACTTTCGTTCGCATTGAATTGGAAATTGAAAAATATTGCTTATGTATTGGCCAAAGTATTAAACTTACATTTGGGAGAAATATTGAATGCTGTTGTGACGCACGGAGGTAAAATTGTATTTGTTTGAAAGGATTTTTATTTTCTGTTGACTGAGCCATACAATTTCTAAATTCTTAGGAAAATAATAAACCTTATGAGATTAACCAATTTCATTTAAATTCAAATTCGATATATAGCTTCAAAACGCCAAAAACGTTTTATATTTTATAGTACGTATATGCTTATAGCAGCTAGGTATAAGTCTTGCGGGATATCAAACTATTTTTATATGGAGGCAATTTTAATAAAAATTAATTAGTAGGTATGGATTCCACACGCTTCAAAAGAACTTTTTTAAATTTTACCCTTACCTTACAGGGCATTTTGTGTATTGCCATTAGACGCCATTGGTGTTAAAGAGCAAGGAGAAAATATATATCATCCGTAAATGTGATTTACAGAAGTCCCATAATGGTAGTAGGAGAACTGTCCTTACTTCATTCATAATGGAATATTCAAATTCAGCTATACCAATATACAGAAAACTGCATGCGAACTGACAAATCGCAGACACGCAGCGTTCTACATCGCAGTAGAAACTATTGAAAGCTAGCAACCACTGTCGCGATTCGGCGATTACGATATATTGCAAACACGGAATTCCAGGAAACAACTACTCTGAGGGGGAAGTCACTCGTGAGCAGCCTACCAGACAGCTAACGGTTTCAAGCTTATTAGCTCTGATCGGTGGATATGCCACAGGTGAGGTATCTGACGAATAACCCTGGCTGTATAAGGTCGCCGTATTTCTCGCCGTAAAATAATCAAATTTGTGGTGTTTTTTAGGTACTGAAATCTTGAAAAAATAAAACACGTAGAGCAACAGTAATATCAAAAATAAAATTACTGATGTTTTGCTTATCCACTTTTACTATTTAAACTATCCTCAAATAATATAATAAGTTTTAAAATGCATCTGTATGACACACATTATTTCGTTATGCTAACCCCACATTTTAACAATTATTTTCACATACTTATAAACAAAAGTGAATAATCTTATGTGCAGAACTATGTAAGTCTATGTTATAACAATGTTTACATCTATAATTGAATTTAAAAAATACGTATTTTGAAAGATTTCAGTACCTAAAAATTTGCTGGATAGATCGCTTTCTGAGGTTATATATTCATTTTACCTCGGTACCTTTGAATATTCGCAGGTGGCATGAGATAACATTGTTGTTATTTGCTAAGCTCTATATTATTCAGTTCTTAAATGTCTAAATTTACTTGTATTTGTAGAAAGCACAATTTCAAGAATACGCCCTTAAGTCTGTCTACTTGAAAGTAATTTATACTTTAGCATCCGTAACAGGAACTGCCAATATGTAACTTTCAAGTAATATTTACTATAAAGTATAGAACGGGGCTGTAACGTTATTTTAAACTAGCAGTACAATTCCCACTAACACTTCTTAGTAGTATCTGTTGTTCATTCTGAAGGCGTTCACACTAAACACACTTCTAGAATTTTATCTATTAGTAGTAGTTAAATTAGTTATTCACGCATTATCATTTCTATTACATTTCTTTATTTCTCTGTGACTTTGCTTGTTACTCCTGTTACATGTTTTGTCCTTTGGATTTTTTGTGGTGTTTTGTCCCAGATTAAATACTTATTTTAATTTATAGTTTAGTATATACAGGGTGAATCAGAATTTATCTAAAGAAACATTTTTAATGTTTGTACAGGGGACTCTTACAAATCCAGTTTTGTAGAAAAATTAAAAAGAGCAGTTCGAAAATGATTTAAAATTGCACTTTTGCACGGCACTAAGATGAAAAAGCATGCAATCGGCAACCATACAAAAAATGGAAAGAAATAAATAATATTGTAAATAGGTTTACTATTTTAAGAATCAAATTCAACTGATTTTGCCGCTATTGTTATTAATTATTAATATAATTAATTTGAGGTTTTAATTAATAAAATAGTTTGACATACTTGATGTTACGACAAAATTTTGGGCCCGTCTTACCCAGTTTCTACAAATTAACACAAATGTTTCTGCTTCTTGTCCGTTTTGAAATCGTAAGTTGTTGGCAGCAACTAAGATACGTTTGCGTAAATCATCAATGGTAGGTATACACTTCAGTGCACTTATTTTGTAAATATCACCATAAAAAGAAGATCCCCACGATTCGGTTTAAAATTTCCCTCGCGTTGCACTAAATTTGCACGCCGCCGTAAAAGTAGCTGCATTTGGCACATGCCTACAGAGAAATGGTTGACAATTGGAAAACTAATGAAAAGACTCGCCTCACAAAATAGATTAATACCTACTAAAAAATTATCGGATTTCAATATTCTAAATCGCCTGTCTAGAGTAAGTAGCTCAGCGATGTAAAGGTTGAAAATACTACAAATTCAATAATGTTTTTACTCGGAAGTTATAAGGATTTTACAATTTTTTTTTCGATATTGACTCCATTTTCGTCTCCTATATTTTTTTTAGATAAGTTCTGAATCACGCTGTATAGTTTTTAATGGGAATTTGTTCATATTTAGCACTAAGATAATAGCTATAAAAATATGATAATATATACAATATTTAAGGCAAAAAGGACACTCCACATATGACTTGATTGAATATGACGAACACCATGGAAGTTTTCAACTTTGGGAAACTCCATAGTCGAATTTACTTCATGGTGAATTTGAGAGGTGATATGCATTTGCAATTGTTGTGCGTGACGATGCTAAATAGTTGTGTGGCCCGACACACTTATCACCCACAGTTATAGAAGTAGCGATAATATCAGGCCTATTCTGTAACTTTTAACAAATCGAATAGAAATGCACAGATCGAATCGTAATATTTACAAATCGGAATGGTCAATATCTACCGCGTTGATCCCTGGCACAAATTGGTATTCTGTAACTCATGTAGAAGTGCCAACAAATCGTAAAGGAGAACGTCTATCTGACGCACCTCCGGTACAACGGCAACCCCGCATTTATCATGCGAATTTGACCTTTAACGACCAACTGACGTTTAGTGAACCTAACCTGACCAAATAATAGTAAAAGCAAATGGGTCGTTTATGGCTTTTACTTGAGACCTCGGCAGAGCAGGTACTCTAGAGCCGTTGGAATAATAAGTGTTTTGTATTTTTTAACTATATGTAAATATCTTGTACAGCTCGAATAAATTAGTATAAAAGGAATCGCCTTTTATTCAGCTACCATAAGTGTAAGGTTAACGTGGTAGCGACATTCTTTCAAGAGGAACAGCACTATCTGAAGACATGTCTTGTGCTACATCTTCTAAGAAAGAAAAATCCATCAATAATTATTATTTTGCAATATAAAAATATGGAAGAAAAGTTAATTTGTATAGATTTAGTTTTTTAGGTTAAATAATACTGTCAAAGAAATAATATACACTGCGCATGCGCCGATATCGAAATTGCACTTCGACAACGTTTGCCCGGTCGAAATCGATTTCTATTAGACATGTCGATAGTAGAAGTTAAACACGGTTACAGAATACAGATTTCAAAGAATTCCGATTCGACAAGTTAACCTCTACTCGATGGAACACATTTCTATTCGATTTGGAGTTATAGAATAAGGCTGAATATTGTTTGGACTAAACTTTACCTACAAGTTCTACGACTTTAAACGAACAATTAAGGTTTCCTGAACGCCGCAGCAACTATGAAAACTTTTCATATCCGTATGTTAGTAACATTAGTCGGTATTACGATCATTTGCCACTTTCTAGTTCTGAAAACTAAGGGGTCGTCCCACTTGTAACTGAGACGTCTCCAAAACTAGGAGAATTTCTTAGAAGTCACATAACCAAAAATCCAGTCTCAGTCCAGCCTCAGTCTTACTTTGGTGCTAGTTGGACTTCTCCATTACGCGATGCTGTGAAATATATAACTTTTTCACTTACAGAACAACTAAAATAATATCGATGAACAGCACGATACGACTAACTTCAACGTTTGATATTACGACATCCTAATTTCAATGTACAAGAATCAGAAGGTGCTGAGAGAAGGAAAACAAAAAATAGAAAAATGTTAAAAGAGAGAAACAGAAGAAAATAGTGCAAGCAAACTATTAGCAGTACCTACGTCAAAATCTGACATTAAGAAGGAAATATTATTTCAAGAAGAGTGTGTTGGATGTAACGAGAACTATAACTTTACGAATAAATGATGATGTGATGTTTCCACAACGTAAACGTGTTTATGTTTTATTAAAATGGGTTGTCCAAATCACCCGCAATATCAAGGGTGAGATGGACCATTAACATTTTTTACATTTATTTTTATTTTCAAAAAGTAACACAGATTTTACTTTGTCAATAAAAATATGATATAAAAATGAGTTTTTCTATTAATTTGTAAGTAATTCAAAGTTATCAAGTATCATCGAATGCTACTAATGACTACAATTCCACCTATCAATTGTCACCACTGCATGTAAATAGTTCAGTCATCATCACGTTTTTGCATTAGTAAAAGCCATAAACGACCCATTTACTTTTACTATTATTTGATCAGGTTAGGTTCACTAAACGTCAGTTGGTCGTTAAAGGTCAAATTCGCATGATAAATGCGGGGTTGCCGTTGTACCGGAGGCGCGTCAGATAGACGTTCTCCTTTACGATTTGTTGGCACTTCTACATGAGTTACAGAATACCAATTTGTGCCAGGGATCAACGCGGTAGATATTGAACATTCCGATTTGTAAATATTACGAATCGATCTGTGCATTTCTATTCGATTTGTTAAAAGTTACAGAAAAGGCCTGAATGTATTCGAGTAAAACCCAGCTCTGCTTATTATGAATTCTTCAGCTTTAATTTGGCACCAAGTTTTAGAAATACCTCGTATTTCAAAAATAATACCGACATTTTCAGTAAAGGTTATTACACTCTTCTCCTACATTAATATTTATTCGATGCGAAACATTCGCGCGAACGTTAATAAAACTCTGGAAAGCAATATCATTTTTAGACAAGCTACCTATATTTCCCGATTCCGCGCTGCACCCACCTCGATGCATATTTTTTCGGCAGTAAATCTGCCAGATACGTGCTTGAAAGAAAGCGAAACTTACGGAAACGATCCTGGAGGGATGATGGGGATCCGGGAGCGGGCGTTACGCAGATGTGACTAGATTTAGGGGGTACCGGAGACTTTTTATTAGTTTAGAACTTAGGGCTCAAGCTTCATCGGTAATTTAGTTAATGATTGACAACGGATACAGGGTGGTTTAGGCTCTAATGGCGGGCCGCGCATCTGGTGGCCTCCACGAGGGGACCCTGGCCGTTTTAAGCGAACTAATTTGCAAATAATTTAGGCCATTTGTCAAATATTTAATGCGATAACTGCATTTTGATTACGTGTACTTAACTGCATCTTGGCGTACGCCGTCGATTACTTGGATTAATTTGAATGATTATCATGAGGAAAAACTGTCAGATTTATTTGGTAATGAGGTATGGACGGAAGGAGCAGGAACTAGTAACGAATTTCTACTTCACAATGGAGATACCTATTACGTATCTTTATACGTATACAAGAAGTGGCGTTTATAATGTATAAAAATTATAAGACAACTTCTTGACAATATTTTCATATAATTATAAATCAAAGTCAACAGTTATATACAGGGTGTGGCGTCTGTAATACAAAATATTAAAAACCTCGATTCTTGACAATAAAAATAATATTATAGGTCGATTATGAGATTCGAAAATTAATAATATTTTATAAATAATTATGTTCAAAAAGTGTATGTATTAGTATAACTTGTCCAGTAGCAGTAACTTTTTGCGCAGATTATGTGTGCGGCAGACGTTTTGAATTTTGTAAAAGTAGTAGTTTGGTGTAGCTCAAAAAAATACATTTTTATTTTAGCGATGCTGTATGGAGAGGGGGAGGGTGAATTTCATCATAAGAAAACAAAAACAATTGAATGTTGCATAATCTAAACTAGTGGCTTTATCGATATTCTTATCTCTCTGTATCAAATTGCGGCTTTTTGCCTTGAATAATAATGACGCTAGGTGGAATTTTCTAAAATCGCTATTTTCAGTTCTTTTCGCAATATTTCAGCAACAACAGCAGAACGCTTCGTGTCGGCTGTTAGTCCAGCATGGAGTAGCGAATAGCCGTTAGAGGTAGCTGTGCTACTCCGCGTTACTCATGGTCCTTACTGTCGGGTTGGACAGATTTAAAACAGCTGTTATTTTTTGGTTAGCTCACCTATGGCATGAGAGCTAATAAGATAGAAACCGGTACCGGTGTGCTGCTGACGAGTGACTTTATCTGTTTGCTATAAGTTTTCCAGGTGTAATTCAATACTGGTCGGGGCATTAGCCTGCAGGTTCGGAAACAGTAAAATATACAGCCATATATTAACTACTTACAACTTTATAAAATAAATACATGAGAATATCTTGCTTGCACAAAATTTTCTGAACGAATAACTGATAGATAATGCGTCATAATTTAATCGCAAATTACTGAAGAACGTTCCCATGCTGGAAACTGAAAAAAACATCGTCATGATGAAACTTCACGCAACTGTACCTCCAAATACAAGATGCACCTGATCTTGGTAGGATATTACTGGGATACAAACTACAAATGGTAGATAATACTTTTATAATGACTGTAAAAGCAATTAATACGAATGATAAAAACGCCTTTACAGACTGCAATTCTTTCTGCAAGTTGCAAATCTCGTAGGCATACGTACTGAACAGCCAGCCTATTGGAAAGACTTGCACTTTCAATTGCTTTCTGCAATTCTGGGGAATAATTTAGTGATTTATATGGTTACCACCATACGCTAAAATTCCTGGGCTAAACTGCCAATTTCAAACTGCCTTGTTTCACTTGTACCTACCTGATTGTTGAGCTTCAAGTCAGACTTTTGAAAAAGGTATTGTAGGTGCAAGGGCTTGCTGCAAGCGCCTCCATAAAGAATTACGGGCCGTAAAGTGGCTTTTACAGTCTGCAATTCTTTCTGCAAGTTGGAAGTCTCTTGAACGTAGGCATGCGCACTGAACAGCAGCGTATTTTAAAAACAGTCACATCTCAAAGACTCATGTACTTTTAAAATATAGGTCTTGCTCGATTTTGATTGCAGCTTTTCGGCAATTCTGGGGAATAATTTAGTGAATTGTATGGTGGTAACGTAAAAATTCTTTCTAAACTGTCAAACTGCCTTCTTTCGCTTCTACCATATTATTGTTTGTAATAACAAAAACCTTTATTTTGTCTGTTGTGCTGTTTGTTATTTCTCAAATTTGGATAAATACTATTGGTTTTAGTGTGCATTTGGGTTGAAGTGTTGGTGTCACTTCTATTGCAATTACGAATTGACAACTGTAAAACAAACTGTAAGTCAGAACTTTGGGAAAGGGCTTACTGCAAAAATATTTGCAAACTATAATGCGGCTTTAAACTTAAAATTATAAGCAAGGTGCTTTCCAAAACTTATTTTGGATATTATTTGTCGCTATTTAAGTTCACATAATTTCCACCTTGTACAGGGTAAACCTTACAGCAAGAACAATTATTTTAACCAGGAGTACAGTTCACTGCGTAGAACGCATAATTAACAGTTTTTTTACAAAAAAAAAAGGAAAATAATCAAATTTTAAAAAAAAATCGTGATTTTCAATAGAAAACGTGTTGAGGATCACTGGTATATATTAAGATTTTTAAGATTCATGATGGATGTGTGTTCCATAACATTGCACGAGTTATACTAATGTCTTGGAATATACTTGAAGAAAGTTATAACTAGAACTTTTAAACATGTCAAAGAATAATTGTAATATTTTTATTTATAAAAATATTAACGACTGCCTTCTTCTCTTTGCCATTCCTATACTTCACCAATAAAGTATGCCCATATATCTAAGTACATGAAACTGAAAACTTAAACCAGATTCTGTACTTACAGTTATCCAGAATTTGGTAATTATTCATTTTTACTACACTCCAACTGACTTATCACAATACATGCTATCGTTATTACTATCACTGATGATCACTGCTTAACAAATAGGTATGCCTCTAACATGTCAACATGTTCACTGTTTCAATAATGCGCCATATATTACTTAATGTATTTCACCAAAAATATTAATTAACTACACAAGAGAAAATAATAAAACGATTTAAATACGTTTTATACGTTAGTGCCGCAATAGATGCGTCAATCAGTGCATTATTTAAAGAAACCATTAGCTTAGTTCGGTTTCGGAATATGCAAAAATGTCTCATGCTAACTTTCAATTTACGTGTATTGAAATTTTCAAATCTCTTTCCACAAATACATGTTTTGTTTCCACTTGTACCTTGCCTTTGTCACAGCATATTCCTTTGCCCTGGACCAGACCAGTGCATCGATATCAACATAACCTTTCCGTCGGTTTCAACTATCAATCCTATAAGATGGAGCTGGTGCGGGACATTGCCTACTGGCCTTGACACCTACCTGTTACCTGTGCCTACGACATCAGCTTCTTTTTTGCATGCTATTAACACTGCTTTTAAACATTTTGCTTTGCCTTCTTTTAATATTGAACGCATACATAAAGCTTATTTTGTTGTTCCATGTTTTGTGTTTATTTTTATAATCTGTTTCGCCCACTAAGAAACTAAGAAGTCCGAAATGGTTAGCATTGACACATTGTTTGAGGTTATATGGCGAAAATTAACTCCAAGGTATTGTGTGAAAATCATAGTTTTTTGTTATTCTTCATAAAATAATTTAATAATTTGTGATAATCTTTCTTACAGCGTACAATATTATTAACTTGTGAAATGGGAATAACTATTTAAATAGTTGGTTTTCATCAAAAAGGAGAGCTTTTATGCACGTTTATGGATAATACTTTGAATCATTGAACAAAGCAATTTTCTAAACACTTTTAATTGATAGTATGGAACTTGCAGAAATTAATTTTTTAATCGTTTTTACTATACTTATTGCTAAAAACAAGTTTAAATTACAATCAACAAATTGAATTTACGTTGAAAAATTATTTATCTTACAGACGACATATCCTCATGTCGTTGCCATAGCAATCTCGCCTTCAGTAAACCGTATGGTCCTCAAAATGTGGGTATTTAAAAAAAATAATATCTCAATAAATATTTGAAACGTTTAAACATGACTCATTAGATTCATCTATATGACGAACTACACTTGCAGTTAAAATATTTGTACTTATTTAAGGTTCACTCTGTATATTAGAACACTGAATATTTGACCTCAATTGCTATTGGTTTATATAGCTTATCAATTAAGGTAGATGTATAAAATGTAATTAATAATAATAAAGCCTTCTCTATACTGCTCAAGTTGATTTATTGTGGATATTCGTTCCACTTGTAATCGTAACAATTCAGATAATCAACAGAACGATTAATAAAGATGGTAAATGAACGCTGATTTTTCCCCTAATTCCGTTATTTAAAGTTAATGTACTGTAAATCTCTCTGAAAGTCCTACAAATCCATTTATAATTTAAAATAAAGGAAATATGCGAGATTAGCGCTTGAGGCAATGATTTAACTAAATCGGTGATTCAATTGGCGTTGTGTATAAAGAAAAGGGTGCCAGACACGAGCGGATTCGCACCACTAAAGGGCTCAGATGTTCTGTTAGAGACTACCCTAACAGTATGCAATGTATTTATTACCGAGGGGGTTGCAGACAATGGAAATTATGAACATTAGACAAATATATCTGCATATTTCGTACAATAGCCGTACGGAATCAATGATTTAAATCGGAAACTAAATTACAGGATCTGCTTTCGTGTTCCATATGAACCAATCTGTCTCTTTTTTATAATGTACGTAAAAGATTAGTTGACGTTATTTTTAAGTATCAATATACTTTTAATACTATAATAACTATATTATATAATAATTTGATATTTGTTTTCATTTTATTTTATTTAATTTAATTAACCCAGGGAAATTAATCTTAACGCGTTTAAATATGCAGGGAGCGCATTCGCCAAAACAGGACAGCCGTTCAATATGTAATAAAAAGGGTTTAAGATATTTGCATTTTACTTTACATTTTAACTGACATTCGAACGTATAGTTTGACAATTGATCTACATTTACGGTTCCTATGGAAACTAAGGACAATTGTTTTCAAGCTATTTAATAGAAACTTGCTTGCTTTTCCTTTTTACGCCGTAACTTTAAATTTAATTTTAAGATTTGAATAAGTGAAATAAATATTTAGCAATTTCGTATTTCGTAATAAATTCCGAACGTTGGAAGTATGTAAAAAATTGTTTTTCTTTACAAATCTACTGACCTATCAGCAGATATTTCCTCTACATAATCTTTTCTGTCAATAGGTATTGTTCATTTTATACGCTTGTAAAATTTCAGGTCATCTGCAAACATAAAACAATATAAATTTTGTAACCAACCTTATCAAAGGCCTTGCTAAAATCAGTGTATATCGCCTTCACTTGTACTCCCCGCTCGAAGGCATCCCAGATGTAATGGATAAAAGTTAGTAATTTAGTAGAAATAGAACGTTTTGAAATAAATCCATGCTGTTTTGGGCTAACGATACTACTAAAATGATCCATAGCAAAGAATACAGTATTTGTATTTATGTATTAGACTGATTATTAAAGCTTTCCACGGAAATTTGTTGTTTTAAAATTAGATTATATATAAATAAAAGAGGCTTTTTGAGAAATTCGGAACAACCCTTAAAACATACGGAGGCACTCTATCTGAACCCGCTTATCTATTGGGTTTTAATTTCTTAATAGATAATACATAACATGTAATAGTAACATGATAAAATTTGCTATATAAAATTATTTACTATTTAAAATTGCTGATCTCAGAACTCTCCCATTAAGGCCCTACTCTAAACAGAACACCCTGTATATCTCTTTCGTGTTGCATATGCGGTGCGGAATTTATTGTTCTTGCGCTTAACAATACACGTACGTTATTCTTATGTAAGTTATATGTGTACTCATAACACAGAGCATGCTGAAGATAATATTTTTTCAGCGGTTCATAAATTCTCTCTGTGTAATGTATATTGTTCTGAAAACAATACTTCCCTGAGAACAAGGGAAGAACTACTTTTTTATTTCGTTGAAAGATTTAAATGAATCGGAATACCTTGTTGTGCTGAAGAGTTTTCTTTCACCTTTTCGTATATATAAAAAGAGGTTCTTTTTAAAGACACATTTTTCATGTATAATAGTAGCTATTTAGTAACAATAACGTACGTTATTTTGTTTTCAAAGGCGGTAATACCCTATTTATGACAGACACGGGACCATAATAGCTTTTTATGTATGTAGGTATTATAGAAATGTCTTACGCAGAAGAAACAAAAAAAAACAAATAACAATTTATTTTTATGATTCGAATAAATTAAAGATAATTCATAGCTATTGCCGTTTTCAGTGCCAACTGGTAACGGGTGAAATTGAAATTGCCAAACAGTGAAAGTATATCTGTGTGCTATTTCTGACGGATTTATTTAAAATTTTTTGTAAGTCAGCAATGATCTAAGTCCAAATTTAAATTTCCCAGAGGATTATGTACCAGGTTTAATGAAAAATTAAAAATATTTGTTTTTCTCTAGAACTGCTTGTCCAATATTGATGCCCAACAATGTGTCATGAAACTTGATAGGGCAACACTGTAAAGAAATTGTTAATCTTTTGTCCAAAATAAGGAATTTTCAAAAAGTTTCGGATTTTTTTATAGGATATACTGCAGATACTATCACCATGTTCTACCACAAAAATATTTGAATGAGGAAGAACATGTGTCTGGCGGCAATAACCACATAATAATTAAAATATTAACATTAATAAATTGCCATAGAATGTAAACAAGACCTCGTGGCCGAAAATGCGGTATCATCGATGTGACGTTATACGCCGTTCAGCGCGGGTTGTTTCCATGGATACAGGTGCGGTGACGTAAATAGTCGTTTGTTTCTTGTATTTTTGCGTTTTTGTAGTATTTGTGGGTCATAGTCCAATACTATGTAAGTAATGCTATAATTATTAGTATTCCTATGGTGAACTTACTTTTGTAAGCTGGAAGCCTAGAAGCAAAAAAATAAATTCTTGTAAAATTCTTGAAATAACTATTTTAATAAACAAAAAATACTTAAACTACTGAAAATTATTAAATTAGGTTAATTTATCGTTATTTTATTGTCGATCAAAATTATCGTATAATCGTACTCAATTATTTTCCATATTAAAACAGAAAAATAATACCACAAACAAATAGGATAATTATCGTACATCTCGAAAAGCTTTACACTGATCTAGAGCCATCTAGCGACTGGTAGCGGAATCTGTCAGCCAGTTAGTGGGATTCGAGAAAGACTGATTGCAACAGTTAAGGATACAATATCCTTCTTTCGTGAGTCGGCTCCTAATTTATCAAAGCTCAGTGAGATCAGATGGTCTGAGAAATTCAAGAGCATTAGAAAGTTTTCAGGCAGCCTCCATGAAATCGTCAATGTGCTAGAACATCTCTCGGTCGAAGGAAACTATGCTACAAGAAAATTTGCCTATCAGTTGCACTGTGCAGTTACTAAACCAATTTTCATCGTAGGTTTAGTCATGATTGCAAAGTACTCTGCGATTTTGGAACCCGTTGTGAACGTTCTACAAAGTAAAAATATGGATTTGATTATGGTGAGGAAACATATTGGTGCAATCCTTGATGGTGTCAAGAAGGATCAACAAGAAATTGAACATGTGTCTGATGAATTACTTAAAAAATCACATGATATCGCGGAGAAAGGAATATTGGAGACGGTCGTTGACCATCCCTTATCTTGACTTTAACTTTATCATTGAATGTTAGATTCTCACACGAAAATACACCTGCTTTTGCCTTATCCCATCTTCATCCTGCATACATGCTAAAAATGACTTCAAAAGATTTGGAGAAAAATGCCAAATTTTTCATGGAGTTTTATGGGTTGGGTGATATCTCTGCAGAATTAGATTTGTGGTATAATCTGTGGAAAAAGAAGGATTTAGCAGAAGACAAATTAAAGGATATTGAAGTGGCTGCACTTTTGGAGGAGGCTAATATTTTTTTCCCTGCAACAAGGCATGCACTCCTCATTTTAAGTGCTTTCCCATCAACTACGGCTACTGTTGAACGATCTTTCAGTACCCTTCGAAGGGTAAAGACCTGGCTGAGAAGTACAATGGGAGAAGACAGATTGACTGGGTTGTGTTTGATGAGCGTCCATCGGAAATTCTTCAAGGAAAATCAGGACTAGATTGAAACGAGAGTTTTGAACAAGTTTTGTACAAATCCAAGAAAAATTATACTAGTATAAGACATGTAACTAGAATAATTTTTTTTTTCAAGCAAATAATTGTAATAATTTAGTTTGATATAGCACTGCTATAATTATACATAATTTTCTTAAAATTTTGGTTTCATTCACCTTTTCCGCGAGAATATGTTACAACCTGAACGACCATGGCTTGCCCCCCCCCCCCTAGTTTTGATCCTGGGTACCCCTGCTTTTGTTTATTATGTTTAGAATAAAACAGGTAATTTAATGTAGTGGAGTGAGATAACAAAACTTTATAAATGATTCAAATAATATTCTACATCACGTAAACGGTAGAAGCAACATAGGAGAGTACTTTCTGAGCCCATTTTACGAGTTTATTTTGCAACTTCAATCTTATATCTCACCTGCACTCAGTTTATATGTGAATATACATATGAAGGAACAGCCAGTTCAATTGTCGGTCATCTCACCTATGGCATACTGATGAGGGCTAACAAGCCCGAAACCGGTCTATGTCTGGTGGTGTGTCCGACAAGGGTTCTTGGCTGTTCACACAGATACTGCAGGAGTAATTCAATGCCGGTCGGGGCATTAGTCCGCAGACTAGTTGTTTCCTGCAGTATCCTTTACAAAAATAAATTAGTTTCCTTTGAATATCAAGTGAATTATAAATAAAACATTTTGATTTTTGCATGAAAATAGAAAAAAATATTGTATGCAACTCGTACAAAGTGTTGCACTTGACGTGACAATTGACAATTTCACGGTGTGTGTAATAAACAGTTACTTTTTGCACTTGTTGCATAAATAACTATTGCGTGCAATTTTTAAAACTTATAAATATAATATATCTGAAAAACAAAGCGGCTCAGTGAATTTTCTCACACTTTTTTTTTTGACAATAGAATAACATTTTAATATTTGCATTGAAAAAATACTTTTCACCAGTGGCGAAAAAGTTATATTAACCTTTTATTCAGAGTGCTGCATACCCAATTTGAAAAAAATATATTTATTCGTTTAGTAGATAAAAAATAAAACTAAATAATTTTAAAAAAGTTGAACGCCCTGTATCACAAAAACGGAATGTCATAAAGAATAATGTTGTATGAAAAATAACCATTATTTTTTCATCATTTACTTATTTCTATGAACAAAAACAAGTTGCTTCATAAAAATCATGTATCATCATAATAATAATCCCAAATTTCGTGTTATGCGTCAGGTATTTTCCAGTTTTTCAGCTACAGTATTTATTACGTTTTGAAGGTCTTAACATTTATATAATGAGAGCGAATGAGCTTAGGAGAAGCAGCAGTACCAATCATTGAGGTTGAAGTGCAGTGAATCAGTGAAGTTTTCTAAATAAAGTACTAAATAAATATGCTCTCGTTGCATTATGAGTTTTCCTTTACCAAGTCTATACACAAAGACTGTCAGCATATCCTTTATTATAAAATGAATTTATAATTTGCACAAATACAAAATTTAACAAATCGAGAAAGAAAGTATTACATAAACAATCTATTTTTGGTACGTGAATATTTAAAATAATAGTTACTTTTGTTTTACTAAATCAATTTTAAACTTTCTCTAAACAATTTAATTTCAGCTTTATTGTTTGAAGCCGTAACCCAATTTGTTTTTCAGCCTTCAAAATTTAGTAGTAGGTATGTTACAAATTTTAATTGAATATAAAATTTGCTGAAAATTAAAGGGTGATACTACTTTTCAAAGTTCTCTATTCACATCCGCGCCACCTTTGTAAAAATTCCGCTTGAGATCTTAAAAAATCTCTTTCCGTTAAAAATTAATGGATTGGGAAGTTTTATGTGAATCACGGCAGGCATTTTCTGTATTACGTTAAGCTTCTTGACGAATTAAAGTTACATTATATTTGCCAGAAGGAAACTGGGGCAAGGAAAAATAGTAACAAGTAATTATATTACAAATCTTGTAGATTTGTGTTCGAAATCGTAGCTTACACATTCAAACAAACTATATCCATTAGAAAACATGTATGCAGCAAAGCAAATGGATGTATTTATAAGTTTGGCCGGAAAACAGTCAATTTCTAGGAATGGATTTTGCGTTAACCTAGTTTTCGAAGGACCTGCATCTGAAAAGCTAGCCTAGCAATGTTGGAATTTAAAATGTCTGTACTACTTTCGAACGAAGTAAGATAAATTATAGTATTATGTAAATAATATAAAGGTGTGGCAATTCCGGGAAATTGTCACTGAAAAAAACAAGCAAATTAAATTCCGCCAAAATTTTATTATCGACCTTCACAATAGTCTCCCTCTAACTATACACAACGATTCCAACTTTGCTCCCACGATTGGAAGCACCCTTGGTAATCCTTCGCAGTTAACCCGTTCAGCACCATGGTTACAGCTTCTTTGACCTCCTGTACGCCGCCATGATGCGCCCTTGACGCCCTTGAGACGCGACTTCATCTTGGGGATTCCAGAACGCCAACATAGAACTGTTCAGTCACTGTCTGGCCGGCAAGAACATATTCACGATGAATGATACCGTGGATATCGAAAAAAACGATCAACATTGCCTTCAGTAGTGACTAGGACATCTTCGCTATTGTTGGCCGCTCTCCACCCTCTTCCACCCACTACTGACTTTGTTTGCGGGTCTCGGGGTCATACACAAACATACAGGTCTTATATCCAGTGACTACCAGACTCATCCAGTCTCTACCGTCGCTCCGAATGCAGAACAACAAATCCTCGCAGATCGATTTTCGCATATCTTTCTGTTCACGGGTGAGAACTTTTGGCACCATTTTGCGCAAATCTTTCGCATATTCAAATTTTCGTGTAACATCTTACGAACGGTTTCTTTGTTGACGTTTAACTCGTCAGACAACGCATGAATGCTTAAGCGCCGGTACAGTCAAACGTGATCAGTGGACGCAAATGGTCAACATTCGCGTCAGTACGAGAGGTGACGGAAGCTCCTTCACGTGGATCGTCTTCTACCGATTCACGCCCCTCCTTAAACCGTTTTGCCCATTCGACATGCACTGGTCTACACCACCTGAATTTTTCGAAGGACACGTTGCTTGTAATTTGAGTCACTCATTTTCACGACGGCACTAAAAAAGTTACTTCCAAAAAATACACATAAAACACAAACCAAACGTGCTATCGACTTCAACCTGGAACTGAAACTGAAAGAAAGGTCCCCCCTCACTATAAAAACGTTGACGAATGATGCAATGTTGCCAGTTTCCGAGTTATAACTAAATTCCCGGATCTTAATTGCCAGACCTCGTATTATTCCTTCCTTGCTTTATGCACACCTTGAAATTCATTATCTGGTAAATTATAACGTAGTTAGATGTTTTTTCCCATTATTTAATAAAATTGAATTATTAGTATTTTATTTATAAGTCGTTTGTAGGTAACGTTGTAGATAACTAAATTATTGAAGTTAGCAATAATATTAAAGATATAAGGTTGATTGATATTGTAATAAAGAAAAAATCCTTATACCTACTCGTATCTGTGCTAATATGATCATTACAGTTATTTACAATGTAAGTGTAGTAACTTCCATTTAATAACAAGACAAAAAATATATTTGGAAGAAAGTGTCAAATGGTGCGATGAGAAGCTGGTGTATTATTTTCTATGAACGGAAAAAAGAACCTGTTATTAAGTTTACGGATCAAACTTTCTTATGCTACCTATCGCATGGTCACTGCTAAAACTTTGTCAAACAAATCCATAAATATAAAAAGTGCTTGTCAAAATGATGATGATTCTTCTGATGGAAGTTTACTCTCTGATATAGAAGCAGCCGCAAACGGAGCGATGTCAAGTCTAGTTGCGATAAAATTCAAAGCGCGGTATGAGTTGGAGTACCAAAAGTCTGAAGATTGGTGCAAAGCCAACAGGATAAGGTAGGTGACTAAGAAAATTCTTTTGGCTTATTTTTCTGGAAAGCAAGGCTCCCAGAAACCATCTGCACTATGGATTCACTACTCAACGTTGAAAACTATGATTTCAGTTAAAAAAATTAAGATATAAGCAAAGCATCTCAACCAATCGCATTTTTGAAAAGAAGTTCAGAGGGTTAAAAGGCCAAAAAGTTCAAAATTTTTACAAAGGAATATGTATATGTTTCTACGTATTGCAGATGATAAAACATATTTACTCACGAATACTACTTCACGCGAAAAATTAATTTAGCTAATGATGGATTATATTGAATACAATTACCTCTATATGAAATTGTGATTCCATGCATGAATACAAAAATTATCCGAGCATTTGTTATAACAGAAAGAAATGTTGCAGGTATCAGCTGTTTAAATATTTTTCGAAAATATGCTGAACTTCGTGTACCTCACATCCTGTCGGAGTTAATACTTTTCGAAGCAATCCAAAAATGATTAAAAGCTTGGATTGAAGCATCCCGAAAAATACACTGCATATTGTATTAAAAGGTTTTGAGCCACCATTATGGTTGATGGTGGTGCAAATATGCAGATGTTAAATCTCATAGGGGCTGGAAATCTTCTACGGTAGAAGGCTATATGCGGCCCTTTGCAACTTTTTGCGCGGCCCGCCAAAGCACCAATATTATTTATTTTTAATAATATTTATACTATTGTCTGAAGCTATTTATTTGTGACATAATTTTAGTTTTTCTTTAGTTTTATTGGGTTTTTGCCACACTTCTGAAAAAATAAAGATTAATTAAATAAGCCCTCAATATTAAGAGGTGTTGTTAAATGTTTATATGATAGAACAAAATTAATTTCATCAAACAATGATTTTTAATAACGAACTAAAACTTATTAAAAATGTTTTAATAAATAATGAATACCCCCAAAAATATTACAGATAAAACAAACACTTTAAGACAAATAAAGAAAATTAATCATACAATAAAAATTCCATACATTCCTATATTATCAGAAAAGTTAAGAAGAATCGGTAATAAATTTAATATTCGAACAGTTTTTCAGACAACTAATACTTTACACGATCATTTTTGTCTAAAACGCGTCAAAAAAATGATATACAAAATTCAAAACATTGCATCTACAGTATACCTTGTGAATGCAATAAACATTATGTTGGAGAAACGTCTCGGCCTATGAATGTTAGAGTTGAGGAACATAAAAATTATATAAAAAGACGGGAATTTGAAAAATCCAAAATTTGCGAACACGCTTTGGAAAACGGTCATTTGATTCAATGGGGTTTGGCAAAAATTTTAGAGAAGGAAGATAACGCAACAAAGAGAAAATTAAAAGAGACCGCGATTATTTTGTTGAACAGAGATAAGTGTGTGTCAAACTGTTCAGTAAACATCGATCATTGTTGGCTACAGTTGTATCAAGAAGAAGTAAGTAACAATAAAATAAAAATCATCTCTATGGAAGCAGATAAACAAATTTTAAACTGTCAAACTTGACATACGTTTAATATTTTCACTACTATTTTGAGAACGAAAACAGAGAGTTTTTCGAAACGCCAATAATACGGAAATGCGCGATAGTAACGTGAATTTTGTTATTTTTTACTTATCTGCTTTTTTCAGTGTGAGATTTTTTGGTTAGGCAAAATTAGTTTAAAAGAATAACTCTTGACTGATCCGTTTGGCGCAAGGGCTTATTTAATTGATCTTTATTATTTTTCCAGAAGTGTGGCAAATACCCAATAAAACTAAAGAAAAAATATTTATACTCGTATATGATATAAAAGCACTATTTAAGTTACATTTGAATGTGCGGCCCGCATAAAAAAATTATTTTGAAAATGGCCCTCCGTCCGAAAAAGGTTGCCGACCCCTGCTTTAGAGAATAAGAAACAGATAGCAAAGAAGATTATGGGGTCAAACATGGACTTAATGATTGAAAATTCGAACTTAAACAGCTCCATCACATCTACTTCTGCTATACACATTTCTAATTGTAAAAAGTGTATTATCAATGTTTATAATAAATCATAGGTTTTACAATATATTTTTTAATAATAAATAAATCATTCTGCTGAAAAACGAGGTTTTATTTAACAGACAAATTCATAATAAAAGTAGATAACATTATATTCCGAAGTTTCAGAGAAGTAATCATCCATTACCATACTTGGCAATGACCGATCACTTAGAACAAAAATCAATTTTAAATTTAGCCACGACACCCAAAGTACAATTCTGCATTTCAAATATTGCGTTTCATATGGTATTCTTTTCATTACAAAGTGAATAATTAAAAAAATTACGTTTAATGAATTTTATGTATTTTTTTAAATTTTTAACTGTTTGGTGATTTGTGTCACATGAAAAAGAATAACGAAATTTAAATGGCTATTAGAACTGCCAAAAAATTTTCATCTAAGGTCGCCTATCCATTGAGAAAAGTTACTTTCAATTAACAAAAATGGAACAAAATGTGCAAAATTTGTAGAAGCTTGTCAAGAATATTACAGTTCAACATTTCTTACAATACAAATACAAATTTGTTTCCATAAAAAAAAATTATTATACTTTCACCTTAGATTGTGCAGAAAGTCTCATATCCATTTTTTTAAAAACATTGTAGAAAAATAAATTTTTATATTTAAAATAAAATCAGTGTTCCTTATTTTTTTTCATATATTTTCAGGTATCAACAATATTGTGTGAAACTAACTACTCAGTGGACAAAAGCCCCAACCTGCGTTGAATTACACCCACAATATCTACCCATATATTCCTTATTATTAGAAATGCCTGATAACATACTTTTAAATGGTTAAAATTAAGCAAAATGTGTTATATATAATAGTAAAATGACGTTTCCAATTAATAAAATCAAAATGAGCAGTTCAAAAATGATTTAAAAATACACTTCCGCACGGCACTGGAAACTGATCCACTGTAAAACCTGACAAGGCGTATAATCGGCGACCAGAAAAAAAATTTAAAGAAATAATTTCCATTTTCAACATCTATTTTAATGCAGCAAATTCAACTGCTTTTGCCACTATTGTAATTCATTATTAATACAATTAATTTGTGATTTAAATTTGTAAAATAGTTTTACGTAACTCATGTTACAACAACATTTTGGGTCCGTCTTTCCCAGTTTCTACAAACTAACACAAATGTTTCTGTTTCTTGTCCGTTTTGAACTTGTACGTTATTGAAAGCAGCTATGATACGTTTGCGTAAATCATCAATAGTGCCCACTTCAGTGCAATATACTTATTTCATTTTTTAAATATCCCCACAAAAATAAGTCCAAATTATTTAAAGTCAGGAGATCGTGGCGGCCATGGGTCCTCCTCGTCCAATCCCCTGCTATTATAACTTGGGCACGCTGTACACGGTACAGATGTAATTGAGCCTCGTGTATGATACGTCACACAGCTATAATAAGCCTTGAGCGCTCTGAACTGTCACTTCTTCTTCGATTCGATTGCAAATTTTCCGCGTCACGTCTGTCTTTGCATTACACTTGAACTCACTGCATACCGTTGTAGAAATAGCTCCATTTGTCACATGTTTATCGGGAAATCGGTCTGCTAAAGCAATTTCACTTCATCATAAATTAAACTATAACCATCAACTGTGAGTTGCTATACGTAAGCTATTTTTGCTAAGGTTGAAACTACTAGAACTTCAATAATTTTTTTCTGGAAAACTATAAGGATTTTACAATTTTTTTTACTATATTGGTGACCGCATTTTTCATGACGCATCTATTCCCAATTTTTTTTTAGATAGGTTCGGAATCACCCTGTATACGTCGATTCAAACACTAAATATTAGATATTTCTTAAAACATTACAATACGTTTGAATGGAAACCAGTTTACTATTATACGGAATTAGGTTAAGGGTCAACAAAATAACTTCAATAATTATAAAGTTATCAAAGATATTGACGGTGCATGTTTGAATTTATTTTTGCAAATGCTGATATAAACATGCAATCCATTCCAGTTAAGCCATAAATTTATGTCATCGTAAATATAAAATATTGCCAGAGACATATCATAATTCATAAGATTTTACTGATATGAATATTTGAAAAGTTTCCAAAACTGATTAAGAATTCATTGGAAAACTTTATTCGATCTATACCGTTGCCGGTTTGAAATATAAAAGCAAAAAACTAATGGCTCAGGAACCTTTTAAAATATAAATCCCAATTCGCAGACTACCCCATGCATTATTAAACCTCGGAACGAAAAAGGGAGACGTCTACTTAAACCTATAATCTTTTGAACCCTTTCACTTTCTACTTTATCTGCTTACAACTTTGCTGAATCCTCCAAGGATATCCCTATTTCGTTATTTATTACCACCATTTATGTCTTTAGGGAAGGCTCTAATTTTCAGCAATGAAACAATAATTGTGTGTTCTGGCAGGTTTAAATTAAATTTTGTTATTTAATCTGGTATCATTTCATATATCCTGCTTTAGTTCAAATATACGGAAAAATATTCAAAATGGACCATTCTTGAAACTGTATACTTCACCTTTTAAAATTGTACCAAATAGAAGAGGAGAAGAAATCCTAAAAATGTTGGGCAAGTAATGCTAGGAAATGGAAACAGTTCGATATATGGGGCACTGCGAATACAGTTCGTTCCAAATTGGACCTATACGATTCCAATAAAGCATGTCATGATAATGTCTTATAAAAATGTTGTACAACTATTCTGCTTTATTTACAACTATAAAGCTAGTATTCCACTGTCTTTAAATGTTACGACATATGTTTATTATAAGTATCTTTATATTAGGTATACGATGTTATACCTACTTATAAACTCAAAAATATCTAATTCAAAGTTGAATTTCAGGCACAAATAAAATTTTACTGTGATAAATGAATAAAGTAGGCCGAAAAGTCATAACGCGTCTGCGTAATATTAAAAAATAAAGATACTATTTTCGTTCACAAAAAAAAATAAGAATTTAAATACATGCACATTTGCTGCTAAAAAATATCTCCAGTTCGAATTCTAAATTTCATATATTAAAAACTCTTATTTTTAATGAGCATGAGTTATTTTCATCAAATATTTCACTTAAAGATCCAACATCCTGGGACAGTAGGCCAGTTAAAACAAAGAAACAACGAAAACTTTAATTTTCCATACGTTTCGGGTTTATTACAAAATACCCATCTTCAGAAATTACAAAAATCTTATGCTAAAAGAGTAAAACAAAAGGACGTAAATAACATTTTTTAAAAAAAACAACCAAAAAACATAAACAACATTTAGTTTAAAAACATACCCAACATCGCATAGGAATCTTAATTTTCATAATAATTTTTCCAAAAAATGATTTTAGATTTACTAAAAACATATAAATTTTAATTATAATTATACTCGTAGTTTGTCTTGCGGTGCGAAATGAAATCTAAAATATTTTAACGCGAAATTAAGATTGAAAGACAAGCTCATATTTAGGAATGTCAGAAAAAATTTCTATTTTTTAGTCAAAAAAATAAAAAATGTCGGTGACAAAAGTAAAAACATACCAGTAAATTTAAAAGTTTCTTTAAAGAGTATATACAGGTAGTGTAAAAATCTGCAACGAATCAATTGTTAATCAAGTCAAAATATACATGTGATAAACCATTAATATCAGTGTTATTGTTAATAGAATTAGTATTTCTTTTAATCTGAATCATTTCAAGAATAGAACGTTTTTGCAAGTTATTTTCATTATTGAGAATTTCAATGTTTTCCAAATCAAAACATTCAATTGCATGTTTAGCAAGGGCAGAAGAATTTGTGTTTTTAGTAGAAATATTATATTTATGATTATAAACACGTTTATGCAAATATTGTTTTGTTTGACCAATATAAGTTCCATTACAATCATTACAGTTTATTTTATAGACAACATTTGACGAGAATTTTTTTGGAATAACCGGTTAAAATTTAGTAAAAAAATTTTCTGTTGTAGTACCTATATGGTTTATGTGCAATATTTATATTGTATTTTTGAAACATTTTAACAATTTTCTCAGACAAGGCAGATACATAAGGTAATGAAATATATTTTTTGTTTTTATTGCTGGGGTTAATATGGTTATTATTATAAATATTGTGGATCCTGTTTCTAATAATAGGTTCATAAAATTTTTTAGGATAATCATTTATCTTTAAAACCCTCTTTATTTTTTTAATATTCTTAGGCCTATTGCAAGGATGGGATAATTTTATAGCATTGTCCGTCAAATTATTTATAACATTTTTTTTATGATTAATTGGGGATACGGAATTGAAATTTAAATATCTTTTGGACCAAACTTTCTTAGTATACCAATTTGTTGTTATAATACCTTCAGAATTATATGTAATGGTTAACTTGAAAGTAACCATAATTTTGATTTTGAAAACATTGAAATTCTCAATAATGAAAATAACTTGCAAAAACGTTCTATTCTTGAAATGATTCAGATTAAAAGAAATACTAATTCTATTAACAATAACACTGATATTAATGGTTTATCACATGTATATTTTGACTTGATTAACAATTGATTCGTTGCAGATTTTTACACTACCTGTATATACTCTTTAAAGAAACTTTTAAATTTACTGGTATGTTTTTACTTTTGTCACCGACATTTTATATTTTTTTGTCTAAAAAATAGAAATTTTTTCTGACATTCCTAAATATGAGCTTGTCTTTCAATCTTAATTTCGCGTTAAAATATTTTAGATTTTATTTCGCACCGCAAGACAAACTACGAGTATAATTATAATTAAAATTTATATGTTTTTAGTAAATCTAAAATCATTTTTTGGAAAAATTATTATGAAAATTAAGATTCTTATGCGATGTTGGGTATGTTTTTAAACTAAATGTTGTTTATGTTTTTTGGTTGTTTTTTTTTTAAATGTTATTTACGTCCTTTTGTTTTACTCTTTTAGCATAAGATTTTTGTAATTTCTGAAGATGGGTATTTTGTAATAAACCCGAAACGTACGTAAAATTAAAGTTTTCGTTGTTTCTTTGTTTTAATTGACCTACTGTCCCAGGATGTTGGATCTTTAAGATTAATTACATGGTCAGGAAATTCCTGTTGATTATCAAATATTTCACGTAAAAGTTGTATGAATTTTTTTTTTAAATCGACGCTGAAAGGCAATTGGAATTAAGTGAATAAACATGGCGCTAAATAATAAAACAGTTTGGTCACTTCAGAAGCATTTAATAGTTATTTATGCAACAAGTACAAAAAGTAAGTGTTTATTGCACGCGACGTGAAATTGTCCAACGAGGCCGATATCTATAACAAGATGCATATTGCCAAAAAAATTAAAGTTAGTGGCAACTGTTCTAGTTTTGAATCCGGTACAATATAAATAAATAAATAAGCCTTCTGTCAGAGTAGCAGTGTAAATCGTTACATGAGCATATCCACTGAACACGAGATATCAAAATACGGCGACACCCTTAACACCAGAAACTAAACCATAAATCCTTATCATCATAAATTATTGGGATAAGATGGATGAATGAAGACAAGTGGTGTTTCTTAGTTGCTGACGTACGTTATTCATGTTTTTTAGTGCTCCCTTATGGATATTTACTGAAGTGAGGACATATTTAAGTGCGAGAATTAGAGATGACAAGTTATGAAAAGTAGCAATTTTAAGTTTGTTTTCCTAACAGCAAAGGCCTTCTACAGACATAACGAAAACAGATTTCAGTATGGTAGTAATTATTAAATATACAAGTTGAGATTTATTTATGTTGTGATACTAAAAGAGGTTAACCAGACGATAATGATGTTATCGTCACTTAAAGTCATGTTTTATTTATAATTTTACAGACTTTTTCTCGTTTTAAAGCTACGCTATCTCGATTTAGTTGTGTATGATATGTTTTTATAGGATATAATATTTCCATAAATTGTTATTCTTGGATGACAAAGGAGAAAATACCGACGTGTAAAACAAATACACCGATTTATTTATAAAACCCTCTATAAAACAACAATGTGAAACTGAACATGCCTGCTTCAAGTAGCTGCATAAAAAAATCTGTTGTGGAATTGTTCATTATCATACGTAGATGTAGATGTTTGGTATCAGAGATCATACATATGACTTTATTGATAGGAATTGTAGGAGATTTGATATATATTAGCTTAAAATATCTTTCTAAATGCTAATAATAAAGCATATATGGGTAGATACTGTGGGTGTAATTCAACGCTGGTCGGGGCTTTAGTCCGCAGAGTAGTTAGTTTCACACGATATTGTTAATACCTAAAAATATATAAAAAAACGATTACATAAAGGGTCAAATTTTGTTTTTAATTAAGTAGGTCTCTATCATGTTTAAATTCATTGACAGGTTAATCACTTTGGACATTGTCGATATTTAATTTCAAATAATTTTAGTTTATTGGTATAATAATTTTTAAAGTTAGATAGCTGACTCAACTTAAAAGAGACCACCTGAAGAAGCAATCCTAAAAATGCAGAAATAGGTCAGATCTCATTTATTGTTGTTGAATTTTCGAGTTCCCACAATTTCAAAATTGAACTTAGATATTTATAGAATGTTTTCATTAAACCTGGTTAATAAATTTAGCTAGATTAATTTTTTTTACATAATTATTGAATAGAGCTTTGTCTGTGGAATTGTTCATTAGCATACCTAAATGTTTGGTATCAGAGAGTATACATATAACTTCATTGGTAGGAATTGTAAAAGATTTAATATACCTATATTAGGTTAAAATATCTTTCTAATACAGTAAAAAAATATTTATTTTTCATTTTTATTGTTCTTTCACTTTACTTGTGTTTACTTTGTGATGACTACTGTACATGTATAAAACGAACATCATGATTAGTTAAATATGCCATAAACATCTACTACATAAATTATTTAACTACGGTTTGAGGGGTAACGCATACAAGTTATTTGAAAGTTACCTAAAAGATAGGAAGCAGTTAGTTAAAATTGATGGAGTAATTAGTAATCCTCAGATTGTTAAATTTGGCGTGTCTCAAGGTACTGTTTTGGGGCCAGTGCTTTTTTCCTTATATATATAGTCTTCTAAGTCAAACCGTAAATAAAGGTAAAATAATCAGCTTTGCTGATGATATCGTTATATTGTATAGGGAGAAAAATTGTGATGAAGTAAAACGCACAGCTAAGAAAGAACTTAGAGAAATAAAAAACTGGTTTGATTATAATAAACTCACAGTAAATTTCAAAAAAACAACTTATATGCTATTTACGTCGTACAGTAATCATCTTCCGGACTTGGGACCTGTAGAAATTGACGAAAATTTAAACATATTAGAACCGGAGTCTGTAAAATATTTAGGAATGATTATAGACAGGCATTTTCGTTGGGATTTGCAGATTAAAAACGTAATAAAAAAGTAAGAGGGTTATTAGCAAAATTTAAATATTTAAAAAATTATTTAGACACAAATCAATAATTGCGTATGCTCTACCACGCTTTAGTACAGCCTCATTTAACATATGGTTTAATTGGATGGGGAGGGGCCTGTGACAGTTATATTAAACAATTATAAATCTTGCAGAAATGGATTTTAAAGATTATATATAGCAAAAATATTACTTATCTTTTATGCCCTTTATACATAAAATAAAATATTTGATATTAGACAACTATACAGGCTTTCTTTACTTACGTATAATTTTAAACATAAAGATGAAAAAATAAAACATAACTATGAAAGTCGCTATAAAGAAGGGAAATTTAAAACTCCTAAAAGTAAGAAAACTATAGGTCGGAGAAACTTTGTTTATTTAATTCCTAGACTGTATAATAGGTTGCCAACTAGTTTAACAAATACTAGAAATATTGAACTTTTTTAAAAAAAAATTAAACTATGGTTACACTCACTTCAACGAAAGGAAATAAAATATATAATTTATACAAACATTTTTTAGCTATAATTTTTGTTATTATCCATATAATGAGAATATGAATTAATAAATAGCTTAGAAAAATGTGAACATGTATGTATATGTTTGTTTGTGTGAACTTGGTAGAAATGTTAATATGTGTATAAGTATTTAAGATAGATACACACTACGTTAAAAATAAGGATAAAAATAGAAAGACAATCACGAAGAAGTAGAATAAGTATAGCAGTATACTTCTGTGATTTTTTTTGTTTATTTTTAAGGTAAACTTATAACCATTTTGTAATGTATTTTCTAAAATAAACATTATTATTATTATTATTATATCCAGTGTAAATACTGCTATATATTGTTATACTCTATAATTACAGATTTGACAAAAAATTTAAAGGACTGTTAAATAAACTTATAAGGGCAGATGACAATCATCGATAAGGCTGCAGCTTTAAAGAGTAAATGGGTTTGTTAGATTTCAATTTTTCACAAAAGCAATAACTGGAAAATAACTTGTTTGTAAATTATTGATTGCATATATGTTCAGAAATCTATAAATCGCCTTCAATATACTCGTTACTGTCCTCAGAAACAGAATGACGTAGTCAACAATAATTAATTGCCGCCAAAAGTTAGATCCCAATTTCTCAAGGAAGTAGAAGTGATTGGCGACCCTCTTCAATGTTGTCAACTGGTAAGTGTTATCACGGAAGTAATTCTTTAAGAGCAATAAATAATGATTCTCTAGGTTTTGTTTTCTTCTATATTTTATTCAGGGTTTCTCCGTTTTTCGTTGTTAACTTTGGTATCATTCTAATCACGAGAATTAGCCTACAAGTCAGAGACTTGCGTAGAAGAGGATGCGGCATATTATCAGTAAACAGACTGTATTTGCGTCCAGGAGCGACTTAGGTTGATAGACCGCAATGACACTTCAGAATAGGAATGTGGGAAACCTCATTAAGTGGATAGTCAAACGCCGACCTGTACCAATCTCTCACACTGACTCAAGCCAACGTTCTTCTACCCTACCATATCCGCAGAGAGGTTGCCAGTCATCTTCACAAATATAGTATGACGCTCCAATTTCCGTGATACAAACTTAAAAAAAAGTTATATTTTCTTTATTATTTATTAAGAAAATAAACATATTTAGCTCAAATGTGGTATACAGTCTTTGGTATTACACTGCAATGCTATAATATGCACTTGTCACACTTCTCATAAATTACACAAAAAATGCGCGAAAAATTAAATTTGCGACGGCAAGTACTGAAAAATTAATTGAAACCATATACGATATCTATTTTTCACAGACTTCTAAGATCTATGAATCTGATGCCACAGTCAATAAACTGTGCTGATGCAGTATGCAGTCGCCATCTGTAGGCCACTAGTGCATCGTATACTTCACCCTGATAAATGTTTGCTTTTGTTATAGTTTTCTGTAAAAATCACTTAAAACATTAGAATATTCATTCTAAGCTTTGATCAGTGTTCTTTGATGTTTGGAGAGTATGCAACTAGCAATGCAAACTGTCAAATTGTTCGATAGATTGTTCAATACTGGTGAATTGTTTAATAATAATAATAATAATAATAATAATAATAATAATAATAATAATAAATTTATTTTCCTTTTGACAACTTACATTGTATAGTAATAGTCATATAACATTGAAAAGAACGACTAGAAGAAAGACTAAAGAAAAACATAAACAAAATACAAAAAAAAAAAATACAAATGAACGTATCGGCAGAGATCACACAAATTCACTCAAACTATAAAAGCATCTATCCAATAGATAAAGTTTTAATTGTTTTCTAAACAAGATCAAACTGTTTATATTTTTAATATACACTGGTAATTTATTAAAAACTTTTTGCTTAAAAAGTTAGGTGAATTAATTGTTACATTATATTTGCAACTCGGAATAAAGTAATGATCTCTTTGTCTCGTATTTAGACCGTGCATTCGCTCATTTGAAACAAGATTGCTTTTATTTTTAAAAATAAACATACACAGCTCGAAAATTAACAAACATGGAAGGGGTAAAATATTATATTTTTTAAAGAGTTCTCGACAGGAGTACCGAGAAGAAACTCCGGCAATGCACCTTATAATTTGTTTCTGCGCAATGAATACGTCCGATGATTGAGTGGAATTACCCCATAGACATATGCCATATGTCAACCTGGAGGAAACCTGGGCATGATACACTAAAACCAACTGATCTACAGTCAAAACGGTACGCAGATTTCTAAACAGGTAACAAAGCGATTTCAATTTTGAAATTAATTGACCACAGTGTTTATGCCATGTTAAACATTCATCTAATGTGATTCCCAAGAATTTTACGTCGGTATTAAATTTCATACAATCTGTGCTGTTGTTCGTTTTTATTTTGAGTCCTAAACAGTTCTTTTGCCTATTGTGGAATCTGATTAACTGTGTTTTATTACTATTAAGATATAAAGTGTTATTGACGCACCAATTTCCCACGGCTTTCAACGCAGCATTACATTTCGATTCTAACAGTTTATCATTGGCATCTGAAATAAGCATAGACGTATCATCAGCATACATCACAAGTAAATCGTTGGACATAAAAATATCAAGTTCATTTGTATATAGAAGAAATAGGATAGGACCCAGCACAGAGCCTTGACGCTTACTTCTCCATGTTCCGACCTAATGTTACTGGTTCCAAAATCATCCGTAAACTTTAAATGAACATACTGCTCTCTGCGCGTTAAAAAAGAAGCAATCCATTTATGGGCCACTCCACGCACACCACACATTTCAACACAACAACTTGTCGTGATTAACACAGTCGAATGCCCTGCTAAGGTCGCAAAAGATCCCAACAGGGCACTCACCTGCCTCCAGAAAGTTAATCATTTTATTATAAAAAGAGTAGACAGCAGTGTGCGTAGACAAATTTGCCCGGAAACCATGTTGCTTGTCTGAAAACACTTTATGTTTTCCAATGAAACTCAATAAACGATCGAGAAAGCAGTATTCGAATATTTTAGAGAATACACACGAGACGGCCACGGGTCTGTAATTTTCAACACATGTAGGATCTTGTTTTTTAAAAATAGGTACGACTTTTCCAGTTTTTAAGATCTTAGGAAACTCACCGGCCGAGAAAGATAAATTCACGAGGTAGGTGATTGGTTCAATAATGATGTCGAGTACCTTTCTTAACAAAAACATGGGTATTTCGTCCGGTCCTGAGGAACGCTTATTTTTTAATTTATTATTTAATAGTAGCAACACTTCTTTGCAGACAAAAGGCTCGAGGAAAATAGAATTAGAGTTAATGGGGATAGAAAAATTGTTACAGTCATGAATGGAATACTCAGGACTTGAGCATATATCACCGACAATTTTTTGAGGAGTATCTAAAAAAAAAAGAATTAAAAATATTTGCGACTGCTTCAGGTTCTTCATATAATTTTCCATTATATGACAAATTAATGTTCCCGGTGCTCCTATCCTTATTTTATAATTCTTTTACAATATCCCAAGTTGTTTTCGAAATATTATTGGAATTAATGATTTTATTTTGATAAAAATTTCTCTTAGCCATATTAACTAAGGAGGTATGTTTTTTTAGCGATTTTATACATATCCACAAATTCAGCACTTGCAAGTTTTAAATTATACAGATCCCTTAGTTTTAGACTTGACAATTTAACCTCATTGGTAATCCAGCTTTTACTGCAATTCCCCTTATTATTGAATACTGTTTTCGCTGGAAAATAACTATTGAAATGATACAGAAAAACGCCGTAAAAGTAATCAAAGGCATTATCGAAATGATTTATAAGATACAAATCATGCCAAGATTCACTCTTTGACTAGTTTTATAGTAACTAAATAAAGAAAGTCATGTCGGGTACCCTATAAGAGGGTCCTCCCTATGATATGTGCTGTTTGTTTTTTTTTTCTAAAGTCAAGAGCAAATCCTGCGGAGTTAGGCAGCCATATATGATTTTAGATTTTACACAAGTACTGGACTACCGAGGATGCATTATATTAGTAGGTATTCGTTACATTATATTTCAATTTTCTTAGAATAAAAGGGTATTATCTGTAATAAGTGAAAATACTGAAAATGTAGTTTTGGCAGTGTGCGAATATTATCTATCCGACACTTGTTATTATTAATAAAAATTGTTGTTTTCGTTGTTTCTACATTTGACAAATTTGCTATACATCATGTGTTTGGGGAAATAAATGTCTTAATAACTAAACTGAAACAAGTTTTGTTGGAGCCGAATTGAAGTTGTGCCGGGTACCTAGCAATAATATCAACAAACGCGGTTCTCATATAAGCGAAAAACCTTTTGGTAAAATATGAATTTCAATAGTGATGGAAGTACAGAACACATTCTGAGCACGTCACCAGGAATTTTTAAACCACTGAAGGAAGCAAAAGAAAGTCTGTTGCTGGAAAAATAAAAAAAACTTTACAACAAAACTTGATTTTGTTAAATGGTGTTCCTTTAAAAACATGAAACTTTGTGGTCGTATCATTCCATGTTAAAGGTAACGGTACTTCTATATCATAACATCGACATTAGCAAATATTCAAGATAATAACATCTTTAAAAATTATAAATGATGGTTACAAACCAAAGAAGTCAAGAATATTGACTACAGAGGAAATTGACACTTTTCTGAGGGGTGCTCCCGATTAAATATTTGTAATGATCCAGGCAAGTTGCCGTATTCAAATGTAAAATAAAATGTACCTAAATTATTTTTTAAATTAGGTGACACTGTCATTTGGAAACACTGACTCGACCTTTGAACAGGCAACCGCTAAGTACCTATCACTAAGTATCAGCATGGCTAAAATGACTTGATGAGATTTTTAACACAAAGTTGAAGTTTTATTATATGAAATTCATAGTTGGCTACTTTTTATTACCTATAAAATCGTAAAATGAACAGTTATCAAACAATTTCCGGTCCGACGAAGTGGCAACATCGCTAGATTAAAGAATTAACTAGATACTATTAATTTTCAAAGAAATAATGGAAAGTTCCTTTATATAAGTTATTGAACGGATTCTTAACAGACACTTTAGAGAGTCATCATATGCTTGACCTCAGCTTTATTGCACAGTTGCCAAAAATACCCTTTGATTAATAGATAGAACTGATATATTGCCATGTCTGAAAACAAAATATTTCTTGTAATCAGTCAAAAAGCCTTTCAAATAAATTGTTACTGGACACTATCAATCATTGCTACAGACGATCACGATATGCAAGAGGAGTTGTGTTTGACATTACAGATTCCATTTAGATACCAAAAATGCTTATTCGACAAAAATGTTTTTAAATCCGATAGAACTTTCGACGCAAGTACATTTAGTAATTATTTCGAGATGACACTTCTTGTTTGAGATTTTTTTCATTTTATATGATAAAATAACTGAAAATGGACGGAAACTGTGTTTTATTTCGAGATGCAAACACTGTTTTTTCTGGTGACATAATAATGTTAAGAGATGTTTTTAAAAACTGAAAGTTGTTTATTTGTTTTAGTTATTAGCTAGAATAAATTTCAATCATTTTATAGCTGTTTTCATAATTAAATTTTTATTATATACAGGGTGTTTGGAATATGACTTTATTTTGCTGTATGATATACCAAATAAAATAATACTATTCCGATGATTTCTTGGTCAGGGTGACTTGAAATACAAATACACATATGAATGTTTCAAATAACTAAGAATAAGTTTCTATATTTCTTATAGTGAGCGGACGAAATTGTGGATAGTGACTAACCGCTAGCTTGTAGACAAGCGCGACGGGCGAAGCATGCGGGGAGCAACATTTCATAGGCATACTAAATTTGAATGCAATCAGATTTAAAAAACATATAAAAATGACAAAAATAATTTGCATTGCATAGTATCGTTGTGCATAGAAAGCGGCACAGTAATAATGAGGTAAATAATGTGTAATCTCTTATAAAAATATTATACGCTTAATAGTAATAGTGTTTTTATATTATCTATTAGTCACTGTCCACAATTTCGTTCGCTGCCTATAAAACATATAAATATTTTCGTACAGACTTGGTTACTAGTAATCACAGCAAAAGGTTAATATTTTGACGTGGATAACTCTTCAACTAAACCTGGTGACGTAGGTATTTAATTAATTATTTATTTATAATTTCTACTCCAATGCTGAAAAGTATTAATTGAAAATTTTTATTCTATTTTGTGAAAAAGTGCTTTTGAGAAAATTTACTAAAAAGCTTTGTCGTCAAATATTTTGACTTTTTCTAATCAGCATATATTATCCAATAAAATTTTAAAAATTGCAGTGAATCATTTATTAAACATATAAAAACAATAGTTTGTAGACAGCTTAATTTAAATTATGCTCCAAGTGATATCCAGTTTCTTCAAATAAGTAACGATAGCATTGATTTCTCAACGAAATGTCTTTTCCGAATTAGCCTGACATTATTTACTTCACCACAAGTTCTTCGAATACGACATATTTCTCTCTATTGAAAAGAAAATCTAGTGGATTCAGATCTGGTGTTTGGTCCATATTATGTCTTCTCATATATTAATGATTAATTAAGTTTTCAAAATTTCAGAAATGTAACGCCTTTAAGTATGTCTGTGATAAAATGTAAATTCCAAATAATACCATTGTTATAAATTCCAAACCCATATATCTAAATTAAATTCTTCTTCGAAATTTCTGTCTAGATCTTATACAATACGGACTTTCATGAACCCATAATATAAAACTAATGAAAGTTAATATCTCGTGACTTATCTGTCCACAGTATTTGCTGGAAGAAGTGTTCGTTGTTATTCGAGTATTTAATTTCTAAACATCGATTATCATTTCCTGGATCTAAAGCTTAGACGGGACGGAAATGGAAAGCTCTTTGATGATCTCTGCGCAAAGTTTTCCAAATTGTAACATGAGTTATATTAATATGAGCAGATCTGCGAACATTCATGAATCTTGTTTCTTCGAATAATCGAAGAACACGTCTAGTTCTATCTCGTACTAAAGCCTTATTATTGTATCTGTTCTCTCCTAAATGAATGACTAATTTTCCGGAAAAACTCTCCTAAATATAGCTGATCTTCTATAAACTGATTGACATGACATATCGTCACCTGACAGCCAAACTATTCTGTCCATGTTATTCTGAAATCGATATTTTAATATGAAATTACAGTTACAAGAAGTTACAGCTTTTGGTAATAGTCCGAGAATAAGAGCCAATATAAAAATTGAAATAAAAAAAAATTGTTAAAAACAAAGAAAACTTTAAATTGCTCCCAAGAGTCAACAAAATAATCAAAAGATCGTTTTTGCAAAAAAATATTTTGTTAAAATAAACATTATTCTAGTACCTATTTTATTAATTACTTTATATTGAAATGAAATTTTAAATATAGAAATAAGGCGATTGCAAAAGTTTTTAGTTTAATTTATTCTATGTCTAAGACTGCTTTATTTAATTTAGTTTTTTTTTTATTCTAAGTGTCTTCTAAAAAACATGTATTATTTATCATTTTAATATTAAAATAGTAATTAAAAGTAGAAAAAATTGTCCTACACAAAAATATATGTTGAATCAGATTTCTCATTCTCCTAAGTTTTCTATATGATCTGTGTGACACAGAACTGTGCGGTCAGTCGATAATATGTCAATACTATCGTTACAAACTTAGAAACAAGTAATCTCCACTTAATCTTATAATTCTTGTTAAGATCTTTGAAATCCCATAAGATAACCCTGATTAGAAACAGTCAAAATATCAGAGGCAAAACTTCTCAGTGAATTTCCTCAAAACCACTTTTTTCAGATCAATTATTCACGTCAAAAAATTTACTTTTATGATTACTGCATACCAAGTAAGGCTGTCAATCCCGGGATCTCGAAAATTTGGGATACCGCTAATTTTCAGCCCCAAAAATCCCGGTATACAGCCAGTTTGGTTCTTACGATTTTTGGGTCTGACCTTGTCAATTTTATAGACACGTTGCGGTCTAATGTGAAATACGAAGCCACAAAATAATTAATTAATACACAGACATTATATTTAATTTAGTAACAAGGTCTAAAAAATTGATCACATTTTTACAAAGTAATGACTGCTTAGATATTTTTAATACGGCTTTGTTCAGTACATAAAAGCAAGATCTGAAAGAGTCTATGTAGCCGTTTCAGTCAAGTTCAAGTACAAATAAGAAAGTTTCGTTATTCTCTACTTTAACCAAAGAAACGGAATTATAAAAAAGGTGTGGCCTACGATTTTTTATTATCAATTTCACCAACAAGTGTAAAATCGGAGAGGGCTTTCTCGATGTTGGTACGTAGTCCACCAAAATTTGTTCGATTCTGAATCCGAATGTGATTGCTGATTGAATTAGTTTGTCTTACATATTTTTTAATTTTTCCAAAATATGAATAAAAAATAAATTCCATATATATGATTGTGAATATACTTAACGTTTTTTTACATTTACCATTATGTTCTTTTTAAATGAATAAAACTTCAAATGATATTAATTTTTCAATCCCGGGATTCGGGATTATAATTTCTAATTCCGGAATCGAAATTTCTTTTACGGAATTATATAGATAATAAGAAAGATATATATATATATATATTAAAGTTGAACATCCTGTATCAGGAAAATGTAGTGCAATAGAGAAAAATATTATAAGGACGACCCCTATATTTTTTCATGTTATACCTATAGCTTCCCAAACGACAAAACAGAGACACCCAGTATATTTTATATCATCATAAACACAATTGTATTTCAATTTTAACAGCGCAATGTTTTACACCCATACATCATTTGCATTGCAATTACAATGATGTATGTCGTTTGGGTGGAGCGCTATAGATATAGCGTAACAGATATACAATTTTATTATATTTATAACTTTAAACGGGTCGTTAAAAAGTCATTACTATATATAAATTTCAGTATCTACATATTATTAGGTAAGCGCGGGGTACCCCGACGAATTATTTGTGTCTCTTAAAACGGAAAACTTCACTACATTTTATTACACCTCCTCTCTTAAAACAACTACCAAGACAGTTATCACCCCATAACTTAATTACATAAAGCTGTCTTCCAAATTCTTAACGGCGACACAAGGCACCTTGCATGTCGTAGACAGCCAAGTTTTACTAGATGAGTGAATTCGTCCGTAAGTGTTGTGAATAAAATTGGTCCCTCAGGAGACGCTGCGGAGCGCATAACAATATATATCAACTTCCACTGTGGGAGTAAGATGTGTTTGAGAAAATTAATGTGCTGGGATAACTACAGCTGCCTCGTACTTAAAGCAAGGTGTTTGTTATAAATTTTCTAATGAGCGGCACGAGAAATCCTGAAAAGTAGTTGTTATTATAACTAGATCGCTGAGAAAAGTACATAGCCATAGAATAAATCTCTAGGTGGCGGACTGAACTTTCCGTAAATGTTGATACGTTGATCTTACACTTTAATGATGCAACGACCAATCTAAACATTCAGTCCATGTAAGTATCCCATTTTGGTCATAAGTAACATTTACGTTCTTTCGAAGTTACATGTTATGTTTCATCACCTTAAATTTTTGTAGTATGTATCCCCCTGTAACTGTTACGAAATAATGGGGATATAGTGATTTTCCGGGTTATTATGCCATGACCTCGGTAACTGGTCGCTGTCAGATTTAGAATCAAAGCGCACTTCCCTAGTATTAGCCGGGATCCTTTTACCTGTCCTAGTTGTTCTCGGTCTAGGCTCTGTGGGCATAGATCCGCTATCGGTATCACTGGGTCCGTCCATATAATGATTTAGGCTCCTATTGCTCCTTTATTTTATAGGCATTTCACTTACAATGCTGTACAAAGAGTGTAACCCATTTCAAATGGAAACAAGCCTGTAAAAATGCTAATTATTATCCGATTTATTTCGGGCATTTCCCAAAAGATGGAGCAGTAAAAACTATTCTGGCACAAAATATTAAAATTAGTTTATTGTTTTCAAGGCCTACTTCGAATTTTATTCACGGTGAAATTTTACAAAAACTGTTTAACGATTTTTTTATTTCAAATCTAACTACGGCACTGAATTTAGCATTCCGTAAAACAGTTTTATGCCAAGTCTCATAAATAAATAATTAATATTGAGAGATTTATAACAATGTTAATGCAGGCTTTATTTTATTAAATACTTTTAAAGTAATTTTCAAAAAATACAGATCGTTTTAAATTATTTTAATTACAATCTAAACGCCAGTGTGAGAACAGTTAATTTATATTTAAATTTGCCGATAAAATATCCGCCGATGCTATCAAAAAATAAAAGAAAACCTTTCAAACCCAAGTTCCAATCCTGTTGAGATATTCGAGTGTCAAAATGGCGAAAAAATAGTTTTTTTATTTTTCCTTAAAAACGGTTACACTTAGAAATTTCAATTTTGGTACACATTATCAGCTAGTCAAAAGCTATTTTGTGGTGATGTCTATTCCTTAGCTCATGTTTCTGGAGAGCGGGATTAAGCAACCCCTACATTTATTCCTTTCAGAACTTTTTTCATACAACCAACAGTTTTCACGGAAAAAAATAAAAATAGTTTTCCTTACTCTGAACTAAATCTGTTCGTCACCGGTTACTGACAACCGCAGTAGGCGGTTGCTATGTTGATGTTTCTCTGTTGTCTTGTTAAACAAATCGCCATTAGGTCTATAATTGACAGTATTTGAAAAAGCTGGCTGCGATTTAGTCGACGATGGTAAAAGCAATACGGCAATTTATTAACAATTTCAGACCATTTTTGGCAGTTCCTCACAGAGAAAAAGTACTCCGGTAGAGCTAAATGCAAAACTAAAGCTTTCTAATTTTACATTTAGTTAGGTAGATTGGTTCTAGTATTTGCAATATTATTATTTTTAATATAAGGAAGTTACCAGACATGTATTGGTGATAATTTTAATTTAGGACTGTCAGTTAATAACTATTACGCAGATAACAAATGTTGTCATCTAATATTTGCTGGAGATATGATTCCACAAGCTCAGCAAACCAGGAACCACATCAAAATTGAGTAAACTGTATCATGAACACAACAGAACAGCTTCTAGTTGCTGCATAACACTTTTTATGCCATCAAAGTTAACGTTACAGTAACATTATTGTACTTTCCATTAACACAGTGTGATACCCACTAGTTAATTTATTTTTTTGGGTTCTCAGGGTAGGTCTAGTTGGGTCTGCCTGTACTGTGGGCGAGAGAAAAAAAACAAACACGGCTACTGAATCTACCTATTTTAATCCTAAAATAAAATAACAAACATCCACAACGCTGTCGTAATACACAACGTAATATAATGTCAGTCGACCCTGGTAGAAACGAACAAATGCTTACGGCTCCTCCAGCGGTGGACGTGTCGTTGGGTACCTTTCTGCTAACGGCTGGGCCTCTCTCTTTTACCATCCGGGTCTCGGACACTTACTATTATCAAGTGTACGTTTACACCTGACGCTCCAGACCTTAAATCGGCTTCACAAGACTGCCTGTAATGTACTATTTTTTGGGACTTTTCACCAGACACAAAATGCTAATTTGCAGAATACACGGCCGGCAGAGACAACTCGCTCACTGCCCGCCGTACTTCCGGACTCCCAAATCTCGAATGAATTCCCCGCGTTCTCTCGCGTCCAGACACTACACTCAACAGGTGTTTCAACGCCTGCGCACAGCCGCGCACTCTATGAAACTTAAATATAAGAATACAAAAGCATAACAAAATGAAAATCGGGCATCACAACAGTTTTGCAAAAATTGTCTAAACTCTGCATTATTTAGTTTATTTAAAGGAGTATTACACGCCATCATCACTTTTACCAAGTCGTTGTTAAATTGTTTTTGACATTCACGGTTTGTCATACTATTACCCACACGAACTTTGTGTTGTTCCGAGCGCATATGTTCTACAATACGTCTTTTATAATTCCACGATATAACTCTTTCACAAATTTTGCACTTTAACTCTGTCCCGCCAAATTCTAAATCTGGATAATCTTTAATCTCCACCGTAGAACAAGAAACTCGACAAGAAACTAACATTTGCTAATAACGCGGTATCGTCCCTACAAAGATCCGACACGCACAACGTTTCACTGCGAGATTGATACTGGCAATTGGAAAGCGGAAGCGACTGCGACCTTGACACATGCCGGTAAATAAACAGGGTGAGGTTCGTCAACACTGGCCATTATTTTGAAGATGATATTTGTTTTTAATTAGGAATATTTAAATATTACGATTTTTAACCGACAGATCTGAGTACGGACCTGAGATCTGCCAACGACATACTATCTTTACTTATTACTTTCAAATTTTGACTGAGGCACTGCCTCACCTGCCTCATCGTGCTGACCGCCACTGTTCTTCATTTCAGCAGCTTAAATCATTCCTCTATTCTTATAATTTCATTAGAACTAGCGTATATCCAAGTGTTACTCCAAACAATTTGAGAAAACTCTGCATACATCAAAGAGAGCAATCAAGTAAACTTTAAAGTTATTTATTTGCTTTTAATAATGCTATGTGGCGTTTAACTGCACGTTTAAGTCGGCGGCGGTGTCCCATAAAGAACATTGCCCACAAAGGCGTAAAATCTAATTACACACAAATTAGCGTCACTAGTTTCCGCTTTTAATGAATACCCCTATTTTATTCATTTGCGGAATTCAACGAGCCGGGTAGAAGGCACATTAAATATTATGTCACATCGTCATGAACACCATTAGAAGAAAACCTCATTTAGAGCGAATGCGCACTAGGCGACCATAACCTACAAATAAATATACATTTTAATTAATGTATGGCAGGTGATCTAAAACTCTCTCCTGATATCTTATGAATGGTCATAGACTCATTAATTAATTATTTACATTTTCAAGCAATTAGAGAACATCATTATACTTATTAATCTGGGATAGTGGAAAGTTTTGATGCAGAGATAGCGTTTCGGTAGTTGCCATATTTTCATTTATATGAATATCATATGGTAATATATTGCAATTATAATTTAAACATAATTATACTAATTTGCACAAAAAATAATATACGATTTATTAAATACATTTATTTCTTTGGCCATTCTATGCTAACAAAAAGTAGAGGAGTAAGACAATGTGTACTGTACTGACTGTGGTGTGCAGGGTTGTTGTTAGTCGGAATTTGAGATTTTTGTGTTAAGAAAATTATGCGTCAGTGTCAAATGTGTGGAAAATTGAGATATTTTCATCCTGAATTGTCATTATATACCTATTTTTAATCAATTGGAATTGTCAACATGCGTTTGAAAGTATGCTGCATTAAGCTGGCTTCATAGAGAGAATAATTATCGTTAGCGACACTTCCTTTTCCTTTTACATTAAAAAAGGCACCATGTAGTTGTAGTCACTTTGTAGTGTCGCTGCTACATATGTTTGATTGGTACGTTTTGTGATATACAGAGTGAACCTTAAATAAGTACAAATATTTTAACCAGCAGTACAGTTCACTGCGTAGAAAACATAATTAATAGTTTTTTTTTATAAAAAAATCGGGAATAAAAAAGTCAAATTTTAAATAAATTTCGTGATTTTTCTATAGAAAACTTGTTGAGGACCGCAGATCCAAGAGTCTGGCTGCAAATTTTACAGTGTTGCCAGTGTTACACTAATGTCTTTGAATAAGCTCCAACAAAGTTAACTAGAATTCTTAGATATGTCAAAAAATTATTGAAAATGTTAATGACCATTCCTATACCTCACCAATAAATGGAAAATATAAACCAGATACTCTACTCACAATCATAGTAATTCAGAATTTGGTCATTATCCATTTTTACTACACTCCAACTACACTATACGTTATCGTTATCACGAGATTATCACTGCTTGACAAATATGCTTTTAACATGTCAACCTTTTCACTCTTTGAATAATGCGCCATATTTTATTTCATCACACTGTATTTCACGATATAAGAATAAGAGAAAAACACTGCCCGTGAAAATAAAATGACGATTTAAATACGTTTTATACCTTAGTGCCGCAACTCTTAAAACAGATGCGTCAAGCAGTGTATTACTTAAGGTGCCCGTATCCCTCGCCGTAAAATGATCAAATTTGTGGTGTTTTTTAGGTACTGAAATCTCGAAAAATAAAACACGTAGAGCAAAAGTAATATCAAAAATGGAATTATTGATGTTTTGTTTATCCACTTTTACTATTTAAACTTTCCTCAAATAATGTAATAACTTTTAAAATGCATTTATATGACACACATAATTTCGCTATTCTAACAACCCCACATTTTAACAATTATTTTCACATACTTATAAACAAAAGTGAACAATCTTATATGCAGAACTATGTAAGTTTATGTTATAACAATGTTTACATCTATAGTTGAATTTAAAAAAATACGTATTTTGAAAGATTTCAGTACCTAAAAATTCATTGGATAGATCGCTTTCTGATGTTATATGTTGATTTTACTTCGGTACCTTTGAATATTCGTAGATGACATGAGATAACATTATTGTTATTTGCTAAAGTCTATATTATTCAGTTCTTAAATGTCTAAAATTATTTACATTTGTAGAAAACACTATTTCAAGAATACGGCGCCCTTAAACAAATCATTAGTTTAGTTCGGTTTCAAAAGATGCAAACGTATCTCGTATTAACTTTCAATTTACGTATATTGGCAAATAATTTAAGGGTATAATTTGCGATAATCTTTCTAACAATGTACAATGGTTTTAACTTCTGAAATGTGGATAACTGTTTAAATAGTTGGCTTTTCAGTAAGTAGGTGAGCTTTTATGCAGGCTTATGGATAATTTTTGAAATCATTGAACAAAGTAACTTCCTAAACACTTCAATTGATAGTATCGAACTTGCGGAAATTTAGATTTTAATCGTTTATGATAATGCTACTTCACTTACTGTTAAAAATAAGTGTTTTTAAATTAGAAACAACCGCAAAAATTGAATTTACGTTAAACAATTATTTATCTTTCAGACGATATTACAACCTCGCCTTGAGTAAATCGTATGGTTTATTTTATTAGGTTACATCAATGGCCTATCTGGTCGGAGGGCCTCAAAATGTAAAATAAATCTCCTACAATTCCTATCAATGAAGTCATATGTGTGCTCTCTGATACTAAACATCTAGGTATGCTAATGAACAATTCCACAGACAAAGTTCTATTCAATAATTATCTAAAGAAATTAATCTAAATTTACTAACCTGGTTTAATGCAAACACAATATATAAATATCTAACTTCACTTTTTGACAGTGGGAACTCGAAAATTCAACCACAATACATGAGATCTGACCTATTTCTGTATTTTTAGGATTGGTTCTTCAGGTGGCCTCCTTTATGACATCATTGATAGGAATTGTAGGAGATTTAATTTATATCAGCTTGAAATACCTTTGTAATACAGTAAAAAATGTTACGAAAGCTAATAATAAGGAATATATGGGTAGATATTGTGGGTGTAATTCAACGCTGGTTGGGGCTTTAGCCCACAGAGTAGTTAGTTTCACACAATATTATTAATACCTAAAAATATATAAAAAAGACTTATCTATATGACGAACAACACCTGCAGTTAAAATATTTGTGGAGCGGGAATTGAACCTTAATCATATTTAATAATATTTGATATCAGGAATGTAACGCCATGGAGAAATTATCATCGCGATTACCCCAGTTTTAGTGGTTTTGAGGAAAAAAGAAAAGGTTGAAGCGATTCATAAATTAGAAGGTAATGAGATTACATTTCTTTGACTGAAGCTGGTAAAAGACGAGGATCAACATTAGCCGCAGCGCTTAATTGCAGCTCTAAGTGATCACTCGTTTCGTCGGGCGCCACCTGCTATCTCCACTAACAACACAACTCCACATTTCGCTTCTAACGCCATCGACGCCAAACTGCGTCGTAATTAACTAAGCCACTAATGGAAGCTTAGCTGTAATAGCCAATGTTTTTAATGTAGAGGCAGTAAAAAAGCAAAGAAACAGGACCCGTTTGGGCGTCTACGTCATCATTAAATTAAAAGAGATAATTATGTCGTATTTTTTGGTGCGGTTATATTCCTTAATTTTATTTCCCGGGGTTTGCAAAGAAAAAGAATTAATGTCTTTGTTGAAGACGAATAAAAATAATTCTTGGCGATTATTATTAAAACGTTTTTTTTATCTAAATCGCAACCCTAAATCAAAGCAGACGAATCAAACGTCAACAGAATTTTTTTGGAAAGATTTAATTTAATATTTGTACCAAAAACTCATAGAATCAGTGCAGTTTATTCATAAAGATATTATAATGACTACCCCAATGCAGCCAAAATATGCTGCGTATAACAAAATGTAAATTACAGTAATAAAATGAAAATTCTTCAGAGGTGTAAAAAACATGTAACAAATTGAAACCTCCCTTTGTATGCACAAAAGTTAAACCACTAAATGTAGTAAGAATTAATTAAATATTTGTACCAAAAACTCCGACAATCAGTACAGTTTATGATGTTATAATGCCTACCCCAATGCACGCTATTGACATGCCAAAATATGCTGCTTATAACAAAATGTAAATGACAGTAATTTAAAATGAACATTCTTCAGAGATTTTCCAAAAAACATGAAACAAATTGAAACCTCCCTTTGTATGTCAAAAGTTAAACCACTCAATGTAGTAAGATTTTATTAAATATTTGTCAGAGAATTGGTGCAGTTTTTTCATAAGAATATTATAATGACTACCCAATCCCCGCCATTGATAGTCCGGAAAAAATGCAGCCAAAATATGCTCCTATGACAAATTATAAATGACAGTAATTTAAAAAGAAAATTCTTCAGAGGTTTTCCAAAAACCGTGAAACAAATGGAAACCTCTCTTTGTATGTCAAAAATTAAGCCACTTAAACCACACTAAACTACTGCATTTGGAAAAATTGATTGTGGCTCAAGCTTGGAAAAAATGATTAATTCGAAATATGCTAAATGGCGCAAAGTGACAACACTAGCATTGGCAAAAGACAGAAACGCATGTGGCTCAAACTCTTAGTGGCGTCAAATTGGCATTTCACTTGCAACTTCTTGCGGAAAGGTCCGATTGAGATGCGGTTTTCTGCAAAATGTTCAGGGAATGGTTTATAACAAAAGGTACATCTAACCTCTGTACGCTCGCAAATTTTTAATTGTTTATTTAACAAATGACCCATTTTTGTTGAACATATTATGGCAAATGTCACACACGATTCAACGACAATGTTCTCTCGGGCTTTTCGAGGTCCCTCTTTATCACTTTGGTGTTAGCTAGAGAACCGGATTTTTTTCCAGGATTTCTGGCTTATTAAGGCAAACCATCGGCACAAGATTTTTGCAAATATAATTGTTTATTGTTCGATGGTTAGCTCCTCAACTTATAGTTCCAAGCGTATGTAAGGTCAATATAGAAACAATAGGAATGCTTTCATTAGATCAACATCCTTTTATGCTTTGGTGTCAATTTTGAAATCAATGAGATAACGTGTAAGTTATTAATTAGAATAAGGCTGTATTGACAGTAAATTGATTGATACTAGACGAAACTCGATCAATATCGAGTTAATACTTTATCAGTTGCTACTTCAGCCAGCAGTTCGCGGTTAACATTATTATTTAACTTGAGGTTTTGACAAGCTGCAAAATTTATAAGGAGATAAAGGAAAAGCTTGTTACGCTTCAGCACATCATTAAGTCATGCGAAATGGCACAAAAAGGAGACTTTGTGTTACGTTTGTCAAAAGACAAGGATATACATCTTCAATCTTATAAATTATAGGTATGTTTGTTAGTGTTACTTGAATCAAAGAACTGATTTTAAAATCAGGTTGTTTTGATATTTGCCAAAAGGTACAGTTTTTTGAAATAGTGTATGTTGCAAGATTTACGGTGTAAATAAAAAGTAACAAAAATTGTACCTATACATAAAACAGATAAAAAGAATAATATCCGCAACTATAGGTCTATAGAAATTTTGTTGAATATATCTAAAGTATTAGAAACAGTTATATATATTTAAATATATGAAAATGTTAGAAATAACATCTCACTTTCACAATATGGTTTTCAAACTGGTAGATCGACTTGTAGTAACTTAAGTTTTTGTGGATAACGTAGTCAACGCCTGTGCTAATAAACATTAACTAGTTGTTATTTATACAGATTTTGCCAAAGCATTTGATAAAATTGACCATCGACTATTGCCTTACAAGTTAAAAACGTATTCATTTTCTGAAAATTTACTTCTTTTTCTGATGACATATGGATAACAGAAAGCAGTGTGTTTCTATTAACAATTTTAGATCTGATACATACATTGCCACATCAGGGAGTTCCACAGGGCTCTAATTTGGGACCCTTGCTGTTTTTGCTAATTGTGGATGATATAGTTCGTGTTGTGCATAAGAGTTCTACTTTGTTGTTTGCTGACGATATAAAAATATTTAAAGAAGTGAAAAATTTAACAGACTGTCTACAATTGCAAGAAGATCTAAACAACGTTTTTAACTGGTCAGTAACAAATAAATTATTTTTTAATATAAACAAATGTAAACAAATGACATACACGTTACATAAGAATCGTATCAACTTTGTGTACAGCATTGACAGAGTTTATCTGCAGGCGGTGGAACAGACAAGGGATCTGGGTATACTATTTCATGCTAAATTGTTATTCAATAAACATTGGTATTGTTATTATAAGAAAATCGCAATATTTTGTATCTATGAAAACTTTAATATCGCTCTTCAATTGTCATGTTAGATTAAAACTAGAATATTGCTCAGTAATATGAAACTCGTATTATGCCAAATACAGATTTGGAAGGTGAGGATCTTGATGGTGAATTGTATTTTGCCGCTTGCGTGTATTTGTGTCATGCTACACGCATACTTCGACCACAGCATGTTGGCATCAAGCAGTGTTGCCAGGTGGGAAAAATTCAGTGCATGAGAATAATTTCAAAGAAGCATGAGGTTTGGAGAAAAAAGCATGAGATGGCTTAATTTATCAAAAAACACCTCTTGATACAGCTTAATTTTTTTTAATTTCAAAGAAGCAAGTAATTTTCAATTACTTTTGTACTGCCATTTTTATTTCATTAAAAATCATTATGTTCTGCTATTTTATCATAATATTACATTGTAAGTAGATAGTTACAGGTACTTACTTAAACGTTATTAACCACGTAACCTTTCTAATTTATTTTATTGTTAGGCCGGGCGAACGTTGAGGCGTAGTTGACGTGACGCAGGGTGACTCACGGGTCGTAAAATCTGTTGTTTCCAGAAAATGTAGGTACCCTTACGGAATAGAGTTAAGAATCACTGCAATACAGCGTGAATACAGCACACACACCGCATATCCATACTGTCATACCCGTTTATGTATGCATTGCAAATTATTAAGAGAGCAGTCTACAATAAAGGACATTTCAAGTACCCAAATATTGTAGATACCTACCTCTATCTATTCAATTTTGCCCTAGATTTTGCCTTTATTTCTTCGTAGGTCTTTGTTTTGGTAGATTTCTAAGAGTAATTTTAATAATTTTATTATTTCTTTTTGTGTCTATTAAAAAGCATGAGATTTTGTAATCAAAATATGAGAACATGAGATTTCCTCGGAATGCATGAGATCTGACAACACTGGCATCAGTTGAAAGGACAGTTAGGTTTCCAATGACCAATTGGCGTTGGCGATACGGAACCGATTACTGTAGTAGTGGGGAATGCTAGACCAATGCACGTCGCCGCCCCTCTTAAAGTTCGTACCTTCTCTGCGATGAAGCGGCAATTTCTACTTTTTCTGTAAAGATCCGCAATTTCCGAATCTGTATATTCAATTAATTGAAAATGTACAAAAAGGATTTGTCAAGAATGCTACATAGGTATATAACTACTGGGCAGTATCAGAAGTCACAATTACCACCAGGATTTAGTAAGTAACAATTTATTAACCTTATACAATAGGCGTTCTTTCCAACAAATACTATATTTATATAAACTTGTTAACAATATTGTGAAATATGAAGTGTTATTAGGCAAAATTAATATATCTATTCCCTACCAAAAAACTCGGCAAACTACATTTAATTATGAGATTGTAGAACAAATTACCAATTAAGGTCACCTTTAATCAACATGTGTCAAAATTACAACTTTTCCACTGTTTTGCTTACTTTATTTTTACTTATGTTTAGGTTAAGTACATACTATATTTTAGTTTTTATTTTATAATAACCAGTAGTCTGTAATTGGATCACTATGATCTGTAGATTGTTTAGCAATAAAGAAAATAAAATAATTAATGGAAATAGTGCATGCAATAAGCAAACGGGGAAATAACGAAGGCATCATTCAGGCAATTAACCAATGTAGCATTTTTGATAAATTAAAAAAAAATATATATGAAAACATTCAATGGATATTTAAAATACACTAAAGTACTCAATAAATGAGGAAACAGGAATTTCAACAAATATTCTGCGTGACTGTTGTGAACGTGTTGGTAATCGAATAGTTGCATATAATAGATAAATAAATCGTTAAATACTGGTAAATTTCCTTAATTATCGAAGATATCTGCGAGTATAGTAATTCCTGCACCAAAAATTGAAAATATATGGAAATGTGAATAATTTCGTCCCATTAATATTCTTCTACCTTAGGAGAAATTAATAGAATTAGCAGTCAAAGGCCAATTAATTAAATATTGTGATAAAAACTCTATAATAGTATCTAATCAATCTGGATTTAGGACCAAACATTCAAGTGAATCAGTTATAATTAATGTAATTAACGTTTGTGACAACTAGGTGAAATCGTTGGACAAAAGTGAAATTGCAGATGCAGTATGTTTTGGATTTTCAAAGAGCTTTTGAAACAATAAACAGATTCCTAATCTGTTGTTACAAAAAATGTATAACATAGGTGTTAGAGGACAGTTGTTGGAATGGTTTAAATCATATTTATTTGATAGGAAACAACAAGTGAAATAAAAAAATGTTATATCTGAAGATATTTTAAATAATTATGTAATACCATAGAGTACGATGTTCGGTACCCCTCCTTTTCATTTTGTATGTAAATAATGTCGTTAATGTTATTAAAAAATGTAGTATTCCTATGTTTGCCGATGATAAAATATTATTTATTTCGGGAAAATATGTTGTAGATATTTGGATAATTTAAATAACGATCTAGAAAATAATTATGTGACAGTTCATTAATATTAAGGAAATCAAATTTATTTATTTTTTAGTCAAAATACAAATTTACTATGTTAAATAATTCGAAAATAATTCGATTAATGTAAAAATTGAAAATGTAAGTCTTGAAAGAGTTTCGGAAATAAAATATTTAGGGGTTTATCTTGATGAAAATCTGAATTTTAAAAAACATGTAAATTATACAAGGTTAACTATGACTAAGAACAAAAATTTTAACTACGTGCTCAGGGAGGCCTAAAAGAGAGCAAAAATATTATTCCAGAATTTTAGGTCGATATTTGAAAAATGGGGCAAAACCCTTTTTTCCTACGGAAAGTCGGTGCCTATGATAATTACCGACTGAGATAACTTAGATCTATAGATAAAATCTCTCTAAATGCAGAAACGACAAAAATTAACGATCTTATTATTATTTTTTAGTAATAATACCTGATAGATGGGCAACAGTTAATCCAGTTAGCTCCAGTATTTTGCATTCGTTTTTCATAATATTGTTACAAACTGGTATAACTACATTTTCACTTATTAGGTACAACCACTCACTACCGATAAAACACACTTCTCGTCGGTACAGTTAGATAAAATGCCTATTTATTATAAGAAAGTCGGAATAAGGATTTAATATAATATCGATAAAAAAAATTTCGCTTTATAAATAAGTTTGGAATTTTTTTGGAAGAAGACTCCGTTAATTCCAACCAACAGTGTTGACGACATAGTGGAAAAATGTTCCAAAATGACATGGATTGGAAAATCGACTACCTACAGACTTTTAAAGGAAACAAAAAATGAACAAGATACTGCAAATCCCACAAAATCATCTACAGGGAGGTCAAAAGTCGTTATAGATGATTTCTTCAAAAAATGTCATTCGCAGAAAAGTACACTCATTTTATTTTAAAAAAGAAATACCAACGCTAAACAAAATTTTAAGTGAACTTTCAGAGGACAACGATTTGCCAAAAATCAGTAGAAGCAAATTATGGGCCGTCTTACGAGAGTTGAATTTTTGCTGGGAAAAGCAGAACAGAAAGTCAGTTCTTATCGATAAAGATGAAATTATTTATTTTGCGAAGATCCTACTTAAGATCAATTAGAAAATTCCGTGACGAAGGGAGGAATATTTATTATCTAGACGAAACTTGGGTCAACGAGGAATATACTGTAACAAAAGTATGACAAGATAAAAATGTAAAAAGTTTTCGACAAGCATTTTTGGATGGACTTTTAACAGGGTTCAAGACACCTTCAGGTAAAGGGCGAAGATTAATAGTGACACATATAGGTAGAGCGAGTGGTTTTGTAGATGGCGGTTTACTTTTATTTGAATCTAAAAATACAGGTGACTATCAAGAAGACATGAACGCAGATGTTTTCGAAGAGTATTTTACACAAATGTTGGATCTTATTCCTCCGAGGTCTGTCTGTTGTCATGGATAATGCCAGTTACCATTCACGGCAAACCGAGCGGACGCCTACGACTGCTTGTATTAAAGCCGATATAATTCAATGGTTATCCGGAAAAAACATTTCTTTTGAAACAAATATGGAGAAAAAGGAACTTTTGACACTTGTTAATCTTAATAAAATAAAGATCAGAAAAAATAGATGTTATCGATGAAATGGTAACAAATGGCCAAATAACGGTACTACAGTTACCACCTTATCACTGTGAACTTAACTCAATCGAATTAGTCTGGGCGCAGGTAAAAGGAAATGTAGCGCGAAATAATACGACGTTTAAATTAAGTGACGTGAAAATTTTGTTAAAAAATTCCTTGAAACGAGTAACTGCAAATGACTGGCAAATATGTATATATCATGTACAAAAAGAAGAGGAGAAAATGTGGAAACTCGATAATTTAATTGACGTTACTGTGGAACCTATCGTTATCAATCTAGGAGACGAAGATAATTCATCCGAATATTCAGAGGATGAATTTTAATATACCCACGAAATAGTAGTAAGGAATACGGCAATGAGATTATTTAGAAAAAGTAATATTATTTTCACGAGACATAATCAAAGACAAACAGTTTCCAAAGTTTGACAAAATGTAGATACCAACAGCAAACGAGAATTTTTAGATGAATATTTTGACATAATCTGTTCAAAATATATCATGAAAAGCTTAAATATTTCGTAGCAAATTGTTTACATATTTCCTTCCGCTCAAAGTAAATTAGGCAAAAGGGAGAAATAGTAAGTAAACAGGGTTCAGCAATAAAGCAAAAATTATCCAGATCAATAATTCAGACCCCCGAGGAATGTAAGTTCTAATTTGTTGTCCTAAATAAATACACCCTTAGAACGCTGCCCCATATCAGTCGTAGCGTTGTCGATGAAATGCTGATTTTACTAAAACTCTAACTTCGGCGAATTGATAACATTTAATTAGCAAAATCAGGACCTGACAAGGCGGAAAATTTCGGTAAACGATAATTAAACAATCGACATTCTTGAATTGGAAATAGTCACTTCAATTTTCAACGGCAGAATTGATTTCACCCTAAAGAAATACGGAGGGTGGAAAGCACATCTTACATATAATTTCAGATATCGAGATTCTATTTACTGATCGGTTCCGTTTTTGGTTTAGAAAGGAAGTGCTGGTATTACTAAATTTTAAAATTTATACAGAGTTAACTAAGACTAAGTACAAATATTTTAAAACAGGATAGAAAAAAATAACGATTAAGGCGGGGATTTTGTAGAAAAGAAATTGCACAGCCTGAGTGAGCGAAACGCCGAATCAATGAGGTCTATGAGACAGTATACAAACCGTATAGGCCCGAACCACAAGGTTCCCTGAAGTTTATCGCGCATTTTGACGTACATAAAAATGGAAGGCGTGATATATGTTATGATTTTACTCGAGGACACAAAATGTAAAACTACCAATAAATATTAACCTGAAAGTGAAACACAAGTTGTCCTATATGTCCTGGCTAGTGAGTGAAGTAATTTGGTGGCTGTGGCTGTTATAATTTTGCCGTAATTGTGACATATTGTCGTAGTAACTGCGTGGCTAAAATTGAGGTATTTTAACATTTATTTTAATAATTCTTGTGATTTTATGACCAATGAAACCTATCTCACGCACTAGCGGGAACCTTTGTGATTACGTTGATATATAATAATAACCAATTATTTCAATTTTCTTGGAGTTCTATGTCCTCGCTTGAAGCCCCGTTAGACGGTAAAAATATGTATACAAAATCCCAGCCTTATGGGCAACACTCTTCGAAAAATGTTCGATTATTTCTAATGCAAAAAATTTTGTTTTCAATACCATATTAAACCCCTAATATACACAAAATACGCGAAAAATTAAATATGGGAATAGCAAATACTGAAAAATTATTTCAAACACCATTTTCGATATTTTGTCTGACAGAATCTGATGCAGTCGCCATCTGTAGGCCACTAACGCAAAATGGACTTCACAGCGTTAAATTTTTAAACGTTTTGTATTGTTGCGGAGTTAAATAGTGTTAATATTAATAATAGTAACAATATCAACAATAATCGACTACGTTTGCATAAAATAATTAGTACTTACTACCTCTGGTACACTAAGAAAGCTAAATACTCTTGACTGTTTGCTGTAGGTTTTTAAAGTGTAATTGGTCGAGGCATTAGTAGACATTTCCTAAAATTCCGTTTTTGCAAAATTTTGATAGAACACTTTGATTGTTTAGTTAAACTCGAGGTTGAACTTAATTATATTTTTTTAATAATATCACAAAAAGGAAAATGCCTTTTATTTTATTATGACATTAACAGTTGTAAATACTAAAATGACTTTAACATTTGTAAATATTAAATATTATACAATAAAATTAACGCTTTAATAATACTTCAAGATTAGTTACTGAAAATAGCCAAGACCAACAATTTTGCAAAGAGATACATTATTGATGAGACAGGTATGGCTCAGAGACATACCGTTCTACAGTTGCATCCATACTGTTGTGTTTTTAATCCCATTGAATTAATATATAGCCAGTTAAAAAGAGACCTTCAAAGGACGAATACCTTTCCAAAATGTTCAAAACAATTTAAAAAATGTTATAAGAATACTAGTGTATTTATTTATTATGACGTATTAGTAAATTTTTTGTTGTGTTTTTATGGTGTCGTTATAGCATATGAAGTATATTGGAAATATACTTTTTTGTTATATACTGTATCTATACAGGGTGAGTCAGTCATAATGTCATTAATTTAAACCACGTATTCGGAAGGCCTAATAAAGGCAGACAATCGAAAAAAAATTACTCGACCTTTAAAAAAATAAATAAATCACCCTATAAAAATTGGTAACACGACGTTCCTGGTACGCTATAAACTTTCTGATGACGCAGCCATATGACAATCAACTGTCGAAGGAAACATCGGTGCCACATTATGTATACATACATAATGTCGTCCAACACTTCAGCATATTATTCAAATTTACCACCATTTAATCCCACTTTCTGCATTTTCCGCATTTCTTTCTCCCCAAATTTGGAGATCACGCCACACATTTGGAAGGGGGATGAAGAGAATACAAGCAGTAGTTTGTTTATTTCGGTCTCGTGTATTAGTCGTAAATTCACTGCATAATTTTACAAATTTTGAATATGCGGAAATGACAGTTTTATACGGAGAATGTTTCCGAAATGCGAATGCCGCAGCTGCTGAATATCGGAGACGTTTCCCTAACAGACAACATTTTCCAAGTGTGCAAACCTTTGTGCAAGTGCTTCAACGCTTTCGCGATACGAGTTCTGTGAAACCGCGTGGGGAACTTGCGGGGCATCGGCAAAATGACTTAAATGTGATAGAAGATGTTTTCAATTTAGTTGAGGTTGAGGAGCAGCCTACTATTTCTATAACAATCATTTCAAGGCGATTTTAGATATCCCACAGCAATGTCTGCAGAATATTACGAAAAAACTCACTGAATCCGTATCCTTTTCAGAAAGTTCAAGCTTTACAACCTGCTGATTTTCCCAGCCGTTTTGAATTTTGCAATTGGCTGACCCTAATTTCGACTCGAACTGACATTTTAAACTGAATAATTAATTTTACTTTAGTTAGTTAGTAGTGCATCGGGCGGCTTCAGCCTGGCCATTAGGCCACACGTGGGCCCTTTTGCCTACCCTACCATCCCATCACCTCTCCACTATCTGCCCTCGGCCTTCCTCGAACCTACCCGACGCCCTGAAGAACGCCAGGATCATGGTCGATGGTAGGCCCCTCATCCTCATTCTCTTTGCAGTTCCTCGGAAAGAGTGTGGATGCTGCATAAGGAAAATTCATTCATGTATATGTATAGTTTCACTCCTTTTCGTTAAATAACAGTACAAAAATTAGGTAACCAGGTTATTAACCTAATAATACGGTAGGTCAAGATTCACTCTCGATAACTATTATGAGCACCAGATCAGAGGCGTGCTGTTTGCATCTTGGGCAGTTTTTTGTCGACTATACGAGGGTTTTTTATTACTTAGTATTTAAACACGAAACACCTTTCAGCCTCTCTTACCAATAGTTATTAGTTTTTTCTCTGTTTTTTTTTTGTTCTCCTTATGTACCCTTACTCTACTCTATCCTAATCCCACCCTCCTTGTAGAAAATACTCCTACCTCCTCGTGGTTCTTGCTAAAAAATTTAAAATTACATAATAACATACAATATTTAATAAAAATATGTATTTAACATTTGTTTTTTTTTCAAATAGTCACATTTATCTTTATTATTATAAACTTCATTTTATTTTAAATTATTATTGGCGAAAGTGACCGAATACTGGCATCTAAAGTAAATAGGGGCCTGTCTACTTCTTACCAGCTGGACGCGGAAGCCTTTGGTGCTTTTATTGCAGTTTGTTATGCAGTTTTTTTATTCCCTTATTTCGATAATATGCACTGTATATGGATGTCACTATGTACTCAAAATAATAAAAAAATAATTTTAACTCTTAAATTTATTGTTTGAAATTATTTATTTATTTGTGATAACTGACAACATTTTAATTTTCGAGATAGATGTTATGGACATTAGATTACCTATGAAGCGAAGCTTCTCTAATTTTCAATAAGTATTATACAGGGTGTCAGGAAAATGAGTACCGTAATTTTAAAAAGCTTTATATCTGACCAAAAACAACAACAAAACTGAAAGAAATGTCCAAAGCGATACTATTTCTATAAATGCATACAGTAATAAATAAATACGCAATATAGATAGAAAGTTCTGTTGGAAAATTGCAAATTAAGTACAATTAAGACCAAACGGAAGCACTATTAACGTAATTTATAATTTGTTAAGGTAAACAGTGGAAATTTCAATAAATTTCTTACAAACTGTAACGTGCTACAACATTGCAGTTAGTCATCTGTTAATCTGGCGAAACAATTGTGCTCAATATTATCCACTATAACGTAATTTGTGTGTGTATATTTGTAACGGTCTAGTGCTTGTTTAATGTTGTGTGTGTAAACAAAAATGGTATATTTTAATAATCGTAAGCTACATGACATGTCGATAGTGTACTGCGAACCTGGGTAACATTCAGTAGCTGCGAGAAGGCACTCATATTCCTATTCCGGATACTCATAATATTCATAACAATTATTTACTAACAAAATTTGTAATGATCTAGAAAAGAAACGCTGACTTTACGAGGTTTACTCTCGATTCGAAGCAATTAATTGGCGGAATAATTGGCGGAGAATTTCGTCAAATAATAATTAAACAATCGACGTGCTCTAACAGGGGAGTAGTCACTTCAATTTAGACCAGCGGAATTGAATTCGCCCCATTCACTAAAGAAAATGCTTACAAAACATATGTAACGCCTCGGGCGTTCTTCAGATTTCCTTATTTCCCGCTAGAATTGTCTAGCTGGATTGATTTATTTATAACGCCCCGTTGTCCTCCTCCGACCGAGAAACGCAGACAGAACGGCTACACCAAGAAAATAGTTTAATTCTTGTATAGAGACGCACAAAGTGTAATTAAGAACAGGAATACTGAGTGTATTTAAAAGAAAACTAAATAAAATTTGCAACAAATGCATGACATTTAGATTTTTATTCTATATGATATTCTTTCAACATATCAAATTTGTTAACATAATTTAATATTTAAATCACCATTTTTTCATCAGCATTCGACAGAGATAGAATTAATTTGAATGTTAATATTTCATAAATGTGGTTTGTCGTGACTCCTTACAAATCTTTATTGCTAAAACAAAATCCAGTTCTGTCCAGAAAACAATTATAATCGAATATAACCTTACAAAAAAGTTACACTTAATTAACATCAATATTTATAATAAATGATTAAATTAAACAATATATTTACTTGTTACATAGTGATTTTTCGGGTTATTATGCCGTGACATCCGTATTGTTGGGATTTTTTTTACCTGCCCTGGTTGTGCTCGGACTAGGCTATGTGGAGACAGACCCGCTATGAGTGTATCTGGACCCGCCCATACATATCGGTTGTGTGTGAACCGTCGCGACAAAGCTTTTGCGGAATCACCACTGAAGATGTCGTCAGTGAAGAGCAGCAAAACGTTTAGGAGCATGGGATGCGACTAGTTATAGTGGTGGCTACAGAAAGCCTCGGAGGACCACCATTGTCCGAGGAACGGTTCCGACCGCAATGGGAACCGAAATCAATCACAGAGCCCAGCCCGAGAACAACCAGGCCTGGTAAAAGAATCACGGCTAATACTAGCGATGTGCATTTTAACTCTGTTTCTGGCAGCGACCAGTTACCGAGGTCACGGCATAACAGCTCGGAAAAACACTATGTAGATATCAAATGATAGCACCGATCGTGAAAGCCTATAACCACTACAATATTATTTACTGTTTGGTGCATTGCAAAAAATATTGTTGAATGCAAAAGTATTAGAGGTTTATGAAAATTCACTGTATTTATATCTCTGTATGTTTTTGTTGTGATTTTAGAGAAAGACAATCAGATCACTTGACTGGAGCTACACAACTCAATACAAATGATACATATAACAATAGTATTTCAACTGTTTTGCGAAATTTGCTAAAATTACAGATTTTCCGGTAACTAAATCATTTAAATTTAAAATTATAACAATCACGTGACACCCACAATGTCTACCCAAATACTTTTTATTATTAGCTTTTGTAATTTTAGCACTGTATTGTAACGCTATCTTAAGCGAAGATAAATGAATTTTCCTACAATGCCTATCAATGAGGTCATATGTATGCTCTCTGATACCAAACATGTAGGTATGCTAACGAACAATTCCATAGACAAAGCTGTATTTAATAGTAATCTAAAATAAAAATGAATCTGACTAAATTTACTAACCTGGTTTAATAAAAACATGCTATAAATACTTAAGTTCACTTTTGAAAATGTGGGCATTCGAAAATTCAACCACAATAGATGAGATCTGATCTATTTCTCCATTTTTAAGATTGCTTCATCAGGTGAATTTTTTCCTTATATGATTTTAATTTGGTGCTTGCGATATTACAAATGGATGTATAGATGGTTTGGATGGATGGATGTGCTGGGTTTGGCACAAATTAAATATTAAATATCGCTAAGTATTAAATGACCATTTCCATTTTATTCAGTAAACTGAAATAAACAAACAACCAACAACAAAGAGTAAAAAAGACAAATATCAATTAAATTAAATGTTCGATACGAGTACCACTTTCATCTTTCACCGTCACCTGCAGCTCTTGAGAGAGTCACGAACCATTTGGAAAATATGTGGTATCAGCCTAAGGTGCTCTCCCCTTTGTACAATTCGTTCTTTTAGCTGTTGTTCAGTTAGTATGAGAACCATATAAATGAAATCTTTGATAATACCTCAAAAACTAAAATCCAACGGGTTAAGGTGGGGGGAACGGAATGGTCATTTTTAACAAGTGCAAGCCGTTCTCTATCAATCCACCGATTAGGAAAGATTTTATTTAAATGGTTCTGAACTTTTATACCGTAATGCAAAGGAGCACCGTAAAGTTGAATCCACATATTTTGACGAACGGCCAGAGGCAAATCACGTCCATGAAAGTTTTGTAAAAAAATTAAAATTCAGAATTTATGAAAGAATTCTTTTATATGGTTCCAATATTAAGTACACAACAGTTAAGGGAACAAATTTAACAAGATGGAAATTTGAAATCGCATATTTTCTAAAATATTCGTTACTCTCTCAAAAAAATAATAAAAGAGCCCAAGTATGTATCGTAAGTACATAAACAGGGGTGATACCCATATTGACATTTAGTTTAAATAGGTTAAATATTTGTATTTTCTTATTTTCTGTTGCAATAGTTGTGTCGTTTGGATTATTTGAATTTACTGAATAAAATGGCAATGAACATTTAATACTTAGCAATATTTACTTTGTGCCATATCTAAAATTGAAAAATTGCAATATCTCGCAAATCGAACTTCAGATCAAAATCTTATAAGATTAAAAACAATATAATAGAAACACGCATTATAAAAATATTCTGAAACCATAATACTTAAAAAATATAAGAGGGGTCCAAGGGTACTTCAGCCTCTCTTTTCTACGTTCATGCTTCGATATTTAGACCAAGATTACACAGAAAGTGTGCCGACTTTTATGAATGTATTATTTTGTTAGTAAACCGTTCTCTCTGTGCAGCTGTGGCATGCATGGTTTCTCTAAACGACGATCTTGTAAAAGTGGAAAATGTCTAGGAGACAAGGACGTATATCCTTTATTGTGGAATTGTTCGCTTCCAGTCAGCGTACCCACATCCACTATTATTCATTGCTGCGACAATCATGCCTTATAGACCATTAGATGCACTGGTTCATCCGATAACTGCGGATATAGATAACTAGACGCAGAAGTTTACCTACTTCTTGACAAGTTTTTATTGAGCAGTTTAAAAATTGCATTCTACCATAATCTTATCTTATTTAGTTCTTAAGAAAAGCTGTTTTCTCGCGACTATTTCAAGTTATTCAACAACTGTATTTTAAGATCTGGCACTTTATTTTTTACTGTTATAATATATTATTATATGCATGGCGATTCATAAAAAAATAGGGAAAAAATTAGTATATTAACTTGGAAATTGAGCCCAAAATTTTGTTCTATGCAAATAACTCATGAATTTCTAAGAAGATTTTAATAAAATGTGGTGTGTTATAAATAGTCTGTCCGAATATTATTAACATGGTAACTTTATCAGTTGGCATAGAAGGCAATGGTAATTCTGTATACGAGAACGAGAGGTCCTTCGGACCTTCGCCGGCAAGCAGTCACGTCTGAAAGGTTCCATATGTATTTGCTATGTGGTTCTGTATTTCGCATACTGTATCTCAGATACTGTACGCGTGTACGCGAAATACTGAATCTGCAGTGTCCCATTACAGGATATCCCAAAGTTCCCTCCCCAGACATTTTTCTTCAGTAGGCATAAACCTATACTTTATGTGTGTCCGATTTATGAGATTGACAATATAATAACAACATTTTGGGCGTAACTTTCAAACGAGTGCAAATAGGTGTAAACTTTATAAAGGTAGGTACATATCAATGAACCACAGAAATAAATATGTTTCTGAGAAAATATAAATAAATGACGCCACGACGCTTAGCTTTGCTTCACAAATTAGACACAAACAAAAGCTTAGGTTTATACCTAAAACATATTGTCACTTGTTTTCGCCAACTAAAAATAGTTATTCGAGAACAATGTCTGGGGAGGGAACATCCTGTAGATGTGTATGGTTCTACTAAATATATAAATTTTTCGTTATCAAACACTGCATATTCGCAATGCGTGAAGTTCAACTCATCAATAACTACTAAGTACATAAGAATAACCCATTCCTATGTAACTTACTAGTTCTGTATGCCCGTCTGATACGGAAATTTTGCTGCCGGATACTATATCTCGTCGTAACTAGCCACTTATGAAATGCTGTATATGAACGCATGTATTTGTTGTATGCGATTCCATATGTCGCATACAGTATCTGAGATACAGTATCATTGTCTGAAAAGGCTCTGAAATAAAACAAAGAGTATTTTTTATGCTTATAGAAAAATTGTGTTTTCACTTGAAAAGTTTAGAAAAAATATTGTAACCTCTATGTAGACCTAGCCTTGCATCACGTCACATAGAAAAACACACTTTATTGCCACTACTTGATTACACAACGAATATACTTCAAACAAATTCGCAACTGTCAAACTGACACACGTTTGGCTGCTCAATATCAAACTGAACTTAGAACTGAACTCTGGCGGTTAAACCGATCCACTTATATATATTTTTAGGGTTCTAGAAGTTTCTGCTGTGTCAAGAACGTGTCGAGAAACAAATCGAATATATAAGTTCTAGAAAACGTCAAAATAAAGATATTACAAAAAATATGAATTCTAACGTAAACAGGAACATAATTAATAAAGTAGGTAGGTGAGTTTCTGTAATATAATATAAAATTTTTGAAAAAAACTAAATGGCATTGAGTATAAACTAACGCCCTGTGGGTGACTTGATAAAATTACTGTATTATGTTCATATAAACTATCCACAACAAGGAACTCCAAAAAATAAAATTCGCAAAAACAAAAATAATATCTAAAATTTCTGAATCATTAATTGATCGCAACAGCTCTATGCGATCTGATTGGTCACCATCTAGTTCGAGATATGTTTTATATATAAAGCCTTTTAGGCCCAGAGCTGAATTATGTTCTTCCATTTTTCTCCCTTAGATCTATGGCTACTGCCTCTCTCCATAGATTCCTTGGCCGACCTCTCTTTTTCTTGCAGTTAGGTTTATTCCCTACAATTTTTTTAACTTTTACCGTTCATACGTTCTAGATGCCATAACCATTGCACTCTTCTGGCTTTTACAACTTCGTCTATTTTTGGTGCCTGATACATTGCATATATTTCCTTATTATTTCTCCTTACATAGCCTTCCTCTGTCTTCTTTCTCCCTAGAATTCTTCTAAAGATGTTCCTTTCAAATTTTAACAGGTTTTCTCTTGACTTCTTATTGGGGAGGATCCAGGCTTCACTGGCAATTCCGCTTTACGCGCTTCCTCCACAAGTTTTCTCGTTACTTTTTCTAATTCCCTACAATGCAAACATTGCCTCATCATCTATCTGCATGACTTACTATTTGGTGACTCTTAAACAATATATGTCCTTCTCTGTTGAACTGCCCATCTCTTATGACCTTTTCTAGTAATATATTAAAAAGAAGCGTTGAGAGTGGGTCTCTTTGTTTCAGACCTGTATCAATAATTGTAAAACCTTCCCAACATTCACCTTTTATTCGTATTTTCTTTTCTGTATTTTCTAATGTCATTTTCAATAGCCTAATCAGTCTGGTTGGTATCTCAATATTTTATTTAGTTTATTCCTTTTGACAATACAATACGGAAGAGTACACTGAATTATGACTAAAATTATCCACTGCTAGCTAGAGATTGATTCTGTACTTGCATTAAAATTCCTTCATTTATATAATATAAATCATTTGAGAGAATAGTTCTTCAAACAAAAGTTTAAATAAAGATAGAAAGGCCGGTTTGTAATATTTCTTATTTCATTTAAATGATAGAACTAAATATGTTTATTTGTCATGCAAATTTTTAAACGTTATTTATAAAATATACCCAACGCCAGTTTGAATATTACTTAAGGAGTTGATGGACCCATTGTATTTCTCTACATATTATACTACAATTTACGGCAATATTTCCCCAGCGCAAACAGCTCCACAACGCTAGAAGCTTTTTAACTTGTCAAAGAGTGCAGTGTAGAGAAATTTGAATATGTCTGAATTGTTGGATGCAGATGAACCATATAAAAGTACGCTATTAAAAGAGTGTGCAGGGGGAAAGCTGAAAAACATCCCTCTAAAATTTCACAGTTTAACACGTTTAGAATTTCGCAACCCTACACATGGAAGCATCGATTTTTCAATTCTGCTTAATTGCACTACTTAATATTTCATAAATCATGAACTTTTGAGGACTTTCCGGAGGGATTGCTGAACATTCACTGCGCTCACCACTTGGCAAGTTGCTGGCGAGGAGTTTTTATATTTTGCTTGGCCATGAAAATTTTGAAATATGCTTTTAGGTAGATATTGTACAAGATAATCCCAAAAATATTTGGTGATATTAACGTATTTATTTTTTGTTATTAGTTTTATCAAGTTTAAGGTAATTTAGTGAAAAAAATAGTATATTATTTATCGAGCGGTAATGCAGGTCATAACTCACGCAGATGAAGTTTGCTCGCCTGCGGCTCGTGCTGTAATTCATCAAGTGAGTTATGACCATTACCGCAAGTTGAATACTATACTTTATCTACGACTATAACATCTTTTTTAGGACTATTATTAGAAATTGATTTGAAAACGTCAAAATTATTTTGTTAAAATATCAAATGACATTAGTCCCCTCAATGATAATAATTGACAGTCCGTCTACTGACAGGCGTTGGCAATTTAATAATTTTAAAATCTTTTAATTATTCATTCCTTTCCACTTGTTAAAATTTTTTTCCATTTTACACCAATGGAACGTATTTATCGGCTTCAAAATTTCCAAGAATTTACTGCGTACACTATTTACATACCGAATTATTGTAGAAGCCCAGCGTGAGTTATAATAACTCACTATAAAAACTCACGCTATTTGTTTATTGATACTATTAATTGCTCAAAAGCAGTTGAATAATTTTGCCACACTTCTGAAAAAATAATAGAGATTAATTAAATAAGCCCTTGCGCCAAACGGAACAGTCAAGGGTTATTTTTGAAACTATGTTTGCCTAACCAAAAAATCTCACACTGAAAAAAACAGATAAGTAAAAAAAATAACAAAATCACATCACTATCGCGCACTTCCGTATTATTGACGTTTCGAAATCTCTGTTTCGTTCTCAAAATCGTATTAAAATTTTAAAGGTATGTCAAGTTTGACAGTTTATTATTTATTTATGTGCTTACATAGAGATGTTAAATGATTTTTATTTTATTGTTTATTACTTCTTGTTGATATAACTGTAGCCAACAAGTATCGATTTTGACTTAACATTTTGACACACTTATCTCCGTACAACAAAATAACCGCGGTCACTTTTAATTTTCTTTTTGTTGTTATCTTCTTCTCTGTTTTTGCCGAACCCATTGAAATGACCGTTTTCAGTGTTCGCAAATTTTGATTTTCAAATTCGTCTATGTAATTTTATGTTCCTCAACTCTAACATTCATAGGCCGAGATGTTAGAGTTGAGGAACATAAAATTACATAAAAAGACGGAATTTGAAAATCCAAAATTTGAGAACACGCTTTTGAAAACGTTCATTTAATTCAATGGGGTTCGGAAAAAATTTTAGATAAGGAAGATAACACAAAAAAAAGAAAATTAAAAGAGACCGCGATTATTTTGTTGAACGGAGATAAGTGTGTGTCAAACTGTTAATTAAACATAGATAATTGTTGGCTACAGTTGTATCAAGAAGAAGTAAGTAACAATAAAATAAAAATCATTTAACATCTCTATGGAAGCAGATAAATAAATTTTAAACTGTCAAACTTGACATACGTTTAACATTTTTAATACGATTTTGAGAACGAAAACAGAGAGGTTTTCGAAACGTCAATAATACGGAAGTGCGCGATAGTGATGTGATTTTTGTTATTTTTTTACTTATCTGTTTTTTTCAGTGTGAGATTTTTTAGTTAGGCAAACATAGTTTCAAAAATAACCCTTGACTGTTCCGTTTGGCGCAAGGGCTTATTTAATTAATCTCTATTTTTTCAGAAGTGTGGCAAAAACCCAAAAAAACTAAAACTATGCCACAAATAAATAGCTTTAGACAATATTATATAAATTAATAGGAGAAGATAAAAACAATTATTCAATCATCGATGTTGTTATAATAATAGTTGAAGATGAATTTAATAAAACACGAAACATAGACAATTCTTCACAGTAAAAGATAGCATTGTGGGAATAGAAACTCATTTATGATTTTATTGTCGAATTTTGAGTGAATTAACATTTCAAAGATATGATCTTATAAACTCAATAAAGTTGTTTGGTCAAATCTATTACAATATTTGCCTAATTTTTATGAAGCATTTATGATGTATACTTTACCCAAAAAGTCGATCAGAAAGTAGTTTTCGAAAGGATTGATTTTACAAGTTTAAATTGATATTAAACGTTCGCTCCGGATCGCCAGGTGTGACGTCATTGTCTCCTATAACTTCTCAGTACTCGCCCGCCTCGAACTTGGGCAAGATCTTTCTAGATTAAATTAAAAGCAAAACCTACTACTATTAAAATTCAGAACATACTATTTAACCCTTTCGCTGCGGATGGCGCATAAATGCGTCATTTTATTTTCGTGTCGCCTCTGAGGATAACGCATTTTTGCGAAACATCTAGCCGTTTCGCTGCTGTGGGCGCATATTTTTGTATATACAGTGTCCGTTATTTATTCACTATTTCTGACGTGTTTGAGCTAATCGCTGGCAGGTGTCAATGCAGTCGACGAGTCGGTCACGTTTAGTAGCGCTTGTAATGGTATCGTGGCATACAGAAATTAGTAAGCAAGTAATATTTATGAAATAAAACTTAATTATTTTGGGTAAATAGTACCGGCATATAACGGGCGAGGGTTAGTAGTGTCTGGAACGCATATGGATAATTACCGCAGAGTACAATAATAATAATAAAGTATGTAATACTATTTGTAGCGGTTACCGACACTACTTTGTTTTTTAGGACAAGAGTTTTAATAAAAGTTTTCTTCATATACTCGCGACAAGAATTCAGACAACTTACGTCATACGAACAATCATTATATTTTATCAAAATATTGAAAAAACTGCAACTGATAGAAATAAAACTATATACTACACTAAAAGTTTGCATTATATATTGCACTAAATTGCAAAAAATGATTGTTTTTAACGCGACCAAATATCGAAAGTTACGTTGACAATAAAAACAAATGTGTAACGTCAGCCGTGACGTAAGACGTCTGAATTCTTGACGCGAGTATATAAGGGTTTTTCTTTATGTTTATAAATAGTTAAAAAAGTAATATCAACCATAAAATACGTAATTATTAATAAAAAATAGCTTAAATAACAAATTTTGACGCTCCACTGCGGATGACGTCTATTAGCGCAGCACTGAGGGCTTCAAGGCCGGTTCGAGCGAAGCATATTCGTCTAGTTTACCGATGGTAAGTTTAATTATGATGATGGACTATTTTAAAATAAATTCCCTATTTGTAAGTGCGTTAATATCAGCTAGATTTTTCAAATAATATAGGCAGGTAGGTACTTAAGTAACAAAAAAAATTATACTTATTATGTTACAACATTAATAATAAAATGGAATGTTTTTGTCTCTACAAAATGTAGATATCTACAACAAATCAAAATATAAATATTGTTATACAAGGCGGCCAAATGAAAACGAAACAGAGCCATTTTCAGGAACTGTGTCATTGTAGAAAAACGCTCAGACCCGTCGATTTTGGATTAAAGAGGGGCATTTTTTGCTGGTATTTTTGACTCCGCCACTTTCACCCCCAAGCAAGGGCAAGTATCATCCCAAAATAAATGATAAAAATGTCACTCATTCGAGTTAAGTACGTATAAATATAGTATTTCTTGCGTTACATTGGTTTTTGGCGATTTATTACCACTTTCGTAAAAAACACAATTGTAAAAAACATAAATGAATACTATACACATACAACGAACGTAAAATTAGTGGATTCCAAATTCTAGATTAAACTATGATTGAGAGTAGTTAATATTTTCATAAATTAACATATTTCAATCATTTTTTGCATTGTCTAAAATTTTTAGTTTAGTTAACGTTGGTGAAGCTTATTCGAAGACATTAGTGTAACACTGGCAACGCTGTGGAGTCATGCACCATGACTCTTAAAAGTATTAGTATCGTAGTCGGATCAGCGGTCCTCAACAAGTCTTCGAATGAAAAATCACGAAATTTATTTAAAATTTGACTTTTGTATTCCTGATATTTTGTAAAAAATCTATTAGTTATGTGTTCTACACAGTGAACTGTACTGCTGGTTAAAATATTTGTACTTGTTTAAGATTTACCATGTATAAGGAAAATTTCATACAAAAAATAATTATTACTATATTATTTTACTCAATGTAACCATATACAAAATGTATTTTTGTACAATTCTATAAAAAATGAATTTTATTCCAGAGAAACCAATACAAGATAAATAAGCGGACATAAAATATATCTTGAGAGCGGCACGTTTGCCATTTAGTTCTATATACAATTATTTCGTTGTAAAAATAATACTGATGTTTGAAATAGATTTTTCACAAAAAGTTTTTGATAAATCGCGCATAAAGCTAATACTTCACGCGACATAAAAAATAAGAGCTTGAAAATATTTCGTTATTAAATTCAATAATTCTAGAAAGATCTTTAAAGAAATAATAAACATTTATTGCTAAAGGTTACAAATTGATTTTCTACGTCTACTTCTTTATACACTAAATGCGAATTAGACATAGTAAGGATTTCTTTTCAGGACTTGTCGAATAAAATTCATATTCCTGCCTTGCAGGAATAATTTATCATGGCGTTGCTAAGTTACCGGCTTACCGGTATTCTTAATATTAAAAATTATGTTGGCTGTGGATTTGTGCCGATATTGTCCAGATGATCTGATTATCTTCAATTATATGATCTAATTTCGATAAAAATGTTAGCAGTATTCTAAGTATACTCGTGTCACGAATTCAGACGTTTTACGTCATGGCTGACGTTACACATTTGTTTTTATTGTCACCGTAATTTTCGATATTTGGTTGCGTTAAAAACAATCATTTTTTGCAATTTAGTGCAAAATATAATGCAAACTTTTAGTGTAGTATATAGTTTTATTACTATCAGTTGCAGTTTCTTAAATATTTTGATGAAAATATAGTGAATTATTCATTTGTTCGTATGACATAAGTCGTCTGAATTCTTGTCGCGAGTATATTAATTAAACACAAATTAAGCTTGTCCAATATTAAATAGTAATAAATTAACAAATAATTTGAAATTTGAATACATGTTTTATGCATCTTTATCACTTTTCCATTTCAATATATTTCAGTTTACATTCATATGATAATTCGTTCTTAATGTGTGCGAATTTTTAAATTTAATTTTTGACCAAATTAATACCTATTTAGGTATTCGTAACATGATGGTATTATGCAATTCTAATTAAATAAAATGTTTGTATATAAATTTACTGGTATTAGTACATTTTTGTAAAAGTATATTCATTTACATGGTGTCCAGAATATAAATATTAGTAGGTAGTAGTATATAAAATATATTTCTCAACTCACACTTCGACCTTCTCATATTTGTCTAAAATATAGCAAATATAGAAATAGTTTCTTTGCCATATCACTATTCTATTCTATTTTGTTATATTAACGAAAATTCATGCCACGCGTAATTCGTAAAAGCACTCTTCTAGATATTCTAGGCAAAGTTTCTGTAGAGCTTAAATTATTATCCGTTCCTAAGATCGCGGTATTTTTCATCGTAAAATGATCAAAATTGCGGTGTTTTTAGGTACAGATTTCGAAAACGAAATAATAACGCGCTAAAAAGCGTTTGTAAAGCATACATTATTTTGCTATTCTAATTATTTCACATACTTGTTTGTTTGTTATAACAATATTTAATTTTATATCTATACTTAAATTAAAAAAATACGTATTTTGAAAGAATTCTATACCTAAACATTTATTGTTTAGTTCGCTTCCTCTTTCATTTTTTCATTATACTTCGGTATCCTTGAATATTTGCAGGCGACAAGAGATAACATTCCTATTATTTACTAAGCCCTTAATTATTCACTTATTAAATATTTAAAATTATTTGTAGTTAGAAAACACTATTTCAAGAATACGACGTTACAAATGGTGAACTGGTTTATCTTATAACACGAATCACTCTATATTATTTTGAGCCTCGACTATAGATGGCAAGTTTTTGGTAGTGCACACTGTATACAATCGTAGTTTATTCCGTAATACCCATTATCTTTCCAATTTCATCTAAACATGCAAGCGAATATTTCATATCAGATTTGCTTTCGTAAACATCAAATCTCGAGGACTCGATGCAACCCCGAATGCATATTTTATTAATCCACTTGTGCGTTTTCGAAAATAAAGTCATGGATTATCGACTAACGGATCTATCTTTTCTGATTTCTAGTCACGTCTGAAAGGCCTTTGTCTCCGCAGAATTGCGAAATCAGACAGGGATTTCCTAGGGGGAGACAGGCAGCTATAAAATTTCGCTGTACTTTCCAAATTAGTCTAACGTATTTTAAATATACATAACGCCATTATGTACTTAATCATGAACTGTACAATTTCTAAACCATGTCACAAAGCAAATACACCTCCGCCCGAATTTACCAAACCATTATTGTTTGCAATACGATTTGTATCACGGTGGTGTGACCATGAAAAATGTCCCTTTCAGTTCCATTTCGAGGGGAGCTAAATAATAAATGAGAGGGATGCAGCCACGCACCGATGTTCCTCCTCGGGGTTGAAAATACCGATACAGTGCAGACTTCACCTTAGGGCGGGGTAATATAATAAGACCTGGGTAGGTGAGATTGATGTTTCTTTCCTTGCACTAAATGGATTGACGTTACACACTGCAGATGTCAATTGTTAAGATTCGCCTGAAGGTGAGAGCAGCCGAAAATTGTAACTTGCCTTCTATAGAGGATATTGCTTTTGCTGGAGTTTGATGGGATTTTCTTGAAATGTCACAAAAGTAAAATGGTTCTAACTTTCTCTACAGATTTTTGTTTGAAGAAGAGTTTGTATTAGCCTTTTTAGATGGTAATTACTGAAGTGTGTACAGGGTACCACAAACAAGTAGCTTATGCCGTTAACCGTAAATTCTTTGAACGAAAGTAATAACATATACAAGAAAAGAAATCAAAAAGCGGTGTGTGCTATAAGATTGTAGCTCGAAACTTGCGTTAAATATTTTTTTTGCCGATCGACATTAAGACGTAGTTTAAGTGACAACTGTCAGGCACTAAAGTGTCACATTTACTATCTAAGCATCAGAATCATTTTTACTGCCGCTAAATTAAAATTTGTTCTTTAACGAAAGTAATTTTATTTATTGTCAGCATTTATAGTGAAATTATATAAAACAGCCTGTAAGGGATATCCCTTGCCGTGTTTGTTTTGAAAAATTTACTTTGTCTATGTAGTTTCAAATGTTTTTCATTAGTAGATGGTTTATGAACTATTGAATCCTCCAAAGTGGCTAAATTATTTAAAAAATCACTTCTAGCACTTGATTTAATTGCTGTAGAATTTTTTTTTGCTAACAACTGATTTACGATTTATGAACTCCTCAATGTAACTTTCAGCAACTGTTGAAGATTTCCATCCATTATACAGGGTGTTAAAAATAGAGTGTAAAATATTTCAGGAGGTAATAGTATGAACCAAAATAAGCAGAAAAGTTTTAATAAACATGTATTCGCAAAGTAACGGTTGCGGAGATATGGACCACTATTCGTTTTCAAAGATTTTATTTTATTAGGAATAAATCGACAAAGAAAGCTTTTAACAAACAAAAAAACAAAGTTACAGAAGACGTTCAAAATGTCCTGCGTCCATTTCCAAGCAGGCACGACATCTTCGTCTCAACGATATTCGAAGTCTTTCGAAAACACCCTCCTTGGTTTGGATTTCTTGACACTTTCGATTAATCCGTAGCTGCAGCTCTTCCAGGCTATTTACATGATACACTAATGTCTTCAAATATCCCAAACAAAGTAGTCTAGAGGGTTCAGATCGGCGATCTTGGAGCATCCTTCAATTTGTGAAACGCAGCAACTTGTTTTGATATTTTGCCAAATGTACGAATTCCTAAATCATGTCTAAATGTTGTCTTACAATGAACGATGTTTTGTCTCTTTGCTTTTGTAGTTGGCAGAGTGATCAACAAGCTATTTTCCAAATCTTCAATATCTCCAATTATTACTTGAAGTAATTCATCGCATCGACAGGCTCCAGATGTGACAAACATCATTGCCGTCTAAAATAATAATAGTCAGCATTGTTCGTTTACAAAAAGATTTTGTTTATAATTACCTTTGTACCTAAATAAGTATCATCAGAGCCCTAAATGTCTTAATTTGTTAATTTTCTAAAACACGTTATTTTTTAGCACAATACCCATCCGATCGCCGTTTCAAGAAGGCTTTTAATATAAGATTCTTCCTGATACTGATGTAGTAGGTATTCAAAGTAGCTCTGAGCAGACCATAATGAAGAAGATTTCATACTTTTGCTTAATTCAGAAAAATATGCCAATAGTACATTTTCCGAAAAAGACATAATGTTGTTCACAGCCCGGTAATCAATAAATTTTTTATATGCTTGCTTATATATTATATATTTTCGATTTTTTGGTAATAACTTACACAATTTGCTTTGCTGGGTCAATAATTTCTGGCGGAGTTAATGTGAATTCTTCCATCTTAAATAATAAATAGTTGGATTCAAATAGGAACAATATGACAACCACAGATGACCTGATGATTGTTATTATTCATGAAAGAAGTATAATACAATAATTTTAATAATATAAACTAGCTTTGTCTGCTATTATGATAAAATTAAAATTGATCGGCGAAAAAATTATATGTAAACTTGGCGGTATAAATAAATTTTTTTGTTTAAATTATTTTCCTTGTCATAAAGTTATTATAGGTCCTAAACACACAATTTATAGGAGAGAAGTAAGTTTGTTTCCGCTACTTCTAGAGGGAACGTTTTTATCTGTCTCGAATTTTCCTACGGAACAGATAGGTTCAGACAACGCATATTTTGCTACATCCGGACAACGTTATATACAACGTTTTTTATAGTTTTGGATTATGCGTCCATCATTTGCTACAAACACGGAGGGAATTTTACTACTACGTGTATTTGGCGCCTATAATGCTACACATTGCAATTGTGTTGTTTACAATTGCATGAATATTTGGTACAATTTTTATTTCGTGTAGTCTACTTAAAATAATTAAAAGTTGAATGGCCTAAAACCCAGTTGCCAGGTTTAATTTTGAATGTACTTTACGTATAGACTAGACCTAAAAGGAGGTGTAACGTGCATTGATGACGGGGATTTTTCGGTGCAGAAATGTGTGAAGAAGATACAGCACATTGGCTGTTTAACTTGCGGACTGGTCAATAGTTGCACTTACAACCAACATGTCAGCATCATGTGATGCTTTATATGTTGTGTACTGAAGGTTTGAGATCAATAGGTTGATCAGTATATCTTTGTTCCGGTGGTTGGAGAGAAATTATGCTTCGGTCACTGGAATTGCAGTTTCCAAATTGATGTCTGATCATTTATGCTGTTGGGAGAGCTATCCATAAAAACAATGGTACATCTTCTGCCTAGGTAGTGGGTCTTAATAAATTTCAGTTACGTATCACAAATTGTGGAAACTGAAGATTCTATTTGCTAGATGACCTCATGTAAGAGAAAACCTCCATCAATCGCCAAATAAAAGTTTGGTAGATGTATCTTGGTTGTAAAGTACGGTTTTTCTTTTGTTTTTCTCATACCACTGCCATTGAATAAGGCCAAAAGAAGTGAAGCCACTTCATACTGCAAATAGTTGCAGTAACTTCTGACTCATTGGAGATAAATTAGCTCATGTATATATCGAGGTATATATATTATTGAATAAAATTTATCGCTTTAAAACTTTATCTTATGGGACTTTTGTGTAAAACAAACGGTCGAGAAGTTACTAGGAGAAATATAACAGGAAACGGTTACCCGAACTTATTAAATGTTAAAGGTATCTGTAGTCGATGCAGAACAATACTTTTCGTAGAAGAGACGGTATCAATAGATTAAACCGAACACAATTTCAATCAAAACCAGCGGCAACGATTTCTCATGCCCAATGAAATACGCGAATACTATACGCTGTTGTTTTGATTTGCACAAAATCTCTGACCTGTGTAATTTGCATAATGCATTTAGGCACTCTGTAAAGCGGAAACTTCTGACTTCTCGAAGGAATCTAAATCCAGTCAGCTTAAGCAGGATGGGTAAGTTGCTGTTTGTACCAAACTTGTGAAAACTTGTTCGGATATGATTAAGTTTGCCTCATCTAGCGTGGAGAATTACTTAGCGTCCAGTAACAATGATCTAATAAAAACAATCATGAGTGTATTTTAGATTAATTTAGTTTTGTTTCGTACAGAGTGTTACGAACCCGGGGCATGGTTCAATACTTTCCTATAGTTAGTACTAGATGCAATAGTGTTATTTAAAATAAATGTGGGACGCCATACTTTGAATTTATATCGACACCGTAAATAATAGTCAAGGCAAGAGTAAGTATATTGAAGGTAATTAGTGAATTTACTAAGCCACATATACAGGATAATTCAGAACCGAAAATCTCTGAGGCTATGTGTACTCTTAAGAAGAAAGAGAAGTCGATATCATCAAAAAAAGAGGACAATAAAAGTCTAATAGATTTTGCGTAAAAAATATTTTAAAGTTCTAACATTATAGAGGAGTACGTATCTGGGCAACTGTACTTCAATAACACCTGGTATACGAAAAGAAAAGTAAACAAGTTTTTACGGCTGAAGCGCGTGTCAACACGGCTGTCTGGCGAATATGGTTGGGGAGGGAATACGCTCTCTAGGTTGTAAACAAACGAGGTCAGTAGTGTTGTTTTATTTATCGTGGGAGTGTCAATCTTTAAAATTAAATGGCTCATCTGTACATGGACATAATTCTTACTTATGGTGAAATTGCATGCGGATAGATTTCCCGATACATTCCAAATCATAACATTTTTACGGCAGTGGTACAACGCGGACGTGATACTGGTAATTTAGTACAAATCGTGAACGAGATGGTGGCCCCAGGCGATTACAACGTATTTTAGCAGCTGAAGAACAAGTGTTGAATGTGGTCCTTGAAAATTTGCGAATAACTACAGGGCAGATTGCTAGACAGGTGCTTGGAGTATCCCATCATTGGTGTGGTGCTTACTACACGAAGTTTAATTACACCCATATATCCAACGTGTTCAAGCACTGTTACCAGTGGATTATCCATTACGAGTTGGGTTTTGTGAGTGGTTGTTGCAACAAAATGCTGAAAATTCCCAATTTACTGCTGATGTACTAGTTACAGATTAAACTTTATTTACTCGCAATGGAATCAAGACCTTCACAATACACGTTTGAGAACTCAAAAATCCCCATGCAATTCAACGGGGCCACTATCAACACCGTTTCTCACCAAATGTATGGGCAGGAATTGTCGATGAGCACCTAATTAGACCATTCATATTGCCCATTCATATGGATGGTTTGCAATATCTCGAATTTCTTTGCAGTAACGGTCCAGCCGTTCTTGAAAATGCACCCCTAGCTATCCGACAACGTAGGTGATTTTTAAATGATGAGACACCTTCTCACTTTCGGCTAGATGTTCGTGTCAAGTGCACGGAGCACGGTGTATTACGGGAAACCGGCAGCATGGCCTCCGCGTTCTCCCGATTTAAACTCAAGAGATTTTTTTTTGTTAGGCCATTTAAAGATGAGGTGTATTGTACTGAAATAGAAACCGTCGAGGTTTTGCGCGAGCGTATCACAGCTGCCACAAATAATTTGCATTTACAAGAACAACAACCAGGAGGATTATTCGCTGTAGCAAAATTGGATAAGGTGTGCCCAAATTTCGAACAGTTTTTGAAATTTCATGTTTCTAATAGTAGTAGTTTCAAAATTAGTATAATAAAATTCTATTCATTTTAAAGACACGTCACTTTAGATACATCCATCTTTAAGTTTATTTGAAATCACAGAACTTAAAAGGTTTTTTTTGGAAATAATTTTGTAAATCACCTTTACCAAGAAATTGGTGACAATTTAATATATTATGAAATAATCAATTTACACTAAATTTAAATTGAATAGTGTGCCTAGAGATTCATCTCTAGTAGTTTTTTCATTACTAGCCGACTTTAACAAACTTTTTTCTTAATTCACCCTCACAGAATCTCATTTTATACCTAAAATATAAATTAAAATTACTATCCAGAGAATTTCTTGGTTAGATTGTCCTAAAATACAAATACATATAGCTACCAATGTTTCAAATAACTAAGAATAACTGTCTGCGTATTGGTATTAAATTGCTAAAATAAAATGTAAAAAATAGTGTACCAAATTCTGCCTAAATAAGTATTTTAAAGGTATAGCTTATCACCCTTGTGAGAGAAAAATAATAAATAATTGTCGACATTTCGCTGTTTTTCTTAGTTCTTCACTCTTCAGTTTAAATAAAATTAAAAATTTCTTATCCTGTTATCCTACTTAAGTTAAATTTATATACATACTGAAATGTTAAAAAAAACAAATTCCATCTGGTATAGCCATGCCTTTAACATGTTTTTTGTTGTAATATAAAAAAAGAAAGAAGGCCACAAGTTGGCTCGCGCGACAGAAGAATGGACAAATAGTTGTATCTACTAGTGGTAGTATTACCACAGAATATTTTTATATAGTTGTTCTAGTGACAGATTGTTGTAAAATTCGAATGTCCTATTTTCCATTCTCCCATTTTCTCCTGCATCCTTGATATTCGAAATACAGTACCAGTTACCAGTCCACGGGGATTTGGTAAGTGAAAATTTATTACTATTTGTAATTGTAGATTATTACCAACGATACAGTTCACTTTTTAAAAGGTGCAAGTTGCACCACCATCATTCGGTAAAAATTTGCCAAAGTTGCAGCTCATCAACAATATATGATGGTCCCACAGTGTCCTATGCAGCGTTGATCAAAACTATTAAGGAATTTATTTTTAGATATCATATACTTGCTTCATGTCTAATGAAAGTTGTGTTGTGAAAATCAAAATTTTTCCTTAATCTCCCGATTTAAACCCGTTTAACTTGTGCGGCCATTTAAAAATGAGGCAACCAGGGGGATCGTTCGCTTTAATATGGCAAAATTGGATAAGGCATGCCCAAAAGTGTGTACAAGTCGAGGGACAAAATTTTAAACAATTTTTCTTATAAGGTATGTGCTATTTTTTAAATAAATTTTATGTTTCTAATAGTGATCAAGTACCGCAATTTTTTCTCGAAAATTAGTGTTGCAATATTTTATTCATTTTAAAAACACGTCACTTATTTACACGCTGTTTCTTATTTGACGACTTACAACTTACAACACGTAATACGGATGAAATGACTGATTATCTAAAGTGCCCTTTAGGTTAGACTACTATAATCCCTGAATCGTATTTAACTTAGATTTGCGAAATTTAGTTCAATTACGAAAATCGAAAAATAGCTGACAGTACACTGAGAAATATCTAGTGCTATAACGGGACCTTCCCTATTCTAATCCCAAATTTTCGATTGGAATATAAATTAGATTACCACTAAAACTGGAGGCGCTGACCGGGGCAAATTAAATAAAGAAAGAAACGTCTGGCAGCTATAACAATCTGTCACCCCAATTTCTTGCGTAACCTTGTTACGTTGGCAATCAAGTAGCCCTAGGATGTATAAAAATGGGATTTCTGCTACGCAAAAATTCAAATACTGGAATTTCGTTATTTCTGGTTCCACCCTTTGCCAAGGAAACAAATGAACCGAGTGAAGTGATACTCTAAGAAAAATGTTGGAAATAGGTATAACACCTACGAGAATGTTAGATTAGTCGACAAGCTAAAATAGAGCACACTAAGGGTTGCAATAATTTTATATGTACTGCGTGTCTCTGGTTTACATTTGCGTCCTTTTTTATTGTCTGTAGTTATTTATTTGTGTCATTTTCTTTACTTTTTCGTTTAATTTAGTATTCCTGTCACTGATTGTTAACCATAGGCATGTAGAGGTACCAAAATATTGCAAATTAACCAAATATCCAAAGTTGCACAGAGGCAGAGTTATAGGCGTTCAAAGTGGGGTCAAATATTTTGAAAACAATATATCAAATCTCCTACAAATCCTATCAATGAAGTCATATTAGCTTAAATACCTTTCTCAAACAGTAAAAAATGTCACAAGAGCTAATAATAAAGAACATATGGGCAGATATTGTGGGTGTAATTCAACGCTGGTTGGGGCTTTAGCCCACAGAGTAGTTAGTTTCACACAATATTGTTAATACCTGAAAATATATAAAAAACGATACACAAAGGGTAAAACTTTGTTATTTATAGGTCGTTATGATGTTTAAATTCATTGACAGATTAATCAGTTTGACATTGTCGACATTTATAACAATGCACTTATATGCCCATAATCCGTTTCATAATGATACCCATTACGATACAGTTTTTCATTACGACACAGATTTTTAATCTATAGAAACCCATAATTTTCAATGAAGCACGCTGTGATCAGTGGGACCTAGAATAAACTTTTCAAACTGCACAATAAATAATCTTAATATTTTTAAGAAATCGGATTAATTACAATTATTATATATTGAATATAAATACAAATAACATGTTTATAGTTATCTTGTATCTATGGCAATACCAATACCCGAGGTATTAATTACAATTTTGTAGATTTTTTTTAGAAATACGAATAATTACTGTTACCTATTGTGTTCAATAAAAATATAAAATTTATGGTTTTTCATTATTTATCGGGTGTAGAAAAATAGCGTATGCAACTCTCATGTAATGGTTATCAATACACATTAATAACCATCATTACATGATCGTTGCATAATATACTATTATAGTTAGATATTTGACTCAACTTAAAGGAGGCCACCTGATGAAGCAATCCTAAAAATGCAGACATAGGTCAGATCTCATCTATTGTGGTTCCATTTTTGAGTTCCCACTGTCAGAAGTTAGATTTCTATAGAGTGTTTTCATTAAACCAGGTTAGTGCATTTAGATAGATTAATTTCTTTAGATAATTATTGAATAGAGCTTTGTCTATGGAATTGTTCATTAGCATACCTAAATTTCTGGTATCAGAGAACATGCATATGACTTCATTGATAGCAATTGTAGGAGATTTGATATATATTTTTTTTTTTTTTGTTTTTTGCCACACTTCTGAAAAAATAATAGAGATTAATTAAATAAGCCCTTGCGCCAAACGGAACAGTCAAGGGTTATTTTTGAAACTATGTTTGCCCAACCAAAAAATCTCACACTGAAAAAACAGATAAGTAAAAAAATAACAAAAATCACATCACTATCGCGCACTTCCGTATTATTGACGTTTCGAAAACCTCTCTGTTTTCGTTCTCAAAATCGTAGTAAAAATTTTTAAACGTATGTCAAGTTTGACAGTTTAAAATTTCAAACTTGACATACGTTTAACATTTTAATACGATTTTGAGAACGAAAACAGAGAGGTTTTCAAACGTCAATAATACGGAAGTGCGATAGTGATGTGATTTTGTTATTTTTTACTTATCAGTGTGAGATTTTTGGTTAGGCAAACATAATTTCAAAAATAACCCTTGACTGTTCCGTTTGGCGCAACATTTAATTAATCTCTATTATTTTTCAGAAGTGTGGCAAAAAAAAACTAAAGAAAAATGCCACAAATAAATAGCTTTAGACAATATTTGATATATATATTAGCTTAAAATACATTTCTCAAACAGTAAAAAATGTTACAAAAGCTAATAATAAAGAATATATGGGTAGATATTGTGGGTGTAATTCAACGCTGGTTGGGGCTTTAGCCCACAGAGTAGTTAGTTTCACACAATATTGTTAATACCTGAATATATATAAAAAAACGTTTCTTAGAATGTTACATAATTTATTCGTGATAGGATTCCACAAATCTTCTCGGGATTCAATTGGCGAGGAATGAACAAGATCCTTCAATGTTCTCCAAAGAAAATAATTACATTTGTTGAGGTCTGGCTATCGTGGAGGCCACTTTTGAGGACAATTATTTTCTCGTCCTAACCATTTATTTGAAATACTTGAAATTTAAAGAGCCTCTAACAGTAGCACTAAAATGAGGCGGTGCCCTATCATGCATAAACCAAAACTCTAGTCAAAATTGCAACTGTAAATTTTTAATTAAATCAGGGAGTATTTTGCAGAAATTCCAAATAACTTTCGGCAGTTAATCGATTTGGCAAAATAACTGGTCCAATCAAATAACGATCAATAATACCGGCCCAAACATTTATCTTAAACTCGCGTTGAAAATGTTAAGTTATTGCATAGGGGTTTACATCGGAATATTCATGGAAGTTGTAAACATTTGTAATGTCTCTGCGAGTGAAACAAACCTCATTAGTGAAAAGAATTTTCTTGTGAAAATTAATATCCTGATGCAAGATAAACTCGCAAAAGGTCACTCATGGATCTAAATATTGAGGCAATAGCTCTTACACTTTTTGAATGTGATATGAATGTAATAGATTACGTATAAGAATTCGGTGTACATTAGTTCTTGATAACCGAATTTCTCGAGATAAACCAATACTGTCACAGAATTTGCCCCGCTCGCACCCAATTCGACGACTGTGGTATTGCGAAACACTAGATTGCCTCTACGCGATTCTGGTAAACAAACAAATAATGTCGGATATTGAGGCGCGACTGGGAATATTTGGAATCGACGAAAAGCATTCGAGTCGTTCGAGAAATGGATCTAGAAATGCTAGAAAATAACTGGAATATTCGTTTAGTCTATAAAAGAAGAATAAACGGCCGAGTCGGTCAGTCTTGTATTACAGTCTTGAATTGGAGTGTTTAGTTGGAAATTTCCTGGAGACTCAGAGCGATTTAGATAGTGATTAATTAAATAGTGTTTAGTTGAGTTGAACTTAGTATTCAGTAGTGTACAGAGTAGTTAATAAAGATATTTAACGGATTGTTTTTCTGGTAAAAGAATTACACTTATTACACTAGGACGTTCTTGGACATTATTGAAAAACCTTCCTCTGTCGAGCCCTCCTTTGAACATTAGAAAATATTTATCTATGGGGTATCACTCGATTTGAAAATCTCCTACGATATCTTTCTACACTTCTTCTACAGTTTCCTTCACACAAACCTAGCACAAATAACATGTTAATTTGTTGGCTGAATGTAAATTTTCCAGGCATATTTTCAACAATAAACAAAAGCAGAAATAAAATAGTTTTATTTCTAACTGTCAAATTTTAGACGAAGCCTACTACTGACTTTGATTTCTTCTAATAAACGTTAGTAAAACCTTGATTTAATTAATGTATTTTTTCTCGACATCTATAAAGTTGTTTTTTTTTAATTTAACAAGCGTAAAAGAGTCTTTTAAATCAAATTCTGCGCGGGATATTGTCATTCTTTTTAACTTCGATCAATGGAAAAAAAGATTGGTATTATTTTAGTGATGACTCGCTCTCAATAAACACTTGAACCAATTCAGTTTACTTGAATTTACTTGAGCCGTTGAGTGAGAAATTATAGATAGAGGCGCAAACTTATGACAAAATGCGTATCCACTTTTGGGTCTGAGATATTAGGCAATAACAGGTCTTTGGTTCTAAGATTCGTCAATTTATCGACAACTTATTGTTCATGGAGGTTTTCATTGCTTGTTAAACCATTGAATCACACAAAACACTCAAAATTGACTGTTGTTGACAACAGTTCTCGACAGACAGACAAATCTCGGGCCCAAAAAACCCCTACTGTAAAACACGGTGTAACATAACGGAACGTCAAACATGAAGGCCTTTATTTCTTGTCCGAAACATTTTGCCCTATAGATATTTTCTATTAGGGCCTTTGTTTTCAAGGTACAGGATGTTAAACTTATAGATCGTATACGCTTTTCGCCATTAAGGTTGCGCCTTTTTCTAATTTCTCACTCAACGCTTGAACTCATAATTAAAGAAGACCAATAATAAACCTAAAGTATGTACCAAATTTGGTTATTACAAGTTAAAGTAATTTAGAGATACAATTTTTTTCGACATATTTGACTGCATTTTGAAGGCCTGTGACTTCGCCTGTGTGCGGTTTTTTATATAGATATTATGTTTGGTTAAATTGCAGTAAATTGGAACTCCCTTCATGCACCTGCTCTGTGTCGGTTCTTACGTGGAACACCTAGTATATAAAACTGTTGTACAAAAATAAATAAATAAAGAGAAAAAAATGCTCAAAAGTGTTAGTGTTATAACTATATAAATATGCAAAATTATTGCCCAAATTAAAAATACAAAATGAATCAAATTATTTTCTCCCAATTAATGTGTGATAAACGACTTCTCCTATTAATTTGTGACACTGCACATTTTACTTTAAGATTTCTAGGCATGCATTAGGAATATACAGAGAAAGTCAATCCCCCACGGCTGTAAACCTGCCTCCGAGAACTTTTTAAAAAAGTTCTTACTCCGAATCGCAAAGAAATGAGTTCCCAAAACGTGACTGGGTGATTGGTACCCGGAGAAAAACAGGTAGGTGTGTCATTTATATGCCCCGTTCTACGTGTAATTTGAATATTGAATGGTGCGTTTGGCGAAATCATGATTTAAATTGAAAACTTACAAAACATGCAAAAGTTGTGTATACTTTAAATTGAATATGTTATATCAGCCTCCCCGATCGCATATTTTAAAGGGGTGGCAGCCGACTCGTTAAGGGCAGTAATGCATTGGATTGATTTGAGTTAGTCGGAATGTATAAAAAAACTCCTTGGAATGTGTTAAAGTGAAAATAAATCGCAGGAAGAGCAGTAAACAACGAGAAAAGGGACAGATCGCAATTCTGATAATAGAAAACTGAAAGAAAAGAATGGATGGTGGAAATACCCGTCTGCTGTTCCGGGGCCATCTAGATAAGCAGGATTGAGCCGGTTGCTGTTTTCTTTACAAAAGTGGCGTTCCCTCTTACCTGAAACAAACAAAAATATTCATCAGTGTTACATATCGAACCAAGTTTTGATATAAAATAAATATTCAGATCTGATTCCTCTTCGCAAAACAAACAAAAAACGACTATGATTTTCTAAGTATTGGAAACACAGCTTTTGATAAATTACTCAAGAGCCGGATAAATAGATGAAGATAAATTCGCAAATTTCCTGGGCCCACAAATTATACCGACCAAATTCAAACAAAATATAATATCAATGTCAGAAAAAACACATGTAAGCATTACATGTGTAAATTATGTTATTTTGAAAGCAAAATCGTGCAAATTATTTTTTAAAATAAGAATGTATTAAGGTCGCCATAAAATGGTAAAATTTGTGATGTTATTAGACACCTTGGATCGGTCAGTGGTCGCGCGGTTTAAGGCGTCAATACTAGAATCGAGGTGACTGGATCGCTGTGGGTTCGACTCCAGCAGCCGGTAGACCGTATATAAGCTATATTCGTGGAGAGATTGGCACCCTCTCTGCGGGTATGGTAGGGTGGAAGAATGTTGGCTTGGGTCAATGTGAGAGATTGATACCGGTTGACATTTACTACCCCCCTAATTAATGAGGTTTTCCAGGTTTTCCTCATTCCTGCACTGAATGGTGGTTAGGGCCTACCAACGTAAGTCGTTCCTGGGCGCAAATGCGGCCTGCTTAATAATAATATGCCGCCCCCTCTCCCGCACAAGTCTTCGACTTCTGGGCTAATCCTCGTGATTAGAATGAGGGGTAGAGATATTATTATTATTATTATTATTATTATTATTATTATTATAGCTACAGACTCCTCGAAAAATAATACATGTAAAGTAAAAGTAATTTCACAAATAATATTCTTAATATTTTGTTTATTCATTGTTCTATTTAAATTTTCCTCAAAGTAATAACTTTTAGAAACTGTCTGTAAAAGCTGTTTTACAATCCAAAAGCTTTCACTTAAATTCTTGTCTTGACAAAATCCCGATCAACTGATTATTTTCAAGATTTTGTAAAGATACACAGAAATTAAAACTCTCTTTCAGCTCACAATATGAAATTCCGTTGTCTATAATCAAGCCTACTTCGTTTTTTTTATTCGATGTCAAAAACTGTTAAGCGATTTTTTAATTTAAAATGTGACCACACCGCTGAATTCAGCACCTCCTAAAATATATACGTACCAAATACGTAAAAAATTGTTTATTACTAACGGTGAACATTGATATTCAACTGCATCTATTATCCGATTTGGTTCGGATCTTTATTTAAAAAAACTTAAACTTAAAATTATTTTGGAACACAATATGAAATTCCATTGTCAAGGCCTACTTTGATGTTTTCGATGTCAAAATTGGCAAATAATCAATAATAATTGTGACATCGAAAAAACCAAAGTAGGCATTGATTATACAGGGTTAACTATGACTAAGTACACAAATTTTAACCACGTGCTCAGCGAGGCCTGGAATTCTGGAATTAAGAGGAGGGAGACAATAAAAATATTATTCCAGAATTTTAGCTCGAAATTTAAAAAATGAGGCAAAACTCTTTTTTCCTACGGAAAGTCGGTGCCTATGATAAGCATCGACTGAGATGGCTTAGATCCATAGATAAAGCTTACATCTGTCAACAATGTCAACTACCATGCGGTCGTCTTTTTGCAGCGTTTCTAAATGCAGAAACGACAAAAATTAACATTCTTATTAGTAATAAATAATACCTGATAGATAGGTAACAGTTAATCCAGTTAGCTTCAGTATTTTGCATTCGTTTTTCATTATTTTGTTATAAACTGGCAAAACTACATTTTCACTCATTACCGATAAGACACATTTCCCGTAGGAACAGTTAGATAAAATGCCTAGGTATTTATTATAAGAGAATCAAACGAAATGAATGTGATAATAGAAAAGTTAAACTATAAAACGTTTAAAATTAAAATAAGGCACTAAAAACTGAAGAACACAAAACTACAACGTAAACACTGGAATTGAATTATGACATGACAATGACAGCTGTAGTTTATACTTTGTGACGACAGCGATTTTTTTGAAAGGCAATTCCGTTAATTCTTAAATTTTTCCATTCCCTCTTAAAATATTTGTACCTAGTAATTGTTAACCCTGTACATAGATAATGGAATTTCATATCGTGAGCCAAAATAGTTTTAAATTCTGTATCTTCTTTTAAAAAAACCCAAACCAAATCGGAGAATAAATGCAATTTTTACAGGGTTGTTTCAAGGTAAAATTATAAAAACCATGAATATCAATTTTACCCTTAATAATAAATATTCTTTTATAAAAATTTGGTACATACCCATTTTGGGGGCGCTGAATCCAGTGGGGTGGTCAGATTTTATATAAAAAATCGCTACAGTTTTCGCCAATTTTGACATTGAAAAAAAAAACAAAGTAGTCCTTGTTTATAGCCAATACAATTTCACATTGTGAACCATAATAATCGGATAATAAATGAAATTTTTGCAGACGTATTTCCATCTTAAATGGGCCACACAGTATATAACGTTACTAGGAGAATAAAAAATACTAGTCTAGAAGAAGTTTCATCAGTCTATATATCCTACTAAATTTCACTTCTTAATTTCAAGAGGTGAAAAATAACTAAATAAAACTTTAAATTTATCAGCCATAACTCCTCCAAAGGGCTTAAATAAAAAAATCATGGGTTATCTACTAAAGAAAGGAAAACTAGATACATCAGCTTCAAACTGTGTCAACCCTATAATCTAACTAGTAATAAAGTAAGAAATCCGGAAAGTTATTACACAGGCAGAGCATTACGTTATGAAAAGGACTTGTGAATTTGCTTTAGAAACTAATTCTCTCCACAAGTTTTTAGAGGACGTCTGGATTATTTGAAAGTCGCTTTTTAACGGCCCTAACAAGAGAACAAGAAAACTAGCAGCAGCTGTATAATGTCGGTAATGTTAATAAAAAACCTAAAGACGTACACAGGGGACTGCAAACTTCGTCGGCTATTTTGCTCTCGATTTTTGTTACTTCCACTAAAAGAACTTTAAGTTAATTCAGAGCCGGAGGAAATCACAGTATCCTAAAATTGCATGAAATAAAAGTACAGAACTACAAACAGTTATGATTAAAATATACAATAAGAATAGAAACGACTTTTTTAAAAAAAAATAGTACATATTACTGTTACAATAAAATTGATTCCATTCAGAACTGACACGGTTTTTTTTCCTGAAGGTGTAAATCAACTTTATAGAAGCGTTACGAGGGATATCAGCAAGCTATATACCACATTAGATACGATACATCATATACGAGGGTTATTTATAATAATATTCTGCTAGATATTAAACAACAACAAATTTTAATGCTATGATAATAAATGTATTAGAATAACTTGATACATATATTAATTTTGCATATGTTAAATATTATTACTGTTAAGTATACAATATTATTGTATAAATTCACAAATTTATTATAGTTGAAATATAACAGTAGGTAGTTAGAATCGGGTACATTAAGGGCACCGTGTTCTTAAAATAGTGATTTCTACAAATACAAAAAAAGTAAACATTTTTAAGAACTGAATAATATAAAGCTTAGCAAATAACATGAATGTTATCCCATGCCCCCTGCGAATATTCAAAGGTATCGAAGTAAACCGAATATAAGTACAGTGTGGAAGAAAATTATGGAATAAATTCATTATTTCTAAAACAATGAAGTTTCATGAAATTTTCTCGGACACGCCAATTTTTCTCTTTAAAAAGACTCTTTTTTCAATACCAACACATTTCTGACGTTCATTTCTTTTCGCGTGATGACGTCATCGGATATTTTTTTAAATAGCACCCCTATATTTTTTCATTGAATTATTGTAGAGCTGAATTCAAAAATGTATAATTTAAACACTTTATTTCTTCAACTATCCGAGAAAAAAAATTATAACCGATCCAATAAAATCAGCTTGAAAAAAAAATGTGACTATTACTATTTGTGTCTGTGATGGGCTGGTTGAGAGTAAAATGGATATAGTGAATTCATCGGCAGTATCACAAAATAAGGACTCTTTATTTTTAAAACAATTTAACAATAAGCAACTAATTAATTAATTAATAATTAAATTCTGGTTGCCTCAATCGTATTTGACCCCTTAATTTATTATTTTGTTTTATTAGATTGCATGTTAGAATATTACATCTTTTGATAGCAAAAACAACAAATTAAATCAAGTCACCTCAGAAACTGTTTCTGGCAGCTAAACAAAATCTAATCAGAATTAGCATCTGTCAACTGCAGCGATTTTATTGGATTGATTATTATTTTATTTCTCGGAAAGTTGAAGGAATAAAGTGTTGAAATTATACATTTTTGAATTCAGCAAGTTAAGCTCTACAAGAATCCGATGAAAAAATATAGGTGTTCTATTTAAAAAAATACCCGATGACGTCATTACGCGGAAACAAATGAACGTTGGAATTGCGTTAGTATACAAAAAAGAGTATCTTTCAAAAGCAAAATCGACGTGTCCGAGGAAATATCATGAAACTTTGTTGTTTTAAAAATAATGAATTTATTCCATAGTTTTCTTCCACACTGTATAACGACAGAAAGCAGTCTATTTAACAAATTTTTAGGTACAGAAACCTCAAAATAGGTATATTTTAAAATTTAGGTAATTGTAGTTGAAAATATTGTTATAGCATAAACTTACATAGTTCTGCATATAAGATTGTTCACTTTTGTTTACAAGTGCTAAAAGTGGGGACGGAGAATTTAAATAGCAAAAAAAAAACACCACAAATTTGATCATTTTACGGCATTTTTAATAGATTTTATTGCAGATTTAAGCGTATAATAAATCCTAACTCTCATAAAGAAAGTAAATATTTCCAAGGGAAATGCTTGGGTGGTCAAACCTTACATATGATAATTCTGTTAACATACTGTGGCCCACGCTATGGCAAATACAAAAATTAACAAAAATAGATACAAACATATTTTCTAGAGATAATAAATAGTCTGTAAAATTTTTCAGATGCACTGTTAAACCATTACATAGCCCTTTACTGCCTTCGTAAGCTTTTAGTTTAGAAAATAATACAGAATAATTCGAATTTGTTGCATTACAGTACTCCACACAAGTATCACATGAATGCTTTATAATGCATTTACGCAACGAATCTACACACATAGTTATGCTAGCGTATTCCCTTCTTCTGTTCAAACATTTTTGTTTTAACAACCGTTTCCCAAACAATGTGAATAATTCATAATTGAAATGCGCAACACATATTCGTATACGCCTATGGGCCTATGCAGGTGTTAGTTTGTCATTTTTATGCTCTCCGGCAAACCCTAAATTATCTTTCCATTGCCGATACCTTCAAAATATTTACGTATTAATGAACTTATAAGGCATTATAAACATTTTAACTGACACAGCACAATACTTTATGATTAAATATTTCATCAATGATTATCAAAAAAAGGAAACCCGTCTAGGATCGAACCGTTGATCTTAGGTTTACTAAGCAGGCATGCTAGACACTGAACCATTGAGGCATCTGTCAAAATTGTGTTGTGTCTTCTTCCGTATGCATTTCTCCACAAACGTAAACAAAAGTTCTGAAATGTTCATATTAACCTTTAAAACTATACTATCATCGTGAAAGGACCCGTGTGGGGCTACCGGATGGCAAAATAACGACACCTTGCCATATGAACGGCCTAAAAAATGTTTCCAAATACATCATTTTTCATGTTTCAAATAACGTTTGTTGGATTTCATTAATTAAAAAATAATAATTAAAAGTACCTGTGGCCATATTTTATAGGTAACCCGACAGAAACGTATTTCTCTATTAATAATCATCTATTAAAATTGCATTTTACTTAAAAATTAAATGGGCCTAGTAATCACGCCGTGGAACCTTGGGCTATAATGTTGAACATAAGAAATAAAGTAGGTATATCGAAGTTTCAGTTATAAATAAATCTAGAAATACAGAAGAATTGAATTCATAGTTGTATACGTTATATTTGTAAAACAATGCTTTTTACCAATGTTAAAATATCTAAGGATAAAAATACACATTTTCTACGATTTATTTATTTAAAGGTTCATATTAAGTCGTCGTCGTATGTATTTAATCCATTGTTATTTTACTCGACACATCGATTTATGTGTGTTAAATTTTATTTTAAACACTAAGGTTGTTGATCTCATTCTCGATCAAGGAGTTTTCAGTTCACGTTTGTCCATTTTTTTATTTTGTGTTCCATGATTTGTCTATAATAGGAAGCGTGCCAAAAATTTAATTGTATAGTAGAAACTGAAACTGTTACATAACAGTACATACACTAAAATTAAATTATAGAATTGACATCAAAGCAGGCCGATCTTCCTGTAATTTTTCACTTCGTCATAATATACCATTCTGAATAACTTTTTCAATTAACATTTTACTGTATTTTCAGCGGGAAAGGCTATTTACCTGAAACCAAAACAGTTTCTACTTGGTGCCACCGAATATTTCAAGTAAGATTATTTTAAAAACGGTTATTCCTAACGACTTCAACAAAATATACATTTTTCACATAAAAAGGTAGGGGAATCGATTGTTTCAATAGTCACAGCAGCCGCAAAAAGGTTCATGTGCATCAACTTTTGACTAATGTAAATTTGCCAACATCGCATTATTTTGTCGACAGGGATCTACTACTGCTCTATGTTGCATTTATTTCAGGACACCCTGTATAATAGCAACAATTTTATAAGGGCTTCATTTTGATATCTTTAGTGGCAGTAATACGATATTTTTGTAGCATAAAATCCATCAACAAAAGCAAATTATTTATCAACTGTATTTTAAAGAAGATAACGAGTCTATGTTTAATCACAATGTATGCAACTGAAAGTTATGTGGTGTATTACTCAATATTATTTTACGCGTTTTACTGCACTTTGTGAAAGCAATTTTTATCGCTAAGAAACCTTTATTGTGATTTGTGTGGCCCATATCTATACAGTAAATATACGCCGTGTGTTAAGTATGTCTATATTATTATCATAATTAAAAAAGGTTTTTGGACTTTCATCTAGCGTCAAAAACATTAAAATTATCATAATGTGTCATAATTGTCTTCGTTTCGACTATTCAATATTATACCGACTAAATTTGTGACATTTTTATGATTTCCAGCGTTGCGTCAAAATGGCTGCCGCTTATAAAGTAATTTAGTTGTAAAAACCACCATTAAATGACAACTAAGCTAAATGAAAAAATCATGGATTTTTCATATTTCCAAAACATTTCAATGAAACCGATGAGATAAAAATAGGAATTCTTTCAATTTCGAGATAAAAGACAGTTTTTTTTTTGTTTTGGTAACATGTCTTTAGTTTTCTTCTAAATCCACTACTGAAAGCTAATAAGAAGTAAAGCTAGACTTCTACCGTTCTCTATGACACAAATAAAACAGGGTCCCGCGATTTTGCTGTATATAATTTGTTTTATAGAATGGTTTCTTAATGTACGTTTTCCTGTTGTAGTTGTTATGTTAACTATTTCTCTTTTACAATTGAGAATATTATTACATTATAACTATATTACAGTATGTAATAACTGCTATTTGTTCTTAGAAGTAAAATTGGATATTTTAATATTGTTACGAAAGCTCACCTACCTTTTTAGTTTGTTAATTATGTTCCGGTTTAGCTTAGAATTTATAATTTTTGTGATGCCTTTATTTTGACGTTTTCCGGAATATTCCAGGCTATATTCTATTTGCTTCTCGACACGTTCTCGAGATCTCAGAAACTTCCAGAACTATAAAAACCTATATAAGCAGATCATTTTCGGCGCTGGAGTCAGTTTTATATTGAGCAGTCGAACGCGAATGACTGAAACGTCAAAGTAAAGCATTTGACAGTTGTGAATTTGTTGAAGCAGATTTCTTGTATAATCAAGAGTGACAATAAAGTTGTTTGTCTACGTGACGTGTTTCAACGATAACCTAATTTAGAGGTTACAATATTATAATTTTTTCTACGTTCATGCAAAAAACAATACTTTATTGAACTATATTTAGTGGAAAAAGTGGTTCTTTATTGCTCTAGAGCAATAAACATTTTATTGCACTCAAATGAGTGCAATAAAATGTTTATCGCACTCATCTGTCATTCTACTGCAGCGTTTTGTTATCATAACAAACATAAACCCTCAAATCGACGTCACATTTTTCTAGACTTAGTGTAAATAACATGCATGTATTGTATGCAACTCGTACAAAAAGTGCTTATTGCACTTGGTGCATAAATAACTATTATAGGTTGACAACCCATACCTATCTAAGAAATAATTATATGATTTATAGCGCGGTTAGAAATACTAAAAAAAAAATATTATAAAACACTTTAGTCTTATTAGCTAAAATCTTTTATAAGTTTGTCACAGAAATGTTTATAAAACATTTATATATTTGCCGTATAAGCTGTTTTATTGATAGCTGTCAAAATGCTATTGTGGTAAATTTATACAATATTTTAGTTGCTGAAAACAAAATAATGGTACTTGCGGCTATAATAAAATAACTATTTCGAAAGCGATAACAATACGGCAATAAAATATAATTGTTGTAGAACCTGAAAATTTTGAAACTGTTTTACTGGTTGGGAGTACCTATATTAACTCATGTACTGACACCATATCTTCAGGATTTCTATTTCATTCACTGTTAAATTATAGGACGTTAAATTCAAAATAAATCACTGTCGACATTATTGCTTAAAATTAAAAATGCGGAATAAGGTTTATTTTATCGTGCATAGGCCTGGTATTCCTATTAAGTATATTTTCCCCGCTTAGGTTTGCTCATGTATATTTTATTTAGATTAAAAGATTTATATTTTCTCCCCCTTTTATCTCGTCCACATTCATTATTTATTAAATTGGGGATTTTGAGCTACATTTCTGCATTACGAGATTCATCTTTGACGCATGACAACTCGGATAATGTGTAAGTTATTTAGAGATTCTGACATCTTACCCCGACCGAGGATGCTGCTAATTTTAGATATCTGATTCCTCATAATTTCTTGAACTGGGCTCTGACATGCATCTAGGGTAGAACGATTAGGGAAAAGCATTTTATTTCTTGCTAATGTTTTATAAATTACTCACTATTTGAGAGTATTTAATAAGTTACTCTATTTAGATCCCCAAATAAAAATACAATGTATAACGGGTTTGTCAGTCAATATTTAAACAAATGGTTAAATCCAAACAGTTAAAAACAGTGTTATACCATAGGACACAGGACCTTTCCATACGAAAACTTAATCATTTTCTAAATGTTAGTTCCCGAACTCTTTTTGGAAATTACGCGAGGTGGTATAAATAGTGCCCTTAATAAATGGGCCTATCAAATACTAGGAGGGAATTGGAGAAGGAACAGGGGATGTAGACAGACTTCGACTTGTTCAATGAACCTAATAAATCTAGGAAGAAGTGGCTGCTGAGCCTTAGTCGAAGCTCCCTGAATCAAATGGTGGGGGTCCTGACAGGCCACTGCAGTGTCAGAAGGCATTTGAATTTGATAGGCATAGAGGAGAGTCCCTTATGTCCGGAATGCGGAGAGGGGGAGGAGACCCCTATCATTTCCTAGGATATTGTGCGGCTTTTGGAAAACTAAGACATGGATCTTTGGCACCGAGGAGCTGCAAAGGGAAGAGATGAGGGGCCTACCATGGACCAAGATCCTGGCGCTCATTAGGGCGTCGGGTAGGTTCGAGGAAGGCCGAGGGCGAATAGTGGAGGGGTGATGGGATGCCAGAGTAGGCAAAAAGGGCCCATGTGTGGCCTAATTGCAAGGCTGAGGCCGCCCGCACTTTACTACTACTCCTACTAAATGTTAGTTCCCCACTAGAGAAGCCTGATTCGCTAATCCCGATGATCAGATCTTGTAGGACAAATACGTATAACAATGTGTAACAGAATTATGTTAAGAAAATCTAGGGTCAGGTTCCATGTAAAAAAAAAGAAAAAAAGATTTTATAAACCTAGGTCCATAAATGTCTCATTTTTGAGATACAGGCTGTATAATTTTTGTTTGTCTTCAATAATATAGTCATCTCGAGAACCGATCGAGATATTGAGATGAGATTTGATACACAACAAAAAAAAGATAACACAAACTATTGAGTGACTTGTTTTTGAAGTGTTTAAGTTATTTTTTATACATTTGTTTACAAAATAAGTAAATATGGTGAATTATTCCTTTGAAGAATTGGTCGACATACATTTTATGTATGGAAAAGCAAACGAAAAATCGAATGAAGTAAGGCGTCTGTATGAATATGCATTTCCTGGCCAAAAACCTTGTGCAAACTTTTCGAATGTTCATAGATGTTTGAGGGAAACGGGAAAAGTAACAGGGAATTTTGTTTTGACTAACAGTGGAAAATGAAGAAAATGTTTTACAAGCGGTTGAACAAAATTCTGCAATAAATACAAGGTGTTTGACAAATACATTAGGGAATATGAACCATGTTAATGAATGGTGAATTCTCCAAGAAGATCAGCTATATCCTTATCATCTGCAGGGAGTTGAAGACCTCTCTGAAGCTGATTTTACAGTCAAACTGCAGTATTGTCAATGGCTAAGCCAAAAAATGCAGTCGATTGGCAATTTATTTATTTCATTTTGTGATGAACCTTCATTTACCAGAAACGATATTATTAATTATAACAATGAACATTTTTTTTGCGGATGACAATCCATACATTATTTATGAATCACGACATCAGCAGCAGTCTTCAGCCAATGTGTGGGCAGGAATTATTGAAAATTGTTTGATTGAACCTTTTATTTTGCCGAAAAGGTTAAATGGACGAACATTCAGGAAAATCTGTCTATCCTTCTAGATATTCGCTGTCGTTTATGGTTTATGCGGCACATGCTCATTTTAGTCGCAATGTAAGAGACTATTTAAATCTTACGTTCCAAGGAAATTGGATTGGTCGGGGCAGGCCTACTGTTTGGCCACCTTGGTCACCCGACTTAAATCCCTGAGATTCCTACCTTTGAGGGATCTACTCGTAAAGCAAATGATGTATTAGACCCACATAGCTAATGAAGTTGCATTCGTGGAGCAGCTTCATTCACTACAGATCAATGCCTGTGAAACAATACGTCAAACATCAGGGATATTTCCAACAGTTAGAAGACAGATGCGTAGACGATTTAGAGCGTGTATTGATGCACAGTGTCTCCAGTTTTATACAGTTTTGTTTTTAAACATATAAAAATAAATAAACAATTTGTTATACGTTTAATTGTATCTTGTATGTCAAAAACGAATGTTACAAAAAGTGCCCTTCACTCTAGATTCTATTTTTTCTTGCAACTTTTTTCTATAAGTTCTGTTTTCTTCTGAAGTTTCTGAAGATCATTTCTATATTGTAATGATTAATGAATTTCACGTCACTATGCAATGTTGTGTGCCATCTCATCTCAATATCTCGATCAAAGACAGAACATTTTATTTAGCCTGTATCTAAGAAACGAGACATTTCTGGACCCAGGTTTATATTATCCTTTTTCTTATTTTTAACATAGAACCTGACCCTAGATACATAATTCTGTAACACCTTGTATAGGCACTTGTCGTGCAAGCTGTCTTATAATTTAGCTGCCAAAACGTTCTTGTGATAAATTTATAAAATATTTCAGTTACTGACAACAAAGTAATGGTACTTGCCGCTATAATAATATGTATTTTGGAATCAATAAAACAGCAATAAAATATAATTGTCGTATAACCTGAAAGTTATAAAACTGTTTTGCTGGTTGGGAATACTGAGGTTACCAAAATACTATCTGCAATACTGCAATGATGATTGATGACTGGATCAAAGAGCGATCAAAGAAAGATTGGTTCAGTGGATCTGGGCTACAGCAGGCCAGATTTTCTTTTAGAGAGCCCATGGGTTAACTCTCAGCAAAATTTCATTATGCTTATCAGAATAATGTTGCGAGGTGTAGGTTTTACAACACAGATGATGATTCGGTACATATTTTCTGCAACTGTCTCTGTTCAATGGCAAATAGACAGAAATATCTGGGGCGGTTTTTCTTTCTCTTCGATATTAGAAATATTCCAGCAAAGTTAGTGTTAACCTTTACACACCGGTTTTGAATTCTACAGCCAGCGGCAAGCAGCTTGAGCTTCCTAAACAACAACAACGAATGTTATCATTATGTTAATAGAAAGATAATTTACACAATTCGGCTACGTTGTTTACTCGTTGTTAGTTCTATTAAAGAAATGTGCACTGGCCACGAACTAAAATAAGCTCTGGCTAATTGGTTCGTCCAAAGCCATACATTTTATCACACACACACACACTGGCCACGTCCAGAAGTATTCACATAATCTCGATTAAGGAATGAGACTTTAACGTACTGACAGGTGATACATTCGCAATTTTTAAATATCCCAACACTGTTTCCATATTAATCGACAATACGGATAACATTGTTAGAGCATCAAAACGATCCTCATATTTATACTAACGTACGAGTATAAAATTTGCCTTTTCGTCCCCCAGCAGAGAAAAATACAATTTTAACCACATATCCGTGAAGTGTATTTAAAAATTTTAAGTGAACGATCTAGCAGACAGCTCCATAAAAATATTTTATAATAGCAAGTTGCGCTCGAGAAAAACGATTACTGTTCGTACTGTGCCAAAATATAAAAATGCGAGATAACCGCAATGCAGACTCATAGTCGGAGAATTCACTAACCTCATTTCGCGTATAATAGGATAGTCAAAATGAATTAAGCATAAAATTATTTACTGAGTGCTTTAAATACTTAATTTTAATAATTGAATTTTATGGTTTTAATCGTTTCCTGATTCTTTTCTTGAGAGGTATAGCTGTCTTAAACGTATATATAGTTAAGTTTCCATTCTTGAAAAAGGAAATTATGGAAACTATCAGTTTCTTAATGTAGTCCATGCCCTCATTGAAATGAAATATACATGTTACGTCTAAAGTGTATAAACTAGCTGGCTAGTATACAAATTAACTGAACGAGAAACTTAACAGAACTAGAACACTATAATAATCTAGGCACTGCAGTATTCAAAATTGTAGTGAGAGAATCATTGTTTATATCACAAGAACGGCATAGATTATTAAAGTTCCGACACATTCTATATATAGGGCAATAAAGCATTATGTTGGTATTGATGCCATGATTATAGAAAGTTACAGATTGTCTGGATTCAGCACGCGGAACTAACCAGTTAATATGTTGGAGTAACAGCTGACAATCGACATTGTTATGCACTAAATTATATAAAAATTTGATAGTATATATTATTCGCCTGTTATTCATCGATATCTCACCAAATCTAGACAACAGCAACTCATGATCGTATCCTCTAGGTGGGTATTGATGATCTTCTTTAAATGATAGAAATTTAAGAAACCGACGCTGTACAGATTCAACTTTACTTATATGGCAGTTATATATGGGTGACCAAATCAATGCACCATACTCCAGTTTTGAGCGAACAAACGAGTAATATAATAACTTTATAGCATTAATGTTATATGTTATATTCCATAATGTTAACGGATACTTTACACACTAACCGATTTGCCTGGCTGAGTTACTTAAAATAATCAAATAAACTAAAATAGCGTGTTTTCTTTGGTGAGTTTATAAACTATCCAATTTAGTCTAGCTGGAATAAAACAATCATTCTGGTAACAACAAATAGCCAATTCTTTGGATAGTACATAAACTAGTCAACTACTTCTCTAGTTAATTTGATGAAATTAAGTTGGGTTATGTCCGAATGTTTTCATTCAACTTGTGGTTTTCTTTACAGTGGGTACACCAGTGATATAAACTGACTGAATTAAAATTTTTATTGGGCAGGTACTTGAATGTTGGAATTATACACAGACTCCTATTATAATATCCTTATACAGCTTTAAATCAAATTTAAGCACAAATTAAAATTAATTGATCTAGAAATTATGAAGGGCTATGACTTACACTAGGACTTTTAATTCTACTAAGCCATATTATATAGACCTTTATGAAATTCTTTTTTTTTATTGTTTAGTAATATTTACACAATGTATTTTTACTGTTACTGATTACACATATTTTATGGACTTCTGGATTCTGGATTTTGGATTCTTCTGGATTTTATAAAAGTTAATAGTTTTCTGTGTACAGATATTCAAAACACCAATATTTTGAGTTATAGGTGTAGAATTTCCTCAAAAACATAACTTTTACAAAAGTTGCTATTGTTGCAGATATAAACCAGCTGGTGTCAAAATATCTGAAAAGCAAAGCACATTCATTCAGAAAAATTTAATAAAATTTTAATTTTTGTATTGAAAAATGCTTTTCACCACGGGCTATATAAGTTTAGGGGGGAAAAGTTTACACTAAAGTATTTGAGGTAAATAAATAATTTTTAAATCGATCATAGGCACTTTCTATGCATTCATGGAAATTGTGGTAAATTAATATCAATATGTATTATTAAATACAAGGTGAATCTTAAATGATTACAAATATTTTAACTTTTAGGTGTAGTTCGTTATTGAAAGTAATTTTTAAAAATTTCAAATATTTACGGATATGTTAATTTTCTTTTAAATATCCACATTTTGAGGTCCGCTCATCAGATAGACCACTGACGTAGTCTAATAAACCATATGACCAAACCATTACTGAAAACGAAGTTGCCATATCGTTCAGGGCAAATGAATAAGCTTTGGCAATGGCAAGGTTCAAGTGGAAACAAAACATGTAATATTTGTGGAAAAGGATTTGATACTTTCAATACATGTAAATTGAAATTTAATATGTGATACTTTTGCATAAGCTAATGGTTTCTTTTAGTAATGCACTGCTTGACTTGACGCATCTGTTTTAAAAGTTGCGGCACTAATGTCTGAAACGTATTTAAATATAAGTGTAGTAAAAATGGATAACGACCAAATTTTGGATAACTATGATTGTGAGTGCAGATTCTGGTTTATATTATCAATTTATTGATGAAGTATAGGTATGGCAAAGGGGAAGAGGTGGCCATTTATATTTTCATAAATAAACATGTTTCAATCATTCCTTGACTAAATTTTGTCTAAAAATTCTAGTTAACTTAGTTGAAGCCTATTCCAAGACATTAGTGTAACACTGGCAACGCTGTGGAATACACATCCACTATGACTTTTAAAAATATTAGTATCGGAATCGGATCAGCGGTTCTCAACAAGTTTTCGATTGAAAAATCACGATATTTTATTTGACTTTTCAATTCCCGATTTTTTTGTAAAAAAAGCTATTAATTACCTAAGTGTTCTACATAATAACCTGTAGTGCTGTTAAAAATACTTGTACTTATTTAAGGTTCACCCTGTATGTTTAAAGTTGTTTTAAGTAGCATTGGTAAAGAATTAAGTTTGTCATAAAAAATTAATGATTTATTTCTCCGATTTTTTTTAAATACAACGAACCTAAGGCAAACTCTAATATACTCGAGTTAAGAATTCAGACGTCCCACGTCAAAGCTGACGTTACACATTTGTTTTTCGTAATTCAACGTAATTTTCGATTTTTGGTCGCGTTAAAAACAACCGTTTCTTTGCAATTTAGTGCAAACATAATGCAAACTTTTAGTGTAGTATATAGTTTTATTACTAATTTTGATGAAAATATAACGAATTATTAATTTGTTCCTATGACGTAAGTCATCTGAATTCTTGTCGCGAGTTTCTGCGTGACTACTATGTACATGTAACATTCATTATTTGAAATAGCTTTGCTTCTAAGTAAATAATTCCAACTAGTTAGTTTAAAATAATTGATCGACTACATCTAATAAATTACGGTAGAGCATCGTATAACCCGAATGGCAATTAACTGAAACGTCAATCATACGAACCTATCTTCGAAGTGGAAATGCGTCATTTTGTAATGGTGGACTAGCACGAGCAACACGAAATTGGTTGTCAACTTTTCCAATAAAAGGTGAAAATTATCTGCCAATAAAAGTTCATCAAGTCTTGTTAAAAAAACATTTTCGATTGTGTATAAGATTTGCACTTTTACAGTAACGCATGAGAATGATAGTCTTTAAGATTTGGATAACGAAAAATAGGTACCTACAGTTATACAGGATTGACAATGACTAAGTATAAATATTTTAAAAGGAGATATAGAAAATTAAGAATTAACAGAATCACCCTTCACAACAAAATCCAAAGTTATTTATAAACCGAAAAAAAAAATTTTTTTTTCGATATTATATCCCTTACCCTTATTTAACGCCGACTATGCGGCTCTTCGGCTGCACGTTCGACGAGTCGGAGTAGACAACCAGCAACACAACGGTAAAATTTGCTGTCATGTCATAATTATATTCCTGTGTTTACGTTGTAGTTTTGTGCTCTTCATTAGTTTTTAGTGCCTTTTTAATTACAAACGTTTTATAGTTATTAAATAAAGGAATTTCTGTCGGGTATAGATATTTTCCCACAATGTAGTTCGCCAGTTTGTTTTTCTAGGTTATGGGATACGACTGCCGCGGGTGCATTAAAAGTTTTCTATTATCTATTAGTACCTAGTGAGTGGTTGTAATGAGTGAAAATGTAGTTTTGCCAGTTTGTAACGAAATAATGAAAAACAAATGCAGCTAGCTGGATTAACTGTTACCTATCAAGTATTATTACTAATAAGAATGTTAATTTTTGTCTGCATGGTTGACCGATGTAAGCTTTATTTATAGATCTAAACCATTTCAGTCGATGGTTATCATAGGCACTGTCATCCTGCACGAATATCGTTATAGAGCTAATATTCTCGAATATTTTATTATCTTTTAGGTTTCCCTGACCTCGTTTTTAAAATTTTTGTTCCTTGTCATAGTATAAAACATTCGTTTCATTACTAAACCTATTAGGAATTCCATTCCATGTAATTTGAATGTCAAATTTAATTAAATTATAGCTAAAATCAAATTTATTTATTAAAGTATTCGGAAGTGTGAGCTTTGTTTAACAAAATATTACTTTGTTTACTCTATTATCAAAGGTAAGTAGTTGTCGAGGGTCGGTTCTGGATCACTTTGATAATCTGTCCATCCGGAATTGACATTAGGTGCGTGAGCGGTAGTCATGGTGCCGATGTCTTTCAAGGTCATGCACAAAGAAGTGTTTGCAGGTAATCACAGTCGCCAATGATCAGAGAATGGTGACGACGAGACTGGGGTTCGTGGACAATTCCCAGAGGTTCTTAATGGTCGTCGAGAAGGATTTAGTGTGAGTGGAGGTATCTGAATAAGAAAAAAGGTGACAGCTTTTGTAGAGGATGGTGATAACATTAGAAGGGTGGGGGAGATGCTGAAGACATAAAGCAGTATCATCGATGACCAAAGAGCATCTCCGAAGAGGATTTGGTATGGAAAATCTGAATAAGAAAAAATAAAGATAGCTGCTAGCAGGGAGTATAATTCCACACTGATATGAAGACAGCAGCCAAAGATAGCAATCAAAATAAACGAAGATATCCGATTGACCATACCGTGCACGTTTAGAGTTTGTTATAGTGTGTCTTAGAATTGTTCTAGTTATATTTTGAGCGAATTCAATTGAAGAAAATGGAGGACAACTGAGAAAAAATTGTATCTCCTACGCGTTAGGGTACTTTTTTGCTGTCAGAGGTATTCAGTCGGCTTCTAAGTTGTGAAAATAGAGGAAATAGAGGTCAGAGCGAGAGTATTCAAAAACGCATATAATAAATTCTAAGAACGAAAAAGTATTCCTCTGAGTGATCTAAATTTCTGACGGTTTTCCTCAATTTTCACCCTTTGGAAGCCAACTTAAGTCTTTCAAAATTTAACTAGAGCGTCCTAAGACATATTACATAAATAAATAAGGCTACTTTGTGACAAGGTATGAACTTATTGTTTCGTTGTGATTGTATGGTATCTCGCAAACTATAAGAGATAGAAGGATGCGGTTTTCACAGCACTGAATTATTTTTTCAAGAAATTTAAGATGCCGTCAGACCTCTTCGGTTTTGAGATACAAGGCGAAATTAAAAAAAACTGCTTTTAAGGGAGTGTTTATATCTCAGAGAATAATTGAGATATCGGAATGATAAAAATTTCTTTTGATAGAGTTTTTTATGTATAGTACTACAGGGTGTCTCTTTTAAAATATAATCTTTATGCCATTCAATTGTATTATTTTTTCCTTCATAATGATTCTAATAGTTGCTACTTCATATGTCAAAAAACTTTAAATTGATAAAATTGATGTTGCGTAGTGCGTAGTGGCCTTGCGTTTTTATATAATTATACAAAATTGGTAGATTACACATTATAAACTATAATTTACATACTTGTGTACCTACATAACATGCAAATATACTTAAAAATGCAAAATAGTATAGTATATATATTTACACACAATACTCGAATTCGGACAATTTCCGAAAAAAGTGTGCAAAACTAGTTCTGAGCCCAGAAAAATTCCCATACCTGATGTTATACATTTAAACGGTTATTGCATATTACAAAATACAGAGAAATAGTTTTGGGCATTACAAATTATTGTTCAAAACTAGTTTTGTGCATTTTGAAATGACCAGAATTAGTTTTATTCATTTTCTTATAGTTACATTAATTAAATGTAGCATTATACCTTTTTTGTCATTATATTTTCTGGACTCAAAACTAGTTTTGCATACTTTTTCGGGTATTGTGTGTATCATAACCTTCAGAAAATGAAGGAAACTAGTTTTGATCTTTTAAAAATGCATAAAACTAGTTCCGACCAATTTATAATGCCCAGAACTAGTTCTACTATTTTACAATAGTCAAAAGTCGTTTAAACGTAAAATTTCGGGTATGGGAATTTTTCTGGGCTCAGAACTAGTTTTGCATACTTTTTTCGGACATTGTCCGAATTTGAGTATTGTGTGTAACATATACGCGAATGCTTAAATTTACATAATTTTTCGGTGGGTACATTTATATTTTTACGTTTTCTGTGTCTAATTTATTATAAATTAAGACTGCAAATGTGTAAAATTTATATAGCTATTGTCAATAGGCTTTATACCCATTAGTCATCATCATTAATTTTCAAATCTTCTTAAGTAGTTGAACTGCAGCACAGTGTTTCCTGCAATTCATCGCCCTAAAGATAATTTATGAATGACTTGTAAATATTTTGACAGTAATTCACCGTTCACACTGTCTTGGCAAAGACTTTCTAATTACTCTCTTTCATATCTAGATGTTTGACAGTTGCTAATTTTTTCCCTTAGATGTATCTAAGGAAGCGTGTTTCGTACAAAGATGCAAGTAGGTATCAATATTTGTCTGAGAATTGCATTTTGGCAGTATCTCGAAAAGCGATCCAGATCCTGTTGCAATGCACGTCATTTACCAAGATTTGATAAGGCGAGTAGCCGCTCGTAGGTATTCAGAGCTGAAGCCTAACCGAAGACAACCAAATTATAAAATATTTAAAATACTATAGACATTCTAGTCGAAACAGAATCCTTAACTCACCAACGGAATGTCGCAGAGTGGAAACAATTACCAGAACAGGAAGAGTGGTGTCAGTGCAGCTACAGGATTAACTTATTCTTTAGTTATTAGAGTGCTGAAAAGAGAACATCCATACCATTTTAATCCATTTCAAAATTTACTGCATGGTTACTTGTCTGAGAGGCTGGAATTTGACCTATTCATTAGAACAACAAATGCAAATCTGCATTTGTCTTTAAAATGTTATTCACTAATGGGGTATTTTTAACATTCTTGGAAACTCAAAAATCCCAATTTAATAACAGAAAGATATTTACAATATGAATTTATCATTAGTGTAAGGTGTGGTATAATTGGCGACCACATGTTAGACCACTTGAACTAACACAAAACCTAAATGACGACTATTTTCATCTGATTTGGAAACAACCTCCTTGAATTTATGGACAATTTGCCGTTGGAAACAAGATAGTATAATTTTTTCTCCTCATTATTCCGCGAATGTTCGTAGCTACATGGACATGCATTTTCACAGTCGCTGGATAAGTAGAGGAAGTGATATGCGTTGGTCACCACTTTCGGCCAATCTGAATTCTCTTTATTTACGTATCTGAGGGCACATTAAATTAATAGTTCAATTAGTTTTTTAAAATTTTGTATTGCAATTTGTAAATTATGTAAGACTCTAATGGTGTTACAATTCATATCGTAGTTTAAAAACTGTTTAAAATATATTATCATGATACATTACGTAACTGGTAATTCGAGCAATAAATATTTCCGCTTCCAATTAAATCGGATAATCGGCTATCGTATTAGTATATATTACAACCCTTCAGTATCAAGAGAACGTTGTGATTACGTCATATAACCGACGTTGCGTAGCAACGTTGGTAAGACACGAAATTGCTATTTGGGTTAAGTATATTTGAACATGAAGGATGGATATGCTGAGTACTTTTTGCAATGGAATTTAATCCTTTGAAGAGAATGAATATCGTTAAGAACATCCTTCTTTCGTGAAACGTTTGTTTTACTATAAATAGATATATTGTTATTGTAACAATACTTTTAAATTTCAAGTCTAATTACAACCATAAAAACTAGAACAGAATTTACATCGTCTGGTTCACTGCCACAACTTTTTGAAATGTTTATTCTGTTCTTAAATTGCATTTAGATAAACAATTTTGAAACATAACTAATACCTACTTCAGAAAACAATATAAGCAACACATTTTGAATTTATTTTTGTATATTATATTCTACAGAAGAGCCAAATTACTTTTAAATCAAATATCTGCTCTCGAGCAGAACTGCACCTTAGAATATGAAACAAAAAATATATGCATGCTTTTTGATTTTTTAACGATTTTATTTTTTCTCATTATATATATTAGCTATATTACACGTTATTTTACTTAATAAAACAGGAAACTATAGAAATTATTTTATTTTATCGTTTTCAATTCATGTAAATCCGCATTTCGTTCGCAGATGACGTCATTGCCAGGGACGCATTTAGGACGCTAAGTTATTATCAACACCTTACCTTTTGCTTTATAATATCCAACATTATTCATATTAAGTTTATTAGTTTACGAACCATTCAACAAAACTATTCACTTGTAGTACTGGAATAAAATTGGATAACCAGCAACTACTGTAAAAGTTCACGTGTGCCGGTTGTCGCTAATAATCCATTTCGGCTTTGAAAACATAATGTTCAACGTCCACAGAGATCACTGGGGCATATTTAAAGTATATATAACTTTTCATAGATGGCACATTTAGGGTGGGTTCAGAAAAAACTACTTCTTTGCCATCAAAAAAATCTACTATAAGGCATAAAGTCAGGAAATCCCGTATTGTTCTGCAAGACGATATAAATTTTTTTCTTCACATGTTCAGCACCAGTCACTTATAACTGGGAAATATTCTAACGCAAATAAAAACATTATTTACTGGGTTATTTATTGAATATCCTGATGCTATCACAGTTGCTTGAGAATGGCGAATAGCTGAAGGTACCAGGGAATAAAAAGTGAACGTAGTAATATAATTCTAAATACGTACCCCAAATAAAAATGGTGATAAGTGGTGCATCTGTTCTAATTTTACAGGTCAGTAATTTGCTTTTGTATATTGTATTTAAAGATTGAATGTCATTGTGTTCCTTTTATTATTTTATTGTCTGTTCAATATCTTAAAACAGTAAAACAGTACTTGTTGATTTATTGTTGAAATTACATGTATAACTTTAGTTTGAGTCAAAGTTATGCTGTTGTAAATGGTATTGTAAGTTTTTATTAATCATCTATGACTACTACTTTATTACTTGAATTAGCGGTTTGCTTGTCAGATGTTTGTAAGAGGTGATTCTATTAATATTTTCTCCCGTGACTGGGCAAACATCCGTTAAAAACATATGATGCATGAGATATGATTTGTGATTTCAACTACTAGCTGGGTAGTCTCCTGTATGGGACCTCAGTACCTTCTGACACAAGTCGGCTAACTAACCAAAACACTCTTCAGTTATTACCGTGTATTCAAGTACTGAAGTACAGATACATTTTTATTATTGTTATCATTATTATTACCATTGCAATAGCGACAGCGATTCTTTGAATTGTGATCGGGGTTTCCTCTGTCGTGCTCTTTTCTCCCGTGAATTCAAGGCTATTACACCATTGACAGAAAACTAATAAACGAGGTGTATTTAGTAATTTGTTTTGTTTTATTTAAAACTACCCAAATCTCCTTAATTCGTAAATATGTAGCACATTAGAGGTAAGTTAATAAATAATATAAATAAACACAACGTAGGTAAATCTTCTCGATTATTGGCCAAATACTTCCTCTTTCAACAATGTTGAACGAACCCGGGGTATGTTACACTACAATACTATCCAAAGAATTGGCTACTTTGCGTCACCAGAGTGATTGTCTTCATTCCAGCTAGACCAAATTTGATAGTTTATAAACTAGCGAAAGAAAAAAGTCATTTTAGCGTCTTTGATTATTTCAATTAAATTAGCCAAGCGATTGGATTAGTTTATAAAGTAACCGCTAGTATTGTGGAATATGCGTTTTCTGTCAAAATAGCCAACAGTTCAATTACTTTGTATGCTAAACAGCTAGTTTACAAGCCATATAATCAAGTTTAGTGTGCATTAATTCTATTACTGGCAGCTGCTAGTTACCTAGGTCAGGCAGAACAACCCGGAAAGCGATTATAAATAAGTTAACATTTAGATATTACCAAATTTGTAATCTAGGTAGTCATGCATGCTGGTACATTTTCAATTTATCGAGTAGTATTTAGTCCCATACGGTTACATAGCTGAAAAACAAATATTAACAGCACATGCACTAAATGATTTCACCTGTGCGATATCAATAATTCAGCGCGGATTAGGGGCTAGGCTTGCGGCTGATTTATTGAGGATTACAGCCATTCATCAAAGTATTTCGCGAACGCTAATGTCAAATATTTGTGCTTTGATTTTGTTGCAACCATCCATTTTGTTTAATCATCAATTTACAGGAATACAGAACCTAGACTCTGTGCAAACAAAAATCAAAAGAGTTTCCATTCATTGATCTGGGCTACCTACAAAGGCATGTTTATGTTTCCCCTTTTTTGTTTATACAACATTTCGACATGTTTACTTTTATTTAGTCAATTATAGATGTAAATACTTGCCCATAGATATACTGGGTCATTTGGTAATGATGATGGTATTTTAGTAAAGCGACTTTCAGAAACAATTGTCTAATAATAATTTTCCCGAATATTAGCGGACTATATGGTCATTTGATGAAACCTCAAATTCCACTATTTTCCAAATTTTTATGAAGCATTTATCAACGCAGAAAGTCGATTGAAGTCGATCTGATAAGTAGTTTTCGAAATATACGAGATCAAATTTGAATTTAACGTTCGCCCCGAATAGCGAGACATTCCCTCCTACAGCTTCTAGGTTCTCTTCCTTCAGGAACTCAGGCAAGCGTCTTTATGTGTTAAAAACTAAAAAAGATTAGCAAAAATTAACTAGTTTTAAAATTATCCACAACATACTATTTAAAAGCATATTCGTATAATCTACGTTGCAAAATTAATAATAAAATGGAATATTTTCGTTTAAAAAAATAGTTATTTAGTTTATAAGTGTTTAAGTAGCATTTTATCTACGCTCTGTTTTCCTAAATAGTGTTTTCTAGGAGAAAAAAATGGTTTTAAGTATTTAATAATTGAGCTACCTGAGAATTAACAAGACTGTTATTTCATGCTACCTAGCTGTATAACCAAAAAATACAAACAATTTCACGTATTTTTTAAATTTAACTTTAGATATTTCAAAAAGACATAGCAATATTGCTGAAACTAATAAAACATCGAAAAATAAATGGAATTTGCTTAATAAACGTATGTCCTAAAGCCACTCATTTGTGAGATACATCAAGTGAAAGATAATTTTAGAAATTCAAATATCTGTCAGATATTGGGAAAATCACTTCAACAAAAATTGTAGACAACAAGGAGGCCCAACGAATGTTAACCTTAGGTTTGTTTAACAAGTGTTTTTAATAGAAAATTCTATTTCTTATTCCAGAATCAAGATGCAACGTTCTATATTGATCTAATTCTTCATTAAAATTGAGAGATATTGGAAAACTACTACTAAATACCTACGCAAAAAATCTAAGTAAATTTCAATATCAAATACGTTGTTTCAATTTAGGAAATTATTGACAAATTTCCGCCCAATTGACTAATGTGAATCAAATCTGCATCTGAATCAATGTATAATCAATATTGAAAACGTTTAATCACTTCCAAATTACTTTTTGTTTTCAAGTGTCGACGAATCAACTTTGACCCATTTTCAAGCTGTGTTCTGTTTATTAGATTAATTTTAAATCAATGCATAAAATTGACATCAATCTAGGATCATCTTTAATCTGTTTTCTGGTTATTGGCGTCATCTCTGAATCAATGTATACTCTATACTGAAATCAACTTCGAATCAATTTTGTAGTTATCAGTTCCATATCTCTTAACTTTGAGGTATTAAATCAATATGCAATGATTCTGATTCTTAAAAGAACACTAGGATTTGCTGTTAAACATGCGTTGATTTTCAAATAACTTTCGATCAAGGTTAAATCTAAGTTCAGCATCACATTTCTTCCAACTTGTCTAGAGATTATTATCTGACAGATATGATGTTATAAGCCTGGTAGTGTTGAAAGAAGAAACAATATTGTTGTTAATTTGTGATATATGACCTTACATTTGACAGGCTTAGAGAGTTTTTTGGATTTGGTGCCCATAATGATCTTTTTTTCGGGGTATTCAGAACTACCTATTCTCAGCGTTTCATGCAATTTGACTGAAACTGCTAACGTCATGGTGTAATTTTATTTATGGCATATTCCTTTTTAAGGAAGCAATTATACTTAGTTGTTTTTTACTGTATTGTAAAGATATTTTAGCTGATATAAATCAATTTTCCTACAATTCCTATCAATGAAGTCATATGTTTGCTCTCTCATACCAAAGGGTATCTAGGTATGCTAATGGACAATTCCATAGACAAAGCTATATTCAATAATTATCTAAAATAAAAATTAATCTAGCTCAATTTACTTAAAAAAAATCATACCTGGTAAACATTTTATAAACTTTGACCACTTAAATTCACTTTTGAAAAAGAGGGAGCTCGAAAATTCAACCACAATAGATGAGAGAGATTGTTTTTTCAGGTGGCTCCTTTAAGCTAAGCCAAATATCTAACTATAAGAATTATTATATAAACTTAACTATTGAATGTTTATAGAATATTTTCAGTAAACCAGGTATTACTTTTTGTAGTAAATTTACCTAAATTAATTGTTATTTTAAATTTGGTGCCAGTAAACAAAATTTGTTTCATGGAAATATATTATTTGGGCCAAACAAATATTTATTTCTTGATACTAAATCATTTTTTTAAGGATATACAGTCGTTATTTTCTTTTCAATGATACACTTCTGGTGTTGCTTTAATTACATTATATGACAAAACATTTTGCACTTCAAAGATTTATTTTTCGAATTAGCAACAACTTATTGCTCCGGAATTTCAGGATATAACTACGGGCTAATGCCTTGACCTGTATTGAATTACACCTGAAACATCTTAACAAATTGTCAACATATACCGGTTTTGTGCTTATTAGCTCTCATCAGTATGCCACGTGTGAGTGGCGTGTTAAGTGACGATTAATTCTGGCTATTCATATCTCTCAATCCCGACATACCTGAGTACGCGAAATATAGCACAGCGACGTCTAGCGGGCACATATTGACAATTATTTTTTGATTATAGGAAATAATTCGAATTTTTCCTTTCAAACAAATACTTCTTTCGACTATATTAGGAAATTGAGTTTTTTTAATTTACGGTATTTCAAAATATTGTTTGTAGGTAACCTAATAAAACCTTTAAAAAAATTACAAAAAGAATTAGAAGATTACATATTTTTCTTTTACTCATCCCTCAATTAAAAATATACAGGGTGTCCGGAAAAGACGTGTACAACGGAAGACCACAGACTCCTGGGTTCAAATTAAGCCGATTTAGCCCAATTTACTTATTTCCAAAATTGCTTCGTTTAGCCGCTAGAGAGCGCCAAAATTTGAGAAAAAAGATTTTTGTTTATTCCGAATATCTCGAAAACGACTTGATCGATTTTAACCATTTTTGGGCTACGCAGTTATAAGTCTAACCGACACTTTTTAACGTTATTTAGAATCTTTTGCAGTTATTAGAAATGTAAGAAAAATCATGTATCATGCAAATATAAGCACATATTTTTAACCTCCTGTACAATTACTCTCAGTTTTTTTGTTAGTAGCTGACTTTATTTAGAAACTTTTTATACTCACAGAATTTTGAATAGATGAGTAGTTTAGGCAGAAAAAATATTTTCATATGTCAACAATATCAGCATTCGTTCTGCAACAAATAACGAAAATTCCAAAACTCTCATTTATATTTTATTTAATAAATACAAGATAATAAAATATAACAAAGAGTTATGATCACTTTACAATAAATGCTCAAAGTGACCACCGTTTTCTCTTATGCAACAAGTAATCCGTTTTACGAAGTTGTAGTGCAGCCTCTCCATGATTCCTGCATTACCTCGTAAAATATTAACTGCGTCTTGGATTCGCCTAAACATTTCCTCCTCATTATTAACTGCAGAGGCATATACTTTAGTTTTTACTGCACCCCACAAAAAATAATCGCAAGGGGTTAAGTCTGGTGCTCGAGGTGGCCATTTTATAGGAGCATCGTTTCCTCTTCCGATCCACCTGTTAGGATACAGATTATGTAAATATTGACGAACGGGTATTGTAAAATGAGTGCACCATCGTGCATAAACCACATGTTACGACGAAGTAATAACGGCAAATCGTCCAACAAATTAGGTAATACTTGCTGTAAAAATTTAAATAGTTGACCCCATTCAATCGATGTGGAAGCACAACCGGGCCAATAATAAAGTTGTCGATAATTTCCGCCCACACGTTTACTCTGAATTCATATTGAAAATGTCTTATTTCAGTACAGTGTGGATTTTCATCAGCATAAACGTGTTTGTTGTGGTTATTAATGATGCCTGACCTAGTGAAACATGCTTCATCTGTAAATAAAATGTTTTTGCTGAAGTTGATATCATGGGCTCTTTGATCTTGTATAAAATTACAAAATGCTAAACGTTGTTCGGGGTCAATGGGTAGCAATTCATGTACCGATTGAATGTGGTACGGATGTAGTAATTGCTCCTTCAAAACATCATGAACTATGGTTTTTGGTATCCCTATTTCATGTCCAATGCGTCTTGCACTAATTTTTGGGTTCTCTTCTATCTTATCTAGGATTTGTTCCTCCACCTCTATAGTTTTCGTAGTACGTTGACGCCCTTGAGCCGCATTCATTTGGTGGAAGGAACCAAATTCGCGAAGTCGCCTTTCGATGTTGGCAAAAGTTTGATGATTTGGCACTCGTCGATGAGGGATCTGTCCATGTAGACCTTAACACTTTTGCGGCCGTTACCTTGACAAAATCCATAAACCAAAAGCATATCTACTTGTTCGGAATATGTATACGTATCCATGATGAAATAATGAAAAATGAGAAAATAAACAAACACAACAATAACGACAACAAATAAAGTAAGATCTAAAGTAACTAAGTAATTGAGCAAGAAGAATACACCGAGAGACTAATTTCAGTAGCTGATTAGATTTGACACACAACTGACACTTAAAATAACAGAGCCAACTTCTGGTACTTCATTGTTGCAGAACGAATGCTGATATTGTTGACATACGAAAATATTTTTCTGCCTAAACTATTCATCTATTCAAAATTCTGAAAGTATAAAAAAGTTTCTAAATAAAGTCAGCTACTAACAAAAACTGAGAGTAATTGTACAGGAGGTTAAAAAAATATGTGCTTATATTTGCATGATACATGATTTTTCTTACATTTCCAATAACTGCAAAAGATTCTAAATAACGTCAAAAAGTGTCGGTTAGACTTATAACTGCGTGGCCTAAAAATTGTTAAAATCGATCAAGTCGTTTTCGAGATATTCGGAATAAACAAAAATTTTTCGCAAACTTTGGCGCTCTCTAGCGGCTAAACGAAGCAATTTTGGAAATAAGTAAATTGGGCTAAATCGGCTTATTTTGAACCCAGGAGTCTGTGGTCTTCCGTTGTACACGTCTTTTCCGGACACCCTGTATAATTATGTATGATTGATGTTATTTACTTAGTATGCAACTGATCTATTTATAATATCATATGTAAAACATTTGGTTTATAATACATTTGCCATATTTAATATAACGTTAATTTCTAATACCATTTCATGAAATGGATGATCTACTGTTCCATTAAGTAAACTTTCGCAAATACGAAGAAAAAATAAGTGTCACAAATTAATTCGCAGCGATTAATTTCCCGTTATATCCCGCTAGGTATAAATTTAGCCGCACGGGTGCAAGAACAGGATGGCACAGTGTGAGCCAGTGTGTAGTTTTTGCGACTGTCACCAAAGAGTAATCACAGTATATCTTGTACTTTACTAAGGACAAATGTCAGACCCTTATCCCAGTGTTTCCATTTCCATCAAACACACTTGCCTTTGAATAATAGCGCGCCATTTGTCAACACCATTAAATTATTCACATAATGGCATCTGATAAATGGTGTTTGGATGTTGATAAATAAATGAAGTGGACTTTCTTGCTCTGCCGTTCAAACTCAATTACTGACGTTTGGTAAATGGTGAATCGTTTGTTCGAATGCTGTCGAAGAGTGCAAATAACATTATTTGCACTGTAAAAATGATTCCGTATTTATTTGTGAGGAGAAAAAATTGATTAAAGTTTGCTCAGTTTATCAAGGATGGTGATGATGCCTGTCAAATTAAATAAAAGACATTAAATAATTCTAGTATACTCTATTTTTACTATAGATCATTCAAAGTATACCCAACCGCCTAAAATCTAGATAGTGACTCATGTTATAAATCCGTTCACAATTTATAGTAGTCGACACAACAAAAATACATGCAGCCCGTATATTTTCCTACAAAATTGAAACGCCGCATATCTCTAAAAGCATACCCGATTACACAGCTTCTGCTGCAGCAAATACGCATCCGTTAGATTGATACGTTCGATTTCTATTAGTTGTGACGAAGTAACAGATTCACCTGTTCCATCTCTAGCGCTATACATGGACATGCGCGTGGAAAAATTTCGGGAATGACTTTTCACTAATTTCATTATGAATGTAATTAATTGTTAGTGATTTTTTGTTCTTAAGAATGGAGAATAATTCAAGCTCTACAGCGTATTCTCAAAATCGTAAGCGTCTTAATCCAACAAGTGAAGAATGTCGGAGGATGACGTGTATGACGGGATTAGGGCGCGAGATCAAAATATGAGTGTAAGTAATGTGGTTGAAATACGAATCAACAATAATGTGTGTGAGTAGTGTATATGTATAGTGCAATAAAGAGTGATAAAGAAGTACAACTGCGAAATGGAAAATAGTGGAAGGAAGATGGTATATTAAAAATCAGCTTCTGACAATTAAATAAAAAATTGGGTTGATATATCTTACAAGATGAAACTTTGTCAAGAATCTATAGAATGGTGCTCTTACAAATTATGGTATAAAATTAAATTGAAAATATTATATTGATAGCAACAGACGAAATAGTTCTATGGCGAAGAAACTGTTTATTAACATAAATATTAAAAGGTCAGAATCTGAATAGAATAATATATTCAATTTTAACGAACATGGATAAATAAAGATTAGTAGTACGAAACGATATAATAAGTGTTACTTTGTGACTGTTATAGTGGCAGTGCTAGTAACCAATAGTGAATAGTGTGTACGTATAATGTATTCTAAAGCATTTTGTCCTTATGAATGCAAAATTCGCGATTTGTACGATTTATTTAATGATGGGAAAATATCTGCTTGTAACTAATTTTGTCAACTTTTGTGATATTATGTATAATGTATAATAGTTATAACCGATATTTTTCTATTAATTTATTATGTTCAGCTTTGGCAGAAAACGCGATATGTGAAAAGTTGAGTTTAAATGTTGTCCATAATACGAAATATATTATGTTTGTCTACCCTTTGTACAATATAAACTATTTATAAAGAATGTCATTTATACGGTGCATTACTAATTACGTACTGCGCCTCGTATATTGTCTTTATAATTTGTATACAATATAAGCAGTTGAACAATGCAATATTATCAATAAAATGCATAATATATTGTTTTATACAGTGTAAGTTATGTCAATTTATATATGTATACACAATCGGGATTCCTGTCTTATAAGATACAATTTGCTGATTTATCGTTATTTTATAGATGTAACTAAGTTACTTGTATACAAAACCGACATTTTTTCAATTTTTGACTGTTTCCCAATGCATATATGCGTTTTTTAAAATAATTGAAAATAAATATCTAATTACCGCGAATCATGAACACGTGTAAAATGTTTTTTCCAAAATTAGCGAGTAAATTATTGTATTCAATACACAAAAGCAGGATTTTGCTCTGAAAATAAACCGATGTTTGTATTTTATGTGTTTAATTGTTTTTCAGTTTAAGGAAACAATCAGAGATAATGACAAAACATTATGTTATTCATATATTTTAAGCTAGTAAAGGCGCTTTGTTGTTCCGCAATAGCCCGAGGTGATCTCTCTGGGACTAAGGGCAGCTGGGTCAGGTGATGGTTAAAATAACAAAGAGCTTTTGTGTGGTAAACAAACATGTAGAGATAATTTAAGGTGAGCGGAATTCTTGGAAAACTTCATGAAATTATGTAATTTCCAGTTAATTTGTTTTCCACAATTCGTTGATTATCAGATTTAATCAACTGTCAACTGCTCAGTAAATAAAACTGACAAAGGGGTAATTTGAGACGGAACACAAATATCTTAAGAAGCGAATTTATACTTCGACCAAACAAATTCGAATATTAGCCTGTAAAAATTAATAATGAATTAACAGAGGTAGCTGTCGGTTGGCCGACACACATTTTATGTATGGAAAGCAACGGAAATTCGAATGAAGCAAGGCGTCATGTAGATGCATTCTTCAAAGGAATAATTGACCATATTTACTTATTTTTTTAAAAAATGTATTAAAAATTAACTCAAACACTTCAAAAACAAGTCACTCGACACTTTGTGTTATCTTTTTTGTTTAAGTTTATGACGAACTGACATATGCCACTTAGATTGTTGTTTTTTAATTTATTAATTAGCATTCCAAACTTGGTATATTGTAATGATTAATAAATTATCCCAATAATGTTGCGTAAGGGGGAAAAAGTCCAAGAGACACTTTTTAAGCAGAATTAACTTGGCTTTAAAGAGGACACCAATTTGTCCAAAAATCAGTAGCGTACATTTTTTTTTGCTAACACTAATGCTAGTATACAGGGTGTAACTTTGAAGAGGGGTCCGGTTTGGAGAGGGGGTGCCTGTGACCTTTACAAACACATATCATAAGTTTGATTTTTTTTGTTGCCTTTTTTCGCAATTTTTATAGTACGCCACTGGCAGAGCAGCGCTGAGCATATCTAGTTGCAGCGTCACCAGCATTGTGGTCATATTTAATTATTGAAGTGGAAGATGGGAAAAGAAGTTCTATTAGAAAGCAAAATGCCCACGCCACTCGTGAGGTACTGTTGTTTGACACATACATTTCTTTGTAGTGGGTGTCTGCTTTATTATTCCATATAAACAAAAAATACAAAATGTATTCTTTTACGTACAGTGCCTTCATAAATGATTACAAGCCACGTGATCAGGGCCGAGATTCTCGAATCAATCGCCGAGCAATTCATATGCAAATATCCTTTTCTTCACTACGGCAATTGAGAGAGACAAGAAATCTATTCGCATACGAGTTGCTCGAGAATCAGTCCTGGTCACGTGACATGTAATCATTTATGAAGACTCTGTATAACATACTATAAAACAGAAACAAGTCAACTAACAGGAAACTCAATAATAAATAAATACAATCCTTTTGACTAGAGTCTTCTTCTACGGCATTTAAAATATTTGGTTTGAGATTCTTACTTTCCGAGTTTGTTTTTGCTTTGCTCACCATTAGAGTACTGGCGTTCATAACTCCCATAATCTCTTAAATGAACTAATCTTACAAACATTTTCTTATGCGGTACGTGTCTACCGCGGTAATTCATCTGATATCAGTTATTGAAGGGACATTGACAAAGCGCTTAAAAAATAGTATTCAATCGTTTATATTGAAACTGTTCTTTTAAAACATTTAAAACATTTTAAAGCTATCAGATTAATAATTTGCTTATTTCTAATTATTTACATTTTATAAATCGACAACCATTATTTTACGTACTTTTACAGTTAATTTTTTCATCATTCAAAAATTGTTTTACGATCCATACTTCATCAGGATTGACAGAAAAGTATAATGACTGATGAGTCGCAAAGTCATAAAAAAGCATATTTACAAGATTATTCATTGCAGTTTTTTCTTCTTTGTATCTCCGTTACTTAACATACGTGATCTAGACGTCGGAACTTGTCGTATCATACATGCAACAATATGTTAAACATAAGTATTTACATTGAATTGTTGTTGTCATTTCTAGTGACTCGCATATCGCCGGAATCTCATCACGTATGTAATAATACATCACAATAAATTGGAAGCTGTAGTTCTGCATATCCAGACTAGTGTCTTCTGCATTCACATTACCTCACTAAAAAGTCCTCACTTTGACATTTCACGGTCCCACAATGTCACTATTTTTACAGTACAGTTAACTTGCACTCGTGAACGTAATGTAAATAAATAACACGTAGTGCACACCATCAAAGCTACGTATGTACTGAATTCACTCTATCTAAAATATCAGCTTCGGTCGCGCTGCGCTGCGTGGAATACGACCCTGAAATGACGGCACACGTTCCGACGTCTAGACTGGGACCAACTAACTGGCAATATGGTAGACATGGTTCTTTAATGAAACTCGGACCTTGTACAGAGGCGGCGTGTGTAGCAATTTGGGTGCAGTTTAAACAATTTATTATAACTCGGCTATTTATTTGATTAAAAAAAAAAACTAATTTCAGATTAGCAATCTAGGGAACACGGACTACTACCCCTTAAAAGGGGACCCCCACTTAAAGTTACACCCTGTATTACAAGACAAAATTAATAAACGTAAAAGTAGCCCTTCACTATACACGGATGTGTATCAAATATCATCTCAATATCTCGATCGGTTTTCGAGAAATAAAGACTACATTATTTAAGACAGAAAATTTTAAACATCCTGTATCTCGAAAATGAAGTATTTCCGGACCCATGTTTATATAAACTTTTTTTTCTTATTTTTAAACATGGAACCTGCTCCTAGATTTTCTTAACATCATTCTGTAATCTTGTATATGCACACGTAAAATAAGGGTAAACAATCCATCTTCTAAGGTCTCCTGCAGTGGCTGCCACTTGTCTGTCCATGGTAAAAATGAACCAAACATGAAATTTCTGTTTGTATTTATTGCATTTCTTAGGTAAATACTAAATTAACAATAAAAGAAGACATTTCATATTAACGAAGAAATTTCGTAAAAAGATGTAACAACTCTGTTCGATTGACTAGGTCATTCCACTATCAATAATTTTTAGACGAACTACTACACACAACTACGTGTATGATGAACGTATTGATAAAGTGATTGGAGGAAATGAAGACATTCTAATGGATCATAGAAGACATGAAGGTCCAGGACGTCCACGGCCTGTTGTTATAACATGTATGTCAAACCATTTTATTAATTAACACCACAAATTAAATCTATTAATAGTTAATAACAACAGCGGCAAAAGCAGATGAATTTATTGTATAAAAACGGCGTTATAAAATGTTTATTTCTTTTCTTCCCTTATCAGGTTTTACAGTGGATCAGTTGTCAGTGCCGTGCAGAAGTGTATTTGAAAATCATTTTCAAGCTGCCTTTTAATTTTTTTGTGCACTCAAAAATATTTTTTAGAGTTCTGAATCACCCTGTATTTGAAACAAATTCTCAGTCTCACATACATTTCAGCTTCAAATTATTAGCCTGGTTATAAAATCATGTTTTTATTAAAAATTACGCTACTCAGAAATTTTAAGAAAATATATGACAGAGATAATATTTAGTGCTTTCTGAAATGGTAAAAAGTAACGATTTTAACGATCACATCGAGATATTTTATTTGAACAGGATACAGAGTAATCTCACAAGAAGATTTACAACTCCACATCTGCTGAAATGCATTGATAGATAAGTTATAACTTCTCATTTTAGCCATAAATAAAGAAGACAGCTTATTAAACAGTTCGCTACGGTTTTTTTACAAAGGCCACATATTATTTCATACGTGGCGGAGTGTATAGAGTACGTATTCATTTTATGGGTAATTTGTACTCACATGTTGAACATATGCTCCATGAAAATTCATGTGTTAACAATGTGATTTACGAAATTCATTATATCAACATACACATTATTTATTAAACTTGTCACGGAATACTAATAGCGATATATGTTAATTTTTTGTCGGGTATCATAGGCAATGATGACTTTTTTAATATCGCCACATGAGATGTTTGTTTACATTTTATAAAAAATCCATTAGGATAATAGCGTCGGCATTTATCTCCATGAATAATACTGGGCGTTTTTCATGCCACTTAACTAGTCCGCGAACTAGGTTGGTGTCCAGATGCAAATCACATGGTGTTTATCATTATTGATAACCAAATGCGTGTAGCCAAATGCGTAAGGTTCCTGATACAGATACAGGGTGTAACAGCGACGATGCGACAGATTTCTGTCGTCAAACCAACAACAACAAAAAAACAAGAATATGGTTTACCTCATCGATATAAGGGAATAAAAAACGGCATAACAAACTGCCATAAAATCATCAAAAGATTTCCCGTGCAGTGAGTAGGGTAAGAGTACTATCGTTTGCAATATTAATGACACTCACTAAAATGAATTTTGCTATTTATTTTGAAGTTGTGACGTATTCATATTGAAATCTGCTTTAAATTTTTAACATTAGTTGTTAGTTGTTTCACTTACCAAGAGAGATTTAATGAAATATCTATTCAGAACTTCCAGAAGTTCAAAAACTGTTTTAAGAGAGTGTCATTATTATTGTAAACGATTGTACATAACAGATAAAGAAATAAAAAATTAGTTAGAATATAAAATATTGAGCGAAAACAAAATAAAAAAATAATAGAAAATATTTATACAAAAATATTATTTTGATGTATCTATATCCTAGAAATATACAGGGTGAGAATGGGTCAACACTAAGTTGGAGATACTAGACACCATGGTGTATAGGTATATTGTGACATTTTTATAAAAACGATTCGTAAAAGCTCTATGGTATTTAATAAACGATTGAAGGAATCACTGAGTCAGTCAGTGTTTGTGAAACAAGTGCATTGCTTCGAAGAAGTAAAAGAAGAAATGAAGGAAACTTTTATTAAGCAGTATGTGGTCTAAACTGTCATAATGTTCCAGAAAATAAAAGTAGTTTGATTTACGTTACTTTATTTCAAAATGTATGCCAATCCCAAAGGTAGAACAGTGCAGAACGAGAGTTAAAAACCGGGATCTATCTAAGAAGGCCGTGGTCAAGAAATACCGCAACGTGTCTCTCAAATAGAGAGAAATACAATTTTAACTATATCGCGGACAACCCAAACCGCTTTACATATATAATATTGCAACAGAACTGGATATTTGAAAGAAATATCACTGCGTAGCGTGTGTTACATAGTATAAACATATAGCAAGTAGTTTATTTCTATTATTTTTCAATTAATTTCAATCCCAGCAGCACTATATATAAAATATATAAAAGTAAACATTTCGCCTGGTAAAAAACGTTGGGGGAAAGATCTTGTCACAACTAAGTAAAAATGTCTGGTTCTTGGAACTTTTTCTTATTTAGAAAAAAAAAATGGAATTTTAGACTACACGTTGTTTAATACAATTTATGTTTTTTTAAGCAAGTCACTTATTGTAAAAACATTCAGTATACACTATGTAGTAGCTAACATTATGTACTATCGTTTGCAATAATAATGACAGTCATTAAAATGAATTTTGCTATTTCTTTAGAACTTCTGATGTATTTGTAATGAAATCTACTTCACATTTTTAATATTAGATATTAGTTGTTTCACTCACCGATAGAGATTTAATAAAATTTCTAGTCAAAACTTCCAGAAGTTCAAAAACTGTTTTAAGACAGTGTCATTATTATTGCAAACGATTGTACAGGGTGTTCAGCCAACCCTGTAGCTGTTTTGATCAAATGTGGTAATTTTTTTTTAATTAGATATACTAATAGTAAATAGCTCATTATAGAGAGTACACGTGATGTATCACGTAGCCATATATAGTGGCCACTGACTACTCCATGCTGGACCTGAGTAGTTGTGTGTTGAAGTAATTTATTTCAATAAATGTCCTAAGGCAGTCAGTTTCAAGCTATAGTGTCTCTAAAAAAAGAAAATCATTTTAACACATTTAGTTTAGAGCTGCTAATCGCTTGAGATACTTTTAACAAATCTGGTACGTGGAGGTAGATGGATATAAAATTTAAAAATACGACGTTCGTACATAACCAATGGTGGAGTTATGGTTATATTATAAAACAAAAGTGTTTGTTTTCATATGATTATGTTCTCTTAAATTTAATCACCTTAATTTTAACCATAGAGTACGTCCCTGTATTTTCTACACGTTCTATAATTCAATGTCATGGCCACCTACCACCATTTTTATAGTGTTAAAATTAGAAATTAGACTTACTTAAAGAAAAAATTTCAACGGATTCTTACCCAAAACGATCAAAAACACTAATGTACCAATTTCTGTAGCACCAGAAAAAGAATAATACACGAATTCATGTTTTATGTTTAATAAAAAGGGCCATGATTTCTTTTTTTTTTCTCGACAACAAAATGCGATACGAAAGTCATTCAAACAGGAGAGTTTTATTTTAAGATGTTCAATCCGAAAAAATACAAAATTTAAAAAACGCAGTGGTGTCCCAGCATCTTAACGAAATTATTGAAAAACTTCATAAGAAGGTTCAACATGGGTCATTCCATTTGAAATCGTCTAATTGGCAAAGCCGACCCATTTTAGATTTTGGTGTAACTGTGAAAATCTCCTCTCTAGGGTCCCAAACAACAAAATTTATACGAGTTTGATTTTTACAAGCGCTTGTTTCCGCCTATTTAAAGACTCTTAAAAATTGCTATTTTTAAACTTTATTGATTTTTGCTGTCAAATTCTTCTGTTTGAAGATATTTGAATGATTAAGGCGGAATTTAAAGTGGGAAAGATAGTTGTTTCAGTGTAAATGAAGATAATTGGCTCGAACGATCCCTTTGAATAATAGCAGCGTGCTGAAAATGAGTGTTTTTTAATCATTTTTCGTGAATTTCAATCGACTCTAGCGTCTTAACTTTTGAGAGTTAAAAATTCATCAACTTTAAATGACTACATCACTTGTTTTGTTATTTTCATCTTTAGTGCATGTACATAATGTTCTCGTTGAAAAAGTGTTTACAGTTACTATTTTCGATGATAATTACTTCCAGAAACAATTTTACACCCTAAATATCCATAACTTTATTAAAATTTTAAATATTTATCATATTTATAATTATTTTTGATGGTAAGTAATTTTAATTCATTAGTAAAAACGTCCAGATTTTTGCTGTAAAAAATGGCTCGTAGTCATTTAAAATTGAAGGTAAGAACAGTAGATTCTGTGAGTATCAGATTTTTATCTAGCAGTCAACACGCTCGTTTCATAGCCTGAATATTGGAATTTTTAAAATTTTCAAAACTTCAAGCAAAGTTTTCTTCTATAAAGAGTGGGCTACTCAGGTCAACTTGTGGCTGAATTTTGTCTATGATATGTATACTTAATTCGCGGAGCATACATTTTAACTCTCAACAGTTAAGACGCTAGAGTCGATTGAAATTCACGAAAAATGATTAAAAAACACTCATTTTCAGCACGCTGCTATTATTCAAAGGGATCGTTCGAGCCAATTATCTTCATTTACAACTATCTTTCCCACTCTAAATTCCGCCTTGATCATTCAAATATCTTCAAACGGAAGAATTTGACAGCAAAAATTAATAAAGTTTAAAAATAGCAATTTTTAAGAGTCTTTATTTAAATAGGCGGAAACAAGCGCTTGTAAAAATCAAACTCGTGTAAATTTTGTTGTTTGGGACCCTAGAGTAGAGTTTTTCAAAGTTACACCAAAATATAAAATGGGTCGGCAACAATTTTTATTATTTTCAGACGATTTCAAATGGAATGACCCACATGCGAACATAGGTCGAATTTTCTCTCGCAAAATAAATGGTTCATTCTGTCGACAATAGTCAAGAGCACCTTTTTTAGTCTAAGGCTGTAGCTACCCAAATTTATTATTTTAAAGTCTTTACCATACAAGGTGTTAAACATTAAGGCATTAAGTTGTAAAGCTTAGCTCGCCCCTGGAAACTGAACAAGCTAAATATGTTTCAAGGATACTATTTTAAGAGGTTCTTACTAGTGTTCATCACATTACATTTTTGTTAAAGTATGTTAAGTACTTCAAGTTATTCAAGCAGAACCGATTTTTAGCGGCATCCTTCAGGAACATATATCTCCGTAGGAAAGGCCTGTAGGAAAAAAAATTATAGAAAGTTTTCAGCTTATTTGTTCACGCTCTATCTGCACTTGAGAAGTTTCCCACATTTTCCCGGACACTCTGTATATTTCAAAATATCCGATATTTGAAACATAATAGTCAGCTTCCAGTATTTGCCCGCAGTGGCATTAAAATCTATTAATACGCCGTAACTCAAACAGGCTCATAAGCTCGTGCCAAAGTGCCTATTCAAAGACAAATTTCACTTGAGATTACTCCACTATGAGCCGTCGTCGCAGAGTACATATATAAATTAGAAGGAGTTGTTTAATAGGCAGTAGGTCAAACATGAGTGGCTATGAATGAAACTACCGTAAAACAACTGAAGGAGAGAAATGTCCCTAAGCAATACTCCTCCAACTTTCCAGTCTAAAGAGCTTTTAACATCAATAAACCATTACGTGCCGGCACTTTCAGTAATTTAAAATTTCCCTCTCGTACAGTAATGGTCGATTTTATTAGCACAAGAAAAGACGATTTTTAATGTTTTCTTCCTCCTTACAAACCATAAAACCGTCTGGGTTTTAAACGCCTCACGGGCCATTGTTTGTTTTGGATACTTGAAATTTTAATTGCTTGCGCCAGTAGGTATTTCAATCGTAAAACCCTTTCCAGTGAATATTTAAGTGAGTAGAGATATTAAGGAATTTACTGTTTTTTCAACCGTTTTGGGCTACTCTTGATTACAACGATGACTTTTGGTGAATATGGAACTGGAGTTGAATACTCTTTGCCTGTCTCTTGCTATATTTTAAGAACGTATGGACCGCTTGCTTTGAAAATTTATATCTTATGTTCTTGAGGTGGCAGTTACGAATATGTAAACAGTGTTGAGGTTACTACTAGGGGGCGATAGTTTTACTGTACTGTCGATATAAAAATATGTCTAATTTTTTGTATTTTACACTTTTGAATTTTTTAATAAGAAACTATTGAACTATCTTCAATTCTAAATAGAAGATATATACTTGTTACAAATCGATAAACTCAACCGTTTCCGAGAAACAGACGATTTAAGTTTTTGATTCGGCGGGAATTGAATTAGACAATTAGGGTGTCTTTAAATATCAAAACTGTACATCAGTATGCCATAGGTGAGATTAGCCCGCGGAGTAGTTGTTTCCTGCAGTATCATTTATAGATTTAATGGCGCATCGCCCGCTTAGGGCTAGCAGGAAGTAGCAGACCAGTTACATCTCACCTGCACTCGATTTATATGTGAAACTACATATGAAGGAACAGCCAGTTCAATTGTCGGTCATCTCACCTATGGCATACTGATGAAGGCTAACAAGCCCGAAACCGGTCTATGTCTGGTGGAGTGGCCGACAAGGGTTCTTGGCTGTTTCACTCAGATACTGCAGGTAAAATTCAATGCCGGTCGGGGAATTAGCCTGCGGAGTAGTTGTTTCCTGCAATATCATTTATAGATTCAATGGCGCATCGCCCGGGGCGAGAGGTCTGCGGTTAAGTACCTACGATATTGTAGGTCGCTTTCTGCAAGTCGAGCCGCTTAGGCCGAGCAGGAAGTAGCAGACCAGTTACATCTCAACTGCAAATTTTATTATGCATATCTTAACAAATTATTAATCCTAAAAGATTCTCGAAGTGACCACCAAAGACTTCAATGCACTTTCTTACCCTCTTATTTAAATTTTGTCTGACGTTGAATAAACTTCTATGGTGCCTGATAATATGAACCAATTCTTGAATCGTTTCCCACAGTTGTTCTTGACTATTAATAATGTCTTTGCAAACTAAAGATTTAATATAGATCCAAAAGCAAAAATCTATCGGATTTAAATCAGAGCTACGTGTAGGCCAAGGAACTTCCAAGCTGTCCAGTCCAACGGTGCGGAAAATTTGTATTAAGATCGTCGGGGATAATGTGCAGGTGCATTATCATGCAAAAACCAGAAGTTCTGCCGTAACTTTAAAGGAATATCTTCAAGATGCAGTGGCAAGTCATTAATTAGCAAAGGGCACGTGATAGTACGAACAACCTCACAAAATTATCGGAGATAATTCCACACAAATATTGATAGAGAACTCTTGCTGAAAATGTACTTCTCTTGGCAGATGATGACTTTCTAGTTCACAAGAATGACTATTTCTCCAATTAAAAATGCCGTAGGGTAAATGTGGCTTCGTTCGTAAATAATGTTTTATTATAAAATGTTGGGTCATCATTTTGTTGTTGGCAAACTGGCAAACTGTAATCTAGCTAGAGAGTCTTGTAGCGTTAAGTGTTAAACTGGAGTAAAATGATAAGAATACAATTGTGTGAAGTATTCTGCTAACGGAAGTCTGATTGATGCCAGTAGCTGCCGAAATTTGATGAGTGCTTATACGTGTGTTTTCAGCAATTCACACTAAAACATCATCATCTTGGTCCGCTGTTAATATTTTTGGTCTTCCAACGTCTCTTTTCGGGCGAACTGATCTTGTTTCACCTAATCTGCCGTACAATCTCTTAAATAGTCGACCACAAAAATATATACACATATGCTTCTCATTTCAATGTTCGAAAAATTATTATAACGGGACATTTTAAATATAAAAATAACAATAAAACACATTACTGCTTAACCTATAAATTGAGTGACATTGACAGAAACAATATGATATTGTAGTGACAGCTGTCTACTTATTATTTCCATTCCCACCGAATCTCAAAAACTTAAATCGTACGTTTTTCGAAAACGGTTGAGTTTATCGATTTGTAACAGGTATACCTTTTATATTTAGAATTTAAGGTAGTTCAATAGCTTATTAAAAAATTCAAAAGTGTAAAATACAAAAAGTTAGACATATTTTTACACTGTTTGCATATTCGTAATTACAACCTCAAAAAACATAAGACTACATATTTTCAAAACATTGGCTCTATACGTTTTCAACTTTAACAGACTGTAGAATGAAAAGGAGCAAAAATTGAATAAGGCATATTGGGCTCAATCGCTTTACGTTGACGTTAATAATCTGTCCTTAAGCTATGTACCATTATTAATGACTCACCCTGTATAAATACTTCTTCTGCAAACACGGAATTCCAGGAAACAACTACTCTGCGGGCTAATGCCCCGACCAGCATTGAATTACACCTGGAAGACCTATAGCAACAGTTTCGAGCCTATTAGCTCTCATCTTATGCCATGTATATGTCTGGTGGGCTTCTGACGAATGACTCTAGCTGTTGCTATAGGTTTTCCAGGTGTGTTTCAATGTTGGTCAGGGCATTAGCCCGCAGAGTAGTTGTTTCCTGGAATTCCGTGTTTGCAAAATATCGTGTCTCGCCGAACGCGATAAAGGTCGACAGCTTTCAATGGTGTCTACCGCATGTAGAACGCTTCGTGCCTGTGACATTTCCCAATCATCAAAATCGCAGTACCCACTACAAATTTACAGGGATGTGAAGTGAAACATACTGTAGAAATAATAAACTGATACAACAACGCCTTTAGTTATCTATCGTTACAAGTAGTTTTATTTCTTTTACACTAAACGGTTCACTTCAAAAAAATCCACAATACGAATGTGAAACGATTTGATGAAAAACGTTTATTTAATACGTTCTATATAAATTATCTTGTAAGGATCTCTGCAAAGGTTAAGTTGCTTAAAGATCATAATAAATTATCCTTCACCCCTTATTTAAATATAATTAACTAAATTTATTCAGTGGGGTAGATTAAATCTGCTCGATTTTTGTTCCTTACTAAATTTGTTTAAATAACATTTGTCATGTTCCCGTCCATTATCACTTCCTTTATCTCCGGGAATGAGAAATGGTGGCTCAACATATGAATTTAATTGGGACCTAAATTTTCACTTTCGAAACCATAAAATGTCGAAAGTTGTTAGATAGTACGCCGAAAACTGTTTGATAATAGAGCAATAAAAAATTTTATGAGTGCCAGTGGGAGATACCAGGAATTATTTTAATTATGCAATTAAGTACGCGCAGTCTGTAAGTCTAACTTGAACACAATGAGATAAACCCTGACCGTTAATAAAGATAAAAGATTGATTATTAATGTTTCGTTTATTGATCTAAAATAACAACAGTTTTTATGTTTCTGTAACCAGAACGATGATATTAGGTTAATGAATATAAATGATAATAAATTAAAGACATGTTTTACATGGGACGAGAACTATTGAATACAGGGCGTTTCATGAGAGATATCATTCGATTTAATTTTACGGTCAAAATGTTTTATTTGTTTGATTAATTTAGGTTTTATTACTTAGTTTTAAATCGATCTAAAAAAATTGAATCTACAAATACAATTTTGTAAAAAAAAATCAAAAAGGGCAGTTCGAAAATGATTAAAAAATATATCTATCTGAGCACTGATTCACTGTAAAATTTGATAAGGCGGCAAAGCATGCAATCGGCGACTGGACCAATTCCCAAGGAAAGAAATAAATAACATTTTATAACACCTATTTTACACAGCAAATTCAAGTGCTTCTGCCACTAGTTATTGATTATTAATAAAATAAATTTGTGATTTTTGTAAGATATGCAACCCTTGTCAGCTATGTGTGTGATGCTGGTGGCAAGGTTAACAATGTAAGCAGGTGGAAAATAAACTTTACTCCTTCTGGTCTGTTTTGAACTCGTTTGTTATTGGCAGCAACTATGACACGTTTGAGTAGGTAAATCATCAGTAGTAGGTATCCAATTGGTGAGATACACTTGATTTCTTAAATATCCCCACAAGAAGAATTCTAAATGATTTAAAGTCCGGAGATCGTAGCGGCCATGGTACCAGTCCTTTTCGTCCAGTCCCTTGGATTAATTTTTGGACTCGATGTACATCGTACGGATATAATTGAGCTTCATGTATTATACGCCACACTGGAGTAGTACGCCGTGGACGCCCTGAACATCCATCTGTTCTACCTGCACTCACTGCACACCGCGGTAAAAATAGCTGCATTGTTTACCGGGAAATCGTTCTGCTAAGACATTTTCGATATCGATATCCATCAACCCCAAGTTGCTATACACCTAAGCCATTCTACTTCTCTTGGATCGGTCAGTGGTCGCGCGGTTTAAGGCGTCAGTACTTGAATCGAGGTGACTGGATCGCTGTGGGTTCGACTCCCGCAGCCGGTAGACCGTATATAAGCTATATTCGTGGAGAGATTGGCACCCTCTCTGCGGGTATGGTAGAGTGGAAGAATGTTGGCTTGGGTCAATGTGAGAGATTGATACCGGATGACATTTGACTACCCCCCTAATTAATGAGGTTTTCCAGGTTTCCCTCATTCCTGCACTGAATGGTGGTTAGGGCCTACCAACGTAAGTCGTTCCTGGGCGCAAATGTGGCCTGCTTAATAATAATAATATGCCGCCCCCTCTCCCGCACAAGTCTTCGACTTCTGGGCTAATCCTCGTGATTAGAATGAGGGCTAGAGATATTATTATTATTATTATTATTATTATTATTATTATTGATATTTGAAAAAGTAATGTAAAGACTGGCATCACAAAAACTTTAATACCTACAAATGACGCATCTATTCCCAATTTTTTTTTCGTTAAGTTCTAAATCACCCTGTATACTACGTGACAAAGAAAGGCAAACACACATTAAATATCATTTTATTTTTATCAAAATCGGTCATTCCGTGCCTTTCATCAACAAATTGTTCACCACTTTATGCCTTCTCGATAGCAGAAAATGTCTACCTAATTTCATTTTTGTCACTTGGTATTTCAGAAAAAAAGTGAAAACCACTTTTTTGTTACCCTTTTTGTATCTTCACAGGGAATGTTCAAATCAGATTTTTTTATATGAAAAACCCACTTTATTTTTCCATGAGGAGTTTTTTCGCATTTATTTATTTACACCCCGTGTAAAAGTCCTACGTTTAGTTCAATTTTTACTGATATTTGTTTTATTGAACAGTATGCAATAAAATATTGAAAACATTTTTAGTGCTAAAAATGAAATACCTACCATTGTAGAAGAATTGTTCTGTTTTTCACATTTTGGTACACTGGCGTTGGCGTGTATTTACGGAAGCTTTTTCTTAACTATCTGTAGCTGGCGGCAGCGTATTAATTTACATGAAACAAGTATTTTGCTGAAATGCCAATTAATGAAATAATGCTAATGGACCCTGATTAAAACAAAAAAATTCCTGTTATTATAATATTGTGTGATTATTTTTTACAAATTTAAACATTACTGACATTATGGACAAAATTGTGTTATTATTCCACAAAAAAATATATTTTTTTACATAATTCTCTGAATAATACACTAAAACAATTCCTACAATTTGTGTAGTAAACTTCTTGCATATACATAGTATTGCTTGTCAAATTATATAAGAAATTTTCAAATTACGCGAAATGTAGTGTCTACATCAAGTGGTCAGTGGCTACTCAGTGATAGGCCACAAACAGAGAGCAACTCACTATACTTCCTTAATATTTGGGTACTATAAATATGTAAGCCCCGGAACCTGTATCGCCATTGGCGATTACCATATTTGCAATGACGGAATTTTAGGAAATTATTCTGCCAATGGCAGCATCAAATTTCACCTGAAAAACCTATAGCAAACAGCCACGGTTAATAGTCAGCAGTGTCACTAGATATACACCGGTTTCGGGTTTGTTAGCTGTTCGCCGAAGGACAAGAATGTGTGAGATGTAAGTGTCTGCATAGTGGTCGCTGGCAACAAAATAGTAGATAAGATAAAAGAAAATATATAAATTTGATATAAAACTTTGCAAAGTGTTTAAAAACTGTTTATGACAAAATTAGCAGAATTAAATGTACATATTGAACTATATTATGTTTATAAATGATACTGCAGGAAACAACTATCCGCGGACTAACGCCCCGACCGGCATTGAATTAAACTTGCAGTAGCAGTGTGAACAACCAAGGACTCTTGTCGGCCACCCCATCAGACATAGACCGGTTTCGGGATTGTTAGCCTTCATCAATATGCCATAGGTGAGATGACCGACAATTGAACTGGCTGTTCCTTCATATGTATGTTCAATACAAACCGAGTGCAGGTGAGATATTATGTTCTATAAGTAATTAGAATGCATAAAACTCCACAATGTTCTGTTTTAAAATTTTCCAATTGTTTAAAAAGATGCTACAGTGTTGTGTGAATATCAACCTGGGGATTTTATGTTGTGGGAATCCACTTACTTAAATATTATTTTGTCATATCTGTACTGCTGAATGAATAACATCCTGTATAAAATATTATATACGCATTAGCTAGAGGGGCGGCTGGAGACGAAGCAATAATAAACACGGGAACGCGGGGCGAGATTCAACGGGTAGTTACTTGTTAGTTGGGTTTTAAGACTTCGGCAGGTTGGCTGGAAGACAGTGAATGGTGATAAGTGGTGCATCTGTTCTTACAAGTCCGTAACTTGTTTTTGTATATTGTATTTAAGACTAAATGTTATTGTGTTATTTTTATTATTTTATTGTCTGTTCAATGTCTTATTACAGTTTCATTATATTTTATTATAATTTGGAGGTAAAACAGTACTTGTTGATTTATTGTTGAACTTATATGTCTAACTTAAGTTTGAGTCGAAGTTATCCTGTTGTAAATGGTATTGTAAGTTGTTATTAATCTACTACTACTGCTTTATTACTTAAATTAACGGTTTGCTTGTCAGATGTTTGTAAGAGCCTTGCTGATTCTATTAATATTTTCTCCCGTGACTGGACAACTATCCGATAAAATATATGATGCATGAGATATGATTTGAGATTTTTGTTTAACCCGTCAACTACTAGCTGGATAGCCTTCCGTATGGGACCTCAGTACCTTCTGACGCAAGTCGGCTAACTAACCAAAATACCCTTCAGTTTTGTATGTAGAATTATGATTATATTACCGTGTATTCCAGTACAGATACATTATTGTCAACATTATTATTTCCATTGGAATAGCGACAGTGATTCTTTGAATTGTGTTTCGGGGTTTTCTCTGTCGTGCTCTTTTCCCCCGTGAATTCAAGGCTGAGTACGGCACTGATAGATGGTTAGGTAGGCTATTACACCATTGACAGAAAACTAAAAAACGAGGTGTATTTAGTAATTTGTTTTGTTTTATTTAAAACTACTCAAATCTCCCTAATTTCGTCAATATGTAGCACATTCGAGGTAAGTTAATAAATAATATAAATAAACACAACGTAGGTAAATCTTCTCGATTATTGGCCAAATACTTCCACTTTCACATTTTCTCATTAATTTCCGAATAAAAACGTTTTTCATCTTTTGGAGGTACTTATATCAACATAAACATGTCTTGAGAGTACTGCTCCATGCGATTTAAGCATTTGTTGTGGTACAGAAACTAACAATTCTTAATTTTGTTTAGATTATTCACTTCGATAATAAAAATGATAAATCTAAATATTATTGGATTAAGCTGGCAAATGTTTACACAACCACATATAATTATCATTCTTAGATTCTAAAAATAATTCTGGTATGGTATATGTAAAAAATAACAAGCTGTAACTTCAAGCTTATTTTTGAAAACACTACTAAAACCGTCATATAACCGATAAAATATAGCGGAGTTATAATTAGTTATTTTATTACATTTTGGTAAAACGTGATTCATACATATATCCTACTCGTAATATGTTTTACGAAAGCATTTGAAGTAATCGATTCAGAAACAAACTGAAAGTAAACACAGTATGAGTTATTGTTTTTAATTATGAATAAAATATTAGCCAAAAATATCTAAATAAATTTATATTTCTACAAAAAATTATGACACAAAATAAAAAGAATCTAGTTATGTTCTTACTGATTTCCGAATTTACAAAAATGTATGATTATTGCTTATTGTTTTGTTTTCATATGCCTGTTACATTGATTTAACAAATATCAATTTCCAAAAGTTGTAATGAATAAGATATATTTCACTAAAAATATTAATTAAGTAGATACCTGCGTCTAAAGGCACAGAAAAGTATAGTGTGTAAAAATAACTGCTCAGATAAGTAGCTAGCTAGATACCACTCACAGACAACTACATATTTCAGCTGCATCACCTACACTATTATTTTGGTGTCGAGCCTTAATTCCTTCACACAAGTTTTTTATCACACGATATTCCTCATTTCTTAGATTAGGGTGTTTAGGATTTTAAGAACACACTAGCTTGAATTATTGGCCATTCTTAAAAACAGAAACTGAAAATCACTAATACATTAATTACACAAATAAATTGGCACAAACATATACCTGAAATCTGTAAATGATACTGCAGGAAACAACTATTCCGCGGACTAATGCCCCGACCAACATTGAATTACTCCTGTAGTATCTGTGTGAACAGCCAAGAACCCTTGTCGGACACACCAGACATAGACCGGTTTCGGGCTTGTTAGCCCTCATCAGTATGCCATAGGTGAGATGACCGACAATTGAACTGGCTGTTCCTTCATATGTATGTTCACATATAAACTGAGTGCAGGTGAGATATAAGTGGTCTGCTTACTTCCTGCTCGGCCTAAGCGGCTCGACTTACAGGAAGCGACCTACATTGCAGCAGGTACTTAAAGCAGACCTCTCGCCCTGGGCGACGAGCCATTAAATCTGTAAATGATACTACATGAAAGAACCTTTAATTCAATGCCGGTCGGGGCATTAGTCCACTATTTTCCGTTTCACAGTTGTACTTCTTCACCACTCTTTTTTGGGCTATACACATATGCTACTTACGTATATTCTTGTTAATGAACTACATATTTCGACATCACTTACAGCACTATTTTGACCTCGCGTCCTAAACCCTTCATACATATCATCATCCGATATTCCTCACTTGTTAAATTAGGGAGTTTACTATTTTGAAAATATGCTGTAGAGTTTGAATTATTCTTCATATTTAAGAATACAAAATCACTAATAAATTAATTACATTCATAATTAAATTAGCGGAAAGATACACCTGAAATTTTGCCCGCCCGAAAGATATACCCGCTCATGATAGCCCTGGAAATGGAGCAGATGGGTCCGTCAATTGGTCGCAACCAATAGAAGGCTAACTTCTTCGATCTGGTGCATGCGTATCTGCTGAAGCAGAAGCTATGTAATCGAGTATTCTCTCAGAGATATGCGGCATACTATTTTATAAGAAAAATATACTGGTAGCATGTATGTTTCTTTGTGTCGACTACTATAAATTGTGAGCGGGTGTATAACATGAGTCAATCTCTAAATCTTTGCCGATTAGTTATAATGGATGACACTGCGGGTTGACAGAAATATTATTACAGAAATTTTAAAATAAATAACTAGTTATCAGCTAAACCACTCAACGCATAGTATTCCATTTGACTAAGGAACATTAAGCATATCAAGCAAAATTTGCTCTCTGTGAAATTTAAAACAAAAACGTTATATTGCGTGTTGTTATGCTACTATCCTATATTCTCCCTGGTCGGATAAGGAATCGTTTCTGGAAAATTATACTCCCATGTAGTCCCCAAATAATTAAACCCGCGCGCTAGGGTTTATGTGTTTACCATCCAGTAATCCGAATGACAAATCTGGCCGTTGCAGAACAATCCCTAATTGTTAGTAGGCGGCCATAATTCCCGGTGTGTTCTTGACGTTAATATCGCGGAGCGCTATGGAAACGAGCCCCACGTGTAGTGTCCGTGGTTTGCATTGGCGCCGCGACGCTTCAATGGACAATTTTATACGCAATTACCCAGCGAGTGGTCGGTAATCAGCGGCCGAACATCAATGACTTTTTAATGATAACAACATTAATTGGAATCCCGCTAGTACGCAGGCAGCACTTCTTTGACAGCTGCTTGTTCCAGCTAAACATCTCTACAGCGCAGTATGTACAGATCAGTAGGGACAACTGCACTTTGGCGCCAAGCCCAGTGTTGTCAGGTGTTATGGAAGAGGAGTGACGGAAGATATTTTTCTGTATCATGTGGGATAATTGATTATAAAATGTATTGAAATATCTCGTAAGATTTTTAAAATTACAGGGTGTTTCTTAAGTAGAGGTAAAAAGTGCAGGAGCCTATTCTGATCAAAAATTTTAAAAAATCAGTTTTTAGTTTAACCAAATTCAATGTGCATATTTAGTATGGCAGTAGGTATGAAGCAATAAATGACCAGCTGTAGAAACTTACCAGTGGCGGAATGGGTAAAAAAATATATCAATCTATATAATATTACAAATAAAGGTACATTACAAATATGATGATATTTGCACCATTTGCATTATCTTCATTTTTTGTTTCTTTACAAATTTTTGACTGATTAATAACAAAATTGATTTATTTGATCAAGTGCATTTTTGCACAGCTGCTTAAAACATATCTTATAACACTAATAATAAGAAGTCGTTATCTTATTTATTATTGTGTATTGTCAAATTAAGCTTATTTTTTTAAATGCTGAAATGGCGAATATGGTTGACATTTATGGTCTTGCAGATGAAAATGACATAGGCAGGCGAATTTATATGGATTTCCAAATCATCCAACTCCAAATCCCAGAATATTCATTAATGTTTTTCAACGACTCGGAGTATGGCTCTCATTTGAGAAAGGTCTAATTTCTGGAAGACCTTTGAATGTTAGAACGCCTGAGTTGGAAGAAGCTAAGGGTACGATGAATTGGACGAGGAGGACCGGTACCATAGCAGCCACAATCTCTTGACTTAAACCTTTGGACTTCTTTTTCTGGGGATATTTGCTGAAGTGGATAGTGATGATTTACGTGAACATATCATAGCTGCTGCCATAGGCCCAAATGTGTTTAGTCGGTGGACAAAATTTTAGATAGTCATTGTAACATCAAGTATGTCAAATTATTTTATTAATTAAAACCACAAATTAATTTTATTAATTAATAATAACAATAGCGGGATAAACTGTTGAATTTGCTGATATAAACTAGATGTTATAAAATTTTATTTACATTTTCCTTGAGAATATCTTTCAACTTTTTGTTCCTTCATTTTTTTATTACACATTTCCGCCGTGCCGGTCGTTCACTGGATGCTTTACTTTGCACAAGGTCAGGTTTTACAGTGTGCCAGTTTCCAGTGTTGCGCAGAAGTGTGTTTTTAAATCATTTTCGAACTGCCCTTTCTGACGTTTTTTTACAAAATTGTATTTGTACATTCAAAAATGTTTTTTTTTTTAATAAGTTCTGAATCACCCTGTTTAGTAGATCAAACCTTAATGGCAGAAATGTAAATAATAGTTACTATTTTATTGGGTAATATTATTTTTATATATTTTCTTACGTAATATATCCGTGTTACATTAGGTAAAACCACTTATTTTTAATGCAAATATTTATTTATGAACCTATTTATTTCAAGCAAAATAAAATAACAATATACTAAAATATGAACGTAACTACAATAAATAATACCAAAGTATTTTATTAGAGTAGATACATGGTTGTGCTAGTTTAATGCAGATCTCGTTCGGAAACCGCATAGTAATTTCTTATTTTTAAGACGATTCCCAGAAAATTACATTTAGTTTCATGCGCAGCGGGACCATTGTTAGATATCTGACGTAAATTCCTATTTCCAAAGTGATGACTTCATTAGTTTCTAGACAGTATGCTGCATAAAACATTTAGCAAGATTTAAATCCCATCACATATATTACGCTAGATTCTTTAAATCCCCTACCCTATTAAACTTCTTATAGACTAATCAAGATTGGATACGGAAAATTGGGAAAATCAGCTGAATAAGCCACAAAAACCGTTTTATTGCAATATCCAATCCAGGCCTGGTCTGACTGCAAGAATTATGGCGATTTGTTATCTATCACTATTAAAGAGGCCATTTTGGAAGACCCACTCTATTAACTATGAGTTATAGTATTCAATTATTTTTCGCAAGGATGTTAGTTTTTAGCTAAAACTAAAACCATAGAAGAAAATAGAAAAATACACAGTCAAGTGTAGTATAGCAGTTATTGTTATTTATTGTGAATTATATATTATACAGTGATTCTAAAAGTAGTACTATAAATTTCTACGTTTTTTTAGACCCCAAAATAAGACGAAATGTCTATACAAGGTGATTTTGAAAGTGGGGTATTAATTTTAACTGACAGTAGGCAATACAATGAATCATTTTACAAAATATTGTCCTAATGAATGTTTTTAATAACCGAGATAACATAGTTTAAGATTATTGCAAATTTTGATTCCAACTCTGTGTAACCCTAACCTACGCTAATGAGTCAACGAACTATTCCACAATACGTCCTCGATATGTGATATGCTGATAAGTTGCCCGCTCAGTCTTTAGTGAGTTTACTTTAACCTTGAATAACAGTGCAACACGTACGTAAACGAATCGTGGTATTTTTTATTATATACATATAGAATTTCAAAATATGCTATATATTGGACTATTTTTCTGCATATTACTTGTTTTTTCAATAAGTAAACATATACTAAAACTACTACTCCACTTTCAATATCATCCTGTATATAGTAAAACGCCTCGAATTCGATATGCAGGGTGTGAAAGTTAGTCCCTAATGGTGGTGTTTAATTAGTAGTCCCCAAACGCGTAGAGATAAATTCGTAGCACAATCCTATAACTATACGCTTTTTCAAAATGCAAAAAGAAACGAACACCCAAGGGTGGGTAAAATTTTACAAAGGAAGGTAATGCTTTAAAAATACCCAAACTATTGTGTGTATTTTTTTTTTTGATAATTTCATAGCAAAAATGAAAACTAAAAAGTTTTCGTGGTAAATATATTTTAAGATCTCATTAAAAATTTGTCTTGAAACATAGTTGACATTTAAATGAAATAAAAAACAATGATTCTTGTGTGGTTTTCTGTTCTTACCATAAAAGTGTTTAATTACAAGCAATTGTTGCAAAAATTTTCAAAATTTAGTTAAATTAATTATCAATAACGATATTATTTTTTTGTTGTTCTGTAAATGATACTGCAGGAAAAAACTACTCCACGGGCTAATACCCCGACCGGCATTGAATTACTCCTACAGTATCTGCGTGAACAGCCAAGAACCTTTGCCGGACACACCACCAGACATATACCGCTTTCGGGCTTGTTAGCTCTCATCAATACGCCATAGGTTACATATTTAATGGCCCAGGGCGAAAGGTCTGCTTTAAGTAACTGCTGCAATGTAGGTCGCTTCCTGTAAGTCGAGCCGCTTAGGCCGAGCAGGAAGTAAGCAGACCGCTTATATCTCACCTGCACTCAGTTTATATGTGAACATACATATGACAGAACAGCTAGTTCAACTGTTGGTCATCTCACCTATAGCATACTGATGAGGACTAGCAAGCTCGAAATCGGTATATGTCTGATGGGGTGTCCGACAAGGGTTCTTGGCTGTTCACACAGATACTGCAGGAGTAATTCAATGTCGGTCGGGGCATTAGTCCGCGGAGTAGTTGTTTCCTGCAGTATCACTTTTTTAACTTATTTTATTCATAACTTCACACTAGTGTTTCGAATATTGCGGATATTTAGAATAAGTAGAGTGGTTGGTCATGTCTAATTTTTACCCAAATAATTTTGATGTTTCACTTTTACCCCGTTTGACCGTACTTAAAGCATTTTCATGTTTAAACATCAAATGTATAGGCATATTTTATTTACAGAGGATATCCTCTATTCTCCATCAAATATAAAAGGGTCACATAATAAATAACCCATCGTTATCAACTAAAAAGGCCTATTATTTAAATAAACTGATCCATCAATTCCAAGTAAAAGAATGTCCACTTAAAGACTAACAGATATCCAGGGGATCCCTTAAACAATTCCCTTATATGCAATAAATCTCTGGACAAACAGTAAAACAAAGACCCTACCCCTATATTCGCTGTCTGGAGCCAGCAATATTGGATTGGGACGGGAATTCTTAGTGCGATATAAAAATAGCAAAATTGCTAAGCCAAAATAAGACGATAATTCTGATTTATATGCAAAGTTGGAGCATTCGGTCTGTACGTGTTTATGTTACTTGTCGAATATGAAAACTACGGACAATTCAGACATTAGCTTAATAGAATCAAACACTAGGGGGAAATCAAGGGTAAATAAAGGAGAAAACGCCCTGCGCCCTTGGTCACATATATTTCACGTATAGTAAGTTACAGATGAAGTGGAAAACAGAATATTACAATAAATATCGTTAAGTGTAAACGGATACAGGGTATTTGAGAATTGAAGTAATAAAATTTGTTAAAGAAAAACAGTTACAAATGTGTCTGTCATTTAATACTTTTACAATAAGTTTTTATTATTTGTGTGTTGTTGGTGTTATTTTAGAGTTTTGGCGTAATATTTGTTGTTCTGTAGTTTGATTGTTATTTAGGTACTGCTGAGCACACTTTTATGTCAAATCACAAATTATGTGCTTTATAATATTATAATTCTGGAGACACAATTTATATTGTATCTACTTGTAAATCAAAATAATAATATATCTATCCCTCATTTTAATGACGAGGATTAGCCCAGAAGTCGGGAAACTTGTGCGGGAGAGGGGGCGACATATTATTATTAAGCAGGCTGCATTTGCGTCCAGGAACGACTTACGTTGTTAGGCCCTAACCACCAGTCAGTGCAGGAATTAGGGAACCCTAGAAAATCTCATTAATTAGGGGGATGGTCAAACCCCAACCGGTATCAATCTCTCACATTGATCCAAGCTAACGTTCTTCCACACTACCATACCCGCAGAGAGGATGTGAATCCTCTCCACATATATAGCTGATCTATGTCTCACAAATATAGCAGGATTCGAACCTGCGGCGGATGGTAAACACGATTCAAGTACTGACGCCTTAAACTGCTCGACCACCAACCAAAATGAAAACGGGAAACTGGCGAATCTATTAGTTTCCATAGGTTCTCAAAGGATCTTTAGTCAAGAAAAGAGCAGTATATACCAAGGTGCAATAGTAGAGATACCTTTTATTAAGATAACCAAAGAATTTGGAGCAAGCATTTACATAAAGAATATTTTGAAGATACATGTAGAAGAAAAATGAAAATAGCTTCAAAGAAATTATAACCTATAGGTCTAAATTCTTGTCATGTGCTATACAGCACATTAGACTAATCATTTTACCAATTTTTTCGTTAATCTTCTGAAGTCTACATCGTTGCTCTGTGAAGACTGTTCCATTAAGTAATACTAGATACCAGTACGTAAGCACGTGAATTATTTAATCAAATAAAGTCAATGTAGACACAAAGTCGTACAGATAAGATCTACAATTAACTATGAATAGTACCTAACTGAAATTGCGTTGTACCGTTTGTATTTTTTATATATTTTTAGATATTAACAATATTCTGTGAAACTAACTACTCTGTGGACTAAAGCCCCAACCAGCGTTAAATTACACCTACAATATCTACCGATATATTCTTTATTATTAGCTTTTGTAATCTTTTTTACTGTATTAGAAACGTATTTAAAGCTAATATATATCAAATCCTCTATAATTCCTATCAATGAAGTCATATGTATGCTCTCTGATACCAAACATCTAGGTATGCTAATGAAAAATTCCACAGACAAAGCTCTATTCAATAATTATCTAAAAAAAAAATAATCTAGCTAAATTTACTAACCTGGTTTAATGAAAACCTTCTATAAATATCTAAGTTCACTTTTGACAATGTGAGAACTCGAAAATTCAAGCACAATAGATGAGATATGACCTATTTCTGCATTTGTAGTTATTATCTGCTTGTGACAATTAGTTTACTTGTTTTCATACTGCATTTCTTTTGAGTAATATTACTTAAGCTAATAAATAGTCATTTTTATTGCTTTAAATTGGTGCCACTTCCTTTTCTGATCTGACAATAAGTTTTCTAAAGTCTTCAATCTTTAAATTTACAAACCAAGCATAATGTAATGTATAAATGTGTTATGAAGGAGCATTTAATTTTTTTATACACCATCAAAATTTCGATATAAATGAAAATCAAGTTGGCAGAAAAGTGCTATTAAAATTCGTAAGGTTTTTATGATTTATTGCTTAGAGGGCAAAATATATGGTATTTGCGTACTATATTTCAGGTATACATACTTGTATATATTATATAGATAATGCTTATTGTGCTGCTGCATATGTATTCGACGAACTTGTAATTTTTAGAGGTATAAAATATGTTTCCACTCGTACCTACATGGCGCTTCCTAGTAAGAATAACTTATGCTGGAAGTGTCATTAAGTTATGATTTGTAAAATAAACATATTTGAGCTAAAATTTTCACTCATATCTTGTAGCACCTTCAAAAACACTCGGCATACCTAACTACTTAATAAAAGGTTACAGAATAAACTGTCTGTTTGAGATTCTTTGTTACATATTCTAAACTGTCTGTTTAATATTGTAACAGTGCTGTCTTACAATATCCACACAAAAATTATTAAAACGTCTGAAAATTCAATTATAAATGACATGGATTTAAATGGTGAATATCAAATTACAATGCCAATGGGTCAGCAGAAATGATGCAATGCGATTGGACCAAAATTTGTAGGCAACATCCTCAGTCTAGTGATCTTAGTAGGGGACAACATTCTCTTTATTTGTTTAGTCTTATCCATTTATTAAATGTTTCAAATTATTAGTCTTTGTAGAAAACACTATTTCAAGAATACAGGGAAAAGGTATACATTTACTGTTTTCGGACAAAAATTTATGTACTGATAGCGGATATACAGGAAATGTTATTAGTTCTTGGAAGTTACAGTAGTCACAAATTCGGTTTAAGTAAAATTTATTTAATATTTATTTCAAATCTAACTACACCACTGGGCCAAACCCTTACAAAAACTGTTTAAAATTAATTTAAAATATATATATATATATATATATATATATATATATATATATATATATATATATATATATATATATATATATATATATATGTATGTCAATTGACGATTTCCGGAACATTTTGTGCATTCTAATGTTGTTTTCCGAGACATATGTTGAATGCCGGGTCAGGTCCGGAATTCTTCTATGACGATTGCCGTCTTCCAGGTTGTCCCGGAAATAATGTATGTGGTTTGGTGACTTCCAAACCTTGATATTGAGGATAGAAACAAATTATTTCGATACACGGCTATAACTATATGTAGTCTTTTAAAGAAAAGAAATTATATTAGTAATATTCTTTTATGGTAGATACAAAATACGGTTAGGTATTCAGGGAAAAATAACGAACACCTCCTAGTTGAACCAGTTTATATTAATTTTTATAAAATATTTCCAAGCAAGAATTATTTAGTTTATGTCCTAAATAATAAAATAGTAAAATGAAGTTATATTCATTGCAATTCATAGTCATAGTAGCACTGAAAAGCGGAAAAGTTATAATATCAATGATATATAGGAACACCTAGAAATCATATGTCGTCTGGTCGTCACACTTCTAAATATCCTGTCTGTTAAACGTCTTTATGTTTCAAAATATCCAACTGATTATATTTTCTAACTTCTAATTTTATTTTTACATATACGTATGAGTGAGTAGCTATCGTCGACTTCAAGACATTTATAATTGCAAGTACTAGTGAGTTCCGGGACATTTTAAAAATATTGACAATTTGTTGAATCTGCAATTAATACTGCTAGTATTACATCTTTCCTTAAACGGTTTTAGTCATCTGATTTTCTGCATGTATATACATACATCACAGTTGATGGCCAAAACATTTGCAATAAGTACATGGCTTAGCGAGTTCTAGAATATTTGTATAAGTCTTTAAGAAACTATCCTTATATGAACAATTACTGTTAAATACTAGTTATCTTATAAAATATCAAAAATAACTATCTAACATTTGTGAATGATTTTTTCTATTACATATACGTATGAGTGAGTAGCTATCGTCGATTTCCAAGACATTTATCATTGCAAGTACTAGTGAGTTCCGGGACATTTTAAAAATATTTACTGAAATTTGTTAAATCTGCAATTAATACTGATACTATTACATCTTTCCTGAAACGTGTATAGATTTTATAGTCATCTGATTTTCTGCATGCGTATGCATACATCACAGTTGATGGCCGAAACATTTGCAATAAGTACATGCCTTAGCGAGGTCTAGAATATTTGTATAAGTCTTATAAGAAACTATCCTTATATGAACAATTGCTGTTAAATACTAGTTATCTTAAAATATATCAAAAAAAAACTATCTAACATTTGTGAATGATTATTTTCTATTACATATACGTATGAGTGTGTAGCTATAACGTCGATTTCAAGACATTTATAATTGCAAGTACTAGTGAGTTCCGGGACATTTTAAAAATATTTACTGATATTTGTTGGATCTGCAATTAATACTGCTACTTTTACATCTTTCGTTAAACGTCTTTATGTTTTATAGCCATCTGATTATATTTTCTGAATGTATACATCACCGTTGATTTGCAAAACATTTATAATTAAGTAGGTATATGTATCAGCGAGTTCCAGAACATTTTGTAAGTCTCATCATCGGTATATGAAGAATTATTGTTAAATACCGATTGTCATATAAAACTTCAAAAATTACTACCAAACATTTGTGAATGATTTTTTTCTATTATATATACGTATGAATCTAGCTAGCTATCGTCGAATTCCAAGGCATTTATAATTGCATCTGCAATTAATACAGCTATTACATTTTTCCTTAAACGTGTTTGGAGAAAAATACTTTTTGTTTTGCTAGTTAAGATTAGTAGGTACTCGTGGACTGTATTGAAGGATAACACAATGAACACTTGAAATAAACTGTAATAATTTAATGAATATGTTATAAATGTAATAATGAATAATTATCGATCGACAATCGATCGTGCCGTTCACATGTTAACATAAAACTCTACGACTAAAAAATGGCCGGTTTCTCAACATTTGGCGCAATCCATTCGATAAGTATCGAGTACATAAATTTATCAGACTAACTTTATATTGGTTTCTGAACGCATGCCTTCTAAAATGTGTTGAATAGATAACAGTAGACTGGATACCTTAATATCTGCAATAATCATAGAGGGAGCTAGCAAATGCACAAGTGTTTGCAGATGCCATTTATGGAAGTAAGACACTTTCAAAAAATAATTGTAGATGGCACCACTATCGTCTACCTAATGATATCACATCACATTAATTAATTAAAAATATATACACACCTGTTGCATAAAAACGAAGTTATTAAAATCTTTTCTAATACTGACAGTGAATTTGTTCTAGTACTAGACACTTGATTTTTTTCTATTAGATATACGTATGAGTGAGTAGCTATCATCGATTTCCAAGACATTTATCATTGCAAGTACTAGTGAGTTCCGGGACATTTTAACAATATTTACTGAAATTTGTTGAATCTGCAATTAATACTGATACTATTACATCTTTCCTTAAAAGTGTATAGGTTTTATAGTCATCTGATTTTCTGCATGCGTATGCATACATCACAGTTGATGGCCGAAACATTTGCAATAAGTACATGCCTTAGCGAGGTCTAGAATATTTGTATAAGTCTTATAAGAAACTATCCTTATATGAACAGTTACTGTTAAAAACTAAGTTATCTTATAAAATATCAAAGATAATAACTACCTAACATTTGTGAATGATTTTTTTCTCTTACGTATTCGTATGAGTGAGTAGCTATCGTCGATTTCAAGACATCTATCATTGCAAGTACTAGTGAGTTCCAGGACATTTTAAAAATATTTACTGAAATTTGTTGAATTTGCAATTAATTCTGCTACTATTACATTTTTCCTTAAACGTGTATAGGTTTTATAGTCATCTGATTTTCTGCATGTATACATACATCATAGTTGATGACCGAAACATTTGCAATAAGTACATGCCTTAGCAAGGTCTAGAATATTTGAATAAGTCTTATAAGAAACTATCCTCTATGAACAATTACTGTTAAATACTAGTTACTTATCTAATAAAATATCAAAAATAACTACCTAACATTTGTGAATGATTTTTTTCTATTGCATATACGTATGAGTGAGTAGCTATCGTCGATTTCCAAGACATTTATCATTGCAAGTACTAGTGAGTTCCGGAACATTTTAAAAATATTTACTGAAATTTGTTGGTTCTGCTATTAATACTGCTACTATTATATCTTTCCTTAAACGTTTATAAGTGTTGGGTTTGTCAAGTAGTCCTGGCGGCTAATAAAACTATAATTTTCTCAGACTTTTAACACTATTTTATTCACACCATCAAAAACTAACATCTCTCCTCGCCATCTTTTTTCCCCAACCCCCTAACAGTAAGTCAACATAATAGCACAAAATATCACCAGTAACCAAACTACCAACTTAACATAACTAAATATTTAAATTCATAAGATTTTCTCCTACATAGGTTTTATAGTCATCTGATTATATTTTCTGCATGTATTCGTATTCACATATCACAGTTGATGGCCAAAACATTTGGAATTCAGTACATGCCTTAGCGAGTTCTGGAATATTTGTAATAAGAATTATAAGAAACCATTCTTATATGAACAATTACTGTTAGTGTTAAATACTAGTTATCTTAAAATATATAAAAAATAACTACCTAACATTTGTCAATGATTTTTTTCTATTGCATATACGTATGAGTGAGTAGCTAACGTCGATTTCCAAGACATTTATAATTGCAGGTACTAGTGAGTTCCGGGACATTTTAAAAATATTTACTGATATTTGTTGGATCTGCAATTAATACTGCTACCTTAACATCTTTCGTTAAACGTCTTTATGTTTTATAGCCATCTGATTATATTTTCTGCATGTATGCATCACCGTTGATTTGCAAAACATGTATAATTAAGTACATGTATCAGCGAGTTCCAGAACATTTTGTAAACCTTATATATAAACCATCGGTATACGAAGAATTTTTGTTAAATACCGATTGTCATATAAAACTTCAAAAATTACTACCTAACATTTGTGATATTTGTAAATGATTTTTCTATTGTATATACATATGAATGAGTAGCTATCGTCGAATTCCAAGGCATTTATAATTGCAATTACTAGTGAGTCTCGGGACATTTTTAAAATATTTACTGAAATTTGTTGAATCTGCAATTAACACAGCTATTACATTTTTCCTTAAACGTGTTTAGAGAAAATACTTTTTGTTTTGCTTGTTAAGATTAGTAGGTACACGTGGACTGTATTGAAGGATAACACAATGAACACTTGAAATAAAATATAATAATTTAATTAATATGTTACAAATGTAATAATGAATAATTATCGATCGACAATCGATCGTGACGTTCACATGTTAACATAAATCACTACGACTAAAAAATGGCCGGTTTAACAACATTTGGCGCAATCCATTCGATAACTATCGAGTACATAAATTTATCAGACTGATAACTTTATATTGGTTTCTGAACGCATGCCTTCTAAAATTTGTTGAATTGATAACAGTAGACTGGATACCTTAATATCTGCAATAATCATAGAGGGAGCTAGCAAATGCACAAGTGTTTGCAGATGCCATTTATGGAAGTAAGACACTTTCAAAAAATAATTGTAGATGGCACCACTATCGCCTACCTAATGATATCACATCACATTAATTAAATAAAAATATATACAAACCTGTTGCATAAAAACGAAGTTATTAAAATCTTTTCTAATACTGACAGTGAATTTGTTCTAGTACTAGACACTTGATTTTTTTCTATTACATATACGTATGAGTGAGTAGCTATCATCGATTTCCAAGACATCTATCATTGCAAGTACTAGTGAGTTCCGGGACATTTTTAAAATATTTACTGAAATTTATTGAATCTGCAGTTAATACTGCTACTTTTATATCTTTCCTTAAACGTCCTTATGTTTTATAGTCATCTGACTATATTTTCTGCATGTATACATCACTGTTGATTTCCAAAACATTCATAATTAAGTACATGTATCAGCGAGTTCCAGAACATTTTTATGTCATATAAACCATCCTTATACGAAGAATTGCTGTTAAATAGTGATTGTTATATAAAACATCAAAAATACCTACCTAACATTTGTGGAATTTTGTGAATGATTTTTTCTATTGTATATACGTATGCATGAGTAGCTATCGTCGAATTTCAAAGCATTTATAATTGCAAGTACTAGTGAGTTCCGGGACATTTTAAAATATTTACTGAAATTTGTTGAATCTGCGATTAATGCAGCTATTACATTTGTCCTTAAACGTGTTTGGAGAAAAATACTCCTTTTCTTTGCTAGTTAAGGTTAGTAGGTGGACTGTATTGAAAGATAACACAAGTTAACATAAAAATCTATGACTAAGTTCTTGCGTTGACGCCCTACTCCAGTGGCCCTTCCGCACTGGTGCCATCTCTCATTTCTCGAGTTAACTCAAGGAGTGCGTTCAGAAGCTATACATTTTGTCCAGTGTTTACATTTTATCGTTATCTGATTATATTTTCTGCATGAATGCATACATCACCGTTGATTTCCAACACATTTGTAATTATAAACTTATTCACGCCTCAATTGTGTCTTAGCAAGTTCTAGAACATTTGTATAAGTCTTATATATAAATTATCCTTATATGAACAATTACTGTTAAATACTAGTTTTCTTATAAAATATCAAAAATACCTTACCTAACTGCTGTGAATTTTTTAAATTACTTTTTTCTGTTACATATACGTATGAATGAGTAGCTATTGTCGATATCCAAGACATTTATAATTGCAAGTACTAATGAGATCCGACATTTTTTTAATATTTACAGAAATATGTTGAATCTGCAATTAATAATGATACTATTTTTACATTTTTACGTTTTATCATCTGATTATATTTCTCTAATAGCCGCCACCAAAATTTAATATAAAATGGCCGTTATGTGGAAGTCAAAAATAAATAAGTAATGTTGGTTATTTTTGTGCTTTCTTTATTTTCATTGAAGAAACTAGCTACATATACAGGGTGTTCCGGTTTGTTTGGAACAAATCGAAACGGTAGACAGAATAAGCTATTTTAAGAGAAAAACTTTATATGAACATGGTCTCTTTCTCGATCAGTAGCGGAGTTACTAAAATTTCAATAAAAATAATTTACTCTTTTATTACCAAGTCCGTATTACACACAGCGCCTTCAAATTTGATACATGTACTATTCAACTAGTCTCGGATATTATACAAGTTCATTTTTGAAATCGTTATACAGGGTGTTATTTTTCTCGGTTCTGCTATCATAAAACCCTTAAAAAATTTTTCGTGTATGTCCCTGGTAAAGTTTGAAACGTTTTTTTACTCGCTTGATTCATTGTCTAAATTTCGTCTCTCTTGACTTTTGAATGTATTCTTGTAAATCTTGTAAAACGTTAATTTAGAGACGAAATTGAGACAATGAATCAAGCGAGTAAATAAATGTTTCAAACTTTACCAGGAACGTACAAGAAAAAACTGAAGGATTTGATGATAGCAGATCCTTGAAAAAATAACACCTTGTATAACGATTTCAAAAAATAAACTTGAATAATATCCGAGACTAGTTGAACAGTACATGTATCAAATTTGAAGGCACTGTGTGTAATACGAACCTGGTAATAAAAAAATACATTTTTTTGAAATTTTAGCCCCCCGTAACTCCGCTACTGATCGAGAAAGAGACCATGTTCATATAAAGTTTTCCTCTTAAAATCGATTATTCTATCTACTGTTTCAATTTGTTCCAAACAAACCAGAACACTCTGTATATATATATATATATCTACAAATTAGGTATGCTTATGTAGATACATAAAAATATGAGGTCAACCAATAAAAGCTGATATACGTATTTTAAACATTACTTGCTATAACAAATAATTACCTTATTTAGAATATTTTTCAGTTGCGGTTTATAATGAGTTATTAATTTTTGTTTGTAAAATCTGAGATTCACATTATGTTTAAATTTGGACAATTTTTTTCAGTCGATTCACTTTTATAAATCAAAATAGGAAACTTTGAACATCTATTAGTTTTATCGTAAATTTACAAAGAGTCCCTTATTGGAGGTGACCGTTTTTAAAAGGTCGCTCAATATAGAGATTTTACTATACCTACCTACACACCACGCACCTATGGCAGAATTGTACCGGAAGTAGACAGTACATATGTCATTCGTTAATATATGCTATATATAAAATATGATTATCATTTTTGACTTTACATTGTAAATGTAAAGCATTTTTTGCATAATGTACATAAGTGTCCTGGAAGTAGTCATTTGACATACATATATATATATATATATATTGCTAAAGTCAGAATGAATGTAATGTTCGATTATGAAATTTGTAATACGGGTTAACTATGACTTAGAGCAAATATTTTAAGAGGGAATAAGGAAAAATAAGAATTAACGGAATCACCTTTCAAAAAAATTCCAAACTTATTTATAGTAAAAAAAAATGTTTTCAATATTATTTTAAATCCTTATTTAACGCCGCCAATGTAGAGTCTGCAACCAACAAGCAAGAAGCAAGTCATGCAACAGCTATTCGGTATTGCCGTGATGTCATAATTCAATTCCTGTGTTTACATTGTAATTTTGTGGTCTTCTTCAGTTTTTAGTGCCTTATTTTAATTTTAAACATTTTCCAGTTATTAAATAAAGGAATATGTGTCGGGTGCAAACATTTCCCCACAATATAGTCCGCCGATTTGGTTTTCTAGGTTATGAGACAAGACTGCCGCGGTGAATCTATTCCTTTCGTTCGATTTTGTTATAATAAATAAATATTTTATCTAGGTATGCTGTACATACAGGAAGTGTGTAATATCGGTAGTGAGTGGTTATAATGAATGAAAATGTTGTAGTTTTGCCAGTTTGTAACGAAATAAAGAAAAACGTATGCAAAATAGTGGAGTTACCTGAATTAACTGTGACCTACCTATCTATCAGGTATTATTACTAATAAGAATGTTAATTATTGTCGTTTCTATATTTAGAAACGCTACAAAAAGACGACCGCATGGTAGTTGACATTGTTGACAGATGTCAGCTTTATCTATGAATCTAAGCCAACTCAGTCGATTCTTATCATAGGCGCCGACTTTCCGTAGCCCCATTTTTTAAATATTGAGCTAAAATTCTGGAATAATATTTTATTGTATTTTAGGCCTCCCTGAGCACGTGGTTAAATTTTTTGTATTTAGTCATAGTTAACTCTGTATACAGTGTGTTCCTTGTCGCTTAGATGCTCTTATTTATTGATTTTTTTAATGCATTTCAAAACAAACAGTAAAACAAATACAATCGGTACAAATAAACATATTTTTGGGCAAAAATTATATTAGTACCATGCACACCGAATGGAATAAGTATCAAAATATTTCAAAAAAAATACTTAGTAGCAAGTCTAGTGTTATGGAGATATGTCATAATCAAAAATTTAGGAAGAAACATTTGACAAACAAACATGCCAATATTCTTGTATGCTAAATTAGTATCAATATATTTAAACAAAAATTTTAAACGAAAGGTGGGATACATTGTAGATATGCCAAAAATTAAAAATAATCCCACTAAAAATTGAATTCAATTTCATCATAATTTTTTTAGACGGTTTAGAAACAAAATTTGTATTTTAAATTCTTAATTTAGAAACATCGGAACATATCTCATCTCCTTTGGTAATAAATTGTTATTCCTCAATGCCTATACAGCTACTCGTATATTATTTCGAAATTATGACTCCAGTGTAGGTATTAGGAAATGTGTTCACTATATTAATATCAATTCTGAATAAAAACTAAAGTTTGGGAGTACAAAACCATCACAAATGAACGTTCTTTCAATAATTTATGCTTTTTTCAATAAAAACTAATTGGTTTAAAATGGCATGAAATCAAACAACAATTCTGACGCGGGCACATTTATTCTAGACATATTCTATTCCAGAACACAGTATAAATTGTAATACGCCATATAAAACTTTGCTAATATTATCGGAAAAGTCTGAAACGGCCAGATTGCTAGGAAACAGAAAGGGAAGCTACGAACGTCGCCTATGTAGGCGTAGGTAATGCATAAGTCAACTGAGCTTTCCCCAATCGATTTCCATGATATTTAATTAGATTTCGTGCAGCCTCAAGGATCTTGCTCTTATTTCCTAAGTTCGTATCATAGGAACCTATCCCTGACCCATAAATAATAAATGTTATATCACGAAATTTAATTTTTCACATATTCTAGGTTTTTCTTCTACGATACGTAATATACCTACATAACTTTACCACTATTTACTTAAAGAAAATGTGTAAAACGAACAAATAAAGAGATAAAGGATTTCCATACACTAACTAAATTTGAACTAGAGTTTTTACGGAAGTTTACACTAGTTGTTTAATATAAAAACCTGCAGTGGCGGCTCGTCGTATGAAGCCGGACCTCACTGTAAAATATGACTTTCACTGTATATTTTAATACCCCATAATTTCCAATCCCATTGCCTACTACATTTATAAAAAATCAATGTAACGAAATAAAACAATTGCTTCAATCTTAGCCCTCGTATTTTATAACGTACCTCTGGTTTACATTTCAATATCCCGCCGTTTCTGTTTCTACCCGCGTGGGGAGTCCGGGTCACCCACCAATCCCACCTCAGTGAGGCCGAATTTTCCAAGCCTCAATTTGCGTCGCACATGTCTATATGTTATGGTTTCCCTCACCAGGCAAGACGGTTAAAATCGATGTTTTTCGCTACATGTCCGCTCGAGACTGAGGCCCGATTTCTGACTCCTCAAGTTTTTAGTTCAACGGTAAATGGACGATGTGATAGTGGCTAGTGACCGTAGGTAACTTGTGAAATGTAGATTATTTATGTGTATGACGCGATTAATCGATTGTTCAAGTGTTCATACTTTTATTTATGTGTTTCGAATTTCCAGTGGTTAGTGTTAGTGGCTGATTAGTTGAATGTGACTTCTTAAATATTCTGAAGATTAGTTGGTAAGCGCGGTGGTAAAGTTTTAAGGAGGCAGGTAGGATTTATTTAAAGAAATAAAAAACAACTTCCTTACAAGGTAAGACTAAATTTAACATAGAATAGGAACCTAATTGAAATATATATTATCGATAGCCTCTTCGATAGTTATTTGTAATAATGAATCCCCCTCACGATATTGTTTAAATCTCTATTTGAAACGCCTTTTTCAGTACGTAATGAAGTAGAGAAATGACAAATTTTGAATAGTCGGCCAACGCTTTAAAGTATCCCGAATATGCAACCAAATTTCCGGAAATATCGTTTGATTGTTTACTACAAAATGTATCCAAACATATTTGACATAGATAAGTTGAAAAACGAACGTTTTCTTCTACGATACGTAATATACCTACATAACTTTACCACTCTTTTCTTTAAGAAAATTTGTAAAACAAACACATAAAGAGGTAAAGGATTTTCATACACTAACTAATTTTAAAATGGAGTTTTTACGGAAATCTACACTAGTTGTTTAATATAAAAACCTGGTATAACTTTACCGACATCTCAAAATTATTTTTACTCATATTAAAAGTGCCTTTTTTGTCTCGTAAATTTGTTCACTGAAAAAGTGATACTTTTAACCCTAATACAACAATATACTATTAAATATTGTTTCTTCAGTGTTAGAATCAACACAAATTAGTTGCAATGGGTTGGCAAGGTTTAAGAACAAGTGTTTTTTCAACAAGCCTAAATTCCCGTAAGAAATGAAGTTCAAAATCAGTCTAAATGTGGACATTAATTAATAATTTTAGACAGTTTAATAAAATCCTCGTTTTAATAAAGAGAAATAAACTGTACAGGGTCGGCAAATTTCGATGTTTTTATTGTTAACTACTATAGCAGATAGAAAAATTTACTCCCCCGCTCTTGATCTCTTTTTTTTAAGAGAACATTAATGATCAAATTGTCTTTTGTTTTCTAGTAATAAACAAAAATTCAAACAAAAAATAACTCAGTTAGCAAAATGACGACTAATATTTGATAAAATATCTAGATATGACTACATCAGTATATCCTACTTAAATACTTTGCTTGATTACTCAAATTTGGTTTGAATAATTTCAGATCACAAATTAATATTTAAATGGAGGATTTCGGTTGAAGAAAAAATGGCTTGATTTATTAGGAGTAAAGTATCTTTTTTCCTCGCCACAAAAGTGACATCTTCAATACGAATATAATTATTATACTATTACTCATATTTAACTAGTTTTAAAACTTAAAAGTAATGAAAAATATAAAAATGTATAATTTACAAAAAAATAGTATCATCACAAAAAAACTGCCTTACGTTATTACACTTTCAGAAGACACATGCATCAATAGACTAAGAAACTTATTACTATACTGTATTCTGATACATTCCCTTAGGAAAACTTAATTGACACCAACAGGGAATGCAATAATATACTTATATCCGGGCTGGTCCATGTCCAGACTAGATTTGCTGCCTAACGGTGAGATCGACAAATAGTATCGATAGAATGCAATGCGGTGCAGGTGAAGCGCTCATTTCCGTTTCTGTTCAGGAAAAATTGCAACTGGGATGCCATGCCCCTTCAACATTCCCTAACATTCCCCCGTATTTCAGTTCAACGGGGCATGATTTATTAGAAATCGTATATCAGGAAAATAGCATTATCATCGCAAACCGGCAACGTTTTGGTGATACCCAACTCGAAACAATCTAAGGGGCAAGACTGGGAAACTGGGTATTTGCAAACATTATTTCTAAATGCAAAATAAGGAGTTATGTATAACAAATATATTATATATTTTAATTCTTTGGTAATGTATGAGTAAATATACATATTTCAGCGAGAGAAATATATATCACCAGAAATTGATGATATACATTTTGGTGAAATATTATTTACAGATATAGATTTTATTTATAGATAGATAGATTTTACTGATATAACCCAACTAGCGCAATTATCCGTAGGACGACTACGACTATTGTAGGTACTTTAAAGTGTTTTGCCACTAGCCATGAGCATGTAATAGCAATGTTCTCATTATGTGCGTATGACAAAAACGGAAAATAAGTGTTTGGTGCCTGTTACGTCCCGACGACGTTTCGGGAACTTGTGCAGCCATTTACCAGTGACGTTGTGGTTCCGGGGAGATGACGTCGATGCGTGAAAACCGCAAATTTTAAGGAATTTCAACATTCTCCTACCACTCTTTCATAATAGTATGTTGCTTGCTTTGTCTGGCAGCTAATATAGTTACATTTCATGTCTCTCTACATATTATATCTATTTCCCTGAATTAAGTACGTATTACTTACGTAAGTTAAACATGGAGGTACTTTGAAATAAATATTATTATGTGGTGGTCTGAATTCCACAATTAAAAAGGTTGAAATTTTATTAACATAGTGATCAAATTTAAAATTCGCGCTATTAAAATTTATATGTTTTAAGGTTGGGATTTTGTATACATATTTTTACCGTCTAACAAGGCTTCAAGCGAGGACACAGAACTCCAAGAAAATTGAAACAATTGGTTATTATTCTATATCAACGTATTCACAAAGGCTCCCGCTAGCGCGTGAGATAATTTTCATTGCTCATAAAATCACAAGAATTATTAAAATAAATGTTAAAATACCTCAATTTTAGCCACACAGTTACTACGACAATATGTCACAATTACGGCAAAATTATCACAGCCACAGCCACCAAATTACTTCACTCACTAGCCAAGACATATAGGACAACTTGTGTTTCACTTTCAGATTAATATTTATTGGTAATTTTACATTTTGTGTCCTCGAGTAAAAGCATAACATATATCACGGCTTCCATTTTTATGTACGTCAAAACGCACGATAAACTTCAGAGAACCGTGCGGTTCGGGCCTATACGGGTTGTATACTGTCTCATAGATCTGATTGATTCGTCGTTTTTCTCACTCAGGCTGTGCAATTCCTTTTCTACAAAATCCCCGCCTTAATAAAAATGTTTAAATCTAATAACATTATGTGTCAATGTGACACTCTAGATGGTGAAAGCTACTTTTTATAGCTTTTATTTTTTAACTTGAAATGTATGTATGTTTGTCCAGGTAGAATCTTGCAACTGAATTTTAAATCAGTTATCTTTAACCGATTGAGCTGAAATTTGGTATACACGCTTATTTTGGATGACAATGCATGCTTAGCTATGTGACGTCATTCTAATTCCAATATGGCGGACTAGTTATTTTTTCTGCACTACCACAGTATGGGTATCAAATGAAAGGGCTTGCTGAGAAGAACATGAAAACTAATACAACGTCACATTAAGTCCAAAATATGGGGGACCATCCAAGATGTATATTATAAATCCAATATGGCGGAACCTCCAAGATGGGGACAAGGTATATTATGCATTACTATGATATGAGTATCAAATTAAAGGGGCACAGAACAACACGAATAAGACTGAGAAGAAAACGAAAAATGTACTTAGAAATATTCCCAATCATAACTAAAAAATAAATTAATGGTAAAAAAAAACGTTTTAAAACAAGGTTTTATTTAAGTGCCCTAATAAGAAGAAAATAAACTTTAAATTAAATCAAACCAATCAAGTTAGTACATGTATTACACAATTTATTAAATGATATAAAAGCTTGTCGCGAGATTTGCATATCTTATAGGAAAAATGTTCTTTCATAGAATTACTTATAATAAGTATGTCAAGCAAAACTAGTTAGTACACATCTCGCGACAAGCTTTTATATCATTTAATGTACTAAATTGATTGGTTTGATTTAATTTATTTTACTTTCTTCTTTTTAGGGCACTTAAATAAAGGCTTGTTTTAAAAAGTTTTTTACCATTAATTTATTATTGTTCATTGGAATTTGCTTTAATTTGTATGCATCAATTTATTAAATTTGGAGCCGAAATAAAGACAAAAGTTTTATTAATAAAGTTAAGGTTAATATTCTGCAATATTGGCGACCGAAGTCTTGTCTATCAAAATGGCGCATTTCGCAAATGTTACTTTGAAGTCGTTTGTTCTAAAAAATGCAACTTGCAATTGAGACTTTAGTATACGTACTGAGAATTGCCAATATGTAACTTTCGAGTAGCATTTACTACAAAGTATCGAACGAGGCTGTAGTGTTATTAAACAGTAAAGTTCCCACTCCCACTTTTTAGTAACATTTTTCCTGTCATTCATTCTGGACGCGGTATGTCCGACGTTTACATTGAACACATTCCTTAAATTTTATCCTCTAGTGGTAGTGAATATTTATCCCTGCGTTATTATTTTTATTACATTTCGTTATTTCTTCGGGGTTTTGCTTGTTACCCCTGTTGCATGTTTTGTCCTTGTTGCATCAAAGTTTATGTGATTGTGTTTATGTTTAGTGATTGTTTTATATTGGGTTTTGTCCTTACTTACCACGATAATAGTTACAAAAAAATATGATAATATTTGCAAAGACAAAAAGTACACTCCACATTTGACATGACCGACATTATACAATGATGAACATCATTAAGGTTTTCAACTTTAGGAAACTACATGATAAAATTTACTTAATGGTGAATTTATGAGGTGATACACATTTTGTAGCTGTTGTGCGTGATAGTTCTACAAGTTGCGATAATGTTGTTTGGACTAATAAATACAGGGTTAAATATGACTTAGAACAAATATTTTAAGAGGGGATTGGGAAAAATAAGAATTAACGGAATCACCATTCAAAAAAATTCCAAACTTATTTATAAAGCAAAAAAAAAATTGTTTCGATATGATTTTAAATCCTTATTTAACGCCGCCAAGGCTTGTTGGTTGCATACTCTACAAGCATGCAACAGTGGCTCATTAGTCAGTAGCGCTGTCATGTCATAATTGAATTCCTGTGTTTACGTTGTAATGTTGTGCTCTTCTTCAGTTTTAGTGCCTTATTTTAATTTTTAAACGTTTTATAGTTATTAAATAAAGATATTTGTGTTGGGTGCAGATACTTTCCCACAATATAGTTCGCCGGTTTGGTTTTCTAGGTTATGGGACAAGACTGCCGCGGTTACATTAAAACGTCTATTATTCCTTTCGTTCGATTTTGTTATAATAAATAGGAATCTAATCTATCTAATTGTACCTACGGGAAGTGTCTTTTATCGGTAGTGAGTGGCTGTAATGAGCGAATATGTAGTTCTACCAGTTTATAACGAAATAATGGAAAACGAATGCAAAATACTGGAGCTAACTGGATTAACTGTTACCTATCTATCAGGTATTATTACTATTAACAATGTTAATTTTTGTTTCTACATTTAGAAATGCTGCAAAAAACGACGATGGTAGTAGATATTGTTGACAGCTGTAAGTTTTATCTATGGGTCTAAGCCATCTCAGTCGATTCTTATCATAGGCGCCGACTTTCCGTAGGAAAAAAGGGTATTGCCCCATTTTTTAAATATCGAGCTAGAATTCTGGAATAATTTTTTTATTGTCTTTTAGGCCTCCCTGAGGACGTGTTTAAATTGTTTGTACTTAGTCATAGTTAACCCTGTATAACTTACAAGGAATAAGGTTTCCTGAACGTCGCGGCAACTATCAAGACCACTTGAAAGAGATTGCAGTTTTGGCGTCATGTTTTAGTAACATGCGTTGATTGCTGCTACGATTATTTGTCACTTTCTAGTTCTGAAAACTTAAAGGTCACCACTGGTAACTAAGGAGCCAGAAGTAGTTCAAAATACGTAGCAATGATTGTAACTCTGTTGTATGAAGTTTTGTGTACAATAAAATAACAAATTTGGTGACGGTTACTTAACAGTTTCTCTTTGAAGATTCCAGTCTCAGTTAGTGTTGGTGCTAGTTGGGATTTTACTACCTTAAATACAATAAAGACAAGACTTTGTGTTACCGTAACTCCTTTATTAATCTAGATTATTTTTTTCTTTGAAGAACTCGTACCACTATTTTAACCTGTAAGATCATGTCCAGAAGTTGTTTGACTTAACTCCTACATCTATTGTATATGGCACAACGTTCGTAAAAAAGATCCAAATTCAAAACTGCAAAATTTTAAATGTAGCGTGTCTGCATTACATAAGTTGCAATGGATAGAATGTAGTAAACTGCCTTTACAATCTATTCATTTATTGTCAGCGGAAAAATATTAAAACAAACGTCCATATATATAAAACGGTTCTTTAATTAGAAATGAGAGATGTTATGCTATTTAAATAGCTGTTTAATATGCATAAAATTACACACCTCGCTACATGCTACATGCCCTTTATGGCATTTCCTCGTAACACAAAGTGTGTGGCAATGAGGAAACAATCAGCGATTTTAATGAGTATTTTGTAAATGCATTCGTATACAATACTTTATTAAAAATATTGTTTGTAGTAAACTTCATATATATTTTTCTTTTATGTAGACCTGTTAATTGAAATTCAGCAATGTTTTAATGGAATGAGATACTACAATATTACTCAGAGAAATCCCTTAGTTTATGTTCACACAGGTTTGAGTAATGGAATTTGCGTTTTTTACAATTGGAACTGAATTGAAAACGCATCATTGTGAAGTAATACATTATAATTGTGCAAATTGCTTATAGTGTATAATAATATAATTTGTATATTTAATTCCGCTAGTTTTGTCATAAACGGTTTTTATTTCAAATTTACAAGGTCTACGGAATATGAGTGGCTTTATTTTGCTGCATGATATATTGTACCAAACATATTTGACGAAACAATTTTCTTTGACGAAAAGTAATAGAATAATGACAGCAAACAAGTCTTCAATATGTGACAACGTCACTCACATACCATGTTTGTACATAATAATTACAAATACATTTTACTGTGAATGGTTACATACTGTGAATGTTTTTTTAGAATTGTAATTTTAGTGGCACTAGACTACTAAGAATAAATTTCAAAAACTCAGTTATATCGTATTTTGCATTCTTCAAAAAAATATGTTTTTTCTCAAAAATTAAGAATAATATGAAATTTCTGTAAGAGAGAAAAACGATTTTGAATAATATATATATAATACCTGTATGTACAATGGTCGTCAGCTTAAAGTCATCAGTTCCATGGTCCATTCTTTTCTAGTGCCATTTATTATACACGGTGCTAGAAAGGGACAAACCATGGAAGTGGTGACTTTAAGCTGACGACCATTGTACCTGTAAATGTATAAGAACGTTTGGAAACTAAACATGAAAGGGATGGTTTATTTTTCACTCTAGCAAACCAACAAATAGTGTGTAGGTGTAGGCTACCTTCACCATACGTGCTAATTGCTAAAGATGGAAGAAAACTACTTTCAGTCTTAATCATAGACCTTATAAATCATGGACCGGCCCTAGAAAGAGAGGTCCGCTGTCCTGATGTGTACAAGAGGGATGAAGCTAGTCCGGGCAAAAACAGATGTTCTATGACAGAAAAATATATAAACATAACCTGACAAAACCTTTCCTAAATAATTAAAACCTTCCTTACAAATTGTTATTATCAAAATGTAATTATAAATTAAAATTCTGAATAAATGAGTAAATATCCAATATAATTCGTCGTCTGTCATTTACGGTTTTTGTTTTTTTCGGCCAATGATCTGTGGGTTTTTGCCCGGACTAGCTCTATCTCTGTCGCACACCTCTGAGCATCAACGATTTGTATAGGTAGAAAACGGTTTCGGGCGCGTCCATGATTTATAAGGTCTATGGTCTTAATAGAGTCCTTCGCAGACAATTGTGACTTTAAATTTGTAATCTCATGTTCCTCTTAATTATACTTTCTTCTACGACTTGGACTTTGGCAACTTAATTTTGTAACTTATTAACATTTCTACAACGATCTCAAAACGTTAATTTCGTCAACGGTTTTATTCAAACTCTCTGAGATTGATCTTAAATACTTCTCCTAACTTTTTCTTATTTAATTCTTGATTATTTTTCTTTTCTTTTAAACTGTTCCTCATTTCCTCTTGACTATTCTTCAGCCATCGGTTTTGATCTCGTCACTGGCATTCACTTTTCTACTCCAAACGTCTTTGTGAAATATCCGGCTCTTGACACCAATATAACGTCTACGTTGCCTTGAATTAATTGATTCATAACAAATTTACATTAAACAATTCAAGCTGTCAAATATTTATTTTGACGATTATCACTTGAATCTTTCAGTCAACGGCTATTTGTCACGTATACTTTAGTAAGCAAATTTAACATAGTTAAATCGTAGTTAAAGTTATTACTTAAGTCACAAAAGAAAGTTTATAATCTATGTCCATGTTGTAGAAAAGGCTTTTAAAACTTTCTTAAAACTATTTTCCTTTAAAATAACTACCCTATACTTCTTTCCTGTTTTCCTTGATTGTGAAAATTTACATGTAATAATTAAATAAACTGCTCCACAAAAGTTAAAGAAATTCACAAATCTTGAGTTTCTTTTAAAGGCTGAAAACTTTTGTGCTGTCTTGAATGTTTAGTCTTTTATAGGAGTTTTTCCTCCTTCGAAAGCATTTTCAGTTTTTGACAAAGTTTTACTTTTAGTGATTTTAATACAAAATCAAATTCTTAAAACAATTACAAAAAAAAATTAATACAGGGTATGTCTTACTCGCACTTCAGCAACTGCCTGGCAAGGCCTTTACATATTGTCTATCTGGTTCATGTAGTGTATGTGGGAGTGGTTGATGCGAAGGCTCCTTATAGTTGGTCCCATGCGCGCTCAATTGGATTGAGGCCTGGCGAGAGGGCATCGGCAACAATTCTCTCACGATGAGGTCGCGCATTATCGTCGAGAAATAAAAAGTTTGGCACAATTACAGCATGAAACAAAGGAATGACATTGTTGATGACTTGTTCGACGTAGATCTGTGCATTCGTGTTTCCATCAAGCACCAACAACTCTGTACGCCCATTAAAACAAATGCCTCCCCAAACAGCAACTGTACCACCTCTGAATGGATGAACTTCCTGGATGGCTCTACGATTTCTGCGTACCAAAGCAAGGGTCCATACTCGAACACGCCGATTATCCGAAAACCGTCCATATCTAGGCTCATCTGTGAACAATAGAGACCTCAATTGATCATTCCAGTTCACGTGTTCGTTAGCCCATTGCAACCGAAGGTGCATATGATTGTGTCAGTGGAACCCTTCCCAAAAGTAGTCGTGAACGTAGATTAACATCTCGCAGACTTCTACGGATTGTTTCAATTACAACCGTAACACCAGAAGCGTTTAAAAGTTGCTGTTGCATGATTCTACAAGTACTCAGAGGCTATCTACGGGTGGTTACTGTTAGAAACCGGTCTTGTGCAGGGGTAGTAAATCTTGGGCGTCCACTTTTCGGTCTTTCAATGGCATTTCCTGTGTTTATGAATAGGTTCAGAAGCCTTGAAATTAGCAACTTCTCTTTGAGGGCGTCCTGCCTCGATCATTTCAATGGCCCTATTGGTTTCAGTTGCACTCAGTTTACGTCTAAGCATTATTTCAGAACAAAATTTTTAGGTCTTGAATAAGAGTTGACTATATTCTCGAAACAACAACTGATCCAAAATTCTTAAAAGGCCAAAGACAAGCCGAAAACCGATTGTGTCACTTAATGATGAGCAAAAAAACAGTCAGATAAGAAATAAGAATTTTTTATTTGTTATCTAGACCATTTGGAAACAAAAAACGTCAACCTTTCAAAGAAATCTCGATATTTGTGAACCTTTGTGGAGCGGTTTACATCTAGGTAGTCAATATATTCCATTAACTATCAGAATACTGAGGCATTAATATTAATTAAATTGAATAAATTAGCTGCACAACAAATGCTTGCAGTCCATAACAAAGGTAGTATTGGCGGATATGACGGGGTGACAGACACTATCGATAGACAATGCTCTAAACGATTTATTGCATCTGAATTAATGATAAATTTCAGAGATAATAACGTACGTATGGAAGCTTTAATGTCAGTCGTATGTCTGAATTAGTTAAAACGTTTATGAGTAAGAGCCGGTCGTAAAACAAAATGTATAGCCGTAAACCGTATTCCGACGGTGAAAAAATTCTATTCAAGTTAAAAACTTGAAATCAATACGGCCGTGAAGCGTTATTAACTTTTAAACGAATATGAGGAAAGTTGATGGATGAGAATGGTTTGACATTTCAAACTAAGTGCTGCAAAATTTTTTTAAGTTGATTATATTTTTGCATGAATATAGGTATCATATACATGAGTAGAAATACATTTACATTAGTTGGCGATTTACCATTGTTCGTAGAATCGAGTTAAACTGCGATGTAACTGAATCGTGTTTAGTTATCTATAAGATAATAGACCGCATTAATACAACAGCGCAAAGTGTGCCACCAGTGTTACAAGTCGTCATTTGACAACCAAACTATTCTATATCCATGTTATGCTGAAATTGACATTTTTATATGAAATTATTTTATACCCCAAACGCTCTTCACCAATATATTCTAAATATGCATACGATTATTGGTTTTGTATAATGAAAAGGACTATTTTATTTCATGTTCATGCAATCCTTGTTAAAGCTTGAACAACCATAGTATTCCAAGTCCAAGCGATTAATTAGGGCACAGTATTATAGTCGTATGTAGGACATAGGACAAGAATAAATTGTCTTAAGAACGAATAAACAGCTTTCATGTTTTTAATATTTAAAACACAATAATTGGTGAATCAGAGGGAACCGATTTATGTGCCCTTTGAGGACTCAGGATAGTAATATACACAATATCAGTATCATGAAAATGTTTATATTGACAGTTGGTAATAAATATTTAACAGCAAGTTCACAGCTTTTGCTATTATTGGTCATATGATTAGAATGAAAGGAACGCATGTTCTTTATTCATGTTTGCTGTTAAAGTCAAGATAAAGTTGAAATAAGAAAACTATTAAAAGCAAAGAAGATTATAAATTTCTTTCAAGGATCAGTAAAATAATCAGAAGGTGGTTTTAGGAACTATTTATTTCTTGAAAATAAACATTATTCTAGAACCGGTTTTATTAATTATTCTATCTTGAAAAAAAAAAAAATAAAAATTTGGACATAGAAATAAGGCGATTGCAAAAGTTTTTAATTTAATTTATTCTGTCCAAGACTGTTTTATGTAATTTTTTTTTTACTGTGAGTCTTCTGAAAAACATGTATTATTTGTTATATTAATACTAAAACAATCACTGAAAGCAGAAAAAATTATCCTGCATGTTGGTATATAGAAAGCGACCTGCTGTGTCTGCAGGTACCAAGAAAGCAAGACACTAGACAAAATAAAAATTAAAATTATTGATAATATTGCGAAAAATTACTGTATATTACAAGGGAAAAATTAATAATAGATATATTATTCATAAATTATTTGAAATGTTTAATATTATACAGAAGTGTACTTGTAAAAATGCTATAAACAAGCCGACATCAAATTGCAAGTTTAGAATGTATGTGGTTGTTACGTAGTCGTTTTCTTCGTCTGAAAGAACTAAATGTTGTCTAGACATTTCAATCAATTTTTATTACCTACTTTTGAGACAGGTATTAGGTAAGATTAAGAGGTAAAGCAAAGATATATAACAATTTTAGACAAAATGTTATTGGTTAACTGGTAAAGCGTGAAACTGTGAATATATATGCACATATTTCGCACAGTTCTCTCATTAGTCTAATGGTAGAAATATCTTCTAATAACTGACAATATCATCTTGGACAAAGACCAACCATGTATTAGGTAAACACAATTTTTCAGTACATTCTTCTAAAATCAAAATACATAGCTCAGAATAAATTAATGAATTACATGCATTCATAGATATAATTCCATAACGTGGGATCATTTTAATCCATTTATGAGTTACTAAAATAATGTTTTATAAGTATTCTTTACTGTATGCTTCTAAGATATAAACAAAGAGTACTTATTTTGTGTGGTTCCAAACCATTTTTCTAAATCGTGAAAAGAATATATAAATACATATATTGTAACTGTGCTAAAGACATAAAAAGTACGTATATATAGTATCAAAAAGTTACACAGGGTTTCAAAAAATTGTTCACTATACTGCGGGAACTGATAGTACCGATTGAAAAAAGGAAATAAGTTTGTCGTATTTATTTTACTACCGGTGTAGGGTTTCTTTAAGATTTAATGGTCGAAGAGAATAGAAGAATATTCATTAACTTCGAATGAAAAGTACCTAAACAAACTTTGAAAAACCACTTTTCACCCGAACACAACTTTATGTATTATAAATTTAAACGCAAATATCTCGAATAGAATTTTATTTGTATTCTACAGGGTTAACTATCACTTAGTACAAATATTTTAAGAGGGGATAGGGAAAAATAAGAATTAACAGAATAACCCTTCAAAAAAATTCCAAACTTATTTATAAAGCCAAAAAAAAATGTTTTCGATATTATTTTAAATCCTTATTTAACGCCGCCAATGCTTGTTGATGGCATACTCTACAAGCATGCAACAGTCGCTCATTAGTCAGTGTCAGTAGTGTCACTGTCATGTCATAATTGAATTCCTGTGTTTACGTTGTAATTTTGTGTTCTTCTGCAGATTTTAGTGCCTTATTTTAATTTTTAAACGTTTTATAGTTATTAAATAAAGATATTTGTGTTGGGTGCAGATAATTTCCTACAATATAGTTCGCCGGTTTGGTTTTCTAGGTTATGGGACAAGACTCCCGCGGTTACATTAAAACGTCTATTATTATTCCTTTCGTTCGATTTTGTTATAATAACTAAGAATCTAATCTATCTAATTGTACCTACGAGAAGTGTCTTTTCGGTAGTGAGTGGCTGTAATGAGCGAATATGTAGTTCTACCAGTTTATAACGAAATAATGGAAAACGAATGCAAAATACTGGAGCTAAGTGGATTAACTGTTACCTATCTATTAGGTATTATTACTATTAGAATGTTAATTTTCGTTTCTACATTTAGAAATGCTGCAAAAAACGACGATGGTAGTAGATATTGTTGACAGCTGTAAGTTTTATCTATGGGTCTAAGCCATCTCAGTCGATTCTTATCATAGGCGCCGACTTTCCGTAGGAAAAAAGGGTTTTGCCCCATTTTTTAAATATCGAGCTAAAATTCTGGAATAATTTTTTTATTGTCTTTTAGGCCTCTCTGAGCACGTGTTTAAATTTTTTGTACTTAGTCATAGTTAACCCTGTATATGAAAATATTGATACGGAAGCTCATCTCTTTTTTTTAGTTTGTTAATTATACCTACTGTTTGGTTCGAATTATAAATATTTGTAATAATTTTATTTCTAATACAGTCTTCAACGTTTGATAGTTCTTTTGTTTATCCTTAGCTAGTGTTGTTAACATTTACCCTGTAGAGCAACTATTATGATCTTTTTTCTTCCTCTGACCAGTTGTTTGTAAAAGCAGCTGATTGGAATTGTTTGAGGTAATTGCTTCATGACACTTTTCCATCAAACGTTGGCGGCTTAATCCTTGAAGACAGAAGAAAACTACTTTCAGTCAGAATGGACTCGCGGACAATTTGGACAAATTTGAAACTTCGATCTGTAGCTTAGTCACATTTTCTTCTACGATCTGGGCCTTATCTTGTACCTCACATCTCATGATTAATTTCCTCTTCAACAGTTTCTCCAAATTCATTGAGTTTAATCTTAACTGTCTCTTCTCACTTCTTAATATTTTCCTGCAAACTAGTTTTTATTTCGTTACTCAATTCTTCCTGACAACTGTCAAATATTTACTTTGAGGTGTCTGTCATTCACTTCCGCTTCTGAATATAACCTAACTGTAAAGACGGAGCTGATCCAGTTATATACGTTTTTTAAATTCTAGAAGTTTTCTCAGTCATTGAGAATGCATCTCGAACCAATATCGCCTGGATTGTTCAATACAGAAAACGTCGAAATAAAAGTATTACAAACATTATAAATTCGAAAGCAAACAGGAGCATAATCAATAAACTAGAAAGGTGACCTTCCGGATCAATATCTTTAACGCTAAAATTATTTTTTTATAAAATAAAACTATGAAAGCAAAATGTCTTATTTTATCTTCACCTTAATTCTTTAAATACACATTTAACACTTTAATGTGTAAACCCTATACCTTTAATGATAGAAATCACTGTAAAATATATAAAGTTTATCTCTTGTGAACGAACACGGATTTATTCAGTGTTACCATTGGCTTTGTAGTACCACTATTCGTCCTCAAAAAGGTTGTAACTACTCCTCGAGAAGCATTTTACAGCCAGTCTCCAAAGAACCAGTACATTCTTTATCGGTCAGTGGCCGCGCGGTTTAAGGCGTTAGTACTTGAATCGAGGTGACTAGACGGAGTTGGTTCGAGCCCAGCTGCCGGTAGACCGTATATAAGCTATATTCATAGAGAGGATTGGCACCCTCTCTGTGGGTATGGTAGGGTGGAATAATGTTAGCTTGGGTCAATGTGAGAGATTGATGCCTGTTGATATTTGACTACCCCCCTAATTAATGAGGTTTTCCAGGTTTTCCTCATTCCTGCACTGAATAGTGGTTAGGGCCTACCAACGTAAGTCGTTCCTGGGCGCAAATGCGGCCTGCTTAATAATAATATGCCGCCCCCTCTCCCGCACAAGTCTCCGACTTCTGGGCTAATCCCTGTGATTAGAATGAGGGGTAGAGATATTATATTATTATTATTATTATTCTTTTGTATGTATAAAATATTTATTCTTAAACATATAGTGTCTACGTATACAAATTGATAATGTTCTTTAATTCAGATGCTAATCGATTGCTTGCAAACCATTTGCCATTAATAGCAGTCCCACATAAGTGCTAGATTGTACAAAATGCCATAAAATCATTTCACGATATCACGACATTTGATTTTACTTCACTTTCGATTTAACTGCATCCGAAGCCCTAAAGTCCATGAAGTAATTAATGTGGACGTTATAGCCGTTTCCGACGTCCTCCACACTACGGGAAGTATTCCCCAATCCCGCTGAAGTGCATCAATTCAGCGCAGATCCACCATAATCTAAACAGTTTAATAAAACTGGTCAAAATGTTTAATATAAGGGAGCATCTATGGCGTCTTAAGGAGCAGCAGAAGGGTCCTTATGAAGGACAGTATAGTAGCGGCGGGGGAGGCTGCAGTTACGACCCCAACGCAGAACAAGGGCTCACGGTTCCGAGACCGCAACGCCTCCTTCATCACCGCTGACACGGTAATCCAATAATGTATCAACTCCCAAGATCCCGACTTCGGATTTTCGAAATACTGCATGTGTGCTAACTTCCTTTTTACTGTACGCCGCGTATTACACCATCACCGTACGCTGCACAGACGGGAATAAGAAATGTAAGACTAAAATGCTGTCCAGAGACTACGTTTCATTATACCCTTTGGCTTTTACTGGACGATAAGTTGTATTTGTTACTCATTTGTAAAAGTCAATTTATCAAAACAATTGCTGCTTTCCATTTGCCACAATACTGTTATTATTACCTCAGCTTAGATGAGTGCCGTTCCTTTTGCAATAATGAAGTAAGCCAAACTGAGAATTTTTACCTCCCCCCTTACCGATGCAGCACAACCTCTTGAGCTTGGCTTGTAGTTGAGAAATTTGGCTTATGCCTCTATAAATGATATACTTAAGACGTATGCCGCATTCACAAGTTATTTTTATTAAGTTCTATCTGTTCTGTGATTTTTAAAGTTAGGTTGTTGTTGTTAAACGAATTTATTTAAAAATTTACCAAATCGAGATGGGATAAATTTGACCATTTTTGCAGTGTATTTCGAAGGACTTTGTATATGAAATCACAGGATGAAGAATGAAACATAAATGTATGATCTTTAGAATAATACTTAGCAAGCTTTGAACTACGAACTGAATTATTAGTAAGAGAATTGGAATAATTAATCTCGCACGGTTTCAAGTGGTTTAACACGTTTTTTCAAATGATATGTAGACGTAGAATTCTGTCATCTGGTTCTTGTACGAACATCCCCTGGAACAAACTCCAAGTCCTAGTGATTAATGCTGACATAAATCTAGAGGTTTTGGTCGACAGTATGTGTCCAAACAACAAGTTCTCCGTGATGGATATTGCTACATCATGTATATGATCATGGGCGACATTTCCCCTATACTTTTCTGGCTGGGCTGAAGTTGGCCGACATGGGTTTCAACTGCGTGTCCGTCCTTCACACCGCATCGTCGTTTATCTAATTCCACAGCGTAATTAAAATATGAATGGGTTTAACTAATGCTTAAAATGTTATTGTATTTACAAGTGAAAGAAATTGTTTGTTGTTCCCATGCGGCGTCAACCATAAACAATGGAAAATATTATCCATTTGAATAATTTACTACATGGGTACGTACTGCTTGTACCCTTGTCCCGCGATGAAATGCATGTCGGGCCGATATTAGGAAAGTTCGTTGATCTATTGAAGAGTAACTGAAACAGTTTCTTTCCCAAAAATTTGTGAATGGGATGATTCTCAATATGACTTCAATTAAAAAAATTGAGATTTGTTAGCGTTATTATTTATTTCAAGTTTTATGTAGAGATACTAAAAGGGTTTATACAGGGTGATTCACAACTTATTTAAAAAAATTGGGAATAGATGCAAAATGGAATCAATATCGTAAACCAATTTTTTGTAAAATCCGTATAGTTTCTGAGTAATAAATTATTGAAGAAGTTGTAGTATTTTCAACCTTTACATCGCTGGGCTGCTGTAGTCTACAGCCAGGCGATTCCGAATATTGAAATCCCATTACTTATACTAGGTATTAACGCTTTTGCGATAGTGTTTACATTAGTTTCCATTTGGTTTTTAAGTGTCAAAAAAGGTTTACATATGCAGCAACTTGGAGTTGATGCATATCGTTTTAATTTAGAGTGAAGTGAAAATACTTTAGCAGAACGATTTTCCGATAAATATGTGCCAAATGCAGCTAGTTTTACCGTGGTGTGCAATGAGTGCAAGTGTAGTGCAACGCTGAACTGACACGGGAAATTCGAAACCGAATCGTGAAAAAGATGGAGATCCAAACCATCCACGGCGTTTTGCAGCAGTGTGGCGAATCATACACCAATGATTGTAGTAAGTTATTGTATTTTTTAAATTTCTTGAAATTCATTCTTCTCGTGTCAGTGTTTTCAGTTATCCATGTATATGCATGGAAATGAATGATAGTATAAACCACCTCTAGAAAAGCAAAATAATTTTAACCGACCATTAAACTTATAAACTAACTATTAATAAAAAAACCTTTCAGTGAATCTTGATTTAACCCATGCGTCAAAATATTAAGAGATTTTGTACTTTTCCACTAACTTGGTATTAATGCTTGCATAGAACTACATGAAATACTTATATACTCGCGACAAGAATTCAGACGACTTACGTCATACGAACAAATGAATAATTAATTACATTTTCATCAAAATATTTAAGAAACTGCAACTGATAGTAATAAAACTATATACTACACTAAAAGTTTGCATTTTAAATTGCACTAAATTGCAAAAAATTATTGTTTTCAACGTGACCAAATATCGAAAATTACGTTGACAATAAAAACAAATGTGTAACGTCAGCCGTGACGTAAGACATCTGAATTCTTGACGCGAGTATACCTATTTGGAACACCTGGGGCGGATTTTTTTTCCTCTACAATTTAGCCCACTGAATGTTTCTTTTACTTGACTTAAATATGACATTTGCTGTTCTAATCATTTCCAATAAAATTGGACGTTGGTGTACGTGAATTCATCATTATCAAACCCCTCAGGGAAACTATGGTACTGAGTTTCCGGAATTAACAGGCATTTTTCATAATTATTAAAATCTTGGGTAGTCTCATACATGTGTGGCAAATAACGGTGGACATTTTGAACACATGTTGTAATTATGTGTTGTTAGTTAAGTATATAAAAATGGCATTGTATTATGATTTTCGGTAAGTACTCAAATTATTATTATTTTTTGTACATAAGTTATGATTATTTCTGTGACATGAGCCTCCTTACAAGTTTTTATTACTTATTTTTCAAATTCCTATTTGGTTTAAGTTATGTTACTGCTTTAAACATTTAGAAACCACTAAAATGTACACACTTAATATAAAAAAACATTAATTCTACCATTCCATAAATTTGTTCATAAATAAAATTGCAAAACCGTTGTCTAATCAACATTCATTAATTTTCGCAATAGTTGTTAATTTTTTGATTTTTTGTCATGACTAAAAAATAAGTCGTGTGGTAGACTTCAGGCAACCCACAAACCGATCACCTGACACAGCGGATATTCGCACTGTTGCCACGTTGTGATAGAATTTCTTGCAATAATAACTCAACTTGTTTTAAGAACGGCTTCAGTTATGCCCCTGTACTATTTACCTTTTTTATTAATTTATCTATTTATATTGAAGTTATGGCAGTCAAACCTATAACACCCTGTATAATAAATATATATATATATATATATTTATCTATGCGGTTTACTTATCTCTAGGAATACTCATATATCTCATTACAAAGATATAAGTATGTAATATTATCGCTTGCCGTTCGTAACCGGCTTAAAGATTTATTTATCTAATAACTGTAAGTGAATTGTAATTGTAAGTTTATTTATAACATACACGCAAACAAATTATTTATTTATGTATACACAATAATTTTAATTGCTGAAGCGGCAGTAATATATTTTTTTAACATAGTCAAAATTCACTCTTTTATTATTTGTCTTGCAACTGGTATAAACAGCTTAAATAAATTCACATTTTATTTAGCTGACAACATTGAGAATACTAATTCAAAATATCTAATAAGTATAACAACATTTCCGTTTAGGAATGCCACTTATACTCTCAAAAATGATCAAGATCAGAGACTTTTTCCATTAGTAAATTGAACTGATAAAGAAAAAAACCTTTCAAATGATATATCACAAATTGGACTGGAGGGAAATATATTTACCGTTGTGACATTTTATGTGGATTCTGCTGGGACATTATTCTAATATATTAAAAAATGTTTGGAAAAAAACAAGTCATGTATTTAGTATTTATACAATACGAATGATAAGTACCTTCCTATTATGTCGTTACAAGCTTCTCGTCTTTCTTATTTTCCTTCAGAAAGTTGTTCGTTAATAGTTTGCATGACAAGTTTTATTACAAAAAGTGGTAAATTGAGAGTGAAACTGGTGATGAATTGGGAGCGAAATTGTGCTGATGAAGTTAAAACTTTGTCTACAATTTGAGCAGTTACTGATTATTATCTTATATTGCTTCCATCCCTAACGGCCTTCATCAGGAAGTTTTCATTGTATCCGTGACGTAGAAATATCGAGTAGACCATAATGACGTTTAATTTACGTTGCATTACGTACAAAACGCTTATTATATAACACATACCATTGTTAGTACCTACTAAAATGTGAAAGTTAACGCTGAACTGCATATAACCTGTGCTAAATCGCATATTTTTCATATCTATAGACAGAATACATAATCTTTATACAAATCACTGCAGAAAATAAAATTTTCTTCAGTAATTAGGTCAATTGTTTATTTATTTTTATAATATCCAACGGGCAAGAGCCGAATTATAAGGTAAGATAAGATTAATAGAATCAAAATTACAAACACACAAAAAGTTACAACAAAATAGTACGAAATAGATAAAATACTACGAACTAACAATAAAGTCAAAATAAAATTAAATATGGCCATTATATACATTTTTAATACATTGATGGTTGAACAGAACACATCCAACCGTGATTCAACATCTATGTAGTTAGCACACATCTGATGGATAGGAGCGACCGGATACAAATTAGTTCGATGATTGCTTAAATGAAAAGGATACTTATGTCTCACATTTACTCGAGGGATATGAAAGTCCACGAGTTTAAAAAAATACGGAATACATTTTTCGCCTCAGTGCCAGGCTACACATGTTGATACGCTCAAAAAATGCCTCTTGGAGGGTAATGACCATCAAGTATGAACACAGTCAACTTGAAAAAACGACGCTGCACTTTTTCGTTACACGACATATGAGAAAAATATAGGGGAGTCCAGACCAAAGACGCATATTTCAGGTTAGATCTGACAAGTGCACTATACGTATAATAATTTAAAAGTGCCGGGATTTTGAAAACTTGTCATATCACGCACAATCAAACCTAGGTTTTTTATGCATTTTTAACTATGTAATTAATATGCTGTGTGAATTACAACTTTGGATCAATGAGAACACCTAAATCTTTAATTACATCAAGTTTATTCATACAATATTTGTATTAACTGGCGACTGAAATATATAATATTACATTTCGCTACATTAAGAGGTAATTTATTAGTAGTACATCAGGAATTTGCCAAAGTTAGGTTTCTTTGAAGGTTAACTGCGTCAAGTTCATCACTTGCAGACGAATATATGTATGTTTATTTCACTCACATATGAATGGGAATACAAGGAATGTACATTGTAATGTTATATCATTAATGAAATAGGTGAACAATAACGGACCCAGGACAGAATCCTGGGGAACACCTGAAGACTGAGCAAAAACAGCAGATTTAACTCCTAAAATCTGGATAAACTGGGTTCTTCCAGAAAGATATGAAGTCATAACCCTCAACAATGAAGAACCGATCGCTACGGAATCCAATTTAGACAATAATACATTATGGTCAAGACGGTTGAAAGCCTTCAAAAAATCCGTGTAGATAACGTCCATCTGACCTCCCTGACTCCCTGATTGTTGACAGACCTTACGAAAAATGTCCTGATACTGAGTGAATAGTTGCAATATTCCCTCCCATATAGTTAGTAACTTTTAAGAATACCTTTGGTAATTTGGGACGTTTATTATCCTGGGAACCCAACTTTAGCGGCCACCAACAGTAGCGATCTTGGAGGCCATAAAACAGGTCCGGCTTGAACCCTCTATATTTCTTTGTTTGGGGATATTTGAAGACATTAGTGTATGGTACTCCTGGAAGAGCTGCAGCTACGGATTAATTAAAAGTGTCAATAAATCCAAACCAAGGAGGGTGTTTTCGAAAGAGTTCGAATATCGTTGGGACGAAGATGTCGTGCCTGTTTGGAAATGGACGGAGGGCACTTTGAACATCTTTTGTAACTTTGTTTTTTGTTTGTTAAAAACTTCCTTTGTTGGTTTATTCCTAAAAAAAAATGTTTGAAAAACGAATAGTGGTCCATATCTCCGCAACCGTTACTTTGCGGACCCACGTTTATTAAGACTTTTCTGCTTATTTTGGTTCGTACTATTACCTCCTGAAATATTTTACACTCTTCTTTTATCACCCTGTATATCACAGCGATTTTTGCACCATATCGAATAATATCGAGTTAGATGACTAAAATAGGCATCATCTATACGATTATATACTGTTAGTGAGACTAAACTTTAAAATATCAGCATTAATGTATCCATTTTCTACAAACCGAGTTAGTTGGTTAGTACTAATTTCCTTTCATATATTGGGTATCACTAGAAACTAGCGTGTACTATTTTACATCCACTGCAGTATTTTAAGGCTCCACAATAAATAAATCCTCTCTGCTCCCGCATTAAAAGTTAATGTATATTTCTTTATGCATGCTGGAAAGGGAGGAATGAAACAGATTAAATGATATATCATAGGTCTTTTAACCGGCGATGACCGTCGTTTTGGGATAAAGTAGGAAGATAAATCGTTGGAAAACCCAAACTTTCCTGCTGAAAAATGTCCTCAATTTATATTTCGACTAGGAAAAATTGGTGGCACAAGCTTGTTCAAGTAGGCAGCTTATAGAGAAAATTATGTAAGGGAATGCTTTGTACACATTTAATACAATAAACGTTATGCTTTATTTAGTAGATTTGCTTAGATAAAATATATCTAATAATTTTGTAATGAATATAGACGACACTCCAATTAACCTACTTTCGTCTTAGACGAAACATTTTTTTATATTTTATCGAGAGAAGCGACACGTATGAGTCAAAATATATTTTTTTAAGTTTATTAATCTAAAATTTGCTCGACACGAAGTTCTTTACAGAGTATTTCAAACAGACATAGCAATATTACTAAGGCCGATATGGAACATTGAAAAATAAGTGTCCCAAAGACACTCATTTTTGAGATACAGAGCGTGCAAAATAATTTCAAAAATATCTTGATTTTTTATCAGTTCTAGCTGATCTGAGTTCTAGCTGAGAATTATTTTGTTTAGGTTTAACATCACTAATTTTTTGACAACGCCTTTCTACTACTAAAAATATTTTTCTATTTGACAGCTGCTTCTCAGGATATTTTTCGGAAAAGCAGCAGCAGTCTAACTACTGCTACAGCACCCTTAAAACATTCTGCCAAGAGTCAATATACAGAATCGGAAATTGCGGATCTTTACAGAGAAAGTAGAAATTGCCGCTTCAACCCAGGGAAGGTAAGAAGTATAAGCGGCGCGGTAGTATAATAGAAAACTAAATTTTATTTGTATATCTGCCCTATTCTTCTCAAAGTCCTTTTATTGCATTTAAAATGCCGACGTATTAATTTATTTGGAAAGAGTAACGAATAAAACACGGCGTGAATAAGATCTTTAAATTTTGAATGTCCATTTAGCGTGTCTACAATCTCCGATAACGGCCGATGGTAGGCGAGAGCTACCGAGAGCCGCACAACAAAAACGGTATCCTCACAGATTACAGACCTCAATCCGGTCACCTGATGCCAGTGTTGCCAGGTCTCATGCTTTTGCATGAGATCTCATGCATTCCGAGGAAATCTCATGCTCTCATATTTTTATTACAAAATCTCATGCTTTTTAATAGACGCAAAAAGAAATAATAAAATTATTAAAATTACTCTTTGAAATCTACCAAAACAAAGACCTAACGAGAAATAAAGGCAAAATCGAGGGCAAAATTGAATAGATAGAGGTAGGTGTCTACAATATTTGGGTACTTGAAATGTCCTTTATTGTAGACTGCTCTCTTAATAATTAGCAATGAATACATAAACGGGTATGACAGTCGACGGATATGCAGTGTGTGGCTGTATTCACGCTATTGCAGTGATTCTTAACTCTATTCCGTAAGGGTACCTACATTTTCTGGAAACAACAGATTTTACGACCCGTGAGTCACCCTGCGTCACGTCATCTGAGCCTCAACGTTCGCCCGGCCTAACAATAAAATAAATTAGAAAGGTTACGTGGTTAATAACTTTTAAGTAAGTACCTATAAGTACCTACTTACAATGTAATGTTATGATAAAATAGTATATCATAATGCTTTTTAATGAAATAGAAATGGCATTACAAAAGTAATTAAAAATTAAGCTGTGTCAAGAGGTGTTTTTTGATAAATTAAGCCATCTCATGCTTTTTTCTCCAAACCTCATGCTATTCTGAAATTATTCTCATGCACTGAATTTTTCCCACCTGGCAACACTGCCTTATGCGAACAGTGGAAGCACGCTGAGGTGGAAGTATGCGTGTAGCATGACACAAATACACGCAAGCGGCAAAACACAATTCACCATCAAGATTCTCACTTTCCAAATATGTATACACTGTTGATAAGTTTCTATTAGTATTATGTTGTAGAGCATTACAAACACAGAGCAGAATAAAATCTTAAGTTTACAACATTACAAAAAAAAAAACTAAAAATACTATTCAGATTAGAGAATAAATAACATTCCAGTGTTTCTCTTAACAAAAGTTCAAGTTCTAAAATCTCCAATTTTTTTGTTTCGGAACTGGGGCAGATGGACACCTGCAGTTATACAGGGTATCCCGGCGAGCAAGTCACAAACTTCAGGGGATGATAGTACGTTTAAAAACAATATTAGTTTTCTCTGTAAACTTGGGTCCAGAAAGGCTTCGTTTTCGAGATTCAGGGTGATAAAGTTATAAAAAATAAAGGTTTTCTGAGCTATCTCAGTGATCCAGTTGAAAATGCATATGCATATTCACGCTTAGTGAAATGAATATTATTCATTGTTATTCGCCTACAGAATGCTAGTACAAATTCAAATAAAATAACAACATAAATGTCACTAAAAGTGGCAGACGCCTACTACGTAAATATGTAAGCTCTCTATCTCGGGGTAAGTATGAGGTGATTTAATTTAATGTAAATCCAAATAACTCGAAAACGGTGAGTTTACGGGAACAACTTAAAACACCTTTTTTGTTCTTTTATTTAGTAGAACGTAAATTATTAACAAAATTTTTAAAAAATTCAGTAGCGTACGTTTTGTTTTAAAAAAAAGGTCCGCCAACTCCCTTGTTGCACGCCACTGGTTAGCAGTTTGGCACCAGTAGTTACACTAAATAAAAGACCTCCTAGCAGGTATGAACCACACCAAGTTTTATTAAAATTTTAAACTGGCTCACTGAGATAGCTTAGAAAAACTTTTTTTATAACTTTACCACCCCGTATCTCGAAAACGAAGTCTCTCTGGACCCAAGTTTATAGAGAAAACTAATATTATTTTTAAATGTACTACCATCCTCTGAAGTTTGTGACATGATTTCCGGGACACCCTGTATATGCCAAACTTCTTGCCGTAGCAATATTTATTCAAGTTGTCATGACTTGTATTCTCTCGTCTTGTATACCAAGACAAGATCAAAAATAAGCAAAACATGATGCCAACACCAATTAATACTGATACAAAAAATAAATTATGTTAAAAGGGTTTTTACTTAGTCTTAATTCTACCTTAGTTTGCAATTTTGCAAACTATTTTTGAATTATATTTGTAGAAACTATTCGGTTTAGAAATTGTTTCATCAGAGTTACTCTACACTACAGAAATTACATAAAATTGATATTGAGCGAGTTAGTTATATCCTCATTTTTGCCGTCTTTATAATTAATTCATCAATACAATTCTAAATTGAATTTGTTAAATGAAGAGGAAAGAAGAACAAAAAATATCTATTACTTTTTTCTCAGTTCTAGCTTTGACAGATTAAAATGCATGACAGAAAAAAAATTACATTCAAAAGGTTTCTCTTTCATTTGCCGTGAAAAATGGATCATTTTATATACAATAACTTGTATCAGATAGTACTATCGGTATAATGATATACGTAAACTATTTTAGAAGACGTTTTACATCTCTGAATAAACCTGATGCTGTTGATAAAGAAAAGAAACACCCACATAGACTTATACTTTTATTTGAACGACATTACAAGTTGCCTTGGAACATAACATATTTACTAATGCTACTTAGGTACATATTTGATATAAAATCAAATGTTTTATTCTATTTATGATATGATATCAAATTATTAATCATTATTATGAGTAGATTTTTCCAGCAGCATTTTGAAAGAGAAGCGGATTTTATTTTAAAATAAAAGATCGATACATTTTGCCATGTAGTAACTAATGCTTTGTTTTTTGTTCGTTTAGAGTAATATATATTATCATTTATTTTAGTTATCGTCATGTACTCGTATCATTATCAATCAATCCTATAGAAATTTTATATAGAATTTAAAATAATAAACATTAAGTTTCAAATGCAAACCAAAGGAATTTCTCTTACCAAATGCTATTTGCATCCCTCAGTAATTTATCCATGATATAGTCTAAGAACTATTATTAATAATTATAATACATACATATTATTTATTCCATAATTATTACCTTAGCGTTTTTCACTTTATGTATTGTCCTATTTAACTTGTGTATCGAAATAATTTGTCTAATTTGGCACAAAATAAGCGAACTAAACTAAACTGAATATGAAATAGGCAAATGTGTTAATGGTTCTAGGATTGTACCTTCAGTTATTACCTATATTTTTCTTTGTTATTTCAGTTAAATGACAATAAAAGAGACAATATACTCTTATACCATATTGTCTGTGTTATTACTAAAAATTTAAAATGGAACAGAAATATAACGGGCATTATTGGGGATTACATTGTTTCATGAGTGGTATTATATGAACATGTTTTCATAAAAATTTCACATAGTTATGAAGAGGATTGGCATAGCTGAATTTTTTGTAGGGCCGCAGTTTTCAGCGACAGAAGCAAATGTTGAACAGTTTGATGCCTGCAACGGATTTTTTAAATTACTTCATTAACTCTCCCAGAAATTATTGATTCAGCAAAGCAAACATAAAAAATGCATTGATTACTGGGCTGAGAATAACATTATGTCTTTTTCAGAAAATGTATTAGTATATTTTTCTGAATTAAAGAAAAGTATGGTATGGTATGGTCAATATATGCGATGCTCACAGCTACTGAAAAATCACGCGTTTTAGGAAGAAAATGAAAACATTTCTAACGGAAGCTCCTGATACGTATTTAAGTACAAAGATAATTATAAACAAAATATTTTTGTAAACGAAAAATACTGACCGTTATTATTTTAGGTGGCAATGATTTGTGCCATATCTGAGGCATGTTGATGTGATCAATTTCTTCAAATAAAAATTGGAGATATTGAAGATATGGGAAATAGTTTGCTGATATCTCTGCCAACTACAAAAACAAAGAAAAAAAGATCCTTTATTGTAAGCGAATATTTAGAGGTATATTGGAAATATAGTACAGCAAAACCTACATAAATAGTGTAAAAGTTTATACCACATTTTCTGAGCTTTAAACATAGAAAGAGTGGTTTGTTTCCCCCCTTATAGCAAACCAGCAAAACGAAAAATGTCAGTCAAAAATTTGCTTCTTTAATTAAAAAAAAAAAATGTAAAAACAAGATGTACTATACTGTATTTTTAGGAGAACCTCCAATAAAATTTTTATCAATGACTTCCACAAAATTTCTTTAAAAACTTACCCCTGACTTTTTTATACCTATATACAGTGCTTTCGAAAAGTAACGAATAATTTCATTATTTTTGAAATTGAGAAGTATTCGAAAAAATCCCCTGGTACGTCGATTTTGTTTTTAAAAAATGCACTTTTTGACATACGATCCACATTTGTGACGTCCTCATTGTTCGAGATATGAAGTCATCGACAATTTTTTTAAATAGCAACCCCCAATTTTGATCATGCCATTTGAAAGAGCGTGTCATTCTACATGCATACATCATGAAAAATTCTGGTGTTACATAACAAAAATTTCAAGAAAATAATCTTTGAAGATTTTAAAATTTAATTTTTACAATACTGAAAATGATAACGATTATGTAAAGAATCTACAAAATTAAATGATCAAATTGTGCACCGTTGGCTGCCAGACGACTAATAAATTCTTTTTGGACATTATCAATAACTTCAAGAGGAATACGATGTATCTCGTAATGTATACTTTTTCCCACACGAAATAATCTAGGAGTGTCAAATCAGGCGATCTGGCTGGCCACTCAATTGGTCCCCTTCTCCCTATCCAACGATTCGGGAACAGCTCATCTAAATAAGCACGGACAGATGTTGCATAATGGAGAGGTGCACAGTATTGTGAAAATTAAATTTTAAAATCTTCAAACATTATTTTCTTGAAATTTTTGTTATGTAACACCATAATTTTTCATGATGTATGTATGTAGAATGACACGCTCTTTCAAATGGCATGGTCAAAATTGGGGGTTGCTATTTAAAAAAATTGTCGATGACGTCACAAATATGGGTCGTATGTCAAAAAGTGCCTTTTTTAAAAACAAAATCGATGTGTCAGGAATTACTGTATATATAGTTTTTTATCTGCTGTGAGTGTTTTAAATATTACCCACGCGTAAAATAACATTTCTAAATATTATGTATATCACTGATAAGTGATTACGTCGCTTGTGGTCAGTAAAGTATTTTTTCTACGTTCATGCAAAAAACGAAACTTTATTGAACTATATTTAGTGCGAAAAGTGGTTCTTTATTGCACTAGTGCAATAAAATGTTTATTGCATTCATCTGTCACTCTACCAGTGGCGCAGCCAGGGGGGGGGTTGGGTGTCAGAACCCCCCCATGGGTTGGGTTGATTGGGTCATATAGGTAATGTCTCATTACAAACCTGCAATCACTCTATTCGCCAAGATTTAGCAACGCGGTCAGTGAACTAGATCGGCAACCTTACATTAGAGTTCACCTGCAACTAAGTTCTAATTTTATTTTTGTCATTTTTGTAACAAATATTGTTCGTACCTGTTTATTGTTTACATGTTTATGATGAGATGATATTTTTATTTACTTTTTATTGTTTCAATTTATTAAAAATTACTTATTTTTTTATTAAAAAAATCTAATTTGCAATACTTTGTTCACTGAACCTCCCCCATGTCAAATTTCTGGCTGCGCCACTGCACTCTACTACAGCGTTTTGTCATCATGATAAACATAAACGTTCAAATCGGCGACACTTAGTGTCATCTAAATAAAACATATATATTTTGGTTTTTGCATGAACGTAGAATAAATATTGTATGCAACTAGTACAGAAAGTGTTTATTGCACTCGACGTGTTGTTCTACTCGGCCTGACGGCCTCGTTGGACAATTTCACGTTGCGTGCAATAAACACTTACTTTTTGTACTTGTTGCATAAATAACTATTATTGAATTTTAACTTCACTTCCGGTAAGTCATTAGTTTACTTGTCGTTATTTTTAAGTTAATGTAGTTGGTAAATATTATTACTGAAACATATATATACGTCACGAATAAAGGCGAAATATACCGCCTCCATTAGAAATATACCGCAATTAATTTTTGTGAGGTTATGGTGTGTACTCTGAAGCGGTATAGTTTGTGTAATTTTAATAACTATGAAATATCACCAGAGGGATTCAACTCTAAGCGCTTAAATGAAGGTTTTGAAAATACAATGTTTTTGTCCGTTAGCTAATAATTCCTCACTCTATTGCTGCTGCATCATCCATTATTCTCCATGCCATAGTGTAAGTGCGGGAGTTTGTATATTATCCATGTGCGTGTATGGTCTGTTTTGATTTCTTTTTTATTATTTAGCATTTTCAAACATGTTGTCGTGGTTTTTAATTATTTATGAATTTTCTCTTTATGCCTACGCATTGGGCACACATAGGTAATAAACTTTTTCTCTGCCTGGATTCTAAACTCTAACGTAGACTAGACGAACATGAATCTAGTTCGTCTAGTTTTCAAAGAAATTAACTATACTTAGTACAAAGTGTAATTTTGTCAATTGTGCCTTTTGCTGGGACAAGTGTATCTTTTCCTACCGCTAGTGATTTTTTTCCTCGGTGTTTGTATTTCAAATAATAACCAAGCCACTACTAATGGGCCACCGTGTATACATACTCTATATTGTCAAATTATTACATTTTAGTATCGTTTTCAGTATATTTACCTCAACAATCCGTACATTTCCATTATCTCTAATCATTATTTTAGCAATGGAAAACCTATAACTAACGTATTCAGGATTATTCCATTGGTCGGATCGAGTCAAATTTCAAGTATAATCACATAGTCCCCATCGATATATGGACGATATACGGTTTCAATTCTACTCATTGATGTTTTACCGAAACGAGACAAAAAAGTTAAAACAATCAGCCAGTTTCTCCGAATTTCGGCTCCAATATTATTGTAGATGAATCTCGTTCATCAAGGCTGTTATTTTTAGTGAGATTGTTTTAATTAGAAATGGAGTTGCGATAAAATTAATGCTTTGTTTAACTTTCCATCCGTTTCATTCCATTTTTGCTTAATTAATTGCTGGGGCCACACACAAAGAATGTCGGAAAGTTATTAGAGTGCTATTTCAGAATATCGGTTATCAAGTTGTTGGTATGCAGCTAAAAAATTGTTCAGATTTAAAAAACAAAGATTTCAGAAACAGATTTGTTCAAAACTAAATTTTCTCCGCAGTCATATTCATAAAAATTGTAGCTAATTAATCACATTAAGAAAGATTAGAATCGTTCATAATAGCTTTAATTCTATAAAACAGCACATATACGGGTCATTTAAACTCTTCATGGTTTCACAATTTTAATGAATAAGAAGTGTATATCTCCTTCATAACATTTTTTAGAATCTAATATCGGTCATCTTGCACAAAATTTGACCAAATGAACTAACATTTTATGTGGTGTTTCTAGTGATGCTAAATGCTTTGAAGTTATTAATTGGTGACGCTATCATACAGGGTGTTCAGTGCTGTACTCCGCGGGGACATTTTAGCTTATAACATCTTTCCTTCCTTCCTTATAGCACCTACTTTTGGGATACCCCAAGGGTCGAATTTAGTTCCTTTATTATTTCTACTATATACAATTAACCTTCCACTGTATTTCGTATGTTCAAAATTATTATATGCCGATTATTTAAAAATTGTTATTACAGAAAAATATTACTACTATATGTGCTTGGTATCAGTCAAACCAGCTTAGGTTAAATGTTAATAATAATATAAATAATTAATTTATTATTTGCGTATAATATTAATAATCTTATTTGGAACTGCTTAATTCAAATAAAGGATCATGGAGTTTTATTTGATCAGAAAATTAAATTTTCTGCACATATCGAAAGTCTAGTTTCTTCAACCAATAAAATGCTAGGCTTTATTATACGCGATCGTAGAAAATTCTATGATTTTCCTGCCCTTAAAATATTATTTGTGTGTTTTGTGCGTAATAAGTTAAAGTACAGAGTTCTTGTGTGGTGTCCTTCATATGCTGCATACGAGTATATTCGTCGAACTGAGCGTGTACAGAACATTTTTTTACAGTACTCGTATTTTATGAAGTTTCGTGTGTTTTCCAAACGTGGTTTAGTTTTAATAAAATATTTTTTAACAACGATAGAATGTACTCAAGGAACGACCGGGAGTAGAGGTCAGTTGGTATCTGAATTGCGTGTTTGTCAGTTGTCGGAATTGCTTTTGCGTACCACTGTTTTTTTAATTTTTATTAATTACATTTATTTCAAGAACTTTAGCAATTGATAAAGTTATCTAGTTAATTTTAGTAGAATGTTCAACACAAGTAAGAGCTCTACTGTTCTAACAAAACATCGATTTAAGGTAGTAAAATGTTGTCATGTTATAGATTATTGGTGAATTTTGCATAGTGTAAATACATTTATGATACGCAGTAAAGGAATATCAGTATCAATTTATTGAAAAATCTTTAGTAAAAAAATACGCAAAGAGAGGAGCATTTCACGAGAAAAAAGATGATTAGGAAACACCAATCGATACATAAACTTAGCCCTTTCAAAAGAATGGCAGTGAATTCATTCCTTCGATTTTACCCTTCCTATTCTTTAAAAAGGTTTCCAATGTCTCCGAAATCAAGCTTTCTCCAAATAATCGATTCTCATACGTTTAGTCTTTTCATATTTTGTCCCTTTCTTGTACTTATTGTTGATGAGTTCCAATGCAGACGTTTGGATAAAACTAAAGTTAAATTTTCTTAAATTCGTGAAAGAAGTATACAGGGTGATTTAGAACTTATCCAATAATTTTTTGATGGACAGAGGACTCTTACAAATACAATTTTGTAAAAAATCAAAAAGGACAGTTCTAAAATAATTTAAAAATATACCTACTTCACTAGAAATTTATCCACTCCAAAACCTGACCTTGCTCAAGGCAGAGCAACCAGTAGGCGACTGGCATGGCGGCAAAGTGTAATAAGAAAACCCTGCCCAAACATTTAAGAAAGAGTGTTGTTGGAAATGATCTCGTTGAAACGTTTGCAGATTTTCAAAATCACAAACATGAGTATTATGAATGTTATACATTCCTTTTCTTGTAAAAATAACTTCATCTGTAACTAACACGTCAGCTGTAAATCTGGGATTTTGAACAGTTTGTTGCAGCAACCATTCACAAAATATAATTCGTAAGAGGTAATCCCTTGGTATTAATACTTGGACACGCTGTACATGGTGCGGATATAATTGATAAGCTCGTTTATGATAAGCCACTCTGTTGATTAGGACATTCTTTGTACTTTTTAAGCGAATTGCCTGGTACTTTTTCTTCAACTCTTCAACAATCTCTAAAATGTGTTCCTCAGCTGCTGCAATGCGCTGTAGACGCCCTGGAGCTCTATCTCTTTCACAATCTGGTTGCAAATTTCCCGTGTTACGCCCGCAATGCACTACCGCGGTAAAATTAGCTCCATTTGGTACAAATCTAAAATCGTTCTGCGTATAGACGAGAATCTGCTGAAGCATTTTGTTTTACTTCAGTATAAATTAAAATGGTATCTATCAACTCCGAGTTGCTATACACGTAAGCTATTTTTGACACTAATGTAAACACTATCACAAATACGTTAATAATAAAATCGAATTTCAGTATTTGGAATTACCTGCATTCCGAAGACGCTAGAGACAGCCCAGATATGTAAAGGTTGAAAATATTACCACTTCATCAATTTATTTCAATATAAAGATTTTACAAACATTACAAACATTTTTTTACAATATTGGCTCCATTTTTCATGACGCATCTATTTCCAAATTTTTTCGGAGTATAAGTACTTATTTCACCTTTTAAATTTATTTTTATTGTATGCAAATTAATTCCACCGTTGACATTTTAATAGCAAACATTTTATTTTTTTGGTTTCAATATGAATAATTCACCAATTCTATGTTATTGGCCGGAATTGAACGCAATACGTTAACAAATGTTACGGACAAAAATTAATTGCAGCATGATACTCGGATCAAAAATAACCATTTAATCCGCCCTTGTTCCTGTCGGCTGTTTTTATCAAGAGAATAATTTAAAAACACCAACGTCCAAAACAATTTAGCCCAAAAGTATTTAACAACATTTGATAAATTACCTCCCGATACTGTTCCCTTGGCACAGACCGTATTATTTATGCTATTCTACATTTTGTTGTAAATGGAAAGTACAATAGCATCCGTTTTCAATAAAAATAAATAGCGTTTATAACGATTTCCAATTTTTCAACCTATACTCGAAATTAGTTTCATTAGTTCTGTGTTCATTAGGCAACGGGAATATTTTATGTTGTGAGCTCTATATCGGCAGTGGAGCTGTAGAGAGATTAAAATCGGATTGTAATAATTCTGGAATGGAAGCCAAAAATAAATAAGTGTTGGCTGCAGCACAAATTACACTAATTATCTTGAAAATTAAAGATTTTAATTGTTTCTTGTACATTTCATCTTCTTGTACATGCTTACCAATTTAAATTTCATCTTGAATTAAGGACGTCGTATTCTGCAAGGAGTGTTTTGTATAAAGATTAATAATTTGAAACATTTAATTCGCGAAATTCACGAACCACTAGATGGCTCTGTAAAATTCAATATGTTGGATGTAGAGGTGATCAACAACTTGTTTACAATTGCCGCTAAAGATTATAAAGTTGTGTTGTGTTTTATGGTGTAATTCTTGGTATTCATGTAATTTTTTAGGTAAAAGTGTAATTTAGGACTTACCAAAAGTATTATTTTAACTGTAATGTAAGACAAATTCCTAGAGTGCATATATACAGTGTGACCCATTTCAAATGGAAACAAGCCTGTAAAACTGGTAATTATTATCCGATTTATTTCGGTTTTTTTCCAAAGGATGGAGCAGTAAAAACTCTATTCTGGCACAAAATATTAAAATCAGTTTTTTTGTTTTCAAGGCCTACTTCGATTTTTTTTCACGGTAAAATTTTACAAAAACTGTTTACCGATTTTTTTTATTTCAATCTAACTACGGCACTGGATTTAGCATCCCTTAAAACAGTTTTATGTCAAGTTTCATAAATAAATATTTAATATTGAGAGATTTATAACAATTTTAATGCAGGCTTCATTTTATTAAATACTTTTATAGTATAAAAATACAAGTTGGCTATGAATAATAAATTAAACATTTTGTTAATTAATTATTAATTAATGTTACGCTTTTAATAAATCGCATTAAATATAAAAACTTATAATTAACGGTTCGCAATAATTAGGTATTTTAATAAATAACTAAAATAGCAACGGAAAATTACCGGCGCGTTGCATTAAAACTAGGATACAAACGTACAATAAATTTAACGTCAAAATACAATGAAATTTTATATTTTTGTAGCATCTACGAGGCCACTGTTGATTTCGCACTTTTCGAATAGCTTACGAATATTTTCTGTACATTCTGTAGCTGTTCTTCACAAACTTGTATTATGTTTGCTATCACATAAAATGTCAAATAGTTAGGAAAGTAGCACAAATTTAACTTAAAATTAAAATTTACTCTTTCCTGTACTGGAAGTTATTGTAATATATTCCAAAATTAATTTCATAGGAACTGCAAAAACTGTATGCTATTCATATTTCCCTCAAAAAGAAATCCAATCATTGTTTCATTGAGTATTCCAGTACAAGAAAGAGTAAATCTTCATTTTCAGCTGGATGGATGTCCTGTCCATAATATAAGAATGATCACCGATTGGATTAATGCTAACATTCCTAACCGATGGATAGGTAGAAATAGCCCGCTAATTAAATGGTCACCGAGGTCCCCGGACTTAACGCCGTTGGACTTCTTTTTATGGGGTGTCCTAAAATCTAATGTTTATAAGTCACGCCCAGGCAACAACGACGGGTTGTGTGCAAGAATAAGGCAATCTTGTAACTAAATTACCCTACAACAACTACAGAATGTTCAAAAAAATATTTGCAAGCGATTCGAAAAGTGCATCCAAATCAACGGTGGCCTCATAGAGGCTACAAAAATTTAAAAATTATTGTGACGGTAAACTTATTGTATTTTTGTATAGTAGTTTTAGTGTAATGCAGTCATTTTTCTTTGTTATTTTTTAAAATACCTAATTATTATTAACGGTTAATTATAAATCTTTACATTTAATTTGATTAATTAAAAGTGTAAAAATTATAACTCACTTTTTTAAATTATTTTTCGGAGCCAACTTGTATTTTTAGAAAATTACTATAAAAGTATATAATAAAATGAAGCCTGCATTAAAATTGTTATAAATCTCTCAATATTAAATATTTATTTATGAAACTTGACATAAAACCGTTTTAAGGGATGCTAAATCCAGTGCCGTAGTTAGATTTGAAGTAAAAAAATTGCTAAACAGTTTTTGTCATCGAGAAAAAAATTCGAAGTTGGCCTTGAAAACCAAAAAATAATTTTAATACTTTGTGCCATAATAGAATTTTTTCTGCTTCATATTTTGGAAAAAACCCGAAATAAATCGGATAATATTTATCATTTTTACAGACTTGTTTCCATTTGAAATGGGTCACACTGTAAATTCCTAGTACACTTATAACCTTGTCAACTTTCAGATTCAGATATAGTGGTTCAGTTCGAGATATCTATAACAGATATCTTGGACTACTTTGGGGATCGTGTACGACTTCTAAAAGAAGGTGAGATTGTTTTTAAAGCGGAGTATATTATTTTATGTGGGGTAGAACGTATAAGAAGCCCCAAGTTGTCAAAAGCCTGTGTTTACAGACATCTGTTTAATTCAGCCACCTCATGAAATATATATTTTATTAAATGGAGAAAATTGGGATTGTAATGTATAATACAGGTTTAAAAACATCCTTAAATAATTCAGCATAATAATAGCCTTGTTGTAATTACCTGACAAAGAAAAAGTTTACTGCATAGCTTCATGTGTTTTGTTATGGATTTTCTGATTCCTAATTCAATTTTCCACTGCCTACAAAGTTTCAGGTCTACGGAAAATTTATGCAGAGAAATATCAGAAGTAGTAAGAGGAGCACTGAGCAGATTTTCTGCATTTTGCACAAATGTTCGTGCGTATGTTTTGCATTTTTATATACATTTCATAAATAAATATCATACAATCTCAATAGAGTTTGAAAAATAAGTAAATAATATAGAAAATTTCCATCACCTACACATACAAACTCGATTTATTACAAATCCGCTTGCAGATGAATGCAGATTCTGCACTTTTCCTCATTTAATAAAATTTAAAATTATACTATTTCCAAACTGTTGTGGTACTATATCTATACAGAAAAAATGATATAAATATTAAAAATCACACAGTCCAAGTAAAGCGATCATTCATAACAAAATAGAAAGAGAGAACGTGAAAATTCCGACTCCGTGCAGCGCAGCATATCTATTTGACTCAAATAATTTCGAGTTGTTTAAACTTATTTAAGCAAAGACAATTCTGGATGAAGAGAACTCAATTCTCCACATACTTGATGTGTCAGTTACGCATAATTTTTTAATAATTTGAATTTTGTTATCAAAGCACCGATAAGCCATAAAAAAATACACATTCTGACTAACAGCACCACTGCACACTGAAACTTACTATGTATAATAATGAGACAGGCATGTCAGTGAACAGTGAACACGTGCCTAGAACAATATTCTTATTGTTGCTACATTGCTATACTTCCTCTACATTTTATTAGTATAGAATAAATGAGAAATAGATATATTTAATAAATCATATCGGTCGGTCGGTGGTCGAGCGGTTTAAGGCTCACAGGTTCGAATCCTGCGGCCGGTAGACCGTAGGTCAACTATATTTGTGGAAAGGATTAGCATCGTCTCTGCGGGTATGGTAGAGTGGAAGAACGTCGCTTGGATGAATGTTAGAGATTGATACCTGTAGGCGTTTGACCACCCCCTTAATTAATGATGTTCCCCAGGTTTCCCTCATTCCTGCATCGAATGGTGGTTAGAGCCAACCAACGTGTAAGTTTCTCGACTTCTGGACTAATCCTCGTGATTAGAATAAGAGGTAGAGATATTATTATTATGATATTCCCTGAAGCTATTTATTTGTGGCATAATTTTAGTTTTTCTTCTGTCTGCCTAACCAAAAAATCTCACACTGAAAAAAGCAGATAAGTAAATATTTCCGTATTTTTGACATTTCGAAAAACTCTGTTATCGTTCTCAAAATAGCAAATGTACACCAAATGTATTAAAAAGATGTCAAGTTTGACATTTTCATTTGACATTTTTTCAGTCTGGGATTTTTTGGTTAGGAAAACAATCCGTTTGGTTCAAGGGCTTATTTAATTTATTTTTAAGAAGTGTAACAAAAACCCAATCCAGTGCCTACATTTTCAAATATATAACTGTAGGTGCAAATATTCCTATAAAATAAATGTATTTATCATTAGATATAAAAATTGGTCACTTGTTCACTTCTACTTATAAGTATGTGAAGGTAATTGTTAAAATATAGGTTAGGATAGCAACAAATATGTGTCTTACAAATACTTTTCAATAATATTCTTTTTTAGCAAAATTTAAATAGTAACAACTTACGGCATACCGATGAGAGCTAACAAGCAACCGATATATGTATGGTGACACCGCTGACGATTAACCGGGACTGTTTGCTATAGGTTTTTCAGATGTAGTTCAATACTGGTTGGGACATTAGCCCCCAGAGTAGCTTCGCTTTTGTAAAAAAGGGAAAAAATATATTTTACGTAAAAAAGCTCACTATAGTGATGTCAAGTATAGTTACTTTTTAGTACTCAGAGTATAAGTTACATTTAGGCCGTTGCCAACCCTGTACCAATTTGAAGCAACTTGTCATACATTTTTGGAATCAGGAAATGGGGTGATCCATTAAAAAACCGGTGACGTCATTACTCAAAGGTAGGTCATCCTGTATATTAAATTATTATTTGAAAAAACAAATTAAAATCGACCTGATTCGGGAATTCTTAATAATATTGTTTATTTAGATAATAATGAATTTATGTGTTACATTATGAACGCATTGTAGGACACCCTGTATAAAAACGGTCACTATATGACTACATGCTGGGATATATTCGTCCTTTTTTGTAACCAGAAAACATCAGTAATTGACACTGAAACCATAGATCACTATCATTCGGGGTTGATGCGGGCCTGCTGGATCGACTGCAATTATCAATGCACTGTCAACTGGACACGAAATTCCTCTTATTGACTAATTGAAGCGAGTGATGGGAATAATGCATCCACCCTGGCCGTGGCTCCACCATTGTCGCTATTATATTGTAATGATTTGTGGTGAAGGTGGAGTACGATGATGCGGTCTTTGACTTCCACTACCGTCGAATGTATTGAATCTGGGGATCCCTTCGTAATTAATTAATTACACACTGCCTACTCTGTGACTTTGACTGCGATTTGTCCGCACAAAGAGACTGCCTCATCGACACGTCATCAAAGAAGGTTTATTTAAATCTTCGGATTTACGTGGAATATTAAATATTCAAAATGCTTCTTGACTAATGGTTTCTTACTGAGTACGGTAATATAACATAATTTACAGGCGCTTTCTAAGTTCTTGCCATAAGTTTAAGAAATTGTTCCTTGAATAAATATTTTAAACCTAAAAGCTTAATACGCTGGGTCAGAAACCACTGGTTTTTAGTAATAAGAATGTTAAATGTAATTCAAATATTTCTAAACAATAACTAAACTAATGCCCGCTACAGACTATGCGTGAATTCGCGATTTGCGATGCGCGATGCGTGATTCATAAGCAATGCGTGCATAGTGTGTAGGGACTTATTCGTTAAAAATCTAATTATGAGCCACGAGTTCGCTATATATTATGAATATATTCACGATTCGCAATGCGAAATGCGTGATTCTTCTGCAATTCGTGCATAGTGTGTAGGTACTTATTCGTTACAAATCGATTCGCGCACAACGTGGTTCGCTTGTTTGTAGCGATTCGCCCGCAGAGGCGGGAAAGTTGACGAATTTCAAAGGTTGCGCATTAATACGAATTGTTCTATTCTTGGAGATTCGCATTGATGCGTGCTAATTTGCGAATTCGCGTTGAGGAGCGCTAGTTCATGTGGAGGATACCTTTTTTCTTGTGCGGCTCTCGTTAGCTCTCGGTAGCTCCTGCCGGCTCTCGGTTCTGTGGTCTATAGTTCTTGGCGCTCTTTTAATTTTTAGCAGATCGCAGATAGCTTTAGCCACGCGTTAGCTGTAATCTGTATGTTTACGTTGCTGTTTGGCGCTAACCTCTCTTTGCTATCTACACAATTCCACTTTTCGTGATTTTTTCTCTATTTTGGAGAATTCCACCCTCAATATTAGTCAAATTGTTGTCTAATTTTTATTTTACAGATAGAAGAAGTGTGTTTACTTTTTGGCACGCGCTTCGTAGCTATTTTCCCTACAATTTTCTGGATTACTTTTGTGTTTCAGGTTGTGAGTGCATTTTTCTTCCAGCTTTTTAATAATTTTTAAATGGATAACACGTAAGTTCAAGTTCAGCCAATTTTGACCTAGGTTCCTGTAAAATTAACATTAACATTTTAGTTCTAAACAGTTAACTTGAATATTGCAAGCTAGAATTTTCGAAGAAATTTAATCTTAAACGACACTTGAAAAATATTCATAATAAGAAAGAAGAAGAAGCATCATTCTTTCAACCAAGTGGTAAAAAATGTCACATAATCTGTGTTATTTGCTCAGTTGAAAAGATATTTGTTATTGTTGCTATAAAAATACCTAGGTAAAGTATAAAAAATAGTATGTATTGCTTTAAAATAATAATTTCAGATTATTGGCGCTTACCGAACATACAAGGAATATGCTAAACATTTACAAGAAGCTCATAAGATTAATGTAGAACAAAACACATATCATTTCGATAATAAGGACGATTTGAAGAGTGGCACTGCAGAGAAAACCGAGATGTGGATTATGCAATTCAGAACAACACCAGTATCGATAAAACTTCAATAAAAGTATATTACAATTGTAACATAAGCGATACACAAGGTAGATACATATAAAGTATCCCCCCTTTCATTAATTTATTTAAATTTTTAAATGGTAACAACAAAAATTCAAATTGACGATATACGACAGACTTGATCCATTCTTCTTTGAGCAAATTCTACGGCACCAGTATCATTATTGAATTTTATTAAATTTTTGACACTGACACACACCACCATCTTCGTTGTTTCTGTTTTCTTCTCGTTTTTGATTTTGTAGCCATAACAATGTAAATCGCACTAGCTATTGTCAAGTCATCGTCGCTATCCATTTTAGAACTGCATTGAAAATATTCCTAAGTTGTTTTAAACATGATTAACTAATCAGTATCTAGTGCGCGAATAGTGCGTGTGGTTCTCAAATGCCTGCGAAGTAAGACGAATTCAGCGAATCACGCATTGCGCATCGCGAATCGCAAATTCACGCATAGTCTGTAGCCAGCTTAAGATAGACAAAGCTATCAACCAGTGGCGGGGATAGTGCCTTATTATATCTAGGTCGCAGAACTTATCTAAAGAAATTTGGGAATAGATGCGTCATGATAAAAATTTGTTTGGTATAATCCTTATAGTTTCCGAGTAAAATATTATTGAACTTGTAGTATTTTCAACGTTTACATCGCTGGGCTACTGTAGTCTCTAAACAGGCGATTCCAAATATTGAAATTACTTTTTGTAGGCGCTAAAGTTTTTGTGACGCCATTCTTTACATTAGTTTTTCTAGTGTCAAAAATGGCTTACGTGTATAGTGGCCAATCGGAGTTGATGGATATCGTTTTAACTTATGACGATGTGAAAATGCTTTAGCCAAACGATTTCCCGGTAAACATGTGCCAAATGCAGCTACTTTTACCGCAGTGTGCAGTGAGTGCAAGTGTAGTGCAACGCGAGGGAAATTTGAAACCGAATCGTGGAAGAGATGGGGGTCCAGGACTTTCACGGCGTATTGCAGCAGTGTGGTGTATCATGCACAAAGCTCAATTATATCCGTACCATGTGCAGCGTGTCCAAGCATTAATCTTGAACGAGCGGGAGCGGTACCATGACTACCTGATCTCCTGGACCAGGTTCCCGTGCCGTGCAGAAGTGTATCATTTTCGAACTACCTTTTTTGATATTTTTTTACAAAATTGTATTTGTGAGAGTCCCCTATCCCCTGTACACTAATTTTTTTTTTAGATAAGTTCTGAATCACCCTGCATAATAGTTTCCATTCTTAGTGTGCGGGAAATTTCCACGCGTGTTCCTATTTTTAAGCAAACAAATATCTTGTTGAAAACTATAGATTAATATCAATAATAAATAATTTTGCTAAATTGTGCCAGATAGTGCTTTATGATGAAAAATTATTTTGTATAGTCATGTGAAGCATCTTTTGTCAACGTATCAGCATGGATTTGTTTCAGGAAGATCTACAGTAAGTAACCTAGTATGTATTACACAATATTACAATTAGTCAGAATATGCCGCTGGCCAGGTTGATGTCGTCTACACCAATTTTTATAAAGCGTTTGACAGGTTGCACCACAATATTCTTCAAAAAATGATCTGACTTTGGCCTTATTGAAAATGTTATTAAGTTTGTCTATATACCTATCTAAACATGGGAAGTCAGTATATGTAATATCGTGGTCTATCAGAGTTTCTGCTGCATCAGGTGTCCCGCAGAGCTCTGTTCTAGGACTATTATTGTTCCTTATTTTTATTAATAATATTTCTTATGAGCTATGGTGCAAAACTCTCTTATATGCTGATGATCTAAAGAACTACTTTCTGCAAATTATACAAATGGTGTGTTGAAAATACTTATTTCTTAACATCACTCTATATGTATAATATTGGTATCACACTGCTAACTTGACGTAGCAATTTCAAAGGTTTAGGAACTACGTTTGACTCAAACCTGACGTTCATACCTAATGTAGATAATACGGTGGACGCCTCAAAGAGTTTAGGTTTCATTTTACGAAATGGTAAACAGTTTAATAGTACTAAAACACTAATTCAGTTGTATAATGCTTATGTAAGATTTAAATTCAAATATGCATCAGTAGTATGGAATCCCGGATATGAGACACACAGGACTACAACTGAATCTGTTCAGAGACGTTTCATTTTTCCGGTGGTTATCTGAACTACTTGACGATGTTCCGTATGCGCTAAGATAAAGAATGTGGTTTATGCATGGCGGGACACCCCCAAATTTTACTTTGACTGTCCGTGAATTTTTAAATCAGAGATTCGGTAGTAACGAAATTAGACGAGGCATTCAAGAACTCCTCCACTTGGCCACCTAGATCACTCGACATGAACCCTATTGATTTTCTTGTTTGGGGACATCCCAAGACTAATGACTAAGGAGCTTAGGAGCACTTACGCCAACAAATTGTAGCTGGTTGTGATGTGAAAGAGCTACTTCTGGAATTTTTGCACGTGTTTAAGCTGCCATTTCAAGAAGACCTAAAGCTTGTATTTTGACTGAAGGTGACCCTTTCCAACATTTTTTATAATAGATCATAGTAAAGTAATTCATTATTTTAAATAATGTTATGAGTATCGTAAAAATGCACTTCATCAAATAAATTATACCTACGAAGTTTTTGTGGTACAAAAGGTATTTACAGGGTTTTTTCGCATAATGTACTACTCTTCAGATTTAATTTTAGCCAACTTAGATGCAGAAGAAATTATCACTCTGTTGCGTTTTTTTATAAACTTATTCACACTGTTATTGATTGTCCTTCACTTCTTGCTGCTCTTCGTTTTTTAATTAGTAATTTAACTACCTGCCATAATCAATTCTTATTTTATTTTCCTACAGTGAAAACCAAGTTTTTCCCTTTGTATGTAATACCTGCCAATTACAATTACCTTGCAAGTGAAATTGATATTTTTGATCGCACTATAAAAGATCGGGCACATTATGCCTGCACAGACCAGCACAGCACGGACCTACAAACCTGCACTTCACACACTTGTTCAGCATGGATCAATAACTTTTTGTGCAGGTTCTGCGTGTGACAGACGCTTTGAAATTTTTAAGTAGTTAGTTGAGTGTGTTAATCTTAAGTGTGATCTATAAATTCCAGCCTAAAGGTGTTCTTATTTATACATGAATCAGCTGGAGACAAAGTGATCAAAATTTGTTTATGAACTATATATTATCAACTATACCTTATTTTTAAACTAAGAGGAGTGATTTAAATTTATCGCGCTTAAACACTAGCTTGTTATTGGTTAATTTGTCGCCGAGTTTACACAGCTTCACATAAATTCATCTTTATTGTGAAATAGTTCTGTTCATAACTCAGCTACGAATTGTATTGCTTTTTGTCTATTTTCTCTTTTTTTTCAAATTTACCGCCAAAATGATCTAGTTATATTTTCTAGTTACTTTTCCCTGCGTATATATGTCTTCTTCATTTACTCCTCTTAGTTTAAAAATAGAGTTTAGTATACTTTTTCTGTATTATGTCTTGAGGTTTGCGAAGCTGTTCAGATATTTAAGAAATTTAATATATTTTTCTTGAAAAAGTGGTCTTTCAACCATTTACTATTGAGAACAAACAAACTAGCACGTTTTTCTCAAGAAAAAGCTAATATTAATGTGTATACAAATAAACACCTTTTTAACACGGAATTATTATTATCGGAATTATAATTTATAAAGTGTATCGGACATTTCCGCTGTTGTATTTCTAAGTGAAAGTGTTTAGTTTTATCAACATAAGGGCCGGAGTACTGGTTTAAGTGTTGGTCAAATAGTCTATTATCTAAACGCCCTATCAAAATAATCGCCCAAGTCCAACCTTACACAAGAGCTGAATAAATTATTGAGGTCAAACCTGCGCCATTATTTCACCTTGTTGCTAAGTTAATCAAATATGTATCGCCAAGGCAGTACAAGACCGACCCCGAAAGTTTTTTTTCTAACATTAATTTATCCCAAGTTTGTTATTCTTCGACAACAATATAAAATTTATATGAACTGCCCAACATCCGTAAATTCAGTGTTTGGAAAATGTACCTGTGTATAATTAATTTTAAGAGGACAATTGAGTGCAACGTTACCAAATTTAATTAGACATCATAAATAAGCTTAACTACGTACTATCTATTGCCATAATAATGATAGTACTCTTTATAACAAATTTGGTGTCTTGTTTTAATCTGCTGACGTATTTGTACTAAAATCTACTTTTGGCATAAGTTTTTAATTGTTCCATTCTCTACTAGAGATCTAGTGAAAAGTTCATCCAAAATTGATTTGAGGGAGTGTCATTATTATTGCAATAACTTGTACGTCTGGATCTCGATGAAGTCGAGGGAAGTGCAAATATGCAACCAGCAGCACAATTACAATCTCAAAGTTAGAATAAATCTGTAAAATTTGCCTACGGCACGTACGCCGTACGTTTTTCGTTTCACGTCCAGATGTGCTCCAGATCTTGCTTGGGGATATTTGCAATCGCTGGCTTGTCAAAAAAGTGATTTTCTAACTTTGTGTGTGTGTGTGTATTTGAGGTTATATTCGGGCATTATTTAGTGTCCAGATAGTTTTATTGGATAAAATGCGGTAAATACCTCTGCTTTATTTATATTCTTTTAATGAATGTCGACTTCAGGAAGTGTGAAACTTGTACTTAACAAAACATTTTGCATGGTTGTACTATCGTTTGCAATATTAATGACACTCACTAAAATGAATTTTGCGATTTATTTTGAACTTCTGACGTATTCATATTGAAAACTGCTTTAAATTTTTAATATTAGTTATTAGTTGACGTGACGTATTCATATTGAAAACTGCTTTAAATTTTTAACATTAGTTATTAGTTGTTTCATTTACCAAGAGAGATTTAATGATATTTCTATTCAGAACTTCCAGAAGTTCAAAAACTGTTTCAAGAGAGTGTCATTATTATTGCAAACGATTGTACCTAACTAAGAAATTTTTGTCAACGCAAAGCGCCGTAAAAGGTCGAGTATTTTTTTGGGTTTCCTTTCTTTTTAGGCCTACCGAATGCGTGGTTAAAATTAATGACATTATGAGTGAATCATCCTTTATATCAACGAACTAAACAATATTAACCATTTCAAACATATATTTGCTGCATTACATACTGGTAACTATAAATAATTATTTATTGTTTTTATAAACTGTCTATTTGAATTTGAATGTTTAATAATCCTGTATCAGTATGTAAATTAAAACAGATAATTTTATCCTTTTTTATTTTAGCTCAGTAATATTTCCTGTTGGATACAAAAATAACAAACGAAGCAAAGTACACTATTTTACATTGTTTCATAGCTTTTGTGGAAGCTCTATACTGTAATTTACTGTAAAATTTATGACAAGTAGAAAAAGCATCGGAATAAAATAACATTTCGAAGGTTCCACAGTTTCCAACTTTATCAATATTCAGAGTGTTTCAAAAGGATATTCTGGTGCTTTCGGTGTTACGAGTAGGATAGTTTCAACCCCTGGGAGTTGCGTGGGTCAACTGTAGTTTAGAAATGGTTGATTTCCCTGATATGTCCAATGAAACCCCGATGCAACAAATCCCCGCTTGGGGGATGGTTTTTCTATGTGGGAGTAGCTACAGGAAGAACAGGGTGGAAGATAACACCACCACCGTGACCCCGACCTTCCAAAATTCCTATAAACCTTATAGAACACGTAATTTTGAAGAATATTTGTATTCGGGTGGTTTTAATCCCCCGTATCGATCCGGAGTATTCTAGTGTAAATTAAAATAAAATACGGGTGGTTTTTTCCATATAACGGTTTGAGGCTTCGAAACCATCACCACCGTTTTTCTCACTCTCGAAAACGAGGAAGAATGCAATGTCTTGATATAGATCCTACAAACCTTCTATTGGGCCTCGATATCATCAGCGTGATTCACGTCAGAACGTGGAAATCCATTCTTCTAATGTTTGCATTCTGCATTATTTTGGTCACAGCCATAAACAGTTGTTTGCCGATTCCATAGCGTCAGTAAGCGGGTTGAACATGATTGAGATCTTCGAATAAAATTGACCTTCCAATCAAGATTGAGTATGAATAGTGGTATAAGCATAACCCACAATGTGGCCATCGGACAACTGCGCTACTATGCAGGTGGTAGCGGGGGTTTCTTTGTCAATGTGCAATATTTTGTCTGCTATATAGACTTGGTGTTTGAGTTTCTCATATTTGGCAAGTCCGTTTATTAGTTTGTAAACCTATACCATATCCTCTCGTCTTGCTTTTCTAACGGTAACATTAAATTCTAAACTATTTCAACAACTAATAAAAACTGCACCACTAATCCTATTTGTTATCTGGCTAGAAATCTGAGTTAAAAGTTTAAAGACCAATTTGTTGGTAAAGATTTTTGTTTACGAAATCAATCACTTCAGAATTAAAAACTAATTTTTAGACTTATTTCGTAATTCAAACTATCACTTGTATTTGTTTACAATGTAGACGAGCAATATATGCAAGTCGATGTTAAATAGAAAAAGACTGCAACAGAGCATTGTATAGATATCTCCATAGTGGGAGACAGGATTCTTCATAGTGCAATAAGTCAAAGGTCAAACAAAGTTGCAAGGGAGATGCTGAATATATTTCAGAGATTAAATTGCATAGGTACGAGTATAACAGGAATCAATTCCAACGGTAGTTTTGTTAAATCTGACATTAGATACCAGTAGGTTAGTGGAATGGCTGCAGTATTAGAAATAACAATAATCCAATCATCCAAGAGGCACTCTATCATTATGACAGAATGACACTGGAAATATTTGGTATACAAAGGGCTCCATAATAGACAGTGGAAAAGGACCTGAAGTAGCAAGATTGAGGCCTAGGTTTAACACCTAATACTGCAAAAACTATGACCAGAACTAACTTTTGACATCCCTTAGAGTGTCGTAAAGCATGCTTTGGTGAGGTGGCTTAAAAAGGGTAGTACTGGTGCTCTAGACTAGGGCAGACTCAAGCAAAAAAATTTTAGGATTGGCAGAAAAGAACAAATGAAATGCTGAGTATGACTGAGAGAAATTTCAACGGATTTAGCAGGACAACGCCACCTGAAATTGGTAGAGAATCCAATTTGCCGTTGCAACTGGAAGGCAGATGTTCGGCTACTGAAAATCATGATTTAAATAAGTCAAATATCTTATTATTCTAATTTTTGTAGAAGAATTTATAATTTGTTCACAAATACTATAAAATAGATGTCGTTATCCTTTAAGGTCGCTATCACATTTGAAATAATCTATGAAATACGTCCGGTAAACAAGAAAAAATAGAACACGACCTGTTGAAAGTCGCATTTTCCAGAACTAAATCATACATGCACATAAAGTTATTCCCTAATTCTGCTTAAAGGTTTAGTCGTCTCTTCTCTTTGAAAATATTCACACGTAAGAATTGCTCGAATAACCTATTTATACCCAATGCAAAGAAGCAATCATAACAGAACAGAAGATATAGCAAACGACTCGAGGATCTTAAAGGCAGGACTGATTGATGAGTGTAAGCGTGGCTTACAAATGACTTTTCTAATATTTACTAATCTCCAGTGTTGCCCTAATAACGGCTGAATTAATCACATTCACAAATTCCTCTTTCATGTGTAAATGGATTTAAACTTGTTTAGCTGTATAATCTCGTTAAGCCGTAAAGTCTTGTTTTGTAGAATATATTACAAGGATATTATAGTGGTGTATAACGGCAGTTTGGATACATTTACGCCAGATATTTATCACATGCTCACTACAACGCTGAATTTATGCGTTTAGTGTTAAATGCATTCATTAAAACATACAATGGAGTTTACAGCGGAGATTTTCCATCAAGATCTCCTCCATAAAGGGGTGGATATTTTCCGGATAAGAAATTTAACGAGGACACTTTTTCTTTTTCTCTTTTCGCATTTTTGCACGCTTTGTTTTATGTCACCTCTAAATTATTAAAACAATTGCTCTAATCGCGGTAGGGGAGAGTCGGGTAAGAGAGGAACGGACAGTGTGTGGTATCGGACAATGTCCAGTTCATAAATTCTTACATAGACGTCACTAGTATTTTGCTAGAAATTGTGAGCAAATTTTCACTAAACACAAGTGGAAATTCAAATTCAAATAATGGGAATATTATTTGATAATATAGAGTAATTTTGAAAGTGGGGTAGTAATTCCAATATACGTGTACTTATTAATATACAAAATTATAAATAACTAACCTATTTCCGCATTTTTAAATTATGTAAGCCAGTCCTGTACACCCACAGCATATGTTGAAAATTATATAGGGTGTTAAAAAAAGAGTGTAAAATATTTCAGGAGGTAATAGTATGAACCAAAATAAGCAGAAAAGTCTCAATAAATATGGGTCCGCAAAGTAACGGTTGAGGAGATATGGAATGTTTTATGTTTTTAGCCCCTTTTTATTTTGCAAAAACGTTGTGTATTTTCTTATAATAGTTGGTTGATGTTTAGTGAAATAAACAGTACGTATTTGACTGTTGCTCTCAGTGCACAAGTTTTTTTTTGTTATGGCTGGTTACTCTAACGCTGAATTAACAGACATGCATTTCATGTATGGTCGTACTTATGGGAACGCCACCGAGGCGAGACGTCTTTATATTGAAGCTTATCCAAATCGCCAGATTCCTTCACAACTCATGTTTGGAAGAATTCACCAAAGATTGCATGTACCAGTTTCTTGAGCAAACAGTGCCATTTATCCGGAAGACCAACCTCGGCATCCACTCCTAGAGCAGAAGAATAAATTCTAGCACTGGTAGAGCAGAATCCAGGTATGAGTGTACGAAGAATATCAGCCGAGGTAGGAATAAGTGGTCCTCTTGTTTGGAGAATTCTTCACGAGCAACTGCTTTATCCATACCATTTGCAACGAGTACAGGCCTTAAATCCAATAAATGATCATCAAGCACGTTTGGTTTTCTGCCGCTGGTTTCTACGTCATGATGCTGAAGACCCTCGTTTTCTTGCAAACATTCTTTTTACTGATGAGGCCGGGTTCACAAGAAATGGAGTGTTTAATTTTCACAATAGGCATATTTGGGCCGACGAAAATCCTCATGCTCTAATAGAATCTGGACATCAAGTACGTTTTTCAATTTGGATGGGTATTGTAGGTGACAGGTTTCTAGGTCCTGTTGTTTTACCAAACCGATTAACAGGTGCTGCTTACCTCAACTTTCTACAGAACACACTGTATGAGGTTTTGGAAGACATTCCTTTGAATCAGAGGTAACAAATGTGGTTCCAGCATGATGGTGCTCCAACTCATTTTTCCATGGCCGTTAGAGAGCATTTACACCAAACTTTACCACATAGATGGGTAGGAAGGGCCGGACCTGTTTTATGGCCTCCAAGATCGCCTCAATCTACATTTCTTTGTTTGGGGATATTTGAAGACATTAGTGTATGGTACTCCTGTAAATAGCCTGGAAGAGCTGCAGCTACGGCTTAATCAAAAGTGTCAAGAAATCCAAACCAAGGAGGGTGTTTTCGAAAGAGTTCGAATATTGTTGAGACGAAGATGTTGTGCCTGCTTGGAAATGGACGGAGGGCACTTTGAACATCTTCTGTAACTTTGTTTTTTGTTTGTTAAAAGCTTCCTTTGTCGGTTTATTCCTAATAAAATAAAATGTTTGAAAAACGAATAGTGGTCCGTATCTCCGCAACCGTTACTTTGCGGACCCATGTTTATTAAGACTTTTCTGCTTATTTTGGTTCATACTATTACGTCCTGAAATATGTTACATTCTTTTTTTAACACCCTGTATTCTGAACAAATGCCTTGTTAATCGAGGTACCAGTGTAAAGTTCACCCCGTAGCGGTTCTTTTGCCTCTGAAATTGCTGATTTGGTTATCTTTCTAGCAATAGAAATAACTTCCATTTCAATAAATTTTTGAGAAGGAAAAAGACATTTGGTTTTGAAATATCAGTTTGTGGTAAATTAAGTTATTTTAAATTGTTCTATATACAGGTTTTCATGTATTTAATTTCAATGTCTTTTCTTCTAAATCCTGTCATCATAAACCTATGTACAAATTAAGTAGTTGTTTATGTACTTTTTTTTCTAGGACTGCGATACTGGTACGGCAAAATGTGTCGAAATAATGTGCTCAATTAAAGATCTCAGAAAAGGTAATGCAGCTTATGTGGATATTAAAAGTCACATATGGAACTCAACACTACTAGAAGACTACAGCAATGTGGATTGGGTTGTAATAAGATCTAAAATAGATATATAGAATTGTCTGTATGGCAAGTTCGTTGTGTTAAATAAACACATTGTCGTGGAGAGGGATGCAATTTATAAGTATTTTTTTTTGTGCAACATGTGGAACAGAACCAGCCGATGATTTTAGTCTCCGTTACACTAATAACATATCTACTTACAGGTCATTACTTGAGCCATTGTTATATGACTGTGTCAGCAAACTACATGTAACACAAAATTATATTACATACACTAGAAAACACCTAAAATAATAAAAATACTACGATTGGTTTACGTACGTGTTATGTTATTATTTAACGTTAAAGTTATAAACGAAGTTTGACTTCACCAAAGACTGCGCGTGCAACTTATCACATGTTGCTTATCGACGACGTATTATGATAGTTCATTGACTTGAAAATTTGCAATAACTTTAAACTCAGTTATTTCGGTTATAAAAAAACATTATTAGGGTAATATTTTGTAAAATAATTGAGTGCCATTACTTAAAATTAATACTCTTTCAAAATAACCCTAAATGTGACAATTTTATTGATTAGGGTTTTGAAATTTTATTTTAATATGACCATAGAGAGCGTTCTAAATGAAAATGTTTGTATTTTTTTTATTTTCTGAACCGTCAAATACATCCAAACCAAATTTGGTACAGAAAATACATGAGTAAAGGGCCATGTGAGTAAATAATATAAAGTTGCTAACTTAATCATAGATATGGGTAATCAATACCACCAATTCGATAAAAAAATACGGTCGATAGGGGTGCGGCGTCTTAATGCAGAAAAAATAAAATACGAATTCCTCGAAACGAAATAGTTCGAATAAAAACATCGATTTTGTAGTATAAAAATAAATCTTATTACGACCCTGGATAAAATGTCGCCTTTAGACAGTTATAACCTAGCGCCTAGCCAAAGGCCGAGTCTGTGTTGCCAAATGGTATAATTTTACGGAAATTTTTAAAACGAATAAATAAAGAGATATAGGATGTTCATATATACTAATTAACTGTCAACCGGATCATTTACGGAAATTTACACTAGTTAGTATAAGTCCGGTATAACTTTACCGACAACTCACAATTATTTTTACTGTTTCTTCAAAACTAAACTAGAACCAGTAAAATTAATTGTGTTAGGTTAAAAGCAAGTGTGTTTTTTTTTTCAACAAGAAGCCTAAACTCTCGAAAGAAAGGCAATTCAAATTAATTATAAATGTGGATATGAATAAATTTTAGGCGGTTTAATAGAATCTTCATTTAATCAAAAGAAATAAATTGTAATAATGAATTGGTGGATTTTGGGCACCTGGTACATGGATGTGCTTCGATTATAAAAAATTTCACTTATATTTATCAAAATACTAATAAGATGTAATTCTGGATCTACACAGAAAAAAAAGGATGTCATTTTATTACTGATTATCAATGAATAAAATTAGAAATACCTGCGTTGTGTGAAATTCTTATTGATATAATTATTATAACATAATTTAAATTTTTAGATAAGTATTTATGTGTATGTATTTTTAATTACAATTTGATTGAAAATTACAAAAATGTCAGTTGATAGTGATATATACTCGTAGAAATATATATTGTTGTTATTTATGCATGTAGATATATCTTAATAATTTCTGTAAAATTTACATTTGGCAACACTGCCTTAACTGGGCAGTAAAACCGATTTGTCTGCAGCGTCACCTACGGGCTAGGAGCTAAATTTACACTTTCTACTGTACATGCTTTTGCAATAATAATGACACTCTCTCAAAACAGTTTTTGAACTTCTGGAAGTTCTGAGTAGAAATTTTATTAAATCTCTATTGGTAAGTCAAACAACTAAGAACTAACGTTAAAAGAAAACGTTACAGTTAACAGCCTACAATATATTGGTGGAAAAATAAAAGTGGGTAGATTTTATTTTTGAAGTAATAGAGATACATGTTTAAGTAATTCGGTATATGAATTTTTATCCATACACAAACAATTTCTATAATCATAAAGCTAAGGTGCATAGGAGAATAGATTGTTTACAATATTTTACTCATTTAGAACGTACTGACACTTCTATGAAAACAAGATCATATTCCGAAATCATATATACAATACCACTTTGATATGAAACTAAACCCAACTCATTGATTAAAAAGTATCCTGTATGCCGTAGTCGAGAATACAGGTTAGCCTTCCGCCAAGCAAGCTCGTGTATGGCTACCTTTACGTTGAGTTTATGATGTATTATACAGGAACGTAGGTAATTTGACTTTTTTATTAATTTCATACGCCCATATTTTGATTGATTTTGAGATCCGAAAGAAGCACCTGAATCATTTGCTTACTTTTTTTGAGGTTCAAGTTATGTTGAAGAGAAAACATTTACTTAAAATTCATTCTGTATTAAAGTTGCTCAATCTTTTGGATACTTCAAAATTATGTTTAAATATATATGTAGCTTTTTAATTAATTCTTTCGAAATCTCGTTGTAATTTTACGTAAAACTTCAATTTATAACTGCAATTACGATAATGAATATTATTTGACAATGAAATTGAAAAAGTAGAATTCCTTTCAATTTAAAGACGACTAACAATCAGGAAATAAATTCTGACCACGCCTCAACCATCCAGTCCTATTTAAATTGAAAACGATTTCTTACACCTTCTGCAGTCGAGTTTATCATCACGAACGTCTTTTCCATTTCACTGTTTCAGTTTTTTATGAAGCATTTTTCATCGCAATCGCAGCTACCTGAAGCTCACTCATTTAAAAAAAACAGATAAGAAACGAAACATCGCACCTACTAGCAGGGTGGCATTTGGGCAGGCAGTTAGTCAGAATGATTATCTGAGACTTGTGGCGACTAATGCTACATAATTAAGGTTATAAATGAGCACAACTTGTAACGATTGCGTGCTCGAATGTACTCGACACGATGCTGCTCTCCGTTCCGACTGTCGCATTCCACCTAGTTACCGCTTATTTGTAATTCATATGGCTCTATATATATCCATGTATTATCCGAAAATAGATAGATGAAAGTCATCCATTGTGTGGATGCATGCACTGAGGCCAAATGTCTGTGCATTGTTTGCATTACAATAGAATTACGGCTCGAGTCTAAGAATTCTCTTGCAAAAAGGCGACGAACTTCTTAAGTAAGAATTTATTTTTTTGAAACCATACATCAATTATTATTTATTATTCAAACAACATCTTGGTCATCAACTCATTACCATCTATTTGATCTAAGGCTAAGCCGGCACACATTTTTTAAAAAGGAGACATATCTGATGCTTCAAACTACAGACCCATTAGTTTGGTATGCATAATATGTAAAATATAGGAAAGGATAATCGTTAAGAACTTATTACATTTTTTCATTAATAATAATGCAATATCACCTAGTCAGCACAGCTTTCTTCCAGGACGTTCAGCCACTTCAAACTTTTTTATTCAATAAATAGGTGGATCATGAGACTCTGGAAACCCTGTAGATTTAATTTAGATTTTGGTTTAAGACCTTGATAAAATGCCACATAAAAACTTGCTATCTAAAATAAAATTTACCAGCATTGATACAATATGTAATTCTGTCAAAATTGCAACTAATATTTCACAGCCGAGACCTATAACGAGTAGCATACCGCAAGGGTCCGTGTTAGGCCTCGTACTTTTTCTAATTTATAATAAGGATATGATCAACGGACTACAGTGTCAAACAAATGTATACAATGATACTGATGATGATACTAAACTAATTTGCAATCTATTAGCAGCAGTTTGTGAGATATATGGACTTTTTTTAAAAGATCTTAACACAAAATGTTGTGGGTGTAATTCAACGCTGGTCGAGGCATTACAGTACATTAATAGTACACAGTACAGAGTAATTAGTTTCGCACATTATTGCGTCTATTTGAATAATATTGAATAAGCACGTAGTTTCTCACTTCATATTTAATAATCGTTATTTGTGTCGTATGCAATCTATGTTATTATATCTTTAGATACTATTAAAATTTGCTCTTAAAAGCAGCTATAAACGTCGAAAACATTATACAAACAGCAAGTGAGAAAGTAATACCAAATACATACTATGAATATGGGATTAAAACAATGGTCTTTTTCATATGATTCTGTCAAAAGGAATAAACTAAGTGAAATATTGAAACAATTTGAAATACCAACTAAACTGATTAGGTTATTGAAAATAACCTTAGAAAATACCAAAAACAAAGTACGAATAGAATGTGAATGTTCGGAATGTTTTACTATTAACACAGGACTGAGACAAGGAGACCCACTCTCAACGCTTCTTTTTAATTAAGTACTAGAAAAGGTAGAGGAAGAGATAGTCAGTTCAACATAGAAGGGCACACATTGTTTAAAAGTCACCAAATGGTAAGTTATGCAAATGATGTGGCCATCATTGCAAGAGATAGTAGGGAATTAGGAAAAGTAACGAGAAAACTTGTGGAGGCACGTAAAGTGGGATTGCAGATAAATCAAAAGAAGTAAGCTTTTTAGAATAAGAGAACAAAAAAAGATACCAATTTAAAATTGAGAACGCAACATGGAGAGATGGAGTTTGAAGAAGTTCAAGAATATGTGTTTTTGGGGGCGATGGTAACAGCTAAGTATGACGAGTAGCAAGAAATTAATAAGAGAATAATAAAAGCAAAGAGAAGTTCGGCAGCAGTCAACCACTTAATTTTGAGACTGACAGCGCTGTATGGCAGTGAAGCTTGGATCCTCAATACAAGTCAAGAGAAAACCTGTTGTGATGACAAAAGAAGATCTTAAGAAGAATTCTAGGGACAAAGAAGACGGAAGAAGGTAATGTAAAGATAAATAATGAGAAAATAAATGCAATGTATCAGGTACCAAAAATAGATTAAGTTATAAAAGTGCAGTGGCTAGGGCATCTAGAACGTATGGAAAATGAAAGGACAGGTAAAAAAATTGTACGAAGTAAACTTAACTACAAGAAGAAAAGAGGGTGGCCGAGGAAGCGAGGAGAGAGGTAGTGGCAATAAATCTAAGGGAGAAACATGTAAAGGATTGGAAAAGAAAGGCTAGAAACAGAACGGAGTGGAGGAAATAATACAGCTCTAGGCTTAAAAGATTCAAAATGCTTGCAGAAATATTATCCACTCCAGAAGAATCATATACCTCTTGGGTAGGCACATATTAGACTAAAATAAAAAGTTTTAGAGAACATATTAGTAGTAAATGGTCTATCATTGCTATAACATTGAGTTAAACTGTTTCATTTCAGTAAAATAATTATCAAACTAAAAATATTCAACTTGTTTAAAGCAAACTAGGATAATATGGCAACTGTTTCAATACAAATTGATACAAAAATAGTTCTTTAAAAAAATAACAGTCTAGAAATGAAATGAGTTTAATTAAAATAATTTTATGGTGTGCGACTACTTGCCAAACACATAACGCCGCTGTTTATTTTCTCAGGCCGTTCCTCCGAGACGAATATTCTTACAATTCCGGAAGAGCCTCGTTGCTTTCCGTAGTTATTATAACAACAGAGTCGGTGTACTCTCTATGCTAATTTTGCAGCACCATTAAACTTTTAATACAACTGGGTAAGTAAAATTAAGAATGTTGAGACACCAACTCGTGTTTAATATAATTTAGACTGCCACTGACGGCGAATTTTATTATAGATGCGGAAGAGTCGTAGAAAATCGATGTTTACTGTCAACGTTAATCTAATCTAAAAATGTTGACAGTAATTCAGCTATGTAATACCATGCTTTAAGACTTTTTGGTATTTTTCTGTAAGACGTCTTAAAAATAACTGTGGCTAAAGAAGTAATGGTAAATTGTAACTACAATGACAAGTTATTACTCTACCGCGAATTTTTTATATGCATATAACATAATTTAACTTACTGTTCGCGAACCACAAATTCTCTTCCTTCTTACCTGAAACCAAGAACAAAATGTTAAAACATGTAGGATAGAAAAGATAAATGAAACTTTACAGTTATAATTATTATTCAACATCAATCAGACACGGGGAACAGGAAAATAACTTAAGTTGTTTTATTTCAAAATACCTTATTATAATTAAGAATTAGCGGATATGGTATTAACAATATATCTGTATCTCATTACACAACATCGAGTGCTAAACAAACCTATAAGTAGCAATTTTGTATTAATATCTTATTACATTACAAAATAAAGCCATATTACAACGTAATATTTCTTAGTTTAAATTTAAAAAATTAAATAAAGTGAACGATCGAGCATTTTCTTACATCAACAATGCTAGAATAAACTATAGGACTACCGACTTTGTACCAAACTATGCAATGATTACCGGCGATACATCAGTCCAAATAGTTTATTTTAAGAAAAGATGGACATCCGACCTTTTGATACTGAGGTACAGATAATTATGATATATACAAATTTGTTTAGATCAGACTGGTTTGTTTAGCTTTATACTATACTATTGTATTATTTTAAAAAACAGCAGGACTCGATATATAGTGACCTCAGCCTATGAAGGCAATGGACAAGAAGGACCGCAACGTATCTTTAAAAAATGCAAGATATCTTACACATTACTGAAATGTTTGCTTTAAATACTCTCATCTGGGGTGTATTTCATAATATCGATTGATGCTAAGTAGCTTATTTTCTAATTAATTTAAGCATCTGCGGTGTTCCAATAGTTTATAATTCTAAAAAAGTAACACACTTGCACCGGTATAAAATAGTGTGCAGTAACGTCTTTGACAAAGCCACGTTCTCTACTCTCTATATTTTTGAAACGTTTATTTTATTTAGTTACAACAATATATATTTTAACAATAAGTACTAATTTTACAGTTGTAATATAGATATATAACAGAGAACCTAATTAAAGATGTAAGGAGGGTATTGTTGTTGACAATGGATAATAATCAGTGTATCAACACTGTTATATAAAGGGTGATTTACATCTTATCTAAAAATGTTGAGTATAGATGTGTCATGAAAAATGAAGTCAATATCGAAAAAAAATTGTTGTAAAATCCATATGCTTTCCGAGAAAAAAATTATTGAAGTTGAAGTATTTTCAACCATTACATTGATGGGCTACTGTAGTACATAGCGTCATCGGAATGCATTCTATCCACGTTTTTTAGTATTGACGTTATATGATAGATATTGTCATCATCTATAACTAATACCCCAGCTCTAAATCTGGGAATCTGGAGCATTTTGTTGCAGCAACCAATCACAAAATCTAATTTGCAAGGATTATCCATTGGTATTAATGCTTGGACATACTGCACATGGTACGGATATAATTGAGCCTCGTGTATTATATGCCACACTGTTGATTGGGATATTCCTTATACTTGTTGAACGATTTATCTATGGAATTCTCTTCAACAATCTCTAAAATGTGTTCCTCAGCTGCTGCAATATGCTGTGAACGCCCTGGACCACCATCTCTTTCAAGATTTGGTTGTAAATTTTCCATCTAACGCCCGCACCGCCGTAAAAGTAGCTGCATTTGGCACATGTCATTTGCTCTTACTTCATCTAAAATTAAAATTATATCCATCAACAACGAGTTGCAAATCATTTTTGATACTTGAAAAACTAAAAAATCGAATTTCAGTATTCGGAATAGCCTGCATTCCGATGACGCTAGAGACTACAGTAACCCAGTGATGTACAGGTTGAAAATACTACAACTTATATGGATTTATCAGATATATTTTTTACGATATTGACCCCATTTTTCACAACGAATCTATTCCCAAATTTTGGTGGATAAGCTGTGAATCACCCTGCATATTTGTGTCAACATTTCATAGTATTAAACTATACTTAATAGTTTTCACTTTGAAATTAAAGTTTTTTTGATGAAGAGATTTAATTAGAAATGTTTAATTTGACACCGTTAAGTCAAACAAAATAACAGTTCATTTACTATCGGTGTAATGTTATTGCTTAACCAAAGAAGAAAGAAAAAGACAGATAAGTAAAATATAACAAAAATCACATGACTATGGCGCAACAAAAAGAAAATTAAACGAAGATAAGTGTGTGTCAAACTGTTCAGTAAACATTGATCATTGTTGGCTACAGTTGTATCAAGAAAAAGTAAGTAACAGTAAAATAAAAATCAATTAACATCTTTATGGAAGCAGATAAACAAATTTCAAATTTGAGTTACTTTTAATACATCTACTATTTTGGGATCGAAAACAGAGAGTTTCTCGAAACGTCAAAATTACGAAAGTGCGCGATAGTGATGTGATTTTTGATATTTTTTTACTTAATTGCTTTTTTAAGTGTGATTTTTTGGTTCGGCAAACTTAGTTTCAAAAATAACCATTAACTGATCCGTTTGGTGCAGGGGCTTATTTAATTAATCTTTATTTTTTCAGAACTGAGGCAAAAACTCAATCAAACTAAAGAAAAACTAAAATTATGTCACAAATAAATGGCTTCAGAAAATATACTAACACGTAGATGAAACAAGTTATGAGGTTAATTTAACATCAAACATGAGAAATCGTTGATTAAACAGTAAGTCGTCAACAATTTTTTTTGGTTGTACCTATAAATAGAGTAGGTTTATTTTAATTATAATTCTTTTATTACAAGAAAACTTTTCTTGCGGCAACAATAAAAAAATTGACATTAAGAAAACTGTTGCTCCAAAAGTTTGTATTTTCTCATTGTAGACGTACAATGCATATACAGATGCATATACTCGTGTATTACGGCGGCAGTCCCACATAATATGATTCCTCAAATGTCAACATGTCGGCACCAGCACAAATCGAGTTGATTGCGACGGTATAGTTCCATTAAGTGATTAAAGCTTACCGGCCGACTTCAAAGTATTCCTGTCCTGCTCAGAGACATCAAAGTGTTATATACAGAATGCGTTGTCTTCATTTACTAGAGTACAGGTCTATTCGATCTGAGCATTGAATTGTCAAATAGGCTTCAAGCTTCCCGGCTATATTTGTGATTCTTCGGAACACCTTCCTTGTAGAAGATGGTATACGAGTAGAATGCTCTGTGCGGCAATTGGGAAAGCTTTAAGTATAATGGAAGATGCAGCGAGGGAAAGTTGTAGTCCCCCAGAGAAGTTTCAATGGATCCTAGGAGACGCTTATTTTGATAAACGTTTATAAAGTAAAATAGCGAAAGTTATTGAAGAGGTAGTCGTGATTCTACATAGTTCAGAGCGATTTTCAGTTCTATTATATTTTCAAAAGCATTCACGGAACATATAAAGGAGAAGTGGAATATTATTGAAGTAGTGGCTTAATAAGAAGCGCAACATGTTGCCAACATTATCTTATTTTTTATTTTATATTAAAGAGGTGTTAAGCTACACTGCATGTATGTAAATTTGTTAGCCTTTTGAGGCGCAAAAGTAGGCATTCTCATGGCTGTATATGTAACAAGCTGCGGAAAGAGTATGTTTTAAGCACCGGATGCAAAATTGTCTGAAGCGGAGAATTTGATATTTTTATGCCTTATTTGTATGTTTAAACACAACTTTGTTGAAAAGTGGGCAGCCAATCTGCTTCTAAGGCATTGTTTAATGTCAAGGTTCTGCCAAATACAAATGTCGCGCGTGGCCGTATTTCATACAATTTTGCGAATAAATCGCCAAAAATGAGTGATAATGATGAGTCTTTGGGTATTGAATAAGCTGCTGAAGTTGCGCTATCCACGTTAGTGCCCGAAAAATCGAAACATTTATACAAAAATTCCTACAACAACTTTGAAACTTGAGCCAAAGAGAAACATATTGACAATTTGACAGAAAAGGTATTACTAGTCTATTTCCTGAAGCTATACAGCACGTTAAGGCCGTCAACTTTGTTTGTCAACCATGATTTACCTGAACAGAAACGGAAATATTAGCAAATTTACAAATCTAATTGCATTTTTAAAAAGGAAAGCTAATGAATATAGTTCAATAAAGTTTTGTTTTTTGCATGAGCGTAGAAAATAGTTATTTATGCAACAAGTGCAATAAGCACTTTTTGTACGAGTTGCATCCAATATTTTTTCTACGTTCATGCAAAAACCAAAAGATGATATTTAGATGACACTAAGTGTAGGAAAATGTGACGGCGATTTGAACGTTTATGTTTGTCATCATGACAAAACGCTGTAGTAGAATGACGGATAAATGCAATAAACATTTTATTGCACTAGTGCAATAAAGAACCACTTTTTCCACTAAATATAGTTCAATAAAGTTTTGCTTTTTACATTATCGTAAAAAAAAATATTTTCTCCAAATGTCACAAAACTATGACATTTTTTATTGTCAGGAGTCTCTAAGGTTGACATTTTCCTTGCTGAGAAAGAAATGGTATCTTAGTAGCAAATAAACCAATAAAATAGCCACTTAGCCACTATCCTCATTTTTGGAGAAATTCTCAGAAATGACAACAGTGTTTAGTTTACCATTACCACTATTAACTTTCACTATCTTTCTCGCGATATTTTCTTTATTCAAAAGTGAGTCTCTCATCTAGCCTTCCGCCACAATGCTCGATCTCCATCCTCCGTATCTTTTAAGACAAGTGAGGTCACCACCGCCGTCAACTAAAGACATTCGTCGTAATGTGTGTCCACTGTATACATTCCACTTATCCAGAGTTTCAAAAATGTTGCCCCTTGTGAGACGGCATTGATTTTATGAATACCGACCACCATTCAATGACTTTCCATTAACATATCTGAGAAATAATCGACGTTCTTCTAATCCGAGTGGACATAAAGCAACATACTTTCGATAAAAACTAAAATAATTGTCTCCTACGTGGTTTGTTGGTTTTGGTATTGGAAATGTTTATAATTACGGCGGATTTCACATCTTCAACATTACCAATTGTTAAATTGACTAATTCATCAAAACATCATACCCCCAATATTAGGACATCCTATAAAGAAGATTTTCAAAAATTATTTTTTTATTTTTCACACCGCGTTTACCCTCATCATTAAATATAAATATCAGGTGCACTATTTAAAAATCAACCAACTTGCTCCTTTGTAAATACACGTTGACCGCAACATTGAATATTGTGACCAAAACGTTGACTACTTTTATTTTATTTTATTTTTTTTGCTAAGATTGAGAAATACACCATCAATAGTACATCTTCTGAATACAGTATATGTTTTTTTCTTTGCACCAATCCATAAAACGTTGATAGACACATCAATACATTTCTTGAGATTTCTTTGAGGTAAGATTCAAAGAAACTTCTTTCGCACACTCTCCTCAGGTACACCTATATCAACGTTAGATTCCATCCTTACAGAGTTTTCAGCAAATTGAACCACAAACAATCACAAATTAACTCAATTAGCAATATGGCGCCTAATGTTTGACAAAGTATCCATGGCTACATCTATATATCCCACTTACCTACTTTGCTTTATTATCCAAATTTGGTTTGAATAATTTCGAGTCACAAATTAATAATTAAATGAGGGATATGGGTTGGTGTAAAAATAACATGTTTTAAGAAACAGGTGGATTTTGATGGCTAGAGCATCCAGAGAAAACAGATGGAAGAAACAACGAAGCAACTACGGACAACGTTGTTTCTGGGTGTTTTCCCTTCATCAGCGCAGTGCAGCTTAAAAACAAGATGGAACAAGAAGGAAGGGCAAATGATACGAACACAAGAGAATGACAAGCAGAAAGCCTATCTCTATTTGCGGCTTCGTGTCACACAGTCTCGGTATTGAGGCAAAGAGCAACAGTCGCCGCGGAAGAGAGTCCAGCAACTACTGTCAGGGTCTCAGCCAGGACAAATACAAGAAAGAAAGGAGCTTAGTGGATCATAATCTTAAAAGAAACAGGTGGATTTTGATGGCTAGAGAATCCAGAGGAAACAGATGGAACAACGAAACAACTGCAGACAACGTTGTTTCTGGGTTTTTAGAGATAGAGATAGGCTTTTTGCTTGTCATTATCTTGTGTTCATGTCCTTTGCCCTTTCTTCTTGTTCCATCTTGTTTTTAAACTGCACTCCGCTGATGAAGGGCAAAAACTCAGAAACAACGTTGTCCGCAGTTGCTTCGTTGTTCCTTCCATCTGTTTTCTCTGGATCCTCTAGACATCAAAATCCACCTGTTTCTTTTAATATTATGATCCACTAAGCTACTTTATTTCGTTTCATAACATGTTTTATTCGGATTAAATGTGTCTTTTTTGCCTCGCAATATTTCATTCGCTCGACTACGCTACACTTCGCCTCGTAAATACAAAATTTGCCACAAAAGTGATACTTTTAATCCTAATATGACAATATACTATTTCTGAAGATTTTGACTTACAATTATAAGTATTATAGCAGTTAAGCAGTTATCGCCAAAAGTATACGGAAATTATAAATTACATTTATTCAACATTCTGTGGGAAGTGCGCAATTCCCAGCGTACTAATCGGCAAAATGTATCCGATTCCAGCATTCCCCGCTTAATGTAATGAAGACGAATTTTATGCTCACGTTACAAACTGAAAGACACACAGCGAAATGTCAGTTTCCCATTATAATTAGAGTTTCCCCTAGAAACAGTTTAAGTAATAATAATCACTTAAACCCTAATTGTCGGTGTGGTGTTAACGATTGTACTCGGTAAAGGGGTTAACTGTAATTAAATAATTACACAGCCTTTCGAATTCTTTAACCGCAAAGAAACGTCTGGGCGTCAAATTAAAGGAGACCGAAGAGGTGACGCTTCGCCAATCTTCCCGTGGGAGACAATTATTGACGGGAGTGCAGCCACTTGGCTCCGAAATCAGCCACATAAACATGACTTTATAAGGGTTGGTTTAATACAAAAATGTTTGTTATTTACAAAGTTATAGTTTATAGTAATATAGGTATATAGGTATTATAATTCTACAAAAGGTGTAACAAAAAAGCAGGTGATCCCGTTAACTGGCTCTTTGTAGCGGTAAAGTATACGATTTAACACTACTTGTCTATAAGGGGTGTCCGCAATATGAGTGCCTTAATTTTGCCATATGAATAAGTTGTGCTGAACAAAACATATTTTTCTCTGATCAACGGTAACAGAATTATGACAACAGACAGATCTTGAATATATGACAACTTCGTCAATATACTATCATAGGATTTTTATGTATTTATACATAATAATTACAAATAGCTAGATATAAACATAGATACTTACTGTGAATGGTTTTCTTGGTGCTCTTTTCACAACACAGAATAATAGTTACAAGTGTTTAAAATCACTTATGTTTCTTGCAAGAAGCGTTTACTGTACAAACTTTTCGTAGCTAGAGAGTTTTGCCTAGATTCGCCGTAAACTAACATGTCATGCAGCTGGTTATGGTTACCGTAAATTGTTCCATTTTTGTTTATACTCACAATTATCAAAGAAAAACTAGAGAAAAATGAAACACATTTGCATACGCACCACTATGACTAATATTACTTTTAAGTTATCACCAGCAGCCTGACACTGCAACGTTGTCGAACGTTACAGTATGTTACAGTTTTAACGAGTTTGTCGGAAATTTCAATTGTTTACTTCATTAATACTCACCCAAAAATCAAATTACGAACAAATTACGTTACAGGCACTTTTACTTAACATTAACTCTACCTTGGTTTTTAATTTCGTAACATAATTTTGCATATTATTGCAGTTGTATCTTTATTTTTGAAATGTATTTGTAGACAAACTAGGTATTTGTTTTAAGCATTTTTTTCATAAGAGTATCTTATTGCTTTTTGGTCAGATATATAAACCCTTAAAATTATGGCACTCATAGTCCGGACATCCTGTATTCAAAAATGGCTGCCTTAAAAGAGACAGGGTGTTAAAGTTGAACTTTTAAAATTATTTTTCTCTATAATTTCTTCACGTATCACTTTGAAATTTTGTAGAAATACTTCTTGTTATTAGTCAAATCCTCAACGGTATTATTGTAAACAACGCCAAACACACAAACGTAGAAACTGAGGTAAAAGATTATTTGTGATTTTTTTATGTTACAATGTAAAATTTTGTTTAGAATATTCAATTACACTTTATAATTATTCGTAGACTCTTCATTTTAGAGATAAATTTGATTTTTGAGCATGCAACATTAGAGTTAGTTGCAGCAAAGTGAGATGCACTTAATAACATTTTTAAATTTCAAATTAAAAAGGAACAATTTGTAATATTCTAACCTGCTCTAAAGTCTTCTAACTTATTGTATACAGAGTATATCTGAACATATGGTTAACCAAATGTGCAATTTTTACACAAATAAATGTTTTTTTTTAGGTTATTTAGGAAAACAGATATTTAAGAAGCATAAGGATTTACACTAATTTCTTCACATCCCCTAGACATAGTCTACCAACAAGTTTAAATACCGCGACATTTCCAACCTTTCTGCAAAATACTATTTTCACTCTACTCGACAATTTGCCATTTATTCTTCGTCAAAATACGTGAATGCAACTTAACGGTGCTCCGTCCCATTTTGGATTAAATGTTAGACAATATTTAAGTTTAATTTTTTCGATTTTGGATAGGGAAGACGTAACTATTCAGTGGCCACTACGCTCTCCCGATTTTAGTTCATTGGATTTCAGTGTTTGGAGTTTTATGAGGGACGACGTTTATTCCGAATCAATTGAAAATATTGGATCAACTGAAAAGGCGTATCACAAATGCGGCTGAAAAATTTAGGCATAAACCACAAGTTTTTTAAAATATCAGATATACTTTATTTAAAAGAGCTCGTTTATTCATTTCGGAGGCAGGTAGACATGAAGAGTAATTAATAAATCAAAATGTTGAGTTAGTCAATTAAAATGTAAAAATTATAATTTTAAAATTTTCTGTTTAATAATAATTCATGTTTTTAAATCCGTTTTTCCTTAAAAACGAATTGATAAAAAGTCTTTATGTGTGTAATAATGGCACAACTGGATAGGCCTATATTCAGAGACACTGTATAAAATAAGTTAGAACATTTTATAGCTAGTTAGAATATTACAAATTGTTCATTTGTAACTTGAAATTTAAAAATTTTATTGAATGCAACGCATTTTGATACGACTAGCTCAAAAATGGACTTTTTCCCGAAAATGAAGTTTTATGTAAGTAATAAAATATTCTGAGCAAAATTCTACATTATGATGTTATGAAAAATCGTCCATAGGCCTACATTCAAATTTTTTTTAGATTCTGAATCACCCTGTATATTTATCTTTTCCTTTTTGTGCCGTATTTCTTTCCTATTATAATGATGTTCTATTTTATTTTTTATTTTAATCTGCTCTTTTCTTTTGTTTAAACACTTTCTTCGTGTTTCTTCTTTGTTCCCTGTATGTTTCCTTATCTTCCTCTTGTACTAACTGAAATTCTTTAATTCTAAGCCTCTATAATCCACTCCTTGTCCCATTATCTTTCTTCCCTGCATGTTTATCCATTTTTCAATAATATTTTCTTTAATGAACTGTACGTTTTCTTGCAGACCTTTCCTTATCTCTTCTTCATACTTGTCTTAGATTCTCTGGTTATATACTGCGACCATATTTCGTTATCTTTCTGTATATTATTCTTTTCCTTTTTCTAGGTTTTTTTACCTTCAAAGATATCCTCTCTAGATTTTTATTTCGATACAAACATGATCAATTTGATTCCCATAGCTCCATCCTGAGAGATCCAGGATATCTTATGAATGTCTTTCCGGTCGACATTTGACTACTCCCCTAATTAATAAGGTTTTCCAGGTTTACCTCATTCCTGGTGATTAGGTACTACCAACGTAAGTCATTCCTGGACGCAAATGCGGCCTGCATATTAATATGCCGCCCCCTCTCCTGCACAAATCTACAACTTCTGGGCTAATCCTCGTGATTAGAATAAGGGGCAGATATAAATTATTATAATTAAACATTTTTTTACACAGAAACAAAACAATACACTGTGTAAATATAAATATAAGTTATAAACGACACATTGTTTAAATATAAAATACTCCTATATGTTATATATTTATTGAGTGACGTATTTTACTAAATTCCTATTTCAGCACTAAAAATTTTTGTTTAGATTACACGCGTGGGCGGCCTGAGGGCCATCGAAATATTTTCTGAAGTGTTGAAAGTAAAGTTTTGTCGAACGAAAACACATGTTTTCTGTCCTGTCATACCCAGCGACGAAATATGGTCCGTTCTATAAATCAACGGGAAGGAATGGATCATTTTATGCTCTGTCGCTCTTTCGGGCTGTCATCTTCTGAAAGATATACCGCCGTGTTATACAGGACGCCGTCAATAAAAAGTCGCGCGATATTTTAGTGCCTCGTGTTTAATGGATCATTTTATGCAAACGAGACTTACAGGAGACTGGATGTCAATGCTACCAACCACTACGAGGAATCCGTACCTACATACTGTCACTACATACTAGGGCAATACGAATGCACAATGTATGTGCTTTCGTATCTTATATTTCTTCTTTTTTTGAATAAATTGAACAAATTGTCAAAGACATAAAAGTGAAATGGTGAATTATGGCTTGACTTGATTATAAATTTCTAGTCTTGATTTTATTTGAAATCAAGTCAAATCCTTATACAGGGTGTCCAGAAACTAGTGGTTAGGAATGATAAAGCATACAGGGAGCCAAAATAATGTCAGTATTTCATATACATTTTTTACTTCCTTAGTGTACCTATATATGCTTCCAAGTATAAAATTAAATATTGAATTTCAGTAATACTTTCTAAACCTTGACAATCTCGAAATTTGGTTGACAGTAACGCATAGTAATACATTGTTCACTTTAAATTGGAAAGACATGCTTCATTATACAGGTACTGTCATAATTAAGTTTTAGAATTTATACAATTTGATGATGATAATTTTGAAATTTTGCATTAGCAGGTCGATTTACCTATTAATTTGCTGCAAAAAAGTTATACCTTATTTTAAGCGAAATTATTTACTATTTTATTTTTCAAATTTCATAATTCTACAATTTTAAGATTTATTTTCTTGAAATATAATTAAACCTCCTTTGCACATACGGGTGTCCGGAAAGTAATGGGACCCAGTTTAAACATAGCTTCCTGTGATCAAATAGAACCGATTTAGACAAACTTTAGTTATGTGCATAATTGAGAAACGAAACATCCAATTATGTTGAAATTTGGTATAGTTATGATTTAGTACGTATATGTATGTATAAGTACAAGCATTGCGAAGGAGTAAGTAATACTGAATATCGTAGGGGGAGCTCTTGGTAGTTTTATTTGTAACTCATTTTTATCGTATCTTTTTTGTTGGTCCTATTCTGATACGCTTGATGATCAAGAAATTAATTTTGCGGAGAAAAGCTATACCTTTTACATGTAACTGTTCCTTATTTATGCAGCTCCTCCATTAAATTGATTTTTACAATAAACATCTGTTTCTGAATTGGAAAACTGATTATGTCGAGGTATGTTTTCAAAATTTTACAAAATGCTATTAATAATTTGAAATTATTTACACATTACATTTACACTTTACACAACTAGGTACATGATAATTACTAACTCAATGCAACAGTTAATATTAATCTGACATGCTCTCGATCAAATTTTATCTAATTTAAACATATCAACGTCAGTTTGACAAGTGGTAACTTGATCGAATTAGATTAGTATTTAAATGTTCCGAAATTTTCAAACGCATTTTTACTAAAAACCGTGCATTGTATCAGCATGGAACAGGTATATCTTTTCTACGCAAAATTAATTTCTCTATCACAATTTTCAGTTAAGCATATCAGAATAGGACCACCAAAAAAGATACGATAAACATGAATTGCAAGAAATACAGTGCCTTTATACTAAACACAGTGGCGACAATAGCATGTCCAGTTTTCTATTGGTCGCCCGTTTTTGCCCCATAATGGCGGTATTTTGTTTACTTTTACAAGTGTCAACTGTCAAGTGTGTTGTACAAGTTTGTTTGTATATGTATTATACCTTCGTTAATATTCTATTCTTATCGATTTCTATCACAGATTACTACTAATTTCTATATTACAGGTAAGCTTAGCACACAAACACAGATATGCATACATAAGTAGGTATATTGTAATTATTGTATCATTGTAAAATAACAGAAAACACTCATAACCTAACCAATCTTATGAGGTATGTTTATCGAAATCTTTGCTGTTTGACATTCATTTAATAAATTTGTATCACAAATTCACATACTTATTTACATTTTAGCTCAGAAAATATGCCAGGTTGTGCTGCAGTTGGATGTACTAATTCAGCAAAATGGGATATCTTATGAAGCGTTTTCCTAAAGATCCTCGGTATAGGAGAGAATGGGCAGTAATTTTTGTAATGAGATATACTCCTACAGACAAGTAAACCGCATAGATATAAATATATACCTATTATAGCATCAGTGCGTAATGTTCTATGCATTTTAATCACAAGCGACCGTCTGTTAATAGCTTAAACGAGAATAGAAAACTAATACGTAAAACGTAATAAAAACCTCATATTTTACTTGAAATATAAAAATTGAGATTTATTACACTATTATTTTGAAATTACAGACCAAAGAGATATAACTATACGCATAAACTTGGGGATTTATTAGTTGTCAAATGTTTATAGCCATCAAAATTTCACTTAATTTCTGTGTATTCTTAATTTGACGAGTAATAAATCCCCAAATTTATGCGTATAGGTTGAGAATCGCCCTGTATAAACTATGTTTATAATTTAACACCTTACCAACTTTGTAAACAGTTTAAATTACCATTATCTAATAAATAATAAAAATATTCCAGTTTTTTTTAATCTTTTATTTAATTTTTATAATTTTTTAATAGTTTAAGCCAATATTAACTATGAATACTCGTATTTTTTTTAATATAGCTACATTGAATAGTTATTTTGCTGTTTGCTGTCTGGTACACTCCATAAACAGGCTAATAAACTGATATTTATCTAACTCTTTAATACAACAGATATTACTAATATTTTTATCGGTTAAAATTATATAACAGTTTCCAAAATTTAGTTATCTTCAGTCGTTTTCATGAAAACGTATATCCCAGGATAAATTTATCACCCATTTTAGTTTGTAGCATTCCGTGATTATCAGTCTCCCACATCATGTATTTTTCAACCTGTAAACAAAAACAAGCATGATCATTTCCTCCAACAAACTGTACAAGAGGAGACACTTACCTGTAATGAAATGTTTACTGCAGACCCTCATTCTTCAGCAGTGATGCTAAAATGTTGGTAATTTGATTTGCTTTATTAATAGCAAATAGTTCTACAACTCTCATAATTAGCAGCATCATAACCCAATTCCATCATTTTGTTTAATATATCTTTTAGACCAAGTATGGGCAAAATGTCCCTATTTTCATAAGAACTATAGAAGGTTTTCCACAATTCATGTTGCACACTCGTTCCACGGAATTTGTGTGGTGGTTGAGGACATCACTCAAGCACTTGGTACATCAGTACAGAATGCATCCTTTAATTTGCATATTCACTAGCAAATAAAATAGCACCATGTTTGGCAGTGATACCGATACATGAAACATCTTAACGGTTTTGCACAATCTGAGAATGTTTTGCCTGAAAATAATGTTTACAAACTAATGTTAATCCTATACCTAACCTGTTAAGTCATACATATTATCTAAATCTACCTGCTTAATTTCACAAGGAAACGTACCTTTCTAATTAAAATGTAGAAATCATTCATTACTTTTGTCCCTGCATTTGTAACAAACCCAGGTTCAAAATATTTGTAAGACTGCAAACTTTTTGTAGCTTTTCATCTGCTCTTTGTTGTAATAATAAAATAACTGTGTTACGTTAAAACTAAAAGGTGAAACTCCATAGATAGCATTGTTATATGCATATATAAATTGAATATATATTTAACGTAAAGGGGTCCACATCATCTATTAACTTCAGTTTCATTACATATCTGCAAAAATATATTTTATGAGAAACATGAACACAGCAACATTTTCAAACTTACCTTTCTCCAACATCAGGATTTTCCAATAATATTCTTTTAAAATATTTAAACATAATTTATTGCAATTTTTATATAGATTTTAGATGTCTAATAATGGCTTTTATTAACATAATTATTTTCACATTATTTTGTTCAAATTAAATTTTGTTGTATCTTTTCTAACTCTAACCTCTCTGTTGTCGAACATGTCAAATGTCAAATTCAAATTTGACGATATTGAAGACAAGATTTCGTTAAGAATTAAATTAAAACTTATATGTTTGAAATGCTCACGCCCTCGGGACATATTTCAACTAATAGTTTTTCAAATTTGAACTAATTCCGATAAAAATTAGAGAAATGAGAACCGGACTGCTGAGGGCCTACAACAAGCGGTCCGTAAATGGCTCCGGAAATTGTTTAATTTTAGTCATAAATGAAAACTTCTCATTTATGGGGACCGGTATTTTATATCAAAACTCATTGTTACGGCTATTTTGTAATACTCTAATCACGAAATGTTTTTTATTGCAGTATATTTTAAAATTAAAACTCGGTTTCAGCAACGGGGAAATTGTTCGCGCCAAAAAAATTTGCCCCTTAATGGCGGGTGGGCGGGGCATAGGCTCTATTGTCGCCACTGTCTTGTATACAGGCACTGTACAAATAAACTGCCAAGAGCGCCCTCTACGATATGCAGCACTACTTACTCCTTCGCAATGCTTGTACTTATCTAATACATAACTGTACCAAATTTGAATGTGATTGGACGTTTCGCTTCTTAGTTATTTTTCTTTGAAGCCCTGAAACTTCTAAACCAGGCACTTGTGGACTAAGCTAGGTTTGTCTAAACTTATTAAAAACAATTTTGAATGAACTCTTACAAATAAAATTTCGTAAAAAAATCAAAAGCGCAATTCGCAAATGATTTAAAAATATACTTCTGCACGGCACTGGAAACTGGGCTATTGTAAAACCTGACCAAAGCATGCAGTGGGCGACCGGCACAGCGGCAAATTATGAGAAAATGAACGGTTAAAAATTGAGAGAATTTCTCGAGGAATTAAATAATAAAATATTATAACACCTAATTACCTAACCTAATTTATATTTATAAAATAATTTGTCACACCTGTTACAACAACTGTTCAAAATTGTATTCATCGACGACTCAAATGTTTCTGGTTCTTGTCCGTTTTGAACTAGTAAGTTATTAACAGCAGCTATGATACGTTCTCGTAAATCATTAATAGTGTCCACTTAGGTATGACATACTTCATTATCCCCACAATAAAAAAATATTATGGATGTTATACATGTCATGCCGTGTAACAATAACTTCATGTGTAGTTACTACGTCAGCTGTGAATCTGGGATTTTGAGCATTTTGTTGCAGCAATCATTCACAAATTCCAATTCGCAAGAGATAATCCCTTGGTATTAATGCCTTAACACGCTATACATGGTACGGATGTAATTGAGCCTCGTGTAAGATACGTCTCACTGTTATTTAGGATATTGTACTTGTTCAGCGATTTGTCTAAAATTTAATCGGGGATTCTCTTCAACAATCTCTAAAATGTGTTCCTCAGCTGCTGCAATACGCCGTGGACGTCCTGGACTTCCACTTATTTTACGATTACGTTGTAAATTTCCCTTGCCACGCGCGCGTTGCGCTACCGCGGTAAAAGTAGTTGCATTTGACATATGTCTACCGGCAAATCGTTCTGGGTACACACGAGAAGCCGCTAAAGCATTTTGTCTTATTTCTTCATAAATTAAAACGATATCCATCAACTGTGAGTTGCTATACACTTAATCCATTTTTGACATTTGAAAAACTAATGTAAACTTTATCGCGAAAAACTCTAATGCATTCCGATGCCGCTAGAAACTACGGTAGCCCAGCGTTGTTGATGATTGAAAATGCTGCAACCTCAATATTTTCTTTTCTCGAAAACTATTATAATCCTTTTGTAATGAATTTTTTTTTACGATATTGACTCCATTTTTCGTGACACATCTATACCCAAATTTTTTGTCTAAGTTTTAAATCACCCTCTGTATGTGCAACCCCTTTAGAAATTTCCTGCCCCGATTTTATTTCCGAGAAAAATATACTCTTGTATATCTATATTAAACAGACGCCAAATCGGAGTTAAACTTTATTTGACAAATTAGGTGTTACTACTTCGACGAGGGATGATACAATTTTTGAAACAGAATATAATCTGAAGTTGTTCAAAATAATTACTTATTAGGTACTACCAATTTTAGCATTTTTGTTGTGCATTACTAAGATATGACCTTTCTCCTAAAACGTTTCTGATCAAACTAGACACGTGTAAACTAACACATGAGCTTTAAATTAAAGTAGACTGAAGGACTGACTCTCCCCCAACGTATCCATGACATGCGTTATTTATAGGTCAAAGGTAAGCGGTATAAATCAGAGATATAAGTGTAAATAAATTAAAAATTCCCAGATATTATCACTCATAAATTTCATAGATTTCACCCCGCGTAATTTAGGATCTAATTACGAAATTATGCTCCCCGGCAGACGTAACTCATTTCGACGGCACCGCTTAAAAACGGATTCCTTTAAGTTCACCACAGTTTCCATTCTTAATTATTCAGAATCATCTTACAAGATAACACTTTTAGAAAGTAATTAATTCGCTTTTTTAACTTGACACCGACAACACGCTATCTTTTTTAAAGTGGAAGACCCTAAGGTGCCGGGGACTTCATACAAAAAAAGCCTTGCAATATTTATGCCGCGTTGGCGGGACTGCTTAAAACTTTTTATTGGATATTTGCATTCTTATGCGGACTGTTTGCAAATTTTATTTTAAGTGATTTTAGATTACCATTTATGAATACAGGGTGGGAACTTTAAGAGCTGCCGGGTTTATTAGATTAAAAAATAGTTTCATGTTGACTTGCGAGTTAAAGCTATTAATCAAATTTACGTCCACATTCTTTGATGACTTATTAAGAACAGAACGGAAATAGACAGTTCTGGGAAGATAGATGTATTTTACACTGCAAAAAAATGGTAGTTAAACAGTATAATACATCAAACGGGACTGAACAACAGAAACGAAAACTGGCACTTATAAAATGCTTATATTACATTTTATAGTAAACATTTTCGAGCGACAAGTGTCACCTTAAGAGAACCGTTTTTGTATGCAAATTTCCAACGTCATAGCTGTTTGTTGGGACAGTATAAATAAAATTAAAGTTAGAAAGAATATATCTTCACTATGTCAATTATACAAGTTTTCTCCAGGTTGTATAACAGTTTGCAGGCTGGTAAGTTAGTATGAATAAGAAAAAAGGAGGCATCAATTTCAACGGTTATCTTTTATCATAAAATATTCTGACTTTTATAGGTCAACTGCACATTGAAAAAATTGTTTACGACATTACAAACATTATGACATCTCTCACAATTTTTTAAAAATACTAGTAGCACTTGAATTGATATAAATTATGAAGTACAGTAGTATAAGGTACATTTCACGGTTTTTCATGTTCTCTAGTGCATTTTCCCCCAAAGAGGTAAAGAAAATTATTCAATTTCAGCATTATATTTTAGTACTACGCTAATAAAAATCTCCACGTACTGGGTGAATTTTATTTGTGCATTTGTAAATACGATTCATTATCCTTGAAAAGCCAGCCTTAACACCCCAGGACCTTATTAACGCCTTCGGGCGTTAATTGCTTCAATTGCTGTAATGCATTAAATATTAGCTCTCCTTTAATCTTGAATTGGATTTTTATATTTACAATACAATTAACGGACTTATAAAAATACTAGGACAGAATTGGTCATGTTCATTTCCTACTTGTTGTGCAGGACTAGTTTTTGTAACTTCAGTAACACTAGTATTTTTGGAAAATTATGTGGAAGGTCCAGAGCACATATTAGTTGAAAGCATATTAGTGCCAATAATTTCTTTTTGCTATTTCCACTTTGTTGGACGCTGAATTTTCAATATAGCCTTCAGCAACAGTAGTTGATTTCTAACCACCATGGTGCTTGGTATTAAGTTATATCTGCTCCAGCGTCAGCTAATAAAGTAGATGAAAAGGCCGATATATTCCTTTCCAAAATTTCATAATTATTTCATCATAAATTTGTAAATAATTTTCGAAAACCGTACAATGTAAATTTATGTATGACGAATTTGTGGACAATTTTTATAGCACACATTTCATTGCTGAACATAATCAAAAGTTGTTAATAATAATAATTATTATTATTATTATTCTCTTAAACGATTAGAGCCAAAAGACCAAAACCCGTTACTATTCTATTTTTTTCTTCTCAGATACCCTTAAATTTAACACCTCGCATATATGTAGATATAAAGCTATTCTATACTAAATGTCTGTGTCAGCGTTTACATTGGAAATAAATTGACTGCAAATGCAGGTTAAGAGTACATTAATGCGTTGGTTCACGCACGTGCGTGCCGTGCTTCTTCGTACCGGTTATGTGTGCACCCTCCTTAACGACATCAAGAGAAGATATTAACAACCATTAATTGACCATAATCGGCTATATCTGTAGATATAAACCAACGATGATTTCTTGGAAGCAATTATTTCCATCCTTTTTAATATGACTTCGTTTTTTTCTCTAAGATATGTATAACTAATCCTTTATATTTCCACTGCTAAAATGGTAACAAATTTGCTCTTTTTTATGTACTAATAAAATTATAATTGGAAAATGAAAACTTACACTTAAAAAATAATTACACATGTTAACACAAAAGAACACAATACTGTGTTAATAGAGTATATTTTACACATTCTTGTATGTAACAGTATGTTAAAGTTGTACCACAATCCACTGTGTTAATATAACAAATGTTATACAGAGCCTTCATAAATGATTAAAAGCCACGTGATCAGTAATTTTTTTTTAAACGGTTATTTTATTTCCTTGGTGTTGGCAATTCAATTGCGGCAAAGTTATTAGTTCCTAATGAATAAGACCAAGGTTACAATGATTTCAACGGCTGTGATTGGTGCAATTTATTCTTGACATTTTATTCAAGCAATCGCCGATCGCACCATCTCGCGCATGACACAACCGTTTTGCATTATTCATTGTAAACGAATCTTTATGACGTGTGACGTAAAATTGGCATTTCAGTAGCGTTCGTCTTCCCGCCCGTTATTTCCCGCGCCGTTGTTGATTTATTTTATCCTTGCGATTTTCTAGTGTCTTATTGTTTTCCTTTGCCTCATTAATAAATCATACATATTTCAAACTAATCAGTTGTTTTCATAGCTAAACTTTTGGTACTTCGTCGTATTACTGGTAAGAGTGGTAAGTTGTAACAGAAAGAAAATGTTAAGGTTAATAATATTCTTATTTCAGTTCAGAACAGTATGCCTTTTACTGTTGAGCAAGATGCCTTTATTTTAATGGCTCATTTTCGAAGTGGGACTAGAAATGAAGACGGGATGTGGACATACTCCATACTATCTTGCATTGAACAATTTATGACCGAGTTCCCAATCGCAAATATTGACTACGACATATTCTTATACCGAAATTGTACTATCGTCAAACGATTTGAAAATAACAATGCATTTGCAAAGGAAAATCTACAGGCAGACCAACTGTACTGACAGAAGATGTCGTTGATAATATACAGCAACGAATAACTCAAAGTCCTACAAAATCTATATCAATATTGTCTGCTCAGACAGGTATTTTTTTATTAAGTTGATATAAATATTCACAAATTCATTTAGATTGCATCTCTAAAATATATCAATTTTGAAATTTTTATTTGAAACCGATATCGAATAGTTAATAACCAAAAAATTTTTATTTTTAGGACTTTCAGTTGGAACATGTCACAAGGCTTTAAAAAAACGGTTGCATTTACACCCATATAAGGTAACTGTTGTACAAGAATTACTTCCTCTTGACTATGGAAGACGATTACACTATTGTAAATGATTTCAAGAAAACATGAATCGTAACTTATTGAATTTATCATTCTTCACTGACGAAGCATGGATTCATTTATCTGGTTATGTAAATAGCCAACATTATAGAACCTGGGCTGCAGAAAATCCTCATACATTTGTAGAAACCAGTTTACATCCCGTAAAAGTTGGTGTTTGGACAGCGATATCAAGAAGACGTATAGTAGGGCCCATATTCTTCTATGAAACTATAAATGCTGAAAGGTATCGAACCCTTATTTTAGAGCCATTTTTAGAACAGTTACATGATGACGAGCTGCAAGTAGGTTACTTTCAGCAAGATGGAGCAACTGCACACACTGCAAGAGCAACAATTCAATGTTTAGAGCAATTTTATGGCAATCGACTGATTAGTGCAGGTTTGTGGCCAGCCGGGTCTCCGGATTTAACTCAGTTAGATTATTTTTTGTTTGGACATTTGAAAAACACTATATTTAAGACAGCGATACACACTATCGAACAATTAGAAGCAGCAATTATTCGAGAAATCAACATCACAGAAGAACAGCTACAGAATGTATTTGAAAATATGCACAGGAGGGTAAATTTATGCATAGCAAGTGAAGGGCACCATTTTGAACACAACATGTAATTATAATTTGTTAATTTTTATTCAAGTGGGAAAATACCAAAGAAAAAGCAAAGATAAATAACTAAGAAATGCATGCAATTATTTTTAACACTACAATATGTAACGCTTTTATCCCAAATATTGTAAATACATCTTAATACAGTAAAATATGTTTCTTTTACCTGGAATACATTAAAAAAATCAGTTGTGTTCACATTATACACTCTTTGTTTTCATAAAAATTTCAATTTGTTCATTAACAAGAGAAGATTGGTAGTTTTCTCTCTCTAATAAAGTTAAAAACATTTCAAACAAAACAAATAAACATTTTTTTCGTCAGTAACTATGTAATATTAAATTTAATGCATTAAATTTCAGTAGTCGAACAATTTATTAGGTTATGTACTCAATTTCAAAAACAAATTTATTTAAATCAGTAATCCCTTCATCCACACTACTGACATTCACTGATGTTTAGGGATTTTCATGAACCTGCTATAAACTGTGCAATGTTGGTTGTATATGCGCGTAGGTCACGTGGCTTTTAATCATTTATGAAGGCTCTGTATGTAAGTTATACATATTTCAGTGTTATTTGTATCAAGGTGTAGATTTTACACAATAACATGTTAATTTCATTGTATAATAAGTATTGATATAGAACCTTTTTAGTTTGTTAATTATATTCCTGTTTGTTTTCAAATAATTTTTACTACATATTATTTATTTTTTCTAAAAGTCGTTGAGAATGCATCGATTATAGCAAAAATTAACAAACTAATAAGTAGGTGAGGTTCCGTATCAATACATAGTTTTTTCAGAATTATGGTATTTTACAGCAATAATAAAATAAAAGATATTTTATTTTACTCACTGGAAAATATCACTTACACAACAACTTTTTTTATAGTGTATAAGTTTTTTTCTTAGTCTTGTGCGACATTGATCATTTCGGTAAATTTTTATTTTTGACCTCAAAAAACATTTCCTGTGAAAGTTGTATGACCTTTTCACGACTTGAGATTTTAAAAAATAGTTGAAAATCACAAAGTTTATGTGTAATTTATGTTTTTGCTTTTTAAATAAAGCTTCCTACATTTCGTATCTTCTGTTGTACCAATTTACAAGTGCACAGACCATTCCATGACTTTAAAAAGAATTACAAATGCTAAAAGAATTATAAAAGATTTTTTTAAATTTACTTGAACTGCAATGTTATAAATTTATTACTTCAATTAACTTTAACAGTCACAACAAATGTGGAACTTTATGCCCCATACTTTCTCATTTTTGATTATAGAAGACAGCTTAATCAAATGATTAATGAGAAACCAATAATTAATACAACCCAACATGATAAAATTACAACAAATTTTATTATGTTCATTCATAATTTCCTCTATAATACGTACATTAATATTATTAACTGAACAATATTATTGCAACAGTAGTTAATACAATTTTAATCTCCAGATTAATTACAATTCATCAGTGAAAGTGGCGAAACGTTTTAGAAGCATAGGATGCGACCAGCTTCTGAGACTACTAAGCGATATTTCAGAACACCACCATCCAGTAGCAGTTCCAAGAGTAGCAGTTGTCCTATCAACATTAGAAACCGAAATTAGAATATAAAATATATGGGCAGGTCCAGACATTTTGATAGCGGGTACTTCCCTAGAGCCTAGACCGAGAACGACAGAAGCAAGGTATCACAATGCTTCCCAGCTAAGGCTAGGGAAATGCACATTAATTCTGTGACTGGCGGCGACCAGTTACTTAGATCGTGGCACAACAACCCGAAAAATTGTTGTAAACTGCATCCAGTTCATCATTTGATTTAGTAACGATAAATGAAGTTATAAACGAAATTGTATTAGAAATAATGTAATATTTTTTATTTTCATTAAAAATGATAGTATAGTTTGTTTTTTTTTATAAATTTCTGTTTATTTAAAACTATTACGAACATTTACTATTTTACGAATCTATTAAATAATACAATATAAATAAATTATATAATAAGTAAAGCCGTAAATCAAAAGAGAAATAAACAGTTAAAATAAACATTGAAACGGCATGTATTTTGAGATTTGTGATTTAATTACCATCATAATCTACATAAATGATTTGTCAAGGGAATAAATACTTTTAGTGTCATTTTATAGATGCTCTTAATAGCCCACCGAAATAACTTCCCTATCCTATTCGAAATATCAACACCACTAAAAACAAATTTTATTTATTCGCTACTATTTATAGCATCAAAGAATCTATACATAATAGTTTTTGAGACGTATAATATCGTGCTTTGTGTTAAAACGTGATTTAAAATGTTATATTTATAAGGATTGTTCACATCACAATGTACAATCATTTGCAATAATAATGACATTAATTAAAATTAATTTTGCGATTTCTTTTGAACTGCTAACGTATTTATAATGACATCTACGTTAAATGCTGAACACTAGTTATTAATTGTTTCACTCACCAATACAGATTTAATGAAATTTCTACTCATAACGTCCAGAAGCTCAGAAACTATTTTGAGAGAATGTCATTATTATTGCAAAAGCATTTACATATCTTGGCCTTTATGACTAAAAATTAATGGCAGGAATCAAAATTTTAAGAATTTTTTTTACGTTTTCTTAATAAGAAGAAATATAACCGAAAATTTTCTTACATAGACAAGTTTCGTTAAATAGAACATTCTATACATGGTGGCTCGTTTTTCATGGTTCACCGTTAGCATCTCGAAAGCCATAAAATATACAGGGTGGCTCTTTTCATGGCCGTTAAGATAAACCAAACAGATGCAAGATATCGTTACTGAAATATTGCGAAAAAACTAAAAATAGCAATTTTATAAAATGCTATCTAGCGTAATTATTTTTCAAAAGAAAGTGTTGAAATTCGGTACAAAGAGATAGTACTAAGTACTACTCAGTCGCGGCGAAGCTTTTGCAGAGTCACCACTGAAGATGCCGACAGTGAAGAGCGGCGAAACGTTTGAAAGCATGGGATGCGACCAGTTACAGCGGCCGCTACGGAACGCCTCCGAGGACCACCATGATGCGAGGAACGGTTCCGACCGTAGCAGTCGTAATACCAACAATAGGAACCGAAATCAATTTATCGACAGGACAGAGACACCGATAGCGAGTCTGTCCCCACATAGCCTAGCCCGAGAACAACGAGGGCAAGTAATAGAATCCCAGCTAATGCTAGCGATGTGCATTTTAACTCTTTTCTGGCAGCTATCAGTTACTGAGGTCACGGCATAACAACCCGGAAAATCACCAAGTATCAAATTACAGCACTGGCCGTGAAAGCCCAAAAACCACTAGAGATTAGAATTAACGGCAAATCAATTATCGTCGAAATAAAATTTCTACGCCCGCTATTTTCATTTAGCAACTTTCAGATGTTTTTCATATTGCCATATTGGATCTTGACAGTAACAGATGTAGAATAAAATTACTAATATGTCAGTATGTAACACTACTATTTTATTTGAAAAATAACCGAAAAAAAAAACTATAAATTATAATAATCTAAATAAAAAAAAATATAGTTGTTCTTGACGTAAAAGCCAAGTCATGAACCAGAGCCAAGTTTTCTGACAAAATATTTGACATACCTACCATATCTTTAAACATATTCGAATGAAGAATATTTTATTAAATCCGAGAGTAAATCATAACAATACAAAAAAACAATAATAATAAACGAAGATGTATTTAGGTGCTATATAATATAATAGGCAGCGCATTACGTTGAAAATGCCTTGTTTTAGATGCAGTGCGCATGCTCCTGACGGTTGGAAACTGATTCTGGTGTACTATAAACAAAGCTAATTGTTTAAGAAAATGAACTCGAAGTTATCGAACATATCATTGTTCTATAAAATCGTAAGAAACATATACAGAGATACTACTTTAAATACTCACAGCCGGATTCATGAAACGGGCGTAGCGTTAGTCGGATTAACCAGTTTAGGCCCGTGTAAAGCGCGTTAGTCGGACTAACCAGCTTTGTGCTCATTCACGAAACATGCGTTGCTAGGTAGCGAAGCATGCCTTGCTAGGTAGGCTGTTTATTTACGTCCATATTTGCGCCAAAAGTTAGACCCAGTATTGTACCTGTCTAAAAATCGTGTAACTTCGGCCTCTAGTTCCTTGCGCTTCCCATTGTATATTTAGTATTTATATTCAAAAACAGTACTTTTCAGTGCTATGGATTAGTTAACATATCATAAAGTAAGTATTATACATAGTAGTGAATAGGAGTATGGCTATTATTTAAATTGGTGTAACAGAAGGGTAAATTTTTCGCGTAACCTCCGCTAGTCTGACTAACGTTACGCCTTGTTGATGAATCCGTATGTCAGAGTTTCGTAAACCTCTAATACTTTTGAGAGCTGTAAAACTTAATTAGCTTTCGTTTTGTCTCCACTCTTAGTACTATTTATTACAGTTAAGTGAGTACCTACTTACTATCTTTTTTTATCAAACTTCAATTTAAGTTTAACTATTCTCCTCCATTAATTGACTGCCAGCAATGATGGCGCATTGCAGCTGGACAGTTGTGCACAACAGTTAGGAGTAAAGATGTATTAACACCGAGGTGTGTTAAGTTAACACAGAGCGGGATACTAACACATTATTGGTAAATGTTATACAGATTCATTATATTTTTACTGTATTAGAAAGGTATTTTAAGCTAATATAAATCAAATCTCCTACAATTCTTATCAATGAAGTCATATATCTCTGATACCAAACATCTAGGTATGCTAATGAACAAATCCACAGACAAAGCTCTATTCAATAATTATCTAAAAAAATTAATCTAGCTAAATTTACTAACCTGGTTTAATGAAAACACTAAAAATATCTAATCTATATCTTGTAACTGTTCTATGGGATAGTGCATTACTAAATACATAAATACTAGGTAAAATCATGTTGTAATATTTGCTCTATAATGTTTTGTTTTAAAAAATGATTATGTTTTGCACACTTTTTTAACGCGGATTACAATTAACTTTGCGTGTAATTTGCACACCACACAAAGTCAATATCCTCTCTATCGCACGTAGCAGCGTCACTGAAAAATGAAAAACTAACTAGGAGTAACAAGTTATGTAACTGATATGCATCTACACGCTAAATGTCTGGTCCGTATGAAATACGGACACATCAGTAATTGTACACTGAATTATTCGATACTTGTACGCAGATGTTGGCGATGACAGGTCTCTTCTGGATCGTTATGGCTGAAACATGACATTTTGGCACAGCGCTAGGCTTTTCCCATCTGGCTTTCACTCATTCGACGCGGTCCTTAAAAACTTATTAGGAACTCGACGCGAACTGCAGGTGAACGAGATTTTGAAATGTCAGGCTACCAGCCTGCAGAAAGATGCAGAGTGTTACGTAACAATCAATATTTGATATTCACCATTTGCTGTTGCGACTCACTGGCAAAAATACGAGTATTTTTTTCTAGTCAGTTGTATTTTAAATTTGTAAAAAAATGTTGTTGTGTAAATGAGATTTTTCAATGTGTAACTCAAGGGGCATACATTTTTCATATTAATAGGTTAACACAGTCGCAAAATAGGGATGTTTTGTGAACAGTTTTGAGTTTTGTGATCTATCCCTGGTTGTACTGCAGTACGTCAGTCTTGTCAGAACACACCACGCTATTTTAGCATCTCTTTGCTGTGGTCAGTTCAGTTAAGTCTTGTTCGCGGTGTTCAAACGTAGAATATTTAAATTTAAATAGAGGTTTCATCAAAGAAAATGGTAAGTGTTTAGAATATTACTATATGTATGTGTTTTATTTTTCTTGTGGTTTTAGGGGAAGAGGATGATATATTCAGATCGTTGACTTAATTTTTGCAAAGTTCTATTATGTAGTATGTTTTGTTTTGCTGTTTATGATATCTAAAATATATATTTATTTTTAATTCTTTATCAGAATAATATGTTAAAACTAAAACTAACTTTATTCAACATTTTGTTAGAAAACTTTAACCATTTAAACTGAATTATAATTTTTTTAAATAAAATCGTAAACCGTCAAAGGAAGCTTTTAACAAACAAAAAACAAAGTTACAGAAGATGTTCAAAATGCCCTCCGTCCATTTTCAAGCAGGCACGACATCTTTGTCTCAACGATATTCGAACTCTTTCGAAAACACCCTCCTTGGTTTGGATTTCTTGATACTTTTGGTTAATCCGTAGCTGCAGCTCTTCCAGGCTATTTACAGGAGTACCATACACTAATGTCTTGAAATATCCCCAAAGAAAGAAATCTAGAGGGTTCAGATTAGGCCGGACCTGTTTTATGGCCTTTAAGATCGAATGGGACATTCATAACCCACTTGTTTGGGATTTTGAAAGTCCGCACGCTTTTCCTTAAATGTTCGGGCAGGGATTGTCGATGATCGCTTGATTGGTCCATTTATTTTTAACAAATCAAATGGATGGGGTTTAGTATCTCGAGTTCCTTCATAATGATTTGCCTGAACATCTGGATGATGTGCCCTTAGCGGTCCGACTCCAAATGTGGTTTTTAGGTACGATGAATTGGAATAAAGAACCGGTACCATGGGCGCCACGATCTCCTGACTTAAATCCTTCAGACTTCTTTTTGTGGGTATATTTAAAAAATGAAGTGTATCGTACAGAAGTGGACACTATTAATGATTTACGTGAACGTATCATAGCTGCTGCCAATAACTTACGAGCTCAAAACGTACAAGATCCAGAAACATTATTTGTGTTAGTTACTGGGTAAGACGGGTCCAAATGTGTTTATACTTTGATGGACAACATTTTTAACAGTTGATGTAACATCAGGTGTGTCAAATTATTTTATTAATACCAATCACAAATTCGTTTTATGAATTAATAATAACAATAGCGGCAAAAGTAGGAAAAACTTATAGTAGGGTTCATCTTTATACAAAATCTGTGAAAAATTCGAGGTAGTAATATTGTTGTAGTATTTTCAGTTTGTATATTTTTTATCAAAAATCTGACGATGTGACGTTCTTCAGCATCACTTAAAATCCCTGTGGCCAAAATTTTATTAATTTGTATCGAGCCTTAAAAGTTTTAAGTTTATTTAATTTATGTTTTTATTAAAAATTAAATGATTGTTAATTTAAAATATTGTTCCTCTATTTGCTTCACAAATTAAAATGTTAACGTAAGAGCAATACCATTACAATAACTAATAAAATTTGTCAAAAAATTAGGTACATACAAAAACGGTGGTTAGTAGGTAAACGCAAAAAAATGAAATTCTGAAATGTTCGAAAATAAACAAATAAAAACAACTTAACAAAAATATTAATAAACGGAAGGAGAAATCGAATACTGAAGTTGTTTTCATTTGTTTATTTTCAAATATATCTATTCTTTTCGTTGAAGTAGGTACCTTTTGTGTAGGTAATTTGTTGAAATATATTTTATGAGTTGTTTTACATTAATATTTCAATTTGTGAAGTAAATATCGGAACAATATTATAAATTAACAATAATGTTCAGATATTTCCTATGCCTTCCAATGTTTTTAATCGAAATACAAATTCAATAAACTTGAAACATTTAAGGCTATATAAAAAAATTATTGAGAAAATTTGGGCCACAGTGGTTTTAAGTGGTGCTAAAGAACGCCATGTCATTAGATTTTTAATAAAAAAAATAAATATTTTTCGAAATAATGGACTGCAAAAAATCATAGTAGACTGCGGATTAGCTACAGACTCATTGTAATAGTTTCAACAAGTACATCTAGAAGGCTAATATACATATATAAAATCTTTAAAATTGCACGTACCAAATTTTTTTTAGAAGTGTCCTAATATTTTGTAAACTTATAAAAAATGTACGTTTTAACAATTACATTACAGCATTAATCCTAATTTGATCCTCTCAACCATTATAATAAAAAATACTAGAAAAGGAAACTGCATTACATATAATTGTCTCTTTTTAACGTGTTTCATTTGTACATTCTGTTATAGCCTTGTGTATTCAGAATAGCATAAAGGATTTTGCACGTGTACAATGGCGTTTATATGATAATGTACAAAAACATACACCCTTGAAACACAATAACTTTAACTTCAAAGCTAGCCTATTTCCGGGGGTTAGGCTCTCCGACCAGGTGCAATCTTGGAGAAATTATGGCTCGGCGACCTCTTTTTTTAATGGCCCATTCATAGGTGGTCCGGTTAACCCTATAAATATTCTACGCCTTAAAACTTAATTGCCTTAGATTAGTGTGGTAGTTTTTTAAATAAATGGTCCTAAATTACGGACAACGTGCACCTTTATTTGTTAGGTGTTAAAGGTGTTCAAACAAAATTAAAATGTTTTCATTTAAATGGTTTTACCGCGCAGATAAGCATCGCCTTAAATTCTTAACCCTCGGATCAAATTTGGATTCGTTTTATAAACATCATTAGTACGTCTAGATGTCCCATTTTGATATTATCATCGCTAGCATATTGTCCTTTAATTTTAATAGGATATAATATTATTATTTTCTTTAAAGGCAACAAATAATTTTAGACATTTAAGAACTAAACAATATATAGCTAAACAAATAAGGAATATTATCTCATGCTACCTGCGAATATACCGAAGTAAAACGAATATATAACGACAGAAAGCGTTGTATCATACAAATTTTTAGGTACAATAATGTTTCAAAATACGTATTTTTTAAATTTAACGGTAGATGTAAATATTGTTATAACAAATGCATAGTTCTGTATATTATATTATCAACTTTTGTTTAGAAATATGTGAAAATAATTGTCAAAATGTGGGGCTACAATATCAAAATATGTATAATAATGGGAAAGTTGATGTCGACTTCTGATATAACTGGAAGCGGTGGAGAGTTCTATACAGGGTGAGTCAGTCATAATGTCATTAATTTTAAGGGGAGATAGGGAATAATGAGTATAATGCCAATACGCGATTAAAAAAATCTAAATGCATGTTTGCGCCGAAAAAACCCCTTTTCAGATTATCATTGATCGCTCACAGCCTTGGTCGTTTACAGCTCACAGTTCAACTCGATGTCGACCTGATGCAATGTTGCCAAGTTCAAATATTTTTCTAGTACCTACCTACCTAGTACTACCTACTATTTTAGAATATAATTTTTTCTTGGTCAGTTCAACTTCAGCCAATAATAATTTAAAATGTTAATATGCAATAAAATCAAATAATTCTATTAAAAATTGCAAGTAACGTGGTCCACTCAGGTTTTGCGGTAGAAAATACGGTCCAATCAAACGATACCCATACGTTGACAACAAATCGCATCTGAAAGCTAAACCGACAAGTAGCATGTGGAATTTCCTCTGAGCAAATGTAGCTGTTATGACTGCTAAGAAATTAGCTTAGTTACATTGCAATCACAAAACTCCAACGTATCTAATAAAATACCAAAAGTGCTAAATGGGGGTAAATTTGAATAACGCTGAAGTGTTAGACGATATTATGTACGAGGTTTGTTCAAAAGAAAAGGTGAATTTTGAATTTTCGCGGGCTGTGTACATTCGATTATCGATTTTTTTTTTGTTATGTTGGTACACATGTGTTACTCATATGTTGGCATTATCAGTCAATTTGGATAAGTAGTTTGTAGTTGACAACTGAAAAGGTTAGTCACGTTTGTGTGTGTTCTTCGATTTTTGACATTTAACAAAAATGGATTAAAGAATATGTATTAATAAATATGAATAAAGGCTCCAAGGCACTTGAAATGTTGACTGTGGCATTCGGCGAGTCCACTTTGTCTCAAAAAAGTGTTTATAAGTGGTACAAGCGCTTTACAGAAGGCCGAGAAGATGTTGATGACGATGAGCGTCCTGGAGTTGCAACCACGTCAACAAGTGAAGAAAACATTGAAACAGTGAAAAAAATTGTTTTGGAAAATCGTCAAATCACTATTAGGGAAGTTGCAGAGAATGTTGGCAATCGGCTCATGCCATGCAATTTTCTCGAATGTTTTGGGCAGCAAAGTTTGTTCCAAAATTGCTTAATTTTGAGCGTCGCATTAGTATCGCTCAAGAGTTGTTGAAGGACGTCAACTACGATCCAGGTTTGCTGGTCATAACTGGTGACGAAACGTGGGCATATGGTTATGACGTCGAAACCAAGGCCCAATCATCCCAATGGAAGCGGCCAGATGAGCCAAGACCGAAAAAAGCACGCCAAGTTCGATCAAATGTGAAGGTTTTGCTCACTGTTTTCTTCGATTACAATGGCGTGGTGCATCATGAGTTCTTGCCAACAGGTCGTACGGTTAATAAGGAATACTACAAGGAAGTTATGCAACGTTTGCGTGAAGCAATACGGCTCAAACGATCGGAATTGTGGAAAAACAACAACACCCTATTCATGGCTCAACCACCGTATTCACCAGATTTGGCTCCCTGCGAGTTTTTCCTATTCCCAAAACTAAAGAGACCAATGAAAGGAAAGCGTTTTGCCACAATTGATGAGATAAAGTCAGAATCGAAGAACGAGCTGATGGCCATACCGAAAATCTCATTTCAGAAGTGCTTCGAGGATTGGAAGAAGCGCTGTCATAAGTGCATTATATCTGAGGGGGATTACTTTCAAGGAGAAAAAATGGATATTGATGAATAAATAAATACTTTTCAAAAATTCAAACTTTACCTTTTCTTTGAACAAACCTCGTATGTAAATATGATGTGGCAGCGATGTTTCTTCCGGAATTCGATTGTCGTATGGGTGCGTCATCAGAAACTTCGTAGCGCACCAGGAGCGTCGTGTTACTGATTTTTATAACGTGATTTGTATTTTTTTTAAAGGTCGAGTAAAAATTTGTTTTTCGATTTTCTGCCTTTATTAGCCCGAACCCGAATACGTGGTTAAAATTAATGACATTATAACTGACTCACCCTGTATATTTAATATACAGTGATTTTCCGGGTTGTTATGCCGTGATCTCGGTAACTCGTAGCTGCCAGTTACAGAATTAAAGTGCACATCCCTAGCCTTAGCCGGGATTCTTTGACCTGCCCTTTTTGTCCTCGAGCTAGGCTCTGTGGGGACAGACCCGCTGTCGATATGTCCCGAAAACAACCATGTCATGTTGCCAGATTTTCAAGTTTTTGGGAACGGAATATTCCCAAATAACAATCGATGCAATTCCCAGTAGAACACTTTGTATGGTTAAGTATATATTGATTTAGGTATACTACTTTTAAAATCTATTTCACATTTTAAAATAAATAGTTGTTTACTAATATCTATCAAATCACTCCCACAAATGGATAGTATTATTTAGTTTATGTTTTCCATGGCTTTTGCGTAAAAGGCTAAGCCAGTATATATTTGGGCGGTAGACAGTTTTGGTTATATTGAGGCTAAAAATGAATATGTAACGGCAGGAACATCACTGGTGCTAGTATCTTACAAGAGAAATTTATACACGTAAAAGTATCGCTTCACTATACACTGTACCAAATCTCATCTCAACATCTCAATCGGTTTTCGAGAAATGAAGACAGACAATTTTAAACAACCTGTATCTCGAAAACAAAGTATTTTCGGACCCATGTCTATATACATTTTTTTCATGAAACCTGCAACTAGATTTTCTTAAAATCATTCTGTAACACCCTGTACATCTATCTATTTCATGTCATCTGCGAATATTCAAAGGTACTGAATTAAAACGAATATATACCAACAAATTTTTCAGGTACATATATGTCTTTCAAAATACATATTTTCTTAAACTTAACTGTATTTATAACATCAACTGACAATGTTCCGCTTCTAATAGAGTTAGAATAGCAAAATAACGTGCGTCTTACAAAACGCTTTTTAATAATCGCATGCAAATAATATTAAAAATGAAAGTTCTTATTAAGTATTGGGCGGAATTATAAAATTTAAAGTCTGTTGTAAAGAGAATTGTAAGAGCTTTCAAAATAAATATTACTCATCCCCAATGCCATTTAAATATTTCAAAAATACCAGCAAAGAATGCTTTAATCTAAAATCGACGGGTTTGAGCGTTTTTCTACAATCTTGACGCAGTTCCTGAAAATGGCTCTGTTTCGTTTTCATTTGGCCGCCCTGTATACTATAATGTAATGTAGTTTAGGTTCTTTACGAATACCAAAAATCAACTTCTATTCTTTATCTATTTCTAGAAAAAAATTTGGGTACCTCGACGCACACTAGCATACGTCCATTTTTTTTTCTTAATAAATTAATACTACAAAATCTATAACTCCTAGCTAAATAGATTTTATACAAAAGAACCCTAAATTTTTCCGTAGAATTCAACACTGTAATAATATATAGGGTGTCTCATTTAAAATACGGAAGTTGATATCGACTTCCAGTGTAACCGGAACTGATACAGAGTTCTAGATATTTTAGTTGTGTTTGCTTCGAGACTTTGTTACGTTGGTAAATTTTCTTCAAATTTTTGGGATCAGTATTTCTCCAGATAACGATCAACGCAATTGCCACTGGGACGCCCTGTATAGATGCGTTTACATTGTAGTTGTTTAGTTACAACTGTACAAAATATATATAAAATAAATAAATATATATGTTTTTCCATAACTAATAACTAGGCTTTTTCTTGATAAAAATACATTTAGTTCTTCTTTACATACATAAAGATCTTAGGAAAATATTTTTCTGTTTTTTTTAATCAGCGTTTCTTCTATTTACTGAGATATTTTAAGGATTTAAGTACCTAGATCAAAGAAATTTGAAAACATTAACAACAAATATTTTAAACATATATTTAAAAAAATTGAAACGTGAATGGTCACATACAAAATTTTAACTTCTTGTAAGTAGTAAAGATGTCACAGCTGTAGAATGTGTCTAAAACCTGTGCTGTGTATTTCGATTATTTTGTTCTATCTAGTTCACTCCATGATGTTATTGAAAGCCTTGACATAACACAGTCACAGTGAAATAATAGTAACACACTATTAAAAGCATCCATTAATTTTAATCAAAACAAGTGAATTATCTTTATTTTCGTGAGCATCCTGCTGTCGCCACTGAATTCCGAATATTTCTATGAAACTGGGCAATTAATTCCTATCTGAACCAATTATTTTAGTTTTTATTGCGAACATAAAAAATAACTGCGTCCATTCGTACAAAAAATGAACTAAAAGTAGAGAATTTAATAATGTAAATTAATTTATTGAGATAATAAATAACGCAAATAGAGCGAATTCAAAGTGAATGTGTGTACGCAAAACCTTTAATCTGAATTTGAAATTGAATTTGAATAATAATACATATATTTAGAGCATAAAATATTTAGTACATTTGCAGATTAATTATTTGTAAATGTAACTAATATAGATACAGACTTCTGGCAACTGATAATAATGTTCGTCTTTAACCATTAGTAGAATGGCAACCATTGACAGCTGCTACGGGAATTAAATTTGATAAAATAGATAGAATGTACAGGGTGTCCGAGAATATGTAGGAAATATCGAGTGCAGATAGAACATGAACAAATAAGATGACAAGTTCCTGTAACATTTTTTTCTACAGGCTCTCTCTACGGAGATATGTGTACCTGAAGAACTCCGCTGGAAATCGGTTTTTCTTGAGTAACTTAATAAAATTTCATAAAAAGTTAATGTGAGGGACACTAATAACGACTTCTTAAAATAGTGCCCTTGAAACATATTTAGCTTTTATAGTTTACCAGGAACAGGTTTACAATTTAATGCTTAAATTTGTACCACCCTGTATGATAAACACTTTAAAATAATAATACAAGGTTATATGGTGAATTTATAATTTATTTTCCGAATACAAAAAAAAAAATTGAGCTCTTCAATCGTCCTCGCCACCAAAACACAAGATTTTCCAGGGCAATGTCATTTGACGAAAGACTTGCAGTTCGTTTCAGGTTAAGTAAATGGAGGTTGTTGATAAGCGAGGGTGTCCGACAGCTCAGCTATACATTCACAACTTAACTGGTCGAATTTTTCTTGCACTGAAACCAATATCTGACTTTTGTGGGAACAGAACTTACGTTGTACTAGCGCGGCCAAGTATAGAAATTGCAGGCCACCGACACGACTTGCAGTGACAGTCGTTGCAGGTGATGGTGCATGCATGTGCTGGTCTAGTGTGTGATGCTCCATTAAATGACATTGGAATCTTCATGAACATGCTTTGCCAGTGTTTCTATTGTGTAGATCCGTGCAGCCATAATGTGCGCGATCTTTAACGGTTCCATTGCATGCAGGCAGAATGATGGTGGACGAAAACCATCAACACATAATGAATCAGTTTCTGAATTCTGGTTGTTAATTTTGACGAACAGCTTGCAGATTTTGACTTGTCAGAGAACTGTCTATGAATGGTGATTCTACTATAATTGTAAGAGAATGGGGCCGTTTAATGGCCTGTAGGCTCAGCCTGAACTCTCGGAAGAATCCACGAAGAATTGTCAGTGATTTCAATTTTAACTTATTTTCTAGACTTCTGATAAAGAAATATTAATTTTTGTACAAATTTATTGGTATAGGAACGTGGTCTATCTTTTAAGTTAACTACCTACAATATACAGGGTGTCTTGCAAGTCGTTACAACAATTTTAGGAGGTAATAGAATACTTGATTTTGAGTCGAATGAAACAAACGTACCTATATACCAAGTGTTACAATATTTGTGATAATAAATTTTTTAATATTTTTTAATTTACCGTACTTTTCAACAATTATTGTAGAATTGTAGAGGAAAAACAAACGTTTTTATAACAAATATTTTGTATACATTTTTTATTAGGAATGAATGGATTATTTAAATTATTTAACCAATAAAATCCAAAGTGGCTTCGTTACTTACCTAGAACTGCATAAACATGGTTTTTCGACTTTGTAAAAGCGAAGTCAAATTTAAATGTAGATTTGACTTAAACCTTTATGTGTAGGTTTATTTAGATATTATTAAAAACCTACCTAAGCAATACTCTTTCAGTTCTTAGCAATAGTTTCTTGATAAACATTTTAAAAATTAGGGAAATTAATCTTAACATGTTTAAGTATACAGGGGGTGCAGTAGCCAAAACAAAGGACAGTCGTTTAGTATGTAATAAAAATGGTTTACGAAATGAAGATATTTGCACTTTACACTTTAACTGAGATTCAAACGTTCAAATATTTTTTCTATGTTTTAGTCAATTCTTCTTTTATATCTGACAAATGTAAGAAAATCAGATTCTTATAATAATTGTGAATTATATTTTGGTAAAACTCCAAATTCGGTATTTAAAGAAAAAGTTAGCTACGTCAGTGACTGAAATAAATAATGAACCCTTTTTTAAATTCTTTAAATATACTCGCGTCAAGAATTCAAACATCTTACGTCATGGTTAACATTAGGCGATTGTCTTTATTGTCAACGTAATTTTCGATATTTGGTGGCGTTAAAAACAACATTTTTTTGCAATTTAGTGCAATATATAATGCAAACATTTAGTGTAGTATATAGTTTTATTACTCTCAGTTACAGTTTCTTAAATATTTTGATAAAAACATAATGAAGTAATTATTCATTTGTTCGTATGACGTAAGTCGTCTGAATTCTTGAATTATATTTTCTTATCGTCAATATATTTACATATTCTTATAATTCAATAATAATAACTATTATTTACCTAATTCCCTCCCTTGAGTGCCGATAATGTTATTGTTAGTGGATTGGTATCTCTGAAATTATTGACAATTATTTTCTTTTCTGTTGGTATCTCTATTCTTTCCCTCCAAGATATTTCTTTAAAATAGTTTTTCGATATAGTTGGAAAAAACAGTCAGCTCTCTGCTTTTCAAGGTGTGCACGACCACGTGGCCAAAGCCTTTTGTGGAAAATTGGAACCACCCTAATTTGGGATTTAAAGTGCTTTTGGTCAAATATTTATACATTTATTGGTCATAGTGTTATTAAAAGTATAGCCGTTTTGGAATTTTGTGTAGTCAACACTACTTGTCCAGCATGTGTTACCATCCACGCCGTCTTACCATCTCCTTATATAAGAAAATCCTCTATGAATGAGGAATGTACCTTATAATAATATTTGTATTTATCTTTCATTCGTCTGACGCGATTCTTGTTACTAAGGAAAAGTATTTGTTTCATTTCCTTCAAGTAAACATTATCACTTTTATTTTACATAAAATAAATTCCTAAGCATTCCTTGAATAATTTTGTAAAAGTAAAAAAATACGCCGTTTCATGTCATAAATGTCTAGTTGAACTGGAATTAGATCCCCAAAAGACCTACCATTTCAGATATTATTTTTTGTAGCAATCTCCAGATACCTCTTTTGTCTCGTACTTTCTGTTCTGTTCGCTACTTGAAAAAAAAACATGATATTTTCTCTAACCAATATCTTAGTTAAATATGTGATGTAGAAGTTTCCATCATTCTTTTATAACTGATAAAAATGCGTGGAAATTCCCTGTTTTGTTGTGCTATTTTTACATAATATCATTGTATAAATAAATAATTTACTGATAATTTTTAATTTGCATTATATATTAAGGAGGTATGTATGTGATAATAACACTACTATGGAAATATTTACTTTTACTCATGAAATTTTACAGAATTCTTCATGTAATTTCTGTACTTACAGCTTTTTAGTTGTGTGGTAGACAACAAAAAGTAAGTATAAGATTATGTTTTGTAACGTGTACACTTGCAGCTTATGCTAATTTAAATATTATACAGTTCGTAAATATAATGAAAACGGTACGTTGTTTGCATGCTTGCATCAAAACTACTCTATTACTTTTGTTTAAATCATACAACGACATTGATTTCAAATAACATATTTATCATTATAACAGCAGTACTTAGTAGATAATAGTAATAGTTTTCATCAGATGCAATGCTCTCTCAGTTCTTAGTAAAAGTTTCTTGATAAACATTCTAATAATTAGAAAAATTAATCTTGACATGTTTAAGTATGCAGGGAGCGCATTCGTTAAAACAGAGGACAGCCGTTTATTATGTAATAAAAATGGTTTAATGGATTTTATTGCTTAAATAATTTAAATAATCCATTAATTTCTAATAAAAAGAGTACCTATAGAAATATTTGTTACAAAAAGGTTTGTTTTTCTTCTGCACTTCAATAATTGTAGAAAAGCACGGTTAAAAATTAAAAAATTAATTATCGCAAATATTGTAACACTTGGTATAGAGGTATGTTTGTTTCAATGGAATCAAAAAATTCACGTATTCTATAACCTCCTAAAATTATTGCAAGACAACCTGTATAATTTTATTGTAACATATGCATATTGTTCATGATTTATTTTTTACATTCCAACTTAAAAATTTCAATGTATTAATCAATAAAATTACAGTGGCGGAAATTTATTACAGTGTACTTATTTTATTTCCAAAATTATTATGTAATTTTTATCAGTGTAGGCATAGAATTTTCATTAACATATAATTTAATTTTCATTAAATATAAATAATTTTTTATCCTGGAAATACGCATTCGCACATTAAGTTAATTTTTTGTTTTATTTTTTTATAACAAAAATACTGAAGTTTCCCACACATCCACTTCACTAATGTAAATTTACTGCGAATCATAAATTGCAAAATATGTCACGAAGTCGCACTATATAAGGTATAAACTAAAAATTCTAGTTAAATGTGTGATTTATACATGTGTATGTGTCGGCTAGGTAAAATATATTTTAGGTTGTCATCACTGTTTTTATGCGTCTGCTATAGATATCTGTTTTTATATTCATATTTATATCAGACAAGTTAATGCTGTGTCATAAATTTAAATCTCCACATTAAAAAATGAAAAATGGCCCAATTTATTTTACATTGCATCGGATGCTTTTTGGAGTAGGCAGCTGTTGCTTGTTTATTAATCTCCTAAGGGGAATTTTAAAAACGCACATTTCGATGCATCCACAAATTGTATTGATTAAAAATCCTATTGAAATGAACTGGTTTAAATGATACCCCAGGTCATTTTATCCAGAACCCTGCATTTTATTACATGATCAATTTTTGTTTATTATACGTAGGTAGATACAATAAAAAGTAGATTTACACTGAAAAAAGAGATAAAAGATTCTTTAATGTTAAATACTTTATTTTTTGTTTTAAATATAAAAGTTGTTGAAAGTTGAATGACTTCTGGCGGTAAGAAATTCAGCTTTAGGTAGGTAGTACTTTCTAGGAAATGTTAAAATCCATATGGTAAATATATCAAACCCTTTGTTTTAATAAAGTTTTAGGCCAGTACTTTAAAACATCGCAAAAATTGCAGTGTTCTGATTTTTTGGGATGTTGTTAAGATAGAGACCAATATTATTATTTTATATATTTTTAGATGTTAACAATATTGTGTGAAACTAACTACTCTATGGGCTAAGCCCCAACCAGCGTTGAATTACGCCCAGAATATCTACCCATATACCATATATTATTAGCTTTTGTAACATTTTTTACTGTATTAGAAAGGTATTTTAAGCTAATATAAATCATCTCCTACAATTTTAGCTTTAGCCCACAGAGTAGTTAGTTTCACCCAATATTATTAATACCTAAAAATATATATAAAAAAAACATTACATAAAGGGTAAACGTCATATTTAATTTAATTTGACAGACTAAACTCACTTATGTCATTGTCGATATTTAATTTCTAATCATTTTAATTTATATAATAATATGGTTAAATATTTGACTCAACTTAAAGGAGGCAAGAAGCAATCCTAAAAATGCAGAAATAGGTCAGATCTCATCTATTGTTGTTGAATTTTCGAGATCCCACTGTCAAAAGTGAAATTAGATATTTATAGAGTGGTTCCATTAAACCAGGTGAGTGAATTTAGATAAATTTCTTTAGATAATTATTATTGAATAGAACTTTGTCTGTGGAATTGTTCATTAGCATACCTAGATGTTTGGTATCAGAGAGCATACATATGACTTCATTATTCATTAAAAAATAGATTTCAATAGTGTTAGTTTCTGGCTTATAACTTCAGGCATTTATAAAATTTTGCTATCTGACTTTACTACATTCAATTACCTGTTTTATTCTGAAAACATAATAAACAAAGGTAATAAATAAAGTTTTTTAATATTTCAGGAGAAAGGCAATCAGAAGCAAATAGCAATAAAAATTTATTAAATTAATTTAAAAAAATGAATAAATCTTAAATATCATTATTCATTACTTTTACTTTTAATTATATCTCAAATAAAACCATATATATGGTACTTACCCAACAGCATTCTCGTCGTAATTGTCAAGAGCGAATCTATATTGTAAAAAAAGGAATGTTACGTTTAACAACAGCATAAGTTCACCACTTCACCATTAATAATTATGGCATTACCTACGCAGTATTTCTAGTATGTATCTATGGCGCATAAATACCTTAAAAACGGAGATATACAAGAAACAAGCGCTTGCTTACATCACCAATATACACGCGTCAAGAATTCAGACGTCTTACGTCACGGCTGACGTTCCACATTTGTTTTTATTGTCAACGTAATTTTCGATATTTGCTCGCGTTAAAAACAATCATAGTTTGCAATTTAGTGCAATATATAATGCAAACTTTTAGTGTAGTATTGTCACGGAATTTGCCCCACTCACGCCCAAATCGACGACTGTGGTACCGCGAATTGCTAAGATTGCCCCAATCGCCCCTACACGATTCTATTAAACAAACAAAATGTCGTGGATCGAGACGGGACTGGGGAACAATGGGGAATCGACGAGAAGCATTCGAGTCGTTCGGGAAAATGGATCTAGAGATGCTCGAATATATCTAGAATATTCGTTGGGTCTATAAAAGAAGAATAAACGGCCGAGTTAGTTAGTCTTGTATTACAGTCTTGAATTGAAGCGTTTAGTTGGAGAGATCAAAGTGATTTACATAGCGATTAATTAAATAAGTGTTTAGTTGAGTTGTAATTAGTGTTCAGTAGTGTACTGAGTAGTTAATAAAGAAGTGATTAATTAACGGATTATTTTTCTGGTAGTAGAAAAATTCGGATTGGGAAATCCGTGACAGTATATAGTTTTATTACTATCAGTTGCAGTTTCTTAAATATTTTGATGAAAATATAATGAATTATTCATTTGTACGCGGTGTAGAACAAACTACATCTATCGGCCGTTTGCTACTCCATGCCGGACACGAGCGTGTTTACATGCAGTAGACACCATTGAAAGCTGTCGACCTTTATCGCGTTCGGCGATAAACGATATTTTGCAAACACGGAATTCCAGGAAACAACTACTCTGCGGGCTAAGTTGTTTCCTGGAATTCCGTGTTTGCAAAATATCGTTTCTCGCCGAATGCGATAAAGGTCGACAGCTTTCAATGGTGTCTACTGCATGTAAAACGCTTCGTGCCTGTAACATTTTCAGTTCGGCATGGAATAGCTAACGGCCGATAGATGTAGTTAGCTCTACACCGCGTACTCATGGTCCCTTCTGTCGGGTTAGACAGACGAAAGCAGCTAGGATTATTCGTCGGATACCTCACCTATGGCATACTGATGATAGCTAATAAGCTCGAAACCGGTATATGTCTGGTGGGCGTCTGACGAATGACTCTAGCTGTTGCTATAGGTTTTCCAGGTGTAATTCAATGCTGGTCGGGGCATTAGTCCGCAGAGTAGTTGTTTCCTGGAATTCCGTGTTTGCAAAATTATTCATTTGTTCATATGACGTAAGTCGTCTGAATTCTTGTCGCGAGTATACCATAATCTGCATCTGTATCCATGGAAACAAACCGCACTGAATTGCGTATGTCACACCAATGTTATCGCGTTATCGGCCACGCGGTTTATTTGCAATCTGCGGCATATTATTAATATAAATATTTTAATTATTACGTGATTATTGCCGCCAGACACAAGTTCAGACTTCTCGATATATTTGAAAGATTACCACACATTAATACACTTCAAACCAATATAAAATGTATGCAATTTCCCCAAAAGGCGAGGTAGTCACAAACTATTCCATTCAGCATATACTAAAGGTTAATGATTACTATGATTTGAAAATACATAACTTGCAAGTCCTTCCTTGTATAACGGTAGCTGTTGAAATTACGGATCAACGAATATTGCGTCATATTCTTTGCACGGATTTTTGTTAGTAGTGACTTACCAAATAAAGAAACAAACATTATTGATCCATTGAGAATCCACACTTTGTTAACCCATTACAAAATCAAAGACATTCTGTATGTGTGGTGGCATTGAATGTCATGTCATTGGACCGTACTTCTATGAAGATGTGTTGAAGAGTATAGAATATTTGCATCTCTTGTAAGAAGAACTCCCATATTTAAATACTTTTTTCAAGAAACAATGGATTGGAATAATGGACACATAAAATGGGGTGTGACTCCTCTGGATTTCTTTTTATCAGTTTTCATTAAAACCCTTAACGTACCGTTCGGGGTCCTTTCGGGACCCCAGACACAGTATTCCTGTAATATTTTGGGTATTTGAACATTTTGGCAACATTGCTTCTAGCTATACATATTAACATCCCCTCTGCTGTTACTCTCAGTGCCGCATGAAGTTTCGTTGCGTTCGGACCGAGTTACAGTCGATTTAGGTAAGTGGGGTCTCGCAAGGACCCTCATGGATGTTTACGGTCGCTAAATTTGTTGTGATTATAATTTATTTTTCTTTGATTTTTTTTTCAGTTTTTACAAAAAATGGATTTTAAGGGTCGTTGGGAGCAGACACGACTTTTGTCGCAAAGGGAACTAAAAGAACTGGCTAAAAATCTTGATTTAGATAATTCCGATTTAGAAAACGTTTACGAAAGCGAAGACGGCCGAGAAGATGGCGATCAGAATGTCTTGGAGACCGTTTCTGAAACAGAGGATAATATAGAAACTAACAGTGAAGAGGAGTCCGATGCTGAACCAACCGAGGTAGAAAATATTACATTTGGTCCAAAATATATGGCAAAGTCTGGCATGTCATGGGAAAGTCGTCCGTTTGTGAGATTTAGAAGATTACAAAGAAATATTATAAATGCGCGCCCTGGTCTTACGCAATATAGTCAAGGTGCTAATACCATTTTGGACTTTTTTAACCTCCTTTTGACAGCGGAAATCAAAAATATTATACTTCAACATACCAACGAAGAGGCTCTTAGATCATATGCTGAGTGGAATAAAAAATTTCCCCAAAAGCAAAAGGAGTGGAGGATGAGAGACGGTTGAATTGGACAGCTTCTTAGGCGTTTTGATAAAAGCGGGTGTGCGGGAATCTATACAAGAAATGTGGTCGTCTGATGCTTCCATTAGACGCTCTTTCTTTACTGCTGCCATGTCCCGTAACAGATTTGCAGAAATATCAGCATTTCTACGCTTTGATGATAAATTGACTAGAGCTGAGCGAAAACAAGAGGATAAGTTAGCTGCCGTAAGCCAGGTGTGGAATATGTTTGTATCCAACTGTCAAAATGCCTTTGAACCATATGAACTTTTGACTGTTGATGAACAACTGGTATGTTTTCGTGGCAAATGTCCATTTCGACAATATATAAAGTCCAAACCCGGTCGTTACGGCATCAAAATTTGGGCAGCTGCTGATGTTAAAACCTCATACTTGTGCAATCTTCAGGTATATACAGGAAAATCATTGGATGGTGTAATAGAACGAAATCAAGGCTTTCGTGTTGTAAAAGACTTGGTGACAGCTTATCACGGCAGTTGGCGAGGAATTACAACAGACAACTTTTTTACCAGTGTATCACTCGCAAATTATTTGCTAACAAAGTACCTTACTTTACTTGGAACTGTTAGGAAAAATAAACCAGATACACCAATACAACTAAGCCTAAAAGGGAGACCTGTTGAATCTTCAATATTTGCTTTCACTAAAGATCTAACGATGGTATCATATATCCCAAAAAGAAAAATAGGATGGTGCACATACTTTCTACACAACATGATAGTGACTTGATTTGTCAGGAAAAAAACAACAAATCGTATATTATATTGGACTATAATAAGTCAAAAGGTGGAGTCGATAACGCTGACAAACTTATCAGGGAATACTCCTGTAGCCGGAGGACCGCTCGTTGGCCCTATAGACTGTTCATGAACATGTTGGACATCTGTGCCATGAACGCCTTTATTTTGTCCGTTGAACAAAATCCAGAGTGGAAGACAAGTGTGTCATGGCGACGACATTTTTTCTTACTTCAGCTAGGCGATGATCTTGCTCGTAAAAACATGGAAACAAGAGCTAAATATAAACATAAGTCGTATGTGCTGTCGGCTCTAAAAGACTGTGGCATTGATTTACGTCCTGCAGATGAAGAGGTAGTTTCACCAGCCGCGCCAGCTAGGAAACGAGCAAGATGTTACCAGTGTTCTTGACAAAATGACAGGAAAGTCAATACGGTTTGCAGTTTTTGTAAGAAATTTGTTTGTGAAATACATAGAGAAAAAAAACAAAGTATTATTATGTAAAAACTGTGTTTCGAATGAAAATGTATAGTTTCTTTATAAAATATGAAACACAGTTTTGGCCCTTGTTTTTTTTTGCTATTATTTTAGTTTTGTTTTTTTATTGTATTTTATGTATGTATGGAGTTTATGTATTTTTTATTTATAATGCCTAATAAATATGTTTAAAAAATCTCAGTGGTCGTATTTTTAAACAAATATTTAAATTACTGTACTAAACGCATATTATTTTAGTGGGGTCCCAATGGGGGTCCTTCCATGGTAATTTACGTTACTTTTAAAGTTACGGTATGTTGAGGGTTAAGAATACAGTTTATAAAAGTGTGCCACAGAATGTATAACATTTAAAAGAAAATCAAAATACCTGTAAGAAGTTTAGGTACACCCAATAAGCTGAAAAACTCAACTACAAAAGAAGTTAGGCAGATTTATGTTTAGCTATAAGAGGAGGACATTTAGAAAATAGGTTATAATAATTTTGGTTATGTATCTAATATAATTTTTTTCTTAATTTTTTAATGTTTTTATTTTCTTTGTGATTATAAACGTCTCGATAATTTACCATCCTGAACAACTTTTTCAAGTAACATTTTGCTATATTTTCAGCAGAAAAGGCACTTTACCTAAAACCAAAACAGTTTTTACTCGGTGCACTGAGCATTTCAAATAGGATTATTTCAAAAATTGTTACTCCGAAGCTGCAAAAAAGTTACACACGCAAAATACCAAGTACCCACCTCAATGGACATTCTGGAAATAAATGGATTAGTCCATCAAATTGCTCATCAAAATTTAGCTGTGTATACCAAATTTCATTCATTTATCACAACGCGATTGAGAGATATTGCAAAAATATGATTTCCATTCCTCCCTCTTCAATGGGTCCCTGTGACCTTAGGAACATTTCCATATTCATATGAACTTTTTTACTTAGTTTTGATCATAGAATCGGTCTGTTCAGGGTTGGCAGCTAATTATGAGACACCCTGTATACATGTAGGTATCCCGTCACTTTAGACCACCCCCTCCACTTTCCTTTTAGGCCACGCCCCTCGCTCCTCTCGACCAATCAGATTGCAGCATTATGGCGGGAAATTCAAACTAATTTGAAATTTGACAGTAGCGTTCAAACTGGCGGGATATTTAAAATTAGGCGGGAAATTCAAACTGATTTGAAATTTGACAGTAGCGACCTAACCTAAGTTCAAACTGGCGGGATATTTAAAATTAAGCGGGAAATTCAAACTAACCTAACAGAAAAAAACATGCGCAGTAGGAACCTAATCTAACAGAAAAAACATGCGCAGTAGGGACCTAATCTAATAGAAAAACATGCGCAGTACGTCACACACAATTTTTGCTAATAACTAAAATTTGACACCGTGATTTAAATTAGGTAATTACTGTCACGTGCCAAAGTAGGGCCCCGCCCTCCCTAACCTATCAGAAAAACATGCGCAGTACGTCACACACACAATTTTTGCTAATAACTAAAATTTGAAAACTGATTTGATTGGTTCCTATCACGTGACGTTGTTATTTAAATGAAAAACTTTACTCTGTGCGCGATTTGAACCCGGGACCTCTCGCATGCAAAGCTGACGCGTTACCACGAGACCGCTTTGGCTATTAACAAAAGGTTACAGTAACTGCGTAATATATGAATCAGAGAGCGCTTGAAGGCGTCCCACACCAAGCAGTCTGAGCTATAACAATGATATTAAATAGAAATATTTAAGATTTTACAGGTGCTAATTACGGGTGATATTAAATAATTAGAAATATATATGATAAAAACTGGTAGCGCTGGGAATCGAACCACAGACCTTTGTGTCAGAAGTGGCGGCAAATTCAAACTGATTTAAAATTAGGCGGGAAATTCAAATTAACGAGAGTGGCGGGAAATTCAAACTGGTAGTAGAATAGCTATGCCGATCCTGCTCCACAATTCAAGATGGCGACTGGAGCAGGATCGGCATAGCTTTCAGCCGTCTACGTCACAATGTTTGGGAGGGGTTACAAGTTTGTAGATAGATGGCGCTAAGCTACTTTAATAATAATAATCGTATTATACTCATGCTGAGCGAAAGTGTTTAATCGATTTTCTTCTGATACAATGAGTGGCCGAAAGCGGGTTGTGTTTAACTTAGACAATAAGGTACAATAAAACATTCACCTGAAATATAAGACTTGTAGACAAAGGTTTACTTCAAATGTATATCAATATAAAATATTAATATTCGTTTTATGAATTTTTCATGCTTCGGTAATACACTGGAGCAGAAGATTTAGTATACAAGGATTTATTTATAGTATATGTACGAGGTAGAATAATAACATTGCTAATTCGATACAAATATTTTTATTTTACAACTAGGTATAATAACACATTGGTCTGAAATATAAGACCTGCAGACAAATACATATTAATAATCCTTTATGAATTCTTCATGCATCGTCTTGGACAAATGTAATGTCCGTTGTTAAACCAATTTTTCCTTTACTAACCAGATATACAGGTCGACTTCTTAAAGAATCGTTAAAGTTTTCAATACCTTCCTTCTCAAAATGCATGTAAAATCTTCTTGGTAAATAGCAGGAAAAATTTTCAGTTTCAGCCACAACACTGTCACCATATTTGGTTTTACTAAACCTCAGCTTCACTATTTTAAACTTTTGATTTATTTCTAAATCTTTCACATTTTTAATTTCTTTATATGAAGTTGCCTTGTTCAACTTTTGCAGATCCATGTTGAATATAAATGAATATAGTAGACTGACTGTTCAAATAAGTCTCATATATGCATATATATACCTTATACACCCTCCCACCCATATTTCTCTAGTACCCCTCCATCTCACATTTGGAATTATAATTTAATCTCCTACTTTTTATAGTAGAGAGGCTAATAAGTTGTACTGACACAACCAGCAACAGTTACTTGGAATCACTATTATCAAAGTAAGTACTAGGAACATGTTTTGATCCATCAGCACCCTCAAAATAATCCTTAGTTTCACATGTGAAACATTTTCTGTTTGGCAGGTCACAATCTCCACCACATTTGATGCACTTATACTTTACTGGAACAGGCATATTGCAATTAATAACACTTCGCTCAGCACGATTCTTATTTGATAATAATTGAAATAACTGAGTGTTACATACTTTTATAACAGCCCTTACACTAAACAGGTTAGGTATCCACAAAATAATATACAGAGTGATGAAAATAAAACTTTATTTTATAGTAATAGACATGCAACAAAACCTTTCATAGTAAATACGTGATCGATGATTATTATCTAAAACACTACTTATAATAAATGAGACATCATTGAATCTTCTTCGAAAGCGAGCTCTATCTCTATCCATCTGCATTTTTCTTTTTTATTGATAAGATTATACAGTTAGATTGCTATAGTAGCATCAAGTTTTCCATGGCATAAAGTACAGAATTTTATAAACTTTCCACAAATCCAGCAGACTTCCACGTGGCCGCAAGGTAGGAAAATTACGTTTCGCTTGCGTCTTTGACATATTTTGCAAGTTTTAGCTTCATCCGGTCCCCAGCATTCATCCTCAGGCACTGAATTTGGCATTACTTCGATTGGTCTCACGCCAGACATTGTGCTTGTTCACAGAACCTATCGCTACACTTGACTACGATATACTAAATAATAAGAATAAGATCTAATGATTAAATTCATCTTATTCATAATACTTTCGAAAGATTTTTGCTATACTCTTAAGTATCAAAGCAATTGTAGCAACTGTTATAAAGTAAATAAGCCCAGAAATTGTATGCATATCTGTTTTCGTATTCTCGGACGCTTCTAGGAGTGCATCTGCGTATACGTCTTCATAATCAGAGCAGTTTAAGAAAGGTAACGGTCGCCAAGTATCGAAATCTCCAATCGATTTATCTTGAAAGGTTATTCTCAACTTGTAGAATTTAGAATGTTCTGGAATCGCCGCAGCAAAGGTTCTCAGCTTCCCACCATTAACTATGGCATGAGTCATCTGAGTTAACGTATGCGAGCACGTGTCTGTGTCGTTGGAATTTCTGTAGCACACATACATTTCGTGTACGTTGCGGAAGTCATGTACGTACAACATATTTTGTAGTATTGTACTCAAGATGATGAAATTGGAACGTAAAACTACCATCGTTGTTACTTGGGCGACTATAAACGAATAAGCTACATAATGGTTTGCAAAGTCTTATATGGAGAGAGAGAGGGGAAATAAAACAGACAAAGATAAATAAGCACGTATATTAAACATATTAAAAGAAATACAATAATATTATAAAGTATTTGGTATTATAATTCTTGTAGGGGCATCCTTCGTTGTGGAAAATCGACCTGGATTCGTAAATACATCGTCCCACTTATCTCTAATGGTCATCTTCTGAAACTGTTTAGTCAGTGTACACTGGTTAGCGTATCGGGCTATATCGGATTTTAATTTTTGAATGTTTTTAAGATGTTCATCTAAGAAAGGTTGAAGAATTTTGGCAGTCATTTCAATTCGTCTCTTGAATCTTAGTCTGTCCACAGCGAAAAATTCCCAGTATCTACGTCGAGCTGCAGTGGACGCATACGCCCACGTTCTCATTTCGTACACTCTCGTAGATTTAGCGAAGGTAACTGTTTTCTTCATTGCGGTAATAGGTTGTACACCCAGCGGAAAAGATCCTCGCAATTTCTCTTGCTGCATCTGATTGTTTTATTGAAACTGTGATACGAACAGCAGCGATGCACATCTACTTTTGCAAGCGGTGGGAGGTTATCCCTGTAATTATTAAATTTTTCGACGTTTATCACCTTGGGCAATTGCCGGTTGGAGGAGGAGGAAGCCAATTGTGGTAGTATCTTCTCTAAATAATCCAGTTTTAGACGACCACTCATATAAATTATATCGGCGCACAGCAGATTATCGCCCAGTATAGCGTTCAACTTGTCGTATTCTATATCTCCAGACGAATAACGGATGCCGTTTATATTCTGTTCTGTGTGTCTTACTTGTTTCTGATTCGACCGAGACAAACTGCGAAAACTCGTAGGCGGTTTCAACAAATAATGGTTCACTTGACGCGCGTCCTGAATCGTTATTTCCTTGGGATACAATTCATAACCCCCGTTGGTACTCAGTAACATAAAACCCTCGATGTCTAAAACCACAACCTTCATCTCGGACGATTATCAAACGACTAACATATTGGTTTCAACAGCATCACATTTTTATGCTAGATTCTTAACGATTTCGCTAAGTGGGAGGTGTTCCATGATACAGTCGTGTACGATTATGCAGTAGGCGCTGGTATTAGCGGGAAAACTTCAATGCTTCAATGTCCAATCTTACATCCACGGTAGCCGATTTCATGCTTTCGTCTCGCCTCGAGCAGTCGATGACGAAAAGAGCGTGATTCTTAAAGGTGCCGTAATCGAGCAAAGATTTCTTCTGCTGGCTATTCGTGTAACTGGGATAAAACTCTGTGTATTTGTAGTGAGCTTCGACGTAGTTGTTCTTAACAAAATTTAATTGCATCCTCTCGTTGGGAAACTCTCTCCGTTTAGCGTTAATCTGATGTTGGTAATATTGATGTTATCAAAGCGGGTAGGATCTGTCGTGAAGTTGTTTTGTTTAGCCGTCTGGAAACCTACGATGACGTATCTGGGGCTTTCGATCGATGAAGTAGTCTTAACAGCCCAAATTTCTTTGGTAGCGCCAGCGGTGAGGGCGGGTAACATATGCAAATCCCATTGTCTATATGGTATCAGTATAGGAGTATCAGCTCTGATGGCTTTTAGTAGGCTAAGTTTTATTTCATCGCTAGGGTACAGCCGTTTAATTTTAACCTCGACGTTTTGAATGTCCAGCGTCACTGTTGTGTGGTCAGTAGCAACCTTTTCCTTAACTAGGAAACAATTGGAATCGTTACTGTTCCTTATTAATTTGATGCATTGCTTGCTGCACGTCACCACTCGGTAGTCGTTGAAAATGTTGAAAATATGCTTCAACGGAATGAGAAAATTAAAAGTTCCATCATCATTTAGGAAGGTGCATTGGGATAGTTCCATCCGGCTATGGATAAATGTTTAGAATCCTCGGCGCAATAGCACAAATACCCGCGAACGGTGCTCACTAGACCAACTTCGCGTATATTTTCCACTTCCTTGGCGTTTATTTCATATACGGCCGATGAAAACATAAATGCAGCTGCGTTGTTTACAAAGGATACGTCTCCGTTGCCGCCAGCCTTTGTAATCTTTCCGCTGATACATATGTGTCCGTCGTAGGTGGCATCGAAAACATCAGCCTGATTGATGGTAATTTCAATGACGTCGTTGTTTCGAAAAGACTTTACGTAGGGGTAATACGTTCGCCACTCCACCTTTGTATGGATTCGTCCATTGCGGGCCGACGGAAAAGATCGAACGTTTGATGGGATAACATTATAACCCAGAGATTTTAGAAACAATGTGTTCGTTAGAGACAAAGGCTTCTGTTGCTTAGCGAATGTGACTTTATCGTGAGATATTTCTCGCAATACTGACTTATGCCTCAATAGCGGTTCCCTTATATGACTAGAATTTTGCAGTGTGTTCTCGAAAACTAACATTATGTAAGTTTCTTAATCTCCAAGCGAACGATGATTTCTTCGCCTCTGAAATTTACAGGCTCAAAATTCTGGTCCAACACGTCGATTGTCAGAGTGCTTATTTCAGTTCTGTTTATAGGTAGGTAGATGAGGTGGTTCGGGGCTTCGTCGATGGCAAATCCAGGGTCGACGCTTACGGGAAACTCGTATATTGTATGTGATGGTCTGTCGTTGTAAAACGCTCCCGAAGTAATGTTACAGTCCAGGTGGATGGTGTGTACTTTTATAATATCTACCGGTAAATCTGATTTGTGGAGGTTCCTAGATGCTAGTATCTTTTTCGAAAATCCTAACGTCCTACCGATACTATCTTCTTCTTCAAAGTTCACCGCGTATTTGTCGCTGTATATTTCACACCTTAGAGTGTTATTATTAGGTTTTAGCGAAAATATCTGATCGGCTTTGGGGTCCTTGTCGATATTTAATACCCTTCTAATATAATTTTCAATGTCTCGAATTTCGTAGGCGCCCTCGGCAAATTCTATAACGGTGCCTTTCTTCGAGTCGTTGTTCTCGTACAAATAAATCTTTTGAGATGCTTCAATGTTTGGTATGCTGTTGTATGAGTGGAAACTAAGAAGAGCCAACCCGTAACTGAATTGTGGATCCAAACGTACGACGGGAGTAAAGTTGAATGTTAGAGTAGGTGTATGACTCTTTAGCGTCACCAATGTAGACATGACTGACGATGTTCATTAGATGGCGTTGCTTTTATAGAGAAACTGCAGACATAGGTGCCCGCAATTTATTTGATTATACTTTTGATAACGATCTGCGTTATAGGTTATGTTCACATCGTTGGCTCCCAAGTATCTAGCCAGTTCCTTGGGCGGTTTCAAATGTCCGAAACTATCAAAGTACTCTACGTTGTTGCCGTTTTTCCTATAAGCTACCCAGTGAGTGCCCCTATTCTTATTCAAGTCTAAATTTAAAATGGCACTTTCACGTCGTCGCGGACCCGAAGATGGTAACGTGTCTCGCATGAAAACTCCTCGAAAATATGGAATTCGTAGTTGTTTGGCGTATCTCATCAGGTCAGCGTCAGACAGTGGCTTATGGGGTAGCTTTATTGGTAGTTTTTTGCTTTTTCAAGAATAAGCCGTAACCTCCGTGTCGATTCTTTCTCAAATATAGACCGGATCCTTTAGACCCTATAGCTTCCATGGCTTCGTTGTGTCGATGCTCTTCCACAAGTTTTTTTGCTGCATTCTTAGCATCGATTATGGTCTTCGCGACGGCCCCCGCACCTCCAGCTAGCGAACCGAGAGCTCCGAGGGCACCGAGTATAGGCATTAGCAGAGGTATGAAACCTCCAGAGTGTTCTCCGGCGAGCGGAATGATTCTCGGTATGCGAATGTTTTTCTTACCACCGACCCTTTTAACTGCTACCCTTGCTGCTTTTAAAGCCGACAAAGCGTTTTTTCTCAACGAAGTACTAGGTTGCTGCTTTTTCAAACTGTTTGCAATTTTTGCTACTACATCTCTGCGGAAAGATGCACCTTGACGTCGTGGTCGTTGTCCTTTTCCACTCTTTTTCAAGCCCATCCCGAGATTACGTTTCGCCTTCATGGCTGTAGTTACGAACCAAGCGGCTGCTTTTTCTCCTAGATTCGCGTCTTTAGATTTAACGCGTTTCCAAGCTCTATTCTCCAACACCAGATCGGCCTTATGTCTATCTTCTACGGACTTATTTTGAGAGTACGCTATATCGTGCTCTCGACAAGCCGAATCCAAAGGATTGATTCCGTGATCACCTCTGGCAAGTCTTTTTTCTAGTTTTGTACCGGGTCCACAAAACTGTAGCCTGGAATGTGTAGTTCAAATGGTAGTTTATCTATCAGCGAATTTAACACACCTTCACCGTATCGCAGCGGCATGAGAAATGATTTAAACCGATAGTGGTATCTGTATTTATGGAAAGTAATTTAATAGATGTCTTCAAACCATGAAGGTAGTTCAACAAGAGCAGACGCTACCCATTGAAAACTTAGATTTCGGCGAAAATCCTGGTATTGTAGGTAAACATGGTTCGTTGTTACCGAATTCATTCAGATGTGTCGTATGCGGACCCAGCGGTTGCGGGAAGACCAACGTAATATTATCACTTCTATTTCATCCGAATGGCGCTAAATTTGAAAATGTTTATGTCTACTCAAAGTCCTTATACCAACCTAAATATCAACTGTTGGGAGACGTCTTGAGTAAAGTGAAGGAAATCGGATATTTCCCATATGGGGCTAGCGATGAAATTATTAGTCCGACAGAAGCTCGACATCATTCCATATTCATATTCGACGATGTGGCATGTGATAAACAGGAAAAGATACGTGAATACTACTCGATGTGCAGACACAAGAATATCGACGCCGCCTACCTATGTCAGACATATTCCAAGATACCGAAGCAACTTATTCGAGATAATTGTAATCTAATAGTTCTTTTCAAGCAAGATGAAGTAAATCTAAAACACGTCTACGAGGAACACGTATCCCCCGACATGACGTACGATCAATTCAAAAACTGCTGCTCAGAATGTTGGGCTGATAAATATGGTACAATGATAATCGTAAAAGACTTTGATTTTCACAAAGGACGCTACCGAAAAGGTTTTGATCAGTATATAAAGCTGTAACTAGGGTGAACGCTAATATTAATCACAATGAATCCAACGGCTGAAGACGTCATCACCAAGACAGCGCGAAAGAAAAAAATCAACGAACTCGCAAAGTCGATTAAGCGAAAGTACTTGGCTCTAAAACTAGGTAAAACCGAGGAAGATGAGGCACTTCAGAAAGTGTTTAAACCCATTGTAACACCGTTAAAGGAAATAGCCAGCACATCGCTCAAACTAAATGAAAGAATTGACAAGTTTAAAAACGTTCCTTTCGTTAAGAAAGAGGAGGAGGAGAAGGAATTGAAGGTAGAAGAAAAACCGTCTACATTGGACCAGACAACCTTTACCATTGGAAGACGTAGCGTCGTCTTCGCCATCTAGAAGTGATGATGATGATGATGAGGATGGAACATTTGAAGAGGAACCAGAGACTCAACCTGGAGATATAACTCAAGAAGCGTTGGAAGAATATTTAGATCAATATCCCACAATATCTCAAAAGTATGTTACAGAGCATTGGGCTAACAGCGATGTAATTGATAAGAATTATGGACCAGTATACGATTCCTCAACATCATCGTGGTTACTCGGAAGCAAACCTATCGATTTTAACATTCGTACTGGTAATATAGTAATCGATGGAGAGCAATTCAAAGGAACACCAGGATTGTACCAATTGATTTTCTATCATGACCCGTCTTTCAATGAAGAGGATAAGAAATCTTATAAAAATATTCTTCAAATGACTAACGCACACAAAGACAAAGCAGGACGCTTAAAGAGCTCCAGTTCGTTCAAGTATAGAGAAATTATTAGACCGCTATTCATTAAAGGACCGCGTAAAACTGTTGGCAGAGGCTTAGCATCTAACAAGTTAACTTACAATACAAAACCGATGGAATATATTTACTGGGATGATCCCAACGAACTTGTCGATCGTCTAAGACTGTTGATAGCCTCTCAGGACGCTGGAAATACATCTCACGATAACGAAATTGTAGCAATTATCGAGGAGCTAAAAGAGGCTAAAATAATATCATAGGTTGCCATCGTTGTCCTTTTTTTCTGTCATTGTTGTCCTTTTTTACGTCACCGTTATCACGTCTCATTTTTGTCACGTTTTACATCGCCCATATCCTACGTAGATCAAATACTATAAAGTTGCATATCAAACAATTTCCAGTCATTCTACACAATGAGTCTTGATAAATTCGGACGTAGCTCTCATCGTCATCATCATCAAGATTTTAACGAACCTTACATACCTCATACAATTGGATTTTCATATACTCCCGATGGAAACGTTAATATTGGTAATTTAAGGATATGTTATGTGAAGCACCCCATTCAAGCTACTGATGCCACCAATAAAGAATATGTGGATGCAATACATGATACTTTAAAGCAGCTCCAACACAATGATTCCAGCAGCCTACTCAAGTCCATGAGAAACTTGGAAAAACGTCATGAAAGTGATATTAAAAGAATTACAGAGGAAAATTCTAAGTTACACAAAGATTTGGAAACTAGTATTAAAGCGGTAAAAAATATCGTACTTAGTATGACTACAGATATACTCCATGTACTTAATGCAGAAGGCAAACGGCTTGGAGATGCTATTAACCAACTGAGTAAGAAGCAAGAGGGGGATGTCGAAGATATTAAAAAAATGGTTGACACACTAGAGCAGCACATACTCAAAACTATTAATAAAAATCCCATTTAAGAGTATATTACATCGGGAATTGGTGGTTACACATCAGTTCAAAATGTCTGCGATGCGAATCAAACATTCCAAGGAAAAAATTCAACTGGTAAATGAGCTTCATAAGCCTATGAGGAAAAACTATGCTCGCAGACGTACGATTATTAAGGGGCTTGATGACCTTTGGCAAATGGACTTGGCCGAAATGGGGAACTACGCTAGAGTGAATAGAAATTTTAAGTACATTTTAGTAGTTATCGACTGCTTCTCGAAATTCATATGGACCAGACCTGTAAAAAGAAAGACTGGCGACGAGGTGACAAAGGCGTTCCAGGACATTCTAGAAACAAGTAAACGAACGTGTAAAAATTTACAGTCTGATCAGGGTACCGAATTCTTCAACCAAAAATTCCAACAGCTCCTCAAAAACACAATATTAATCATTATAATACGTACAGCGTGAAAAAGGCTGCCATTGCAGAACGAGTGATAAGAACTTTGAAATCAAAGCTGTACAAGTACTTTAGCCTAAGCGGTACATATAAGTGGATAGACGTTTTACAGGAAATTACTAATTCCTACAACGAAACCCGACATCGTACCACCGGATACAAACCGTCTCAAGTAAATAAGTCCAACGAGAAGAGAATTTTAAAGTCAGCATACAATCATATTAAGATAAGCGGGTCGCAAATATTCAAAGTGGGTGACGTTGTGCGCATCAGTAAGAATAAGCACGTCTTCGATAAGGGATACACACCTAATTGGACGACCGAATTATTTAAAATTGCGTCGGTTAAAATTACGAATCCGACGACATACCTCTTGGAAGATATGCAGGGGCATCCTATAAGAGGCGCCTTCTATACAGAGGAACTACAGAAAACCTCTAACGCCGACATCTATCTCGTCGAGAAGGTATTAAGGAGAAGGGGAGGAAAGTTTTCGTTAAATGGCTGGGGCTTGATAAAAACATAATAGCTGGATCGCGAACACCAACGTCATTTAGTCTGTTCTAGTTCGTCGTCGAACTAGCAAGTTGTACGTCTTCAAAATAAAAGTGAAATTTTTTAAGTAAAAATGTCCTATGTAAGTGTGGATGATGCTTACAGCAGCAGCAGCAGTAGCAGCAATAGTGATATGAAGGTCTCCGATGAAATGATCGAAAAACAGTATATGAAAGCTGTGGATGAAATTATCGAAAAATATGAAGAGGCTGCACGATGGGAACAGAATTATTTACTAAATAGTGCTTTCCTCTCAATGACTATATTCAAATCCAGTGTGGTTTAAGTCCGGCTAGATCTTTTAGCGCTGCAATAATTATGCGAAATTATGTCACTGGTTCCAAATTATCGTTTTCTACCTATGAATGGCGCACTCTCATGGACCTACTGCAGCGTTTGAAAACAGATTTCTTCCAAGCACCCATACAAGGTTGGCCAGATGAGTATGACCCTGTCACTCATCGCTGTGGGGATTACGCTACAGTTACCCAAATGGTCTACGAAGATACTAAAAGGTTACATATCACCAAATATAAAATGTACATCGAACTTTTCATATTCGAAGTTGATGAACTGCTAAAGCTTGATACTTGTGTACTTTCTCATAGAATAAGTATGTTAAATTCATTGGAATTTTGTGCTTACTATTATCATGTCTTAGCTATTATAAGTGATTCGATAAATTCCCATAAAACTAGTTTCAATTTTGAAGAAATTATTAATAGCTTTTGTGATGTATCTAATGACAGTATATTAAGTAATGCTCTACGTGAATATCTTTACTTTTATAAAACTAATGTTTTGTCCGATATATATAATAAAATGTAATGTTAAGAGTATTGTCTTTTATTTTTTTCCCTACACATCACATTTATGTCACATTTATGTCACGTTTATGTCACATTTATGTCACATTTATGTCACGTTTATGTCACATTTATGTCACGATGTCACGTTTATGTCACATTTATGTCACGATGTCACATTTATGTCACGTTTATGTCACATTAATGTCACGTTTATGTCACATTTATGTCGCGTTTATGTCACATTTATGTCACGTTTATGTCACATTTATGTCACGTTTATGTCACATTTATGTCACATTTATGTCACGTTTATGTCACATTTATGTCACGATGTCACATTTATGTCACGTTTATGTCACATTTATGTCACATTTATGTCACGTTTATGTCACATTTATGTCACATTTATGTCACATTTATGTCACATTTCAGACCAATGTGTTATTATACCTAGTTATAAAAATATTTGTATAGAATTAGCAATTTTATTATTCTACCTCGTACATATACTATAAATAAATCCTTGTATACTATATCTTCTGCTCCAGTGTATTACCGAAGCATGAAAAATTCATAAAACGAATATTAATATTTTATATTGATATACATTTGAAGTAAACCTTTGTCTACAAGTCTTATATTTCAGGTGAATGTTTTATTGTACCTTATTGTCTAAGTTAAACACAACCCGCTTTCGGCCACTCATTGTATCAGAAGAAAATCGATTAAACACTTTCGCTCAGCATGAGTATAATACGATTATTATTATTAAAGTAGCTTAGCGCCATCTATCTACAAACTTGTAACCCTCCCAAACATTGTGACGTAGACGGCTGAAAGTTATGCCGATCCTGCTCCAGTCGCCATCTTGAATTGTGGAGCAGGATCGGCATAGCTATTCTACTACCAGTTTGAATTTCCCGCCACTCTCGTTAATTTGAATTTCCCGCCTAATTTTAAATCAGTTTGAATTTGCCGCCACTTCTGACACAAAGGTCTGTGGTTCGATTCCCAGCGCTACCAGTTTTTTTTTCATATATATTTCTAATTATTTAATATCACCCGTAATTAGCACCTGTAAAATCTTAAATATTTCTATTTAATATCATTGTTATAGCTCAGACTGCTTGGTGTGGGACGCCTTCAAGCGCTCTCTGATTCATATATTACGCAGTTACTGTAACCTTTGTTAATAGCCAAAGCGGTCTCGTGGTAACGCGTCAGCTTTGCATGCGAGAGGTCCCGGGTTCAAATCGCGCACAGAGTAAAGTTTTTTTCATTTAAATAACAACGTCACGTGATAGGAACCAATCAAATCAGTTTTCAAATTTTAGTTATTAGCAAAAATTGTGTGTGTGACGTACTCATGTTTTTTCTGATAGGTTAGGAGGGCGGGGCCCTACTTTGGCACGTGACAGTAATTACCTAATTTAAATCACGGTGTCAAATTTTAGTTATTAGCAAAAAATTGTGTGTGACGTACTGCGCATGTTTTTTCTATTAGATTAGGTCCCTACTGCGCATGTTTTTTCTGTTAGATTAGGTTCCTACTGCGCATGTTTTTTCTGTTAGGTTAGTTTGAATTTCCGCTTAATTTTAAATATCCCGCCAGTTTGAACTTAGGTTAGGTCGCTACTGTCAAATTTCAAATCAGTTTGAATTTCCCGCCTAATTTTAAATATCCCGCCAGTTTGAACGCTACTGTCAAATTTCAAATTAGTTTGAATTTCCCGCCATAATGCTGCAATCTGATTGGTCGAGAGGAGCGAGGGCGTGGCCTAAAAGGAAAGTGGAGGGGTGGTCTAAAGTGACGGATACCTACTTACCCACATTACAATAAAATTCGTTACTCGTCAATGTTTCTGACATCAAATTATGGATCATGTGTTCAAATATCCGAGCTCTAATCATTGGACTATCTAATTAGACTATCTAAAATGGTATGAACACTAGACTGTAGGTGTGGAACTGCTCAAAAACTACTTACTGCAACTGAAACATTTGTGGAATATTTGGTGACCAACTAACCATTTCAAACAGACGCAGGTATTTTCTGCTAACATTCCGTTGGAACACCAAATATAATTATTTAGAAATATACAACCCAGGAATATATAGTCCCCTATAGGACGAGCAGTGCATACGAGATGAGGGGACCGTCATTATATGCAACAAATTCCTCTTCTTTAATAGATCTTGGTATATTACAAGATGTAAGGGGTTCGTTACTCAGGAAATTGAATTAAATCCTTAGTTCTCCTAATTGTAAATTTTATGTAAACGATGTGAATATACACGCAAAAGAATGTCTTGTTTAAGCAAAGATTACACACTTTTTTCAAGTAAATCATATGCACAGCTGAGTATTACTCGAATACATTATATTCATGAAAAGTATTCAGTACAATATTTATACAGGGCGTCTGTGAAAGGTTGGGAAATCTAAGAGCTGGAGATACTCGTAACCAAAAAAAGTCGATTGAGTCAAATATGCCTTATCCGAATGTTGCTGGTTTCAAAAATACAGGATGTTCAATGCTAGAATGTTATTTTGAAATATCTCAATAATTTTGAAACCTGTCGGAGTATTAAAAAAAATTAGCACAATTATGTTCTTTGGCACGGCAAATAAGAATTTTCAACTAATTTTAACGTCACTAGTAGAGGGCGCCACTTATGGCACATCACATTTAAGTGGCAGAACTTTTGCAGCTGTAAGAGCTAATGTTGCAGACGATCCAAATGTATCAATTCCTCGTCATGCACAACTGTTAAGTGGCATAGAAATACGGCAATTTGGGGATTGTGCAAAAAGACTTGAATTTAACCCAGTATATAAGATTGTTGACCCAAGAGCTGAAACCACTGGACCATCCTTGTTGCCGATAATGTAGCAAAACAAGCAAAATTGCCGTTTTTGGTATGCAAACACCAACAAATTCAAGAGATGCCTTTGTATCCGCTAAAGGTAAAGGTGTGGTTTATGGTATGGCAACATCGGACCAGTTTTTTTCCAAAATGAGGTAGGAGATGCAGTTGCAGTGAATAGTGAACGATACCGACAGATGTTAAGAAATGTTTTGTGGCCGAATTTAAATGCACTTAATTTGGAGGTTCCATCAAGACGGCGCCACATGTCACATTGCTCATGAAACTATCGACGTATTACAAGAAAGCACGAAAGGATAATTTCAAGGAATGCAACTGTTAAGTGGCCTCCCACAAGCTGTGATTTCAGTCCTTTATATTAGGTACTTCTTTTGGGGCTATTTGAAATCTAAGATTTATCTATGCAAACAGACCACAAACACTTGATGCATTAAGATTGAACATTTAATGCTGCATTCGTCACATCACGCCCGATTTATTGCATAAAGTCATCGAAAATTGGGTTTGTTTAATTGGCTCGTGCAGAAGAAGTCGAGATGGACATTTAAACGATGTTATTCAAAACATAAATGTTACTGTCTGTACTTTAAGATAATATAAAAAGATTGGTCGTATCTGAAATAATTTAATTTAATTTTATTTTAAAATCATATCGTTCTTATTGAAAAACCCATTATAAAACGTTAGTGATGTATGTGAGTTCGGTTTAAGGAAAAGTGATATATCTGACATTCATAAAAAAGACCATTAACATCTTTTGGTCATTTCCTATTTTCGCTACTTCTTTTACAATTTCCTGTTACATATAACTTATCTCATTCTTTGCCAACAAAATATACTTTTCTAGAATATATTACCACATATTGGACCGGTAATAAGCTATTTTCTGCAACATTTGTAGACTTGGCTTAGTTTATGGCCGCGAATTTTTCATGGTTTCCCTTTTTAATATACAATGGCTCGACGTGGATGGAAATCTGTCGCCGGAAATAATGGATTATAAATCTCTTTTCAAATTTATTAAAACTTTTTTTTATTAAATTTCATGTTAATACTCCCTTGTGAGGTTAATTGCCAACGAGGGAGAAAGCTAAAATACGAGTTAATTTTATGATGCATCGTTGTTTTCAGCTTAAAATTCGTTGTGCTACTGACTAGTAATTTCAACATTTATGTAACATTTTTATAGGGGGCGTTTATAAGCTGTTATTGTAAAGGTGGATAATGTGATACTACAGCGAGAAAAAAAGCAAATCGTATCATAGTCGTAAATGTAATCACAGAATTATGTTAAAAAAGACAAAAATAGAATATGACGTCCATAAATAGCTAAGCAAAAATGTTAATGTCATTTTTCCGCCTTGGTATGTACACAGAAAGGTGTCAAAACGAAAACAAAATTGAAGAAAAATAAACTAAGTGAAGTGTTCATGAAGCAGTAAAGCGTTCTTATATTTTCTTTATCTACGCATTTCTGTGTTAGATTTTTTTATTCAACAAAAATATTTTATCAAGGTAACCCCCAGATAGTTTTTTTGGTGCAGAGGTTTGTTTAATCAAAGTCATTTTTCCGCCCTGGTATGTACACAGAAAGGTGTCAAAACGAAAACAAAATTTAAGAAAAATAAACTAAGTGAAGTGTTCATGACGTAGTAAAGCGTTCTTATATTTTCTTTATCTACGCATTTCTGTGTGAGATTTTTTTATTCAACAAAAATATTTTATCAAGGCAACCCCCAGATAGTTTTTTTGGTGCAGAGGTTTGTTTAATATATAATGAAGTAACAACTTTATTTAATTAGTTTATAAACTACCTATCCAATTTGGTCTAGCTGGAATAAAAACAAAAACTGTGGCAATTATTTGGTTAGTAAACTAACCAACTATTTCTCTATTTTCTCTGGTCAACTTCATAAACAGAGGTGTTACAGCTGCAGCGTATAGTTCATACCATTCGCTAAGACTTTTTCAAAATACAAGGCGGCGAAAACCTCTGCGATTTGGTTAATCTGTTATCTAGCACTTGCAGTACATCACATTAATATAAGAGAATGTAAAAATGACAAAACAAACCAAACTTAAGTAGTGGGATAGAGTAGCGCAATATAATTTGTAGTAAATGACACAAAAATCATTGGAATATGTGGATTTATACATAATATATTATCATAATTCTATAGAAGATGTCTATTTTAGTCACACAATTCGATATTATTCAAAGCAGGGTGGTTATTAAGGAATTATTACTTACATATCTCGTCAAATCAGTATAATTTTACCCCACTCGAACCCACTGCTAGAATGTAAAAACTTATATCGGAGTGGCGGCTACAAGCCGTTATTTGAATGCAACGTTGTAACACCTCACAAAGCAAGGTAACCGCTTATTTACGTCACGGAAATGGGTTCCCATCTTTATAAAATTAAATTTTTTAACAGATGTCAAAGATGCATATATGACATTTCGGATTATAGTACTCCACAAATTCGCAATAACGTTTTTAACAAACTGTTTAATTTTATGAATCGTAGACAACAAACTTGGCAACTAAGCAATTTCTCGTCTATCAACTCGCCAAGATACGCCGTTCTTGAACACCATAAGGAAGACAAAGAGGGCAGTTAACGATGCAACTTAGATTACTTGCTGCTTACATTGCTGGCAGTGCAGGACAGTACTTCCACTGCTAGGCTCGAACGTGTGATAATTTTTGGTTTCTTGATATACTGGATGTTTGTTAATTACTGTTATCGTTGGCTCATTATAAATTAGTGTTGTTGATACATAATTATTTAAACAGTATTGTGAATAATACATTAGTGTTGTGAATACTCAGTGTTGTGTTGTGTGTGTTTGTTTTAATTTATTTAATATTTAGAGCCTATACAGGGTGTTAAATAAGTATGTGCACAAACTTTAAGGGGTTATCCTATGATTGATTTTAAGACAGAAAAATTCATATAAACATGGGTCCGCAACGGCTTTGTTTTACAGATACAGGGTGTTAAAATTTGAAAAAAATCAAATTTTTGGATCTATTTTCTGAGTAGTAAGAGCTACTTAGTTGAAACTTGGCACACCCTAATACAACAATAATTGCTAACTGTCATATTTTTCATTTATTTTCATGACCTACTATGCAACAATTTTGCGTTGAGTTCTGAGTAATTGTAACACTATAACTTAAATTGCGCGCATAAGAATGAATTCTCTCGAAAACGGTTCATTGTATCAAATATTACCAAGACATTTTTTTAAATTTTAATTGGTTTAATCGACAGAACTTTCGAATTATGAAAAAATCGTTGGAGTGCTCAAAAAAACTCTGTGAAAGTTAGCCATATTAGCGCTCATGGCCAAATTAAAAATAATTTAATACCCGCAAAATGTAGTCTCTAAATACCTATTAAAGTGTGCCAAGTTTCAACTAAGTAGCTCTTACTACTCAGAAAATGGATCCAAAAATGTTATTTTTTTTTTCAATCTTTAACACCTTGTATCTGTAAACAAAGATGTTGCGGACCCATGTTTATATGAACTTTTTGTCTTAAAATCAATCATAGATTAACCTCTTAATGTTTATGCACATACTTAATTAACACCCTCTATAGTATCTATTCGATTTTTCGAAGAGAATATGCGGAGGTTAGGACGAACGCCAAACAAACTCAGTTAATTAGATATAAAATATATAAAAATATAAAACACAATGAGGGAGAACAGAAGGTATTAGTAAAAACGGCTTATTTAATAATATAATAGATAACGCTCCATACCATCCAAGACTTTCAGAAAGGATTCCAGATACTGACACAAAAAAAAGAATATTGAAGATAAATTGCTGCATCTAGTTAATAGCAATAATTTTGCAATAAAATACGTTATTGATGAATTGGTTACGGCTCTGGGACGTTCTACGATATCATTCATACTACTGTGTTTTTTATCCGACTGAATTAATATGGAGCCAATTAACAAGATACATTCAAAGAAATAATACATTTCCAAAACAGTTATAGATGTTATAAGAAGCGAGGTGATTAAAATTACATCAGCAATTGGAAAAAATGCATCGATCATGTCATAATAATTGAGGGAGACTATATAAAGTTGCACCAATTGATTGGGCTAAATAAAAGTGGTTTCATCATAACTGTTGATAAAGAATCGAATATAAGTGACGTTGGCAGTGACTCTGACGAATGTTAGAACTAGTGTACTTTTCTTACTATAATGTGTAAGTAAATTGGTTTTGTTGTCATTATTATGTAGTATATTAAATATATGTATATGTATATTGATTTTTGTATATATCGCTAGGATATAAATACATCCAAAAATATTTTTGTATAATTGTTTTGTTATTTATTTATTTTAAATACAACATTCCACGGGACAACCCAGGTACGGGATGAGGACACAATACAGTAGATGTAGATAACAAAATTATAGTAAGGTTTAGAATATAAAACAAAACTTAGTCAATAAAATAGAACATATTAAAAACAAAATATCTACGAGTATATATAGAGACATAACTATAACAGGGAAAAAGCAAAACAGTAGTTGTAGTAAAAGCAGTAAAATGATTATACAACAAAAATACACAATTGTACAACAAACATTTCTAAAAAATAATAAAAAATACATGTTTTTGATTTGCTGAATAGAACAAACAAATACATCAAGCGAATCCTGAACATTTTGGTAATGTTGAATCATTTGGTACAATGGTAACGGAATTATAGCGTTTCTGCGAGCTTCTAGCAGTTTAAAAACATGATTGTTTCTTGAATTAAATGTAATACTCTACGAAAAATTTGTGAAAGAAGCTCCTTAGATTTAATGTGACTATACAGGGTGTTAAAAAAAGAGTGTAAAATATTTCAGGAGGTAATAGTATGAACCAAAATAAGCAGAAAGTCTTGATAAACATGGGTCCGCAAAGTAACGGTTGCGGAGATATGGATTACTATTCGTTTTTCAAACATTTTATTTTATTAAGAATAAACCGACAAAGGAAGCTTTCAACAAACAAAAAGCAAAGTTACAGAAGATGTTCAAAGTGCCCTCCGTCCATTTCCAAGCAGGCACGACATCTTCATCGTCTCAACGATATTCGAACTCTTTCGAAAACACCTTCCCTGGTTTGGATTTCTTGACACTTTAATTAATCCGTAGCTGCAGCTCTTCCAGGCTATTTACAGGAGTACCATACACTAATGTCTTCAAATATCCCCAAACAAAGAAATCTAGAGGGTTCAGATTAGGCGATCTTGGAGGCCATAAAACAGGTCCGGCCTATTATTAACGAAATTGAGCTAATACTGGTATCTAACGTAAATACGGTCTTGTCTACGGCTCACCGGCTGCATGCGGAATCCTTTGATTTTATGGCAGTTTTTTTATTCCGTTACCTTATTCCCTTATATCTATGAGAAACGATATCAATATTTTCTGCTCCTTTGATTTAACAACTTTTTATCTTGGAAATATGTTATTGCACACTATAAGTTATTTAATCAAACTTATTTTCACTTATTTTAGGAACATTCTGAATATGGAACTTGTGAATATATCCTCCTGGTATATACTACAAGAAAGTTATAAAAAATACATTATAGGTAATTATTCGTTTCAGACTACTACATATATAGTCCCACTAATTAAAACACATTCACAGACATGAAATAAATGCTTGAATATTTCGACATTTTAATTTTCACAAAAACGTAATGTACCTAATCATTACTACCAGCAGAACATAGTAACAAAGAACAAAATATTCAAGATCTATAACCCCTATGGACTAACGCCGTTAGCTCTCTGCTGCTATCAAGAATAGAACAGTCTTAATTTTTTCACCTAAATTTAAGCGGGTAGTGCTAGTTACCAATGCAGGGTGTCCGAAATATAAGTGCCAATATTGAAAGGGTTTCTAAATCTGACCAAGAGCAATAAAACATTTATGAAAAAAATATCTGAAATAGTTTTTCGACAAATAGGTACATGTCATAGATAAAAATTGGAGCTACTATAAAATGCAAAACTATGTTCCGAAATTGCTAAGTAAGATACAATTAAGACTAAGCAAAAACCTTTTTAACAATATAAGTATTCCTAAAAATCCTTCAAACTGTAACGTCCGACAACATTGCAACCCATTACCTGTAGCGTTTGACCTCAAACTACCATGCATCTACAACTTTACTTGCTATTATTACTTGTACGTTTCGTTTTTCTGCATCTATACCCAACCGCTAAAAATCTTGTGTGTGTGAGTGTTTTATCTTATAAACCCTCTTCCAATACAGCAAGAATCGATTCCGAACCGTCCAGAATTAGTCAGTCAGTTCAGTTGTTAATGTACTCTCGGCAAATGCGACGTAAGACGGTGTTGGTCAAACATTTCTCACTGTTTTGAACCCGTTCTCGACAGTTGTTGGAACATACTTTATATATCGTTTGATAGAGCGCTCACCGTAAGCCTTAAGTGTAATATCCGCGGAGTGCGCATCACGTAGGTGTAAGTGTAGATGTAGGCGTGGGCCATTACCGTCCAAGAGGACAGAATACTATATTGTGGAGAAGATGGCAAAGGGAGAACATTTAAAGTAAACTGTTAATATGCTAGGTTAACTCGAAGTCAACTTATGTCTGATAATTGTGTGTGCTTTGAATCCTTCTCAAGTGGCACGCTTGGGTAATCATGCAACCCTTACCTTCTGTACTCATTTCTGTGCTGTGAATTAGTCACTATTATTTTCGACTTTGGATAATTGACAATACAATATAAACATTTTAAATTTGGAATTTATTCATCATCTTTATTATCTAACACCTCGAAATTGGTAAAAACTGTTGTATCACTGTTTCTACTAAAAGCAATGGATGTATTGTATTATAATGCAGTTATATTTGTCAGTTTTTATATCTAATCGCCATTTGAGGTTTTCTTTGAAAACCTTGAACATATTGACTTTTTACGAAATAAACGCATTTTAATAGTAGGTGATTTTAATGTGCCAAGTTTTGTTAACCATGAAAATAATGTTAAGGTGCCCGTATCTCTCGCCGTAAAATGATCAAATTTGTGGTGTTTTAGGTACTGAAATCTCGAAAAATAAAACTCGTAGAGCAAAAGTAATATCAAAAATAGAATTATTGATGTTTTGTTTATCCACTTTTACTATTTAAACTTTCCTCAAATTATGTAATAACTTTTAAAATGCATTTATATGACACACATAATTTCGCTATTCTAACCCCACATTTTAACAATTATTTTCACATACTTATAAACAAAAGTGAACAATCTTATATGCAGAACTATGTAAGTTTATGTTATAACAATGTTTACATCTATAGTTGAATTTAAAAATACGTAGTTTGAAAGATTTCAGTACCTAAAATTCATTGGATAGATCGCTTTCTGATGTTAAATATTGATTTTACTTCGGTACCTTTGAATATTTGCAGGTGGCATGAAATAACATCCTTGTTATTTGCTAAACTCTATATTATTCAGTTCTTAAATGTCTAAAATTATTTATATATGTAGAAAACACTTTTTCAGGAATACGGCGCCCTTAAACCGCGTATTTTACATAATTTCATTAGTTTCTTTGATTTACGTCAATTTAATAATGTATTGAATGGATCTAATATGTTACTTGATTTGTTGATGTCTAATATGTCATGTGAAGTAGTTCATGAACGTGAACCACTTGTACCAGAAGATGTATATCATCCAGCATTGCTGATGAGGTTTAATAGAATTTTTGTTAGAGAACCTGAACTTTCTCCAAATGTTAATGAAAAGTGTTACAATTTTAGAAAAGCTAACTTTCCTAATTTATATAATGCCATTTTAGAATGTGATTGGTCTTTTCTGATGCAATTTGATGATATAAATTTGGCTGTGCACGAATTTTACATAAAGCTGTATAAGATGTTTGATGACAATATACCACTGTATAGATCCTTTAAACATAAATATCCTCGTTGGTATGATGCTGATATTAGAAATATTAAGAAAAAGGCTAAAGCACATTTGAGATATAAAAAAACAGGTGATGAATTGAACTTAGAAGAATTTAAGAGGTTACGTAGCTTGATTAAAGAAAAAATCAGAGTGGCATATGAAAATTATATTAACCAGGTTCAAGCTACAATTCCTCATAATGTCCAACAATTTTGGTCATTTGTGTATTCAAAAAATAGAACAAGCAGAATCCCTGGGAGAATGTCTTATGACGACATCATACTAGATCAGCCTCAAGATATAGTCAATGCCTTTAGTAACTTTTTTAAAAGTGTTTTTACTGTCTTTAATGAACGTTTTTTTCCTCAAGAAAGTAATTTCAATAGTATCAGCATCCATTTTCAGTCAATAACAGAGGTGGAGATTCTTGCTGCTGCTAATAAACTTAAAAATAAATTCACATCTGGTCCTGATAGGATACCCTCATTTGTTGTTAGAGATTGTATACGTGTATTTGTTACCCCACTCTGAATTTCCTAATGTGTGAAAAACAGCCAGAGTATGTCCTATTTTTAAAAACGGTGATAACAGCCTTATTATTAATTATAGACCAATTTCCATCCTTTCCAATTTTGCAAAAGTGTTTGAAATTGTTTTGTATAACCGCATATATCTTTCTGTGCATAATAAATTATCTCCATTTCAGCACGGCTTCTTGAATAATAGATCAACCATGACAAATTTAACTGTATTCGCTCAATTTGCTTTTGAAGTTCTTGACTGTCAGGGACAGGTAGATGCAGTTTACACTGACTTTGCCAAAGCTTTCGATAGGATTAGTCATAATGTATTATTAAATAAATTGGGTAACTTTGGTTTTGTTGCCCCAGCTCAAAACTTTATTTCATCCTATCTTAGTCAACGAGAACAATATGTCGAATATAATGGTTTTAAATCTCCGGGATATTTAACAACGTCAGGGGTACCTCAGGGGTATAACCTAGGCCCTTTGCTTTTTTTACTTTTCATAGATGATTTGAGTCATGTTCTTAATTGTCGTAACCTTTTTTTTTGCTGATGATTTGAAGATATATAGAGACATTAATGGTGTTAAGGATTGTCAAGAGATTCAAAATGACCTTAATAAATTATTGACATGGTGTAATAACAATCAATTGTACTTGAATACTTCTAAGTGTAAAATTGTTTGATACAGTAGGAAAAAAGTATTTGTTATTATAATTACAGAATAGATGACATAGTTTTGGATCGCATTGACTCTTATAAAGATCTAGGCATTCTGTTTGACCATGAGCTAACATTCAACCAACAAATTTTTTTTGAAAATAAGTGAAGCGATGAAAATGTATGGGTTTATTATTAGAAATTGTAGGACTTTTACTAACATTGACGCGTTGAAACTATTATATTATTCGTATGTTCGTTCCAAACTTGAATATGGTTGTGTGATCTGGTATCCTTTCTATAGACGTTACAAAGTTGACATTGAATTGATACAAAGAAAATTTTTGAAATATTTAGCATTTAAAATGGATGGTGTATATCCTGAGAGAGGTATAGCCTATAGCCTGTTAAAAATATCTTTAATTAATCTAAATTTAAGGCACAAATGTTCTGCACTTTCTTTTCTATATAAGCTCTTGAATGGTCAGATTGATTGTCGGGATCTAATGAGTCAATTAAACTTTGCTGTGCCTAGACCATCGATCAGACATAATGTAACATTTTATTGTTGTGCACCGAAGACAAATTTGCTATTCAAATCACCAATTTTTGTAATGTGTGATAATTATAATAAGCTTAGTTAACTCTGTGATATTAAAGTATGTACAATAAGGGAACTTATGCAAATAGCTATTCTGAATTTGAATGATGATGTTTTTACTTAAGTCTGTAGAACACATATGTATATATCATAATCTATTAATGTATAAGAAATAGGTATTATTTATATAATATGATTCTTTATTATTATTATTATTTTAGATATTGTACTGTAATTAGTTTAGCTTTTGGTTTTTTTTCTGTAATTGCCCTGTAAATGGAATTTCTGTTGGGCAATAAAGCAATTATTATTATTATTATTTAAATTTAGTACGCCTGTGAAATTTTGCTCCTCGCAGGCTTCGCCTGTCGCGTTTGAGTCGCTTTAGATTTTTGGCGGTTGGGTAGTGTTTTGATGTTTTTGAGCCTACACACCTTGTACAATTGTAACATTACGGATAAATACATTGACAGAATTGGTAGTTCTCATATTGCATTTCATGAAACTCAATATAGATATTACGTAGTGATACACAAGGCTATTAGCGTCCTCGAGACGTCAAAAGTAAATTCGAGTCTACGATTATTCCGTCACCTATTATTGCAGCCGAAATAGCAGCTTCTCGAAAATGTAAATGCACACGTCAGGTAAACAATCATCGCAAATGCGTTTGAAAACAAGCCGTTTTCAGCATGCAAATTGATGAAGCATAGTCGAAATATGTGACCACTCAAGGAAAGTAGATTCCCAGATTAAATTAATGCCTCTCAACACGCACACCCGATACAAAACCTAAAACTTTATATGAGAAACATGAGCATGCTTTACAGTTTTCAGTTTGCTGCACTTAAAGATATTGTTATTCCAGGTCTCACTACGTGCATAAAGCAATTTTGTTTCCAAGAATATTAGAGCCACAGTTAAATCAGTGCTGAACAAAATAGTGAGTGGTAACGCAAAGAGTAAACGAGTAATATATATTGTGGAAAATACCAAAACTGAGAATTCTGTGTTCTAAATTAGTATAGAGAATAAACGTTTATTGAAAATACAGTGCGTTCATAAAATAACGCATACATTCATTATTAGCTAAATAATAGTACATTATACTATAAGGGAGAGAAATGCGTTATTTTGGCAGAGGTGCAATTTGAATGCACCGAGAACAAAATAGCATCTCTCCCGAATGATATATACTATTTTTTCCACGGTCTCATTAACTTAAAAACACATATTTTTGTCATTATGAAGTAAGTAGCACCAGAATTATTGTATTCGGATTTGAGCATTTATTTAGTAGTCGTTGAGTTATTGTCATAACTACAAAATAAACAAACAAAAAGAATTGTCAAATTAAGGTGCTAGTTTGGTTTAGTTTAAAGTTTGTTTAGTGCACAATGAATAATTGTGAGTCGGAAGAGATTGTGGAGGCTGCAAATATTGCAATAAGCAATTTGCTGCCTACAAAGTCAAGATCTTTATACGATATAGCCTACAATCGGTTCAAAAAGTGGTGCGCCGAGGAAAATGTTCAAGTATACAGCGAGAATGTTTTGTTGGCATACTTCAGTGAAAATGCAAATAATTACAAGTCTTCCACATTATGGGCGCCATATTCTATGGTTAAGTCATGCTTGATAATTTACGACAACATATATATAAGCAAATGCCCCAAGCTGATCGCATTTTTGAAAAGAACTGGTGACGGATATCAAGCGAAAAAATCGAAAATATTGACAGGGTGAAATCGATCATTTTCTATCAAGTGCAGATGACAAAGAATTCTTAATGATTAAGGTAAAATTACTTTTGTTGTTAGGTATTTTAATTATTAAGTATTTTGATTTTTTATAGGTTGGATTAATTCTAGGGATTGCCGGAGCTTGTCGAACTGATGAACTAGTCAATTTAAGTGTAGATGATATTGAGGATGTAGGCTCTTCCTTGATTGTAAAAATTCCAAACACTAAGACGAAGATTCCACGAACTTTTCTGGTTACCGATGTGGGAAATATGCTCGAATTGTTTCGAAAATACCTGTCCCTTCGTCCTCGCCACGTCAAGCATAAGCGCATTTTTTTATACTACAAAGCAGGAAAATGTAGTTCGCAGCCAGTTGGCAAGAATACCATGGGAAAAATTCCGAGTGTAGTAGCTTCGTATTTAAAATTACCTGATGCTGCATGTTATACTGGTCACTGCTTACGAAGATCTTCAGCGACATTACTGGCAGATGCTGGTGTGGATATCACGACAACAAAGCGACATGCTGGTTGGAAATCAACGACAGTCGCTGAGGGTTATGTCGAGAACTCCATTGAAAATAAGACCAAAATTTCACAATAAAAATTTGGAAAAATTAACTCAATTCGTTTATGAAATAGATTCATGAAAAATACTCATTTATATTGTATCTACTATACAATATTTTAGATTAATTAGGAAACATGTAACTGTAGGTATAGTTTCTAAATTCGTCAAATCTGTCATAACTAACTGATGCAAAATATTAAAAGCTACATTGCAGTGAAACAAAGATTAATACACATTAATAAATCTGTAATAATGATGATTTTGAGGCTATATCATAAAATTAAGATATTTTAATATAGTTTATACAAATTTAGAATGATTCCAAAGTATAAAACTATCATATTCTCGTTAAAGAAATTAAAGTATTCAGTTGTATTTAGTGAGTGTTATAGTGATTTGTTAATGCAATAGTCGAACATACTTTTTTGGTGACTATTAAAACTTGAAGTACAACTCATAGTTCCCCAACTGCTGCAACTCGTGCACAAGGAAAAACGATGGCGTATCTAAATTGCCAACACCCTACAAACTTTTAACCCTCCCTTTATCTCATTTTCGCTTTTTCATTTTTATATGTTTTTCCGCAACATTTTTCTTAAAAGGACCGAAGGCGATAACAACCCTAACTAAATTTTATATGCAAGAGTGGAAAAGTCAAAACACGCATAAATGTATGCAAAGTTTGGAGAAATGTCACAATCAAATGGTATTTTCCTATAAAAATAAATGTATCGGATAATTTTTATAGAAATTCCCGTTTCCTAAAACTTCTTCATCTCATAGATTAGCTGTAAAAACACATCCATGTATAGAAAAATAAACAAATTGAAAATACCTATAATTATCTAAATGTCTTGTCGCTACTAGTATATTTCATAACTTCATAAGTCATTTGATTGATGCAGTAAAAACTTAATTACTGTATTATTTTGTAATTTCAGAAAATTATTTTTGTATTTATTTTTCTTTGCGAAATGAAGGAAGCTTCTTTTTATGTCTGTAATGAAAAAGCGGAGAAGTTTATAATAGAACTGTGATACTTAGTAGTTTACATAAAGATATTCATGTTATATTGATCAAATAAACCAAGAAAATTCAATTCATCTTTGATATACCGTTGTTTATCTAAGAGTCTAATTTCAGATCGGAAGTTGGCTTCAAAATAAAAAATATGCCACTTAAAAGTTACTATCTTACCTTATTCCTATAGGCAGTAGCACTGATACTAGTACCAGTAAGACAGCTCAAAATATTTCAGTTATTGCAATTTCAAAAAGGAGGCATCAATTTAACTCTTCTTCTTTCTTTCTAACTCTCTGTCAATTTTACCACCAAATATGCATTTAGTTACTTCTATACATGCTTGAGAGTTAAATGACCTCTTAAATATTCATTTTTAGAAATAAACATGCGTCTTTGTTTTAGGAAAAGATTGCAAAATCAGTAATGATAAATAAATTTATATTTAAAACCACAGTACCACCTGTTTTAAATAAATTAGTACAATATTTAACGCACCTGTAAATAACCTACACTGAGTTTGGCGAATTTGCCCAAATGTCAAACACAACACACCAGAACAGAGCAATGGCTTGTACATATGCATTCGTAAAATAAGAATTAACAATGTTTCATGCAGAGTATTTTAATGGAAACTATACGTAGTATCTGTTGAAATGCTGTCAGAATGTTAAATAGAAATCAACTTTATAAGAATATGTAACTTTTATCGTTATCCTGAAAGTAATTTGAAGTTACTGATGGAAACATTGGCATCGTTCTTGCTTCCCACCTCCGCTTTGAAGTTATAACTTCAGAATCAAAGAGTACTATATAAAATCTAATAAAATGTTATTCTACGGTGTTAACTATGATGAAGTACACATATTTAAGAGGGCATAGAAAAAAATAACAATTAACGGAATCGTCTCTCAAAAAAATTCCAAAATTAGTCATAAAACAGATTTTTTTCTAAACTACACTAATAAAAAATATTAGCGATATTACACGGCGCATTGTTGGTTATTTATTGCCTAGGTGAACAGTGTGAAATAACACACCAGAATGTAATGTTACAACTGTAATGGAAAATTACTATTTATGAATATGCATTTTGATAGTAAAACCGTGCTTTTGTACGCATTAAATGTAATTTTACGTTATTATACATTTAAAAAAAAATCATGTAATTTTTCAGAAATATGTAAATGTATGCTATTCACATGGAGATTTTTGTAATACAGTACAGTTTTGATATTTATTACATTAATGTATGATGTGTAAATTTACAATCAATTTTATAAATATTTTATGTGGTATGTATCCATATTTATATATAATACAGTTTAATTCAATAAAATGAATTATTATTTAAAAATGTTTATTTTCGTCGTTTTTAGAATAATTGGCAACAACGCGAAAAGTGGCCGCACAGACGCCTGATTTTCGGAATTTTGCATCATTTTTCAAACCTCGGGTTTAAGTTCCAAAATACATTTTTGATAAAGCATAATGTCATGAAACAACTACTCTGCGAGCTAATGCGCCGAGTAGCATTAAATACACCTGAAAGACCTATAACACCAGACATATACCGGTTTCAAGCTCATCAGTATGTCATACGTAAGGCAACCGGCGACTAGCTCTGGCTGTATGTCCCGATAGAAGGAAACCTGAGCACATGCGATGTAGCACGTAGCTACATCTAGTGGTCACTGGCTATTTCATGCTGGACCTGGAGGCGCCCTGCTATTCTGCAGGTGCCCTTGAAAGTCCGATTTTTTATAGTCTGTTAGGTCTTTCTGAGCAGTGGATACAAATTTTGTACTTAGTGATAGTTAACCCTAAATACTTCAAAATGCCGCAATACCAAGTTCTATAAAGATTATAAATAAACAAATTTAAAATATAAATCGTAATTTATTTTTTCTTCATTTATTGTTTTCTAATTATATGTTGCACCTAAAATTTAAAAATGATATTTCTACTTAAATTAGTACTAGGTACTAAGGGGTGTATAATAATTATGATGTTAAAACATTGTTTGTATAAACAAAAATTGTCTATACAAAAACTGCTTAATTTTGGTCGGACCTGTACTTTGCCATTGCACTGTTTAGAAAAAACCGAAATGTTACTTTGATGCAGACATGACGGCATTAAAAAGCAACACAGCTGATGGATCCAATAAAACTTTTTTAATTTAAAACAGCTACACAAGACATTAAAAACTTATGACCCGAGTGAGAGCCAAGCTACGTTGCCTTTACGATTGTAAAAAAGGTTCAGCATGAAATATTCATTAAACATTTTATATATACGGCTGTAACAAGAGAAAATATGATCTAGTTGAACGGGTTTAAGACCATTGTTTGAAGAAAAAGGCTGAACAAATATTTGGAGATTCCGTTTAAATACAAGAAATGCTGACCCAGTAGCTAAGTCAATAGTAATTTTTAATTTTATGATTCCTTTGATTTATATTTTGGGTGGGATTTTATTTAAATTTTGTATTTAATTAATAAGTTAGGCGCTTGCCTCTTGTTTAATTAGATGAAAATTAATTAATGTTAACTAATGTAAAGTCAACATTAAATGTAACTGTTATACGTACATAGATCTGTTTGTTATATATTCGTACTTAACCTGTACTGGGTGTTTTATGAAAATTACCCAGGCTTTTGTCTCTTAAGCTGTCAAAATATGTTTAATTTTGAAAATATTTAAATATTGATTTTTCATTTTTTCTAACACACTCGAAATATTTTGTCGACTTAAATTTGAAATAATAATACATTTATTAGTATAATAGCAAAATAGTATAATACAGCAAATATTATTTTTAACCTCTGATTCCACTACACGATGTCATGGTCAACTAGTGATGGGCAAAACAGTTATTTTGAAATAACAGTCGGAACTGTTTAAATAACAGTTAAAAATAAGAGATAACTGTTATTGACTTTCGGAATATTTATTCGAATGGTAACAGGTACATGTTAGTTTGGGTCAATCTGGGAGATTGATACCGGTCGACATTTGACTACCCCCTTAATTAATGAGGTTTTCCAGGTTGGTGGTTAGGGCTTACCAACGTAAGTCATTCCTGGCCGCAGGATTTATTATTATTACATTCGTTTGCAATAATAATAACACTCCACTCTGCCTGCTTTTGTCCGACAGTCTACTTCACAGTGGAATCGAAGGTTGAGAAAAATAGTTTTCGTATTTTCTAATTTATTACAGTGTTTAGAGTCGTGTTCCTTGTTAACTGAAAATCTAGAAGATATATTTAAATGAACCAAGCCATTATTAGCTAGATTCAAGGTCTAACATGATCTCTACTGTTTAGTGACATCACAATCAAAAGTTTAGTCTGTTTGCAATGGGTCACATTAGGACGACGTCATAAGCTATGCAACCCGTGGTACTTTGTGCCAAATGAAATTACATTTCAAAAGTGCTATTATAATGATTCTTATAATCCTGTAAGAGTTAAATTATTTGCTTAAAAACGAGATACTGGAATTTATTTCTTCAATATACATATTTAAGAGTGAAAAAATTACTTGATTCTGAGAGAAGAATATTATATGTTAGATTTACATCAACTATTTTAAAATATATTTCTTTTTAATTGTTTTAAATAAACACAATGTTCAAAATTTAATTCAATCTTCTATACTTATATGTAAATCTATTTCTTTTTAAAATAAGTGCGGTAATAGAATAAAAGTATAAAATAGTCATCTGATTTTGTTTTCTCGTCATTCCATAACACATAACATTGTTAAAGAAGCCCACCTACATTATTAGTTTGTTAATTATTATGTTCCTATTTGCGTTAGAATTCATATTTTTTGTAATACCTTTATTTTCATATTTTCTAGAACATTCCAGGCTATATTCGTTTTGGTTCTAGATGCGTTCTCGAGGACCCTAAAAACTTATTTCGCCTCCATAGTTTAGTATAGTTTCAGTTTATGTTGAGCAGCCGAACACGAGTGACAAACGTCAAGGTAAAGATTTGACAGCTTGAATTGTGTGAAGTATATTCGTTGTGAATCAAGTAGTGGCAATAAAGTTTAGTTTTTCTATGTGGAGGTTCAAGGCTAGGTCAACGCAGAGGTTACAATATCATATAACATACACATTGTACGCTTCCTGGCACCAAATTCCCCCACCTTCAATTTTTTGTTGTAGTTTTTCGATTTTAGCCAGAATTGCATGAATTTTGTTCACAAATGTATTGCCATAATTTTTAGGCTGACACAACACAATAATAATTATACTTACTCAGTAATAAAATTTTACTTAGAAATATTTCCACACTTTTCAGAAAGATTGCATACATCTCTGTATTGATCGTTGCATTTGAAAATGATTATCATATCATACAATGCATCTATTAAGAATGCTCGATTTATTTTATTCTACTTATGAATAACGCAATCACTCTAAGTGCAGTTACAAATGAATATGAAATGTTTAGGTAAAATTCATAATCACTTAAACTGTCAAAACGTTTTGTGCTCTGAAGAAGAAAAACTGAATTTATAAATGTATGAGCAAATATGTCTAATTGATTTATAAAATTTTCTACTTATTCTTCTCTATAAATGTTAATATTGTTTGATTGTAAAAATAACCGGTGGCAAAGTCCTCCGATTTCCGAACTACTATAAGTGTCTCTAATGTACCGGGTGATTTAGTAACAATGGAAAATCCTAAAGCTGAATTTACTACACACAAATGGCGAACATTGGTGCAAACATGCGGGTGTTGAAGAGTGAAATTTTAATTAATATTTTTTCGATTATTCTGAAAATATCTAGGTTAGGAACTTTAAAATTTGTAAAACTATATTTTTTTAAGCGACAACTAACATGCGTCTTGCAATTTTAGCTTTGTTCATAGACCAATTCCATCAATATTTAATTAATAAATTTTTACTCTTTTACCCTGTATGTCAAATATGAAATATGATTGAAAACCTGAAAGATAGATAGATAGATAGTTTATTTGACCATGTTACATATATACATATACATTTATGGCAAGTCAAAGAAACAAATGAGTACACATATGTGTATATAAATATAGTATATAACAAACATAATACATCATCACAAACAAGCCAAAATAACTTCACACGGAGCGACATATAACACAGTAGTAATTAATTATTTGTAGTCTGTGTTAAGAAAATCATGTACTGTATAAAAACAGTATTGGATTAGATGCCTCTTAATTACAGTTTTAAAACATTTCAAATTCAACAATTTGACAGCAGTTGGCAATTTATTGTAAAGTTGAACATTAAGAGAATTGGATTGCGACCTTGAAAGTCGGAAGCGATCCGCTCTAATTGCATTAGAATTTCTTGTGTTATATGTGTGAATGTCTGACTGAAGATCAAAATTATTAATATTTTTATGTATTTCAATTAATGTGTAATATATATAGGCAGGGTAAAGGCAAGATTCCAAAATTAATAAAATGTGGTTGACAATGTTGTCTGCCGCTCAGACCAACTAGAACTCTAATAGCCTTTTTCTGCAACGAAAAAATCTTACTCGACCGGCTAGAGTTACCCCATAAAAATACCGCATAACACAAACGGGAATGAAAAAATGCAAAATAGGAAGAAATCAAAGTTTCAAGACTAACTACAGGTTTTAATTGACGTAATAAAAACAGTACTCCGAGTGACTTCAAAAGACTACCGACATGACCTGTCCAATTTAGACCATCATCCAAAACTATACCTAGCAGCTTTACTTGTTCTCCTGCCTCTGAGTTTTTCAACATTTACTGTGAGTTTGTTAAACGAAAACCACTGCTCTGCTTGTTTAACTAATTGATTTAAAAGCATATTTAACTGAAAAATGTCTCTGTGTGATATCAGCAAAGTAGTATCGTCAGCAAATAATATACATTTATTAGGTAATAAAAAATAATGAAGATCATTAATAAATATCAAAAACAGAATTGGCCCTAAAATGGATCCCTGTGGTACACCCTGCTGACTTTAAATTCGGACACTTTATTATTAATTATTACACACTGAGAAAAGAACAATCTTTTTTCCGTTAATTATGTATTCTTGTTTCATTTTGGTATCTCGATCCGTTTTCGAGAAAAATCGATGGCTTCATCTGTATTTAACATGTCAGCTGCGGATATAATTGAGCCTCGTGTATGACACGCCACATTCCTTGTACTTGTTAAGCGATTTGCCTAGTACTTATTCGCGGATTCTCTACAACAATCTCTAAAATGTGTTCCTCGGCTGCTGCAATACGCCGTGTACACCTTGGACCTCCATCTCTTCCACGATTCGTTTGCAAATTACTCCTGTTACGCCCGCGTTGCACTAATGCGGTAAAAGTAGCTGCATTTGGCACATGTCTACCAGGAAATCATTCTGCGTACAGACGAGAAGCTACTAAAGCATTTTGTCTCACTTTAGCAAAAACTAAAGCCATATCCATCAATTCCGAATTGCTATACACGTAAAGAATTTTTGACACTTGAAAAACAATCATTTATTATTTTACACTTTCCTGTCACTGTCCAGTCAATATTCAGTATAAAATTAAGCACAATATTGTGTTCTTTATAAAATACGCAGTTAGAAATTCTGCTTAATTTTTCTTGAATATCTTATATTTTGGATATGGCAATGAAGCAAAGACTATCAAGAGAAAACATTCAATATGAGCTTTCCAATGACTCCTCCTTATGTAAAATCTAAACAAGCATTACATGCCTTTATCGAACAAACGACACCTTAACCAAACATCAATTTTCTCGCTCGAAGAACCTCAACTAAAGCCAATTACTTTTAAAACTTGTATCTCAGTAGGCGCGCGCGATGTAATTTTTATTATTATAGTTCGTTAATTATCCATTTTGATATCTAAGTAAATTAAATTAAAATGATCCATTTTGAACTCTAGTTTCCGTCGCATAAATTCGGCTACATATTTTAGAATCACCCTGTATAGGGTATAAGTTGAAATGTAACTGCATTCAGTCAATAGTCGGTAAGATTTTATTACATACTTTACGAATGTGACCATAAACGCTGTTGAAAAATGGCTTTCTTGTCCTCGCAGCGAAAATGAAATTACAAAAAGCCAAAGCCATGAATAATTTGCCGGTATTTATTCTGGTATTTATGCCCCAATTCATCAGAACAATAATTAGCACATCAACACCCTCATAACTTTCAGTGAATGAGTGGAGGATCGATTGCTTATTCGCACGACAAGAAACGCGATTTGGGTATTTGTTTTAGTGTCCTATTTAGAACAATATGGCCATAAAACGTTGCTCCAAACTAAACAATGGAATTTCAATTTGCCATTATGGCTTGACTGATGGGTGGAAATTAGTAAAAACTTTTGCGGAATACTTTAGTATCGTAATATAAAATAATAGACCAGTTAGCAACTATAACAATTATAATTAATAAATTATTTATACAGGGTATCTACTTTTATTTGTGTACAAATCCGTAAAAACTTTATTCTTCAAGATACTTAATTAAATTTTTTTAAATTTTGAATGACATCGAAAACCGCTTCCTCTGACCCTACCACGGTATTTAAGATAGCGATCCATGGCCTGCTATGATTTTTTATACCCCTGAAGTTCAATAAAAACGTTTAACGATTTTTTTATTTAAAATCTGATAAAGTGGTGTTAATCAGGACCCCTCAAAAACCCTATTTGTAAAATTTGAACAAAAACCATACAGTGCTTTCTTCTACGTGTTCTTAAAGTTTTATTTTTGTAAAAATTCGTAAAAACTTTATTTTTTAAAATAACGAAACAAATATTTTTTTTGATTAGATGTCATCGAAAACCGCTACTTCTAATACCATCAAGGCGTTTAAGATGTTGATCAAAGCCCTGCTATGATTATTTTTATATCCCCGATTTCAATAAAAACGTTTAGCGATATTTTATTTAAAATCTGATAGAGAGGTGTTACTCGGGTCATCTCAGAACCCCTATGTGTGAAATTTGAACAAAAACTATACATAGTGTTTTCTACACGTTCTCACTTTTATTTTTACAGAAATTTGTAAAATAACGCAACAAATATTATTATATTTTAAATGGTATCGAAAACCGCTCCTTCTAATCCTGTCACGGCGTTTGAGATGGCGATCCAAGGCCAGCTATGCTATACCAACACCACCTATGTCTTTTAGGTGGTGTTGGCTATACCCCCGAATTAAAAAAAATGTTTAGTGATTTTTTTATTTAAAATCTGACAAGGTGGTGTTACTCAGGGTCGCTCAATATCCCTATCTTTGAAATGTTAGTAAAAGTTATACAGAGTGTTTTGTTCTACACGTTCTCAAAGTTTATGTGTACAAATTCGTAAAACTTTATCCTTCAAAGTAATCCAAATTTTGTTTTAAATGGTATCGAAAACCACTTGTTCCGATCTTGCTATGGCGATCCAAGGCCTGTTATAATTTCTTATACCCCAGAAAATTAATATAAATGTTTAGCGAATTTTTGATATAACATCTGATAAGGTGGGGTTAATCACAACCCCCCTCAAAACAAAATACTAAATTTGAAAGGCACTAGACGAATCAAGTGTGAGCCATACAATTATGTCAAAACAGTATGAATTAAAATTGAATTAATGTCGTCTGCTATGAACCAATAAATCTCATAAACAACACTGTGTCGAAGCTAAAATGAAATAAATAAAACATTTATTATTTAACTAACAAAATAAATAAATACAAAAAGTTTTTTAATTAATTGGACCTTTGTCCACCAAACCATCCTCTAAAAGAATACATTTTTCAATACGCGTCCTATTATGATGCTGTATTTTAATATAAAATAAAGTTTTTACAAATTTTTATAAAAATCAAACTTTGAGAACGTGTAGAAGAAAACACTCTGTATAGTTTTTGTTCAATTTCACACATAGGGGTTCTGAAATGACCTGAGTAACACCACCTTATCATATTTTAAATAAAATGTCACTAAACGTTTTTATTGAATTCGGGGGTTATAAAAATAATCATAGCAGGCTTGGATCTCCATCTTAAACGCCGTGATAGGATTAGAAGCAGGGGTTTTCGATGAGATTTAAATCAAAAAAAAAATTTTCGTTGCATTATTTTGAAAAATAAAGTTTTTACGAATTTTACCAAAAGAAAACTTAGATCGTGTAGAAGAAAACACAAAAACACAAAATAATCCTATTTGAAATATTCAGTGCACCGATTGAAAACTGTTTGATAAAACCTTTGTGATTTGTTGAAAAATTGAATCAAAATCAAACCTCGCCGATCTTCTTGAAATTTTGCACGTCCCCATAATTTACCGTTCTCAACAACTTTTTCAAGTAAAATTTTGTTGTATTTTCAGTAGAAAAGGCACTTTACCTGAAAAGATAACAGTTTTCAATCAGTGCACTGAATATTTCATATATGATTATTTCGAAAACTATTACTCCTAACGACTTCAACAAGGTATACCTTTTTTAGATACAACAGGTAGGAGAATCAATTGTTTCAATAGACAGATGGTTACACTAAACAGCAAATAAGTTCTGCCATTTAAAAGAAACATGCTGTGCCATAAGTGGCGCCCTTTACTAGTGGCGTCAAAATTAGTGAAAAATTCTTATTTGCCGTGCCAAAAAACATAATTCTGCCAATTTTTTTTTTAATACTCCGACAGGTTATTGAGATATTTCAAAATAAAATTCTAGCATTGAACACCCTGTATTTTTTAAAACCAGCAACATTCGGATAAGGCATATTTGGCTCAATCGACTTTTTTCCATGTTAATAGTTTAACATGCTTTTTTATACGTTTTACACAAAATATGTTAAAATTACTAGTAATAGCCTATTAGCTGTCATCAGTATACCATAAAGAGACAGGCACTAGACATAAACAGTTATTCGTCGGTTACCCCACCTATGGCATAATGAGATGAGAGCTAATAAGCTTGAAACCGGTATATGTCTGGTGAACCACTGAGGTGTAATTCAATGACCACCATATGCAGATAAATTATTATAATACCATTATTTTACTTAAAGTTTAATTCAACATATCTGATTAGTTAACCAGAATTTAATCAGTAGACAAAATGGTGACCCTTAATGAAACGATCTCTATAAATGGTGACAGTTCGCATTATGCAAATAATCATATGACTCTAAGGGTGCAGTAAAAATTGTAAAAAATAAATATCTACCACCACCGCTATATTCTCACGAAACTGCAAACGCAATCCAGCTAATAAAAGTAACGAGAAAAAATTGGTCTGGTCCAAGCTGGTAACTGCCCGGTCATTTGTATGCAGATCGATGTACACAGAAACAACACTTGATTTACATAAAGCAGCAAACATTTAAACAGTTTTCAATAATAAAAAGAGTAATGCCGACCGCATAATATTTGAACGCGGATGGATCCCTCACCGCTAAGCTGAAATGAAGGGATATGTAAATAGGCAGTTTGTTCGATAGCTGAGCTATCTGCTTGTTATGCATTATTTCTATATATCGGTTGTACTGGCTTTTTAGTGCCAGGTTATCCTCTGACTTCGCATATGAATTGCTTTTCAAGATGCGTCTCCTTTTTGAGACAGTGTAGCAGTATTTTTTCTATACCAACAACAATAAAGTGGCCTTTATACTATATTATTTATTATTAATGATACTAGTTCAATACACACACGATACATACATACTATAATGCAACACTAGGTCACGAGGTGATAGCCGAAGTTCGTATCCAACGTGTATCATTCAAAATTTAATCTACGACAGTCCAAATAGACAAATTCAATTTATCTTAAAATATCAGAAACGTTTTCGTAAATTTAAATTCAAAATTGATCTTATATGATGATGTCATGATAGCCACAGTTATTAATTGTTTTAAATTTCACTTTGACAACTTCATTATTGGCGTCCAATTTTGTGCCATACATTCAATTTTAGTGAAAGAAAAAAAAAAAATAATATGGGTGATTCTGAAGTGTTGTCGATTCCATACTTCCCGAAAAATCAAGAGTGACGTAAGTACGAGCAAAGTTATGCAAAACTTGAATATTGGTGTAAAGGGAAAGAAATCAAAAGTATATGTATACAGTGTGTTCTGCAGAAAGTTGAGGCAAGCAGCGTCTGTTAATCGGTTTGGTAATAGGTTGTGTGAAGTTATCCACACTTTCCCATCCACACTTTTTGTCAATCCTATCGGAAAGGACGTATAAACGCAGTCAGTGACCGGCTTCTTATTACTTGATATATGAAGATACTAACTACCCTTGTACAGATACACTAAATAAGTCATTTTATATTTAATATCAGACACATACAAGGGGTGTATGAAACTACAACCCCAAAAAAAAATTCTCCGGGTTAACACGTCTTATGTGAATTTTCTGCTCTTTTCACACCCTTCCTATATAGATGCACTAACAAAACTTAGTGGATGAATAGTTATACATAAGGCCTTCAAAATGGCACATACGCCGTTTCTTGCCTGCCCGTCTGACTACCCCAAAAAAAATAAAATTCACCCAGTTGACACGTATTATGTGAATTTGCCGCTCTTGTTCACACCCTTCCTATATAGATGCACTAACAAAACTTAGTGGATGAATAGTTATACATAAGGCCTTCAAAATAGCACATACGCCGTTTCTTGCCTGCCCGTCTGACTACCCCAAAAAAAATAAAATTCACCCAGTTGACACGTATTATGTGAATTTGCCGCTCTTTTTCACACCCTTCCCATGTAGATGCACTAACAAAACTTTGTGGGTGAATAGTTATCTATAAGGCCTTCAAAATAGCACATACGCCGTTTCGTGCCTGCCCGTCTGACTACCCCAAAAAAATTAAAATTCACCGAGTTGACACGTATTATGTGAATTTGCCGCTCTTTTTCACAACCTTCCCATGTAGATGCACTAACAAAACTTTGTGGGTGAATAGTTATACATAAGGCCTTCAACATAGCACATACGCCGTTTCGTGCCTGCCCGTCTGACTACCCCAAAAAAATTAAAATTCACCGAGTTGACACGTATTATGTGAATTTGCCGCTCTTTTTCACACCCTTACCATGTAGATGCACTAACAAAACTTTGTGGGTGAATAGTTATACATAAGGCCTTCAACATAGCACATACGCCGTTTCGTGCCTGCCCGTCTGACTACCCCAAAAAAATTAAAATTCACCGAGTTGACCCGTATTATGTGAATTTGCCGCTCTTTTTCACACCCTTACCATGTAGATGCACTAACAAAACTTTGTGGGTGAATAGTTATATATAAGGCCTTCAAAATAGTACATACGCCGTTTCGTGCCTGCCCGTCTGACTACCCCAAAAAAAATAAAATTCACCGAGTTGACCCGTATTACGTGAATTCGCTACTCCTTTTCACACCCTTACCATGTAGATGCACTAACAAAACTTTGTGGGTGAATAGTTATCTATAAGGCCTTCAAAATAGCACATACGCCGTTTCGTGCCTGCCCGTCTGACTACCCCAAAAAAATTAAAATTCACCGAGTTGACACGTATTATGTGAATTTGCCGCTCTTTTTCACAACCTTCCCATGTAGATGCACTAACAAAACTTTGTGGGTGAATAGTTATACATAAGGCCTTCAACATAGCACATACGCCGTTTCGTGCCTGCCCGTCTGACTACCCCAAAAAAATTAAAATTCACCGAGTTGACACGTATTATGTGAATTAGCAGCTCTAGTTCACACCCTTACCATGTAGATGCACTAACAAAACTTTGTGGGTGAATAGTTATACATAAGGCCTTCAACATAGCACATACGCCGTTTCGTGCCTGCCCGTCTGACTACCCCAAAAAAATTAAAATTCACCGAGTTGACAGGTATTATGTGAATTTGCCGCTCTTTTTCACACCCTTACTATGTAGATGCACTAACAAAACTTTGTGGGTGAATAGTTATATATAAGGCCTTCAAAATAGTACATACGCCGTTTCGTGCCTGCCCGTCTGACTACCCCAAAAAAAATAAAATTCACCGAGTTGACCCGTATTATGTGAATTCGCTGCTCTTTTTCACACCCTTACTATGTAGATGCACTAACAAAACTTTGTGGGTGAATAGTTATCTATAAGGCCTTCAAAATAGCACATACGCCGTTTCGTGCCTGCCCGTCTGACTACCCCAAAAAAATTAAAATTCGCCGAGTTGACCCGTATTACGTGAATTCGCTACTCCTTTTCACACCCTTACCATGTAGATGCACTAACAAAACTTTGTGGGTGAATAGTTATACATAAGGCCTTCAAAATAGTACATACGCCGTTTCGTGCCTGCCCGTCTGACTACCCCAAAAAAATTTAAATTCACCTAGTTGACAGGTATTATGTGAATTTGCCGCTCTTTTTCACACCCTTACCATGTAGATGCACTAACAAAACTTTGTTCTGCACCAATTCAGACAATAACGTAATAAGTGACATGGAAATACAAGATAAATTTGCCAATACTCAGGGAGTAAAAGAAAATGAACACAAAATTTCCTGCACTTTATCATTCCTTACCAATGGATTAATCAGTGACGTAAAATATTATAAAAAACTACCATCAGATAAGATGTACACGGTTTCCATTCATAAACAGCTGAAGAGCTCCATCAACGAAGTTACAATAGAAGAGTATTCTATTTTAAATACAAGAGGGTACCTAACCAATTTTTTGATAGAAATATTTCTCCATATTATAAATTCCTTGAACGGGACCAAGTGTGACATTTTCGATACCTCTGATAGTGCTAAAATATTTGTCACTGATAAATGGGGAAAAAGAAATATTGGGCCATCTATAAATGATATGCTAGCCATGCCTTTTCTCATAAATGGCAATCACTGGGTGATGGTTTTTGTTAATTTTTCGAAAAAACAATTTATCTACATAAATCCAATGGGAGAGACCGATAGTGAGATAAAAAATTATTTTACTAAGTTTTGTATAACTATTCACTCACAAAGTTTTGTTAGTGCATCTACATGGTAAGGGTGTGAAAAGGAGTAGCGAATTCACGTAATACGGGTCAACTCGGTGAATTTTAATTTTTTTGGGGTAGTCAGACGGGCAGGCACGAAACGGCGTATGTGCTATTTTGAAGGCCTTATAGATAACTATTCACCCACAAAGTTTTGTTAGTGCATCTACATGGTAAGGGTGTGAAAAAGAGCAGCGATTTACGTAATACGGGTAAACTCGGCGAATTTTAATTTTTTTGGGGTAGTCAGACGGGCAGGCACGAAACGGCGTATGTGCTATGTTGAAGGCCTTATGTATAACTATTCACCCACAAAGTTTTGTTAGTGCATCTACATGGGAAGGGTGTGAAAAAGAGCGGCAAATTCACATAATACGTGTCAACTCGGTGAATTTTAATTTTTTTGGGGTAGTCAGACGGGCAGGCACGAAACGGCGTATGTGCTATGTTGAAGGCCTTATGTATAACTATTCACCCACAAAGTTTTGTTAGTGCATCTACATGGTAAGGGTGTGAAAAGGAGTAGCGAATTCACGTAATACGGGTCAACTCGGTGAATTTTAATTTTTTTGGGGTAGTCAGACGGGCAGGCACGAAACGGCGTATGTACTATTTTGAAGGCCTTATATATAACTATTCACCCACAAAGTTTTGTTAGTGCATCTACATGGTAAGGGTGTGAAAAAGAGCAGCGAATTAACGTAATACGGGTCAACTCGGTGAATTTTAATTTTTTTGGGGTAGTCAGACGGGCAGGCAAGAAACGGCGTATGTGCTATGTTGAAGGCCTTATGTATAACTATTCACCCACAAAGTTTTGTTAGTGCATCTACATGGTAAGGGTGTGAAAAAGAGCAGCGAATTAACGTAATACGGGTCAACTCGGTGAATTTTAATTTTTTTGGGGTAGTCAGACGGGCAGGCAAGAAACGGCGTATGTGCTATGTTGAAGGCCTTATGTATAACTATTCACCCACAAAGTTTTGTTAGTGCATCTACATGGTAAGGGTGTGAAAAAGAGCAGCGAATTCACGTAATACGGGTCAACTCGGTGAATTTTAATTTTTTTGGGGTAGTCAGACGGGCAGGCAAGAAACGGCGTATGTGCTATGTTGAAGGCCTTATGTATAACTATTCACCCACAAAGTTTTGTTAGTGCATCTACATGGTAAGGGTGTGAAAAAGAGCAGCGAATTCACGTAATACGGGTCAACTCGGTGAATTTTAATTTTTTTGGGGTAGTCAGACGGGCAGGCAAGAAACGGCGTATGTGCTATGTTGAAGGCCTTATGTATAACTATTCACCCACAAAGTTTTGTTAGTGCATCTACATGGGAAGGTTGTGAAAAAGAGCAGCAAATTAACAGAATACGTGTCAACTCGGTGAATTTTAATTTTTTTGGGGTAGTCAGACGGGCAGGCACGAAACGGCGTATGTGCTATTTTGAAGGCCTTATAGATAACTATTCACCCACAAAGTTTTGTTAGTGCATCTACATGGTAAGGGTGTGAAATAGAGCAGCGAATTCACGTAATACGGGCCAACTCGGTAAATTTTAATTTTTTTGGGGTAGTCAGACGGGCAGGCACGAAACGGCGTATGTGCTATTTTGAAGGCCTTATAGATAACTATTCACCCACAAAGTTTTGTTAGTGCATCTACATGGTAAGGGTGTGAAAAGGAGTAGCGAATTCACGTAATACGGGTCAACTCGGTGAATTTTAATTTTTTTGGGGTAGTCAGACGGGCAGGCACGAAACGGCGTATGTGCTATGTTGAAGGCCTTATGTATAACTATTCACCCACAAAGTTTTGTTAGTGCATCTACATGGGAAGGGTGTGAACAAGAGCGGCAAATTCACATAATACGTGTCAACTGGGTGAATTTTATTTTTTTTGGGGTAGTCAGACGGGCAGGCAAGAAACGGCGTATGTGCCATTTTGAAGGCCTTATGTATAACCATTCATCCACTAAGTTTTGTTAGTGCATCTATATAGGAAGGGTGTGAAAAAGAGCAGAAAATTCACATAAGACGTGTTAACCCGGAGAATTTTATTTTTTTTGGGGTTGTAGTTTCATACACCCTTTGTATGTGTCTGATATTAAATATAAAATGACTTATTTAGTGTATCTGTACAAGGGTAGTTAGTATCTTCATATATCAAGTAATAAGAAGCCGGTCACTGACTGCGTTTATACGTCCTTTCCGATAGGATTGACAAAAGTGTGGATGGGAAAGTGTGGATAACTTCACACAACCTTGGTAAAACAACAGGACCTAGAAACCTGTCACCTACAATACCCACCCAAATGTTTAATGAAAAACGTGCCTGATGTTCAGATTCTATCAGAGCATGAGGATTTTCGTCGGCCCAAATATGCGTCTTGTGAAATTGAAACACTTCATTTCTTGTGAACCCGGCCTCATCAGTAAAAAGAATGTTTGCAAGAAAACGAGGATCTTTAGCATCATGACGTAGAAACCAGCGACAAAAAACCAAACGTGCTTGATGATCATTTATTGGATTTAAGGCATGTACTCGTTGCACATGGTATGGATAAAGCAGTTGCTCGTAAAGGATTATCCAAACAAGAGGACCACTAATTCCTACCTCGGCTGAAATTCTCCGCACATTCGTACCTGGATTCTGCTCTACCAGTGCTCTTCTTCTGCTCTAGGAGTAGATACCGATCTTGGTCTTCCGAATAAACGGCACTGCTTGCTCAAGGTATCTCGCAATCTTTGGTAAATTCTTCCAAACATGCGTTGTGAAGGAATCTGGATCTAGCAATTTGGATAAGTGTTAACATAAAGACGTCGTGCTTCGGTGGCGTTCCCATTAGTACGACCAACTATTATAAGAAAATACACAACGTTGTTGCAAAATAAAAAAAGGGGCTAAGAAAACAGAACATTCCATATCTCCGCAACCGTTACTTTGCGGACCCATGTTTCTTGAGACTGTTCTACTTATTTTGGTTCATACTATTACCTCCTTAAATATTTTACACTCTTTTTTTAACACCCTGTATATTAAGGTATGGCAGTTTACTTTCGGAACAGCCATTAGTCATTTTCTGCATTAACTGTTCTCGACAAAAAATTAAATTTGTTCTCTTTTCCATCAATTCGATGGTCTGTTATATTACGCTTACAGCCACTATTTTTCTCAAAAATGACACAAGCTACAAAATTTAAACATGCTGTACAAATTAGCAACAAAATATCCAGACTTCTTCACAAACATTTTTCTAACTAACTATATGAGTTAAATGGCATTTTTTTATTTTTAAAAAAACTATACATTTTCTGAAAATACTCTAAGAGCAAAACATATGACCCAAACATCGCTTTGCTATTGTTCTTAGTCGTAACCACTGGGATCAAAATTGTAACAAGATTTCGCAAAATAGAGATTTTCAAGGGTTTACCTCAAAAATTGCTATACTTATACTAGGTTTCTGTTCTTTGAGGGACCAAAATATGATGGCCTGAATCAAGTTACCTTAGTCCAAAATTTTATTTTATTTCCAAGATACAGGGTATTGAACTTTTTAAATTTTTTCTCAATAACTTTATTATAAAATGTAGTAAATACATAAAACTTGGTAGTGGTGAGTTTTCTGACACATGAAATTTAAATATGGCCTCCAATTTGCTATCAACTGTAGGGCGCCACCTACAGTACTTCACATTCATTTAAATCGTTATAAATTTTGTGTGCACTGGTGCATAGTATTATTAATAAATAATTCTTATTCTTTGAAATTGTTTCTAAAAATAACCGTTTTTCGATAGGCATTTAAGTTTTATTATAAATCCATCTTCTTTCATACTTTATTCAATTATGTACTATCAAATTTTGGATTATAGTAAATTGGGTTATGTCATCACATCTTGGCTCTAGGAACATGTGGTAGTATTTTGTCCAGATCTTTTACAGACAGTCTGTACTAGATGTACAGGCAGCAAAAAGTTATGATTATTTAAATACATATGAAGTACTGTAGGTGGTGCCTTCTACAGTTGTCATCAAATCCGCGAATATATTTCAATATCAGGTGCCAGAAAATTCCTCTGTACCAAGTTTGATGTATTTACTACAATTTGTATGAAGTTATTGAGAAAAAATCGAGGAACAAAAGTAGTCTAAAATTGTAGTTTCAACACCATGTATCTTGAAAACTCGAGTGAAAACTATAACATTTTATTTAGATCAACAAATTTTACATTCGGGTTGAAGTGTTGGTGTGACTTCTATTGGAATTGCGAATTGACGACTGCAAGTCAGAATTTTGGGAAAGGTATTGCAGATGCAAGGGTTTGCTACAAACAAGAATTGCGGACTGTAAATCGGCTTTAAGTAGGTGCTACAGTTTTGTGTAATGCAGCATTTATAAGTGAGTTTATTAGTGTTTTTGTAGTTTGTGTAGATAACTGTTAAATGTATGTAACTAGATATTTGCAATCTTTATCAATCTATTTCAGTATTAGGTTATTATCAGACAAAATACTACACTGATAAAAATTATTAGTAATATTAGACGGTGGATTGTTGGTTATTTATTGCCTATAGATCAATAGTGTGAAACGAGGCATAAAATAACACACTAAAATGTAGTATTACGATTCTAATGGAAAATTATTACTTATGAATATTCATTTTTTATAGTAAAACCATTATTTTTATACACATAAAATGCAATTTTAAAAACATTATCATGTATGTTCATAAAAAATCATGTAATTTTGCATGGAATTTGTAAATGTTTGGCATCCATATGTAGACTCTTGTAATGGTAGTTTAGACAACGTCTAAATATACCATAATTTTTATAAATGTATTGTATTATTATAAGGTAATTTTATGATTTCATTTTCAAACCGCACAGAACTTTTGACAAGATCTGTTATAAAGGAATTAGTGAACGTTAGAATTTACGGAATATGACCTAAGTAAAAATATGGAAATATTTACAATATATATGTCGTAGGCATTGAGTGTAATTCGTCATTTCACGGAAAGCCTAGTCATTAGCTGTATTGCCGACAAAGGCTGTAATGAAATGAATATTTCTTTGATTGACTGAAATTTTACGTCATTTCACGGATTACCTGTTTAATTTTCGTCAAACAAAGTAAATGGTTAATCGATTACACGTTACGGCGCTTGACGGAGTTTTGTTTAGTCATTTGTTGGATATTCTTGAAATACTACCTGTAGAAAAATGCAAAATAGAAAGTAAACAATGCAAACATATATTATAAATCATATACCAAATGGTGAGTAGGACTTAAATTGAATAATAGATTTAGATGAAAATAAAAAAAATATTCTAATGACTTAACGTAAATGAAAATGGCTCTCCACAGTCAGACTCGAATAGTTGTAGGTACATATGTATAAATATATTATATACAGAGTCGACACACGAGATAATACCCCCCCCCCCTATTTTTCTCCGTCATTAGCTGAAACAGGTACGTGTAAAAATAAACTTAACTTTTAAATATTTTTTAAAGCAAAAAAAATAAATATTTATCGCATTTCCCAGATGTATATAGATTTAACTTTTATTTTTCTTTAAGGAAACACCTTGTACACCATTACCTTAACTTTTCAAAAATATATTATACATGATACTCATCTTTTAATGTTTTCGAGATACTATACTCATGATATATGATATAAGTTTTAAATGAAAGATATAAAGTTAAGCATTTTAATTGGGAACTAGGTTTAAATGGAAAATAAGGATAATTATGTAAAATTTAGTAAAATTATCAGCTTTGCATTCAAAAAGAAGGAGGTCATGTTGAACCATTCTTATAAATTTATTTCTTTTATTTTAAATACCTTCAAAATCTTTAAAAATTTAACATCATTTATATGATATTGCATATACAATAAACATATAATATATCGAAAACCGTAAGAGATATCTAAGTATCATGTTCTGAAAAGTTAAATTGGCGGTCTTTTCAATGGCGTAAAAGTATAAAGAGTGTTCCATTTAAAAAACAAATTCGAACGATAACGGAGAACAAGGGGAGGGAGGGCAATCTTTTCGACGTGATCACTCTGTACATATTAAGATCATATGGTTAATCATTTACAATAAAAAGTAGAATTATTAGTTATTACGGCCCGAAATTCCACACAATACAATTCAGCAAATGACTAAACAAACGTCCATCAAACGCTGTAACATGTAATCGTTTAATCTTTTACTCTGTTTGACGACAAAAAACAGGCAATCCTTGAAATGACGACAAACTTCAGTCAATTAAAGGAATATTCATTTGATTACAGCCGTTGCCGGCAATACAGCCAATGACTAGGCTTTCCGTGAAATGACGAATTACGTCCAATGACTACGACATATGGAGTATTTTAATCAATATGATACTAATTTTTGGCTACCACCGTATATATGCGTGCCTACATGCACAAATTACATTCAGTAAAGCTGATGTGATTTGATTCTTTTACACTTTTTTTCTCTCGCAGACAGATTAGACGCTGTCGTCTTCATTATCGTACCACAATTCGACTTACTCGAAATCAACCGTTCAGAGGGCGATTATACCAAATTGAATTTAAATCAGATCAACGCGGTATGCGTAGACAGCTCTGGTAAAAATTAAATTAAAGCAAGCAACTCAATATGTGAAACCTTTTTAGATGCGTATTTCTCACCATTACTTGTTGAGTACAGATGTGTATACATGATTGGAAATACACCAAGTATTGGTCAAATCATGCACTTAAAAACTAGACATGGGACCTGCATCAATTATTATCAAATAAGCTTTTAAGTTATTAGTAATAAATATATTTATGCTTAACAAACGTTATCCGATTTTGGCATATGCAAAATTTAATTCCTAGTTAATGAGAATTCAAAATCAAAATTGAAACAGAAAAATAATTATTTCAACTGGCATTACTAAGACTTAATGCAAAATAATGCCACAGTAAATTTAGTCTAAATATTATAAATTTATCTTACATCTGGAAGGTCGTCTCGGTAATCGTATTTAATTTAACTTGAGTTACACTGATAAAAAAGGGTGGAAATTTCCAGATTTTGTTATGCTCATTTTACAAAATATTTACTGAGAACTTTTAATTACAATATACTTATTAAGTAAACATCAAGTATACCTCCGTGTTTTTACGTAATAAAATTAGGAAACTGCAGAGGCAGCACATCAGTCTAACCTCTAACCTAATGCATTTTAGTTGTGTTAGAGAAGCATGTATGGTTTATTAATGAGGACTTCTTGTAGGATATTCGGAAACAAGTAAGTATAAGATTATATTTTGTAACTGTAACTGTAATTTTATACAATTCATATTAATTTTATACATACATAAATATAATAGAAACTGGAACAGCACGTTGTTTAAATGTTTGCATCAAAACTGCACCATTACCGTGTCTATAGACCATACAACAACATTAATTTCAAATAACATATTTATAATTGTAACAGTAAATACAGTAATAGTTTATAACAGATATAACATTAGGTGGTATCTATGTACCTATATTTTTTAACATGTGCATATTGTTCATTATTTAAATTTTTACACATTGATATCAAGTCATATGTGAAACTTATACTACAGTTTTGGTTTATGCATGATGGGACACCGCTTCATTTTAGTGCTACTGTTAAAGACTTTTTGAAATTTAAGTTTCCAAATAGAACAAGGAAATAATTGTTCTCGAAATTGGCCACCACGATCGTCTGACCTCGACAAATGTGATTTTTTTGGGGAACATTGAAAAATTTTGTTTATTTCCCACCAATTTAATTCGGAGCATATTTGTGGAATCGTATTGCGAATAAATGTAACGTTATAGCAAAGAAAAGTAAATTTATGTATTTTATACAGTTTTAATTTAATTTTTATTTTATAGTTTTATTACTATCTGTCAAATTTTAAAGACTACTGACTTTTTGATTTCTTCAAATAAACACTATTAATATCTTGTTTTAATTAATGTATTTTATCTTAAAGTTTTTGAAGTTAAAAAGTGATTTAAAGTAAACTCTCCGAGGGATATTGTCATTCGTTTTAAATTACATATATCAATGGAAAAAAGTTTGGTGTAATTGTAGACGTGACTCACCCTGAATGAACACCTTGTATTGTTTCAATTTACTCATAGTCAAAGAAGATAATAATAAACCTTAATTATGTACCAAATTTAGTTATTCCATTTAGAAATATTTGACCCCACTTTGAAGGCCTGTAACTCAGCCTGTGTGCAACTTTTTATAGGTGTGTTTGGTTAAATTACAATACTTTAGAATCTCCTACACGCACCTGATATGTGTCGGTTCTTATGCAGAATTCCCTGCATATTAATTAAATTTATAAATTAATTATGTATTCAAATTGAACAAAAATCATCTTCAGGTTCGACCTTTCAAAAGGTTCTAGTTCCTTTAGGGTCCATTTGTCGACATATGCTTATACTCATAATCCCCGGACACTCTGTACACCCTTAATATTTATAGTTCAGCACGCGAACAGCGATAGTTGTTAGACAATGTAGGGTTGCCACCTGTCCTTATTTCGGAGGGACAGTCCTTAGTTCAGCCTCTGTGTACTTCAGTCCTTAGTTTTGCTAGAAATGTCTTGGTGCAAATTGTTAAATACTTATTAACCCAGATACCAGCATTTAATAACTAGACCAGAATAACGATATGTTTAAATGTAGTGCGAACATAATATTATTGTAGCGATAAAATCAATATTGTATAATACAAGTTGATTTTTGATTAATTTAACAGATATGGACCTAAGTAAATATTAACGCAAACCATTTTCTTTTATAAAATAATTTAACTGGTTTAAAAAGCACCAGAATTAAAATTATACAATTCATAAATACTAACATGGATCTTATCTAAAATATATACAATATTTTGTAAAATAAATGTGGACAATTGTGTATTTGTGTTTATCAAGGTAAATCAAAAACTCCCTCTTGATTCTACGATTTCATAGATCTGTGGATAACAAATAATTAATAGCTTAATATGATACTCTAAAATATCTAATATCTAATCTAGCTTTTAATGTACTTTTGTTAAGAACAGCAGTAGGTAACCCTTGGGAATATATGATATCCTTAACCACACGGTAAAGATAAAAATCTTTATCTTGCCTTCCAATCAAATTTTACTATAAACTACAAAAATAAATTTGTTTCTGCTCTGACTTACCTTTAGTAAAATGTAATGTAAACAACAACGAAACCAAGATACAATAAAGTTCCATTGATAGGCCCATTTTCGTGCTCGAAATCTTCCTGAAAATGTTGAACTGCATAGTTTTTTACGAAATTCCCAGTTTCTACAACTCAGTCATTAACGTTAACACATATAATCACTGTTTTTACATTCTACTATCATTACCAGCACGCAACATGCAATGCCGAACAATCATAACACACGATATTAAACTGTTTACACACACACACTGAATTTTTAATGAATTGCAATGGACAAATTGCACTGTTTGAACAGTTTTTTGCAGATACAAAAATGTTTAATTCAGTAATTATCTTCTGTTTAATTTACGTTTGAAAAGCTTGGTATTTTAACGATATTTTAACTAGTAGTTTTAATTAATATTTGTTTTTAATTAATTCTATTAACTAAAATGTATAATTTCAGTCATGGATCACAATAGTTGTTCGAGTTTAATCACAACATTCTAGGGTAATATTTTGGACTCACTGAGGGATTTTACATGTGCAATACGAAAGGATCAATTTTGCAATTGTATTAGTTGTTTTGAGTTCCTTCAGCAGGACGACAGATTCCTAACGTCAAATTAAAAAACAAACAGGATCAGAAATCACTGCACATCCACTCTTTAGAGCACAGGCGACTCGCACAAGGAAGATATTGTCGTGGCGATTAAAGACTAAGTAATCGTACATGCGTTTCGGTAAACACAATGACATTCAGAGATTATGCACAGCTACTGTCTATCAGAATCGTGTTTCGACTCCCTGTGACGCTAGCGCCTTCGCCTTTCCGACGCTGGCGGATAACTAAACAGTTGAATATCGGCGCAACACCCCATAGCGCCACGGAATGATCTTTCCCCCTCTCCACGAGCGCAGGGTTACTACACAAAATTCGAATGCTTCCCGGTGCTTTTACGTTTCGCATCTTCGCTAAAACGGGGTTCCCGAGCGAACTTTTAGTTTTTCATAGGCTCCTGATACACGGTTTAGTGCACAAATACCTGTTCGGTTGTTGACAAACATGCCAGGTTACTGTATTGTCAAGTCAAGGTTTTCGTTACATTCAAAGACATGATCAATCAAAATTTACGTAACAAGTCTGGAAAATACTGTTTTTGGACGAGTAGAGAAGATTAGGTGCAATAATTTTAGTCTTACTTGATCAAAGTAACGTGTTTGACCTAGTAAGTTTTGATTTATTAATTGTTAAGTTGAAATATATTGGCTTTGTTGGAAACACTTTAATTTGGATTAATAGTTACTAAAGGGTAAAGGAAACTCTTTATTCTACGATTTCATAGATCTGTGGATAACAAATAATTAATAGCTTAATATGATACTCTAAAATATCTAATATCTAATCTAGCTTTTAATGTACTTTTGTTAAGAACAGCAGTAGGCAACCCTTGGGAATATGTGATATCTTTAACCACATGATAAAGATAAGAATCTTCATCTCGTCTTCTAATCAAATTTTACTATAAACTACAAAAATAAATTTGTTTCTACTCTGACTCACCTTTAGTAAAATGTAATGTAAACAACAACGAAATCAAGATACAATAAAGTTCCATTGATAGGTTCAACGGTTCAAAGTAGTGTGCTGGGTCCAATTTTCTTTTCACTGTTCATTTTTGACATCACCGCGGATATCTTGCATTCTAGACGCAGATGACATGCAAATTTACCTATCAACTAATTTTACCTCTGTAAATCATGCTATTAAACAGATGAATGATGATCTTCAAATTATATATAATTTTTCAAGTAACCACGACCTTAGTTTAAATCCTAACAATAACAAGACAATGTGTCTTGGTTCAGAGCGATATACTAATTTTATTACATCTTGCTTTACTCTTAAATTAAACAACACAGACGTTCAATGGGTAAGAAGTTTGGGATTGTACATAGATTCGTCTTTAAAATTTGAAAAACATGTCTGCACTTGTTTTTATTAATTTAAATTAATTAAAAGGAAGAGAAAGCCATTACAATAGAAAGAAGTCACAAAGAATCTATTTAGCCGCTGACTTGAACATAGACAAACTTCATGCCGGATATCTTAGTCAATGCGATGCTGAAGATAACGTAAACTTTTTCATGTTTAGAAGAATATTCATTAGCGACTATAATATCGGGTTTTCATCTCCTGCAGCAGATGTTTGCGCAAAGTGCACTAGGCTGAAATTTAGAATTAAAAACGAAGCAGTAAACAAGAAAGAGCAATCAGAGTTACGCACTGAACTTATGGTTCACAAAAAGAGAGCCAACGCTTTTTATGATCCTTTGAAAGATAATCCCGAAAATTCTATTTCCTTTTGCTTTGACATGCAGCAAGTGCAGCCACTGCCTAAAACTTCAATCAGCGATGCCTTTTATGCTCAGCAAATAAGTCTGTACATTTTTTGTTATGTTGACACTCAAAGTAAACATCCAACTTTCTTTACCTGGACAGAAGATGAAACAGGAAGAGTGTCGACTGAGATAGGATCTGCACTCATACATTATTTAAATTCTTTAGATTATAACAATATTACGACTTCACCTTTTTTGCGATGGATGCAGTGGGCAAAATATGAATACCCACTGTTCGGGCTTTCACCCTTTTGAATTCTGCCTTCTTAATTCTGGTTTAGAACTCTGTTGTAGGTGTTTAAGTAATACACGTAATGTAACTTTTTTTACTATGTGTTTTTAATGGACTGTATGGGTTTTTTACACTAATAAAATACATGTGAGCAAAGCAGCACCACTCTCTGCAATGTCTTATACTCTACTGACATAATCTCAAAGCTGCCCAAGCATGCGCTGGCTTCGCGCGGACAGGGCTGTCCAAACTATACCTAACATAGCGCCCGCCTTGAAAGTATCAACTTTCAACAATACAATAGGGCATTCATACAAACAATACAGATATTTCTTAGTCTAATGGTAGAACACACACCTTCGTTGCACTTCTTTTCACTACACCAGAGGCCATTTTGACACTTACTACACGAATCACTTTATCGGGTCCAGGGTGGATTTGAGTTATTCTCCCTAAACGCCACATCATAGCCGGTAAGTTGTCCTCCTTGATGATCACTAAATCTCCTACCTTGATTGGGCTGCTAGTTTTACGTTTCCATTTATTTCTCTCTTGGAGTGACGTCAGGTACTCTGAAGACCAGCGCTTCCAGAAGTGCTGTACTATAACTTGCAGACGCTCGTACAACTTTAATCGATTTACAGGTACATCATCAGAGCAACGTTCAGGAATAGCCAATAAAGCGTCACCAATCAGGAAGTGTCCAGGGTTAGAGCGGTAAAATCACTTGGGTCAACGGATAAAGGAGTTATAGGGCGGGAATTTAGTACTCCTTCAATTTGACACAACACCGTGTACAATTGTTCATAAGTCAGATGAGCCTCACCAATAACCTTTATCAATAGCCTTTTAGCCGATTTTACGGCGGCTTCCCATAATCCCCCAAAATGAGGAGAACGCGGAGGTATTAATTTCCAAGTAATATCGTTTTCAAGTAAAAATTTCGAATTTCGTAACAATTAATATTATTTTTTATCCAAATAATATTTTTTTTCATTTCACCCTTAGCACCTATAAATTTCGTACCTTTGTCGCTGTATATATTTTTGCATAGTCCACGTCGTGACACGAATCGCTTTAAACAATTCAGAAACGAAACTGTTGTCAAATCACCCACTAATTCTATGTGCACCGCTTTTGTTGCAAAACAAACAAATATGCACGCATAGCATTTTACAAGTTTCCTTGCTCTTAAAGTTCCGTCCTTTACTAATATTGGACCAGCCATGTCCAAACCCGTAGTCAAAAGGTCTAGTTTGTGTTAAACGCGCTTCAGGTAAATCGCCCATTAGCGGAGTAAGCGTCTTAGGTTGCGCCTTTAAACACACCATGCATTTCCTAATCACCCCTTTTACTGTATTTTTTCCATGTATTGGCCAAAATCTGGACCGTACTGACGCCAAAACAGCTTGTGGTCCAGCATGGAAGAGACGGTAATGCTCATGACGAATGATTAAAATCGTAAATGGGTGTTTACTCGGTAATAAAATCGGATGTTTTGTATCGTATGCTACTCTTGCATGTCTAATGCGACCCCCTACTCGTATTATACCCTTTGAATCTATAAAAACATTTAATGACAATAACTTAGATGAAGTAGGTAATGGATCTCCTTTATTTAGACATAATATCTCTCGTTCAAATGTAGAAGCTTGTACAAGTTTTACTAATGAATTTAAAGAAAATTCTAACTCTTCGCATGATAAATCTCCCGTTGTTCTTTTACCAATCGGCACTTTAGCATTATTTATAAATCTGTACATAAACGCTACCACACGCTGCAGTTTCGTTAGGTTCGAATATCTTTCAAATATCGAAATGTCAAAAGATGTTACAAAATTTAACTTTATTGATTTTCGTCTTTCTGTGTTTAAAACGTCATTGTCACACTGTATATTCTGATTTACCGGCCATTCACTCTCGGGTTGGCTCAAAAACTTCGGACCGTGCCACCAAAGTTTCGAACTAATCGTTTGTTGTACGCTTGCGCCACGAGATAAAATATCTGCTGGATTTAATTCAGATCGTATATGATTCCATTCCTCTATACTCGTTTTTCCTTGTATTTCAGCCACGCGATTCGAAATGAACGTTTTCCAAGTAACAGGTTCTGCCGAAAGCCAATTTAATACAACCGTACTGTCACACCAAAAATATCTGCGATTTACTTGCATTTCCAGTGCCGTCTCGACTGTTTTTACTAGTTTGCTCAATAGCACAGCGGCGCATAATTCAAGTCTTGGCAATGAAATAGTTTTAGTGGTGCGACTCGCGTCTTTGAACATAGTAACTTAGAATAATGTTTTCCCGCGTTATCTGAAGTCCTTAAGTAAATACATGCCCCATAGGCCTTCTCAGACGCATCGCAAAAGGCGTGTACTTGACAATTAGTTATTCTAGTCGCAGTTACTTGTCGCGGAATTTCGAGTTTCGCTAAATCTGGTAATTGTTTTATAAAAGTAATCCAAGAATGTTGTAAATCCTCGTCTACAGGTTGATCCCAATCAAAACCGCCCTGCCATAATTTTTGCAGAATGATTTTCGCACGTACTATTACTGGAGATATTAGTCCACACGGGTCAAATAATTTTGCAGTCGTAGCCAGAATAGAACGTTTCGTAGTCACATCTGGTATTTCGAAATTTATAGCGTAACGTAAAATATCGTTTGTCGAGTCCCAAATCAATCCTAAAGTCTTGTGGTTCTCATCCGCCGATATCGCATATATATCGTTAGTCTTTTCCAAATTTTCTTTAATTTGTTTTGAATTTGAACACCATTTTCTTAAAGGAAAACAGGCCGCATTCAGTATTTCGGTAATTTCATTTTTTAGCTGTATTGCCTTTTCTACAGTATCCGCTCCCGCAATCAAATCGTCCATGTAAAAGGAATTTTTTATAGTTTCCGCAGCTTTCGGATAAATTTTTTGGTATTCTATCGCCGCTTGAAACAAACACCTAACTGCTAGAAACGCCGCCGGAGCCGTTCCGTAGGTAATAGTATTTAAGCGATAATGTTTAAGTTCTAAGTTCGGATTTTCGCGCCAAACAATTCGCTGATAATCACGATCTTCACGTTTTACTAATACTTGCCGATACATTTTTTCCACGTCGGCTGTAATAACTACATTGTATTTTCTAAAAGTCAACAGAATCGAGAATAAATCTCGTTGTAATGTAGGTCCCACCATTAACGTTTGATTCAAAGATAATCCGGTAGTAGTTTCCGCAGACGCGTCGAATACTACGCGTAATTTCGTAGTAGTACTACTTTCCCGCAACACCCCGTGGTGTGGTAAATAACATTTTGTACTCCGGTATCATTATCTATATTGATTTCACTCATGTGTCCTAATATTTTATACTCGTTCATAAAGTCTTTGTACATTTTACCAAATTCATTATTTTTGTAATTTTCGCTCCAAATTTAAAAATCGTTTAACCGCCGTTTCTTGTGAATCACCCAAATTGCCTTTGTTTTCCTTAAATGGCAGACTTACTTCAAATCGGCCAATATTATTTTTGTCACGGTTTTTATAAAGTAATTTTCGCAGTATAGTTCCTCGTTTGTAAGTTTAACTTGCTTATCCTCGCAATTTTCAATTTTCCAAAATAATTCTAAGTCTTTATGTAAGTCTTCATTTGATATATTTAAGTTGCATACCATTTGTTCGGAAGTTAAAATATTATCCATGTGCCCAGATACTACATAACCCAACTTAGTTTTTTGCAGCAAAGGTTTACCTTTCCCCAATTTAATTTGCTCGTTACAAAGAATATCGAAAAAGACACCCGCTCCTAATAATATATTTATGTCTCCCGCTTCATTAAACTTATCATCTGCTAATTGCAAATTTTTTGGTAAGTTCCACGCTGATACGTCAAAAGAAAATTGTGGTAAGTTATTTGTTATTTGTTTAATAACTAAAAACGATTGTTGCGTTTGATATTTGAGATCGTTTGAAAATATCGTTGTGTCTAATTTTAAATTAATGTTATTTAACATATTGTTTAACCCTCCTATCGCAAGGTTTATTGGCTTCGTACCTAATTGCAATTTTTCCGCGAATTCATTTGTAATAAAATTTGACATTGATCCATTATCAAGCAATGCCCTACCTCGTATTAGTGAATCGTCCGCGGCCCGCACGTAAATGTTTGCCGTAGCTAATAACACCCTGTGTGTTACTGGAGTCGAAATTCTGGCCGAATAATTGTTACTCATTTCAGTATGTGTTTTTAACGTCTCCGATTTCGAACTCGTTTCTTCCTGGTCAGCCGCTACGTTTTTGTGGCCGTTTCGCCGTGCGCGACACCTGACTCATTTTTTGCGCCTTGTTTTCTATGTAATAAATAATGATGCTTGCCTTTACATATTCGACAGCCTTCCGTTCGGCAATCTCTTTGATAATGACCCGGTCTTAAACAATTACTGCACAAACCCTTTTATTAATTTCTGTGTAACGCTCCGCTATAGACATTTTCTCAAATTGGTCACATTTAAAGTTTAAATGAGATTTACTACAAAATGAACATTTTACTTTTTGCTCAGATGCATGTAGTGAAAATGACTTTTCATTTGTTTCTACGTATTTTTATCTCGCGAAATATTACTTGACTTATTGTCTACTGATTCTAATATATTACACTGTTCTGCTAAAAATTCTGTTAAGTCTGATATTTTCGGTTCATCTTTTTTGCTAATAATTTGTTCAAACTTACGTTTTGTATTTGGGTCTAATTTTGTAGACAAAATATGAATTAAAAGCGTATCCCACGTTTGCGTCGGTTGTCCTAATGATGTTAAAGCTCTTAAATTCTTATTAAAATTATCTAGTAGTTTTCTTAAGTATATATGTGATTCATTTTTAACCGCTGGTAAGTCGAAAAGGGTTTTGACATGTCTGTTCAGTATTAACTTTTATTTTCATAACGGTCCTTTAAAGTTTTCCATGCGTCGTCGTAATTTGCTTCACAAATTTGAATAGATTTTAGTAATTGATATGCTTCTCCTTTTACGCACGCCCTAAGATAATGGAATTTTTCGATTTTGGATATTTGCGTGCTATCGTGAATTAGAGAGGTGAATGTATCCTAAACGTAATCCAATCTTCATATCTACCATAAAAATCAGGTAAATTTATTTGCGGCAACTTTACTCGTTCCTGAATTTGCAGCGACTCGCGCCCGCCGTGTTGTATTCCTACAGTATCATTCGGAATATTTACATTTGTGTTTTTAACTCTATTCAACAATTTTTCGCGTCAGCAACTTCTTTATAATATGAATTTTCAAAGGTTTCGCGTTCTGTTTCTTGGATGGTATCGTCATTAATTTGTTCAATAGCCTCTTGAACTTCCTCAAAATTAATTAAAACTGTGTTTTCAAATGCCTCTAGTCGCGATTCTAATTCCACGTAATCTGTTTGATCAAAATTCGACAAAAAATTTCTGAATCTTGTAATGCGTGCTTTAATTTTACCTCGTTTTGATATTAAATTGGTTAGGTTCATAGCTTGTTCTGGATTGTCGTTATACGCCATTTTAATCAACACTTGTTGCGTCAAACAAAGAGAAGAAAATGGGATAATAATTTATTGAAGGATGGTGACTTACTTGTGCTGGTAGTTTATGTTATAATCCTATGTCCTTGTCCGCCTGGTTCACCAGTTTTTTTGTTCTGTAGTCTTTTTGTAGTCCTATCGCTAGGTCGTTAAAGATCAATTTCGTCCGGTTCGCTAGGGCCAATGTTCGGGCTTTCACCCTTTTGAATTCTGCCTTCTTAATTCTGGTTTAGAACTCTGTTGTAGGTGTTTAAGTAATACACGTAATGTAACTTTTTTTACTATGTGTTTTTAATGGACTGTATGGGTTGTTTACACTAATAAAATACATGTGAGCAAAGCAGCACCACTCTCTGCAATGTCTTATACTCTACTGACATAATCTCAAAGCTGCCCAAGCATGCGCTGGCTTCGCGGACAGGGCTGTCCAAACTATACCTAACACCCACATCGTACACACTCTATACTTCTGGCTTAGATTTCAAGCTCCAGTACATGTTTCAGAGATACTACTCACATTTCCAGTGAGGGGCCACTCCTTTTTACCCCGGCAGATCGTGTGTTTGGTAGAGTAGAGAAACTCCTCAGGAAAGAAGCTTCAATATTATCAAGAGAGGTGTATCAATTAATTTACCAGAAAGTTGGAGTGGTGAAGAAAATAGGCAGTGATTGGAGTCTTTTTGATTGGAAATAACTTTAAAATGGTTTGAAAAAAGTCAAAGGACTTTCAGAGATTAAAAAGGTAGTTCTAAAAAAGTTCAATATGGGTCGTTTAGTAAATTTATGTACATTTGAAAATTACTATTTCACCAGTGGTAAAGAAAAATTTGAAAAATTACTAAAAACCTAAATTTAGTGACACAAACTGAACAATAATAAAAAAGGTTTAGAAAGAGGCATTCCCGAAAAAAAAGAATAGTCTGCAACATTTATTAGACCAGCAGTTTGAAAAGGGTTGGGAAGAGTTACCAGATATGAAATGGTATTACGCAATACTTCATGGTATTACACAATACTTCATGGTACTACTCTAGCTGGAAATGAGGAGGAAGTTGATGGCCAGGATGAAGTTTACGACTGCCTTGAAAAGGAAGAGGCTGTGCATATTTGATTTTGTTTCTTATAAGGAACTGTTTCTAAGTTTTAATATACAATAATTCTGATTTTGTACATTACTTTTTCTTTATATTTCTTAAAGTTATTTTGATTAGTTTGCAAACTATATTGTAAAAAAAATACTTATATATTTTTATTATCAAAATTAAATAGAATAACAAAAAATTATAGGATGGGGATGTGCAGAGTCTACTTTATATCACATTTGGGAATCTAGAAGAAATGCAAAACCCGATAAATCCAAACAAAAATCAATAAAAAAAAAAATTGAAAAAAGTAACGATATCACAATTTAGGATTTACATTTTAAGAGGCATAAGTAGTTTATTCCAATAGTAAGATATTTTAAAAACTTTTGGAATTCTGCTCTACACGTTTTTTGCAAATATCTCAAAATGGTTTAAACTGAATTTATCGGCTTTTGCATGTGTGCTCCACAATTTCTTAACGCAAAATTCGGATTCAAAATGCCTGTATGAGATTTATGTTTGATATTCCTCCAAGAAGTCATATAACTTCTTATGTTATTAAGATAAATGAATTAAATATTAAACTTATAGTTCAGTATCTTTTTAATAATATTCTCTTATAAATTGTTACATACTAAGGAGCCACTGTATCTTTATAGTATTATCTCGAAGGTCTGACGTTCACAGTGTCGATATAAGAAACAAAAAGTTTTATATTCCACAGCATGCCACAACACATTTTCAGGAATACTTCTCCTATTTAATGTCAATTTACCTTAATCAGGTTAACACAGACTTGTCTGTTATTTTATTATCTTACAAAAAAGTTAAAATTAGAGCTCCTAAAGAGACTACGAATATATCAGTTATTTATAAAATTATATTGTTGTGAAATATTTTGAGTTGTTCATATCTCATCTGGTAAGCTATTATCAGTATTATTATTTTATCTGTTATTATTTTATCAGTTATTTTTTTGCTGCTATAGCTATATTTGTAGAGAGGATTGACACCCTCTCTGCTGATATGGTAGGGTGGAAGTATGTTAGCTTGGGTCAATGTGAGATTGATACCGGTTGGTATTTGACTACCCCTAATTAATGAGGTTTTCCAGGTTTCCCTCATTCCTGCACTGAATAGTGGTTAGGGCCTGCCAACGTAAGTCGTTCCTGGGCGCAAATCCGGCCTGCTTAATAATAATATACCGCCCTCTCTTCCGCATAAGTTTCAACTTCTGGGCTAATCCCTGTGATTAGAATGAGGGATAGAGGTATTATTATAATTCTTTTCTCAATGTTTATATGCGAATCACATACCTTATTAAGAATGTTAGGAGAGGTGTAAGACAGCTTTTGCTAATCTTATCCTTTTGTGTACCTAGTAGTATGCAGACGATTATCATATTTTTCTAAATCTGAAGAACTAAAAGCGGACATGAAGTTCCAAATCTAGTTGTATATAACGAAAATAATCAAATTAATGTAACTGGTTAATCAAATCAAACTTTATTTATCTAATTGATCATACAATGACATAGGATATGTCAAAACTTCAATTAGTTTCTAATTTATTATAAACAACAGCACCCTCGACAGCACCAATATAATATGGATCGGTTCTATACAGCTTCAAACGATGGGCATTATATTGCAAATCAAGTCAAGGAAAAATAAAAACTATTTTTTCCGCCATTTTGAGACTCGAATTTCATATGAAGATCCCTGAAATGGTTTGTGAAATACACTGGTAAAATATTTGACCATCATTTTGTAACACCCTGTATATAATGTATTTAAACATAATATCTATTATATAAACTTTTAATAGGTTACCTACAGAAAATAAAATCAGTACGAGTACCAACCAATTATTGACTAATTTTTAAAATCAATAAGCTCTGGAGCTAAATCATTTGCTTATACATTAGTAATAAGGATTGAGGTTTCAAATTGTCAGTATTAATTATAAAATTATTCACATCCGACAAACTGATCATTTTCCCTAATAATTTGTGTTTTCCAATACTGATAACGTTCTGCGGTTAGTATTGAAGATTATATTCATAATTACGTCGGCCACAACTGACTATAAAACATTAAATACCGCATAACATCATAACAGTGACATACTTATTATTTTTAAAATGGTCGAATGCAATTTTAAATAGTGTCATATTTAGAGATGCATAATGCATGTATATCAGAGAATACACAACAACTAACAGAAACTATAACAAATTTGCTTTCAGCTAATGTAAATCAAATCTACAATTCCCATCAATGAATTCATATGTATGCTCTCTGATACCAAACATCTAGGTATGCTAATGAACAATTCCAGACTATTCCATAATTATCTAAAAAAAATAATCTAGCTAAATTTACTAACCTGGTTTAATGAAAACATCGTATAAATATCTAAGTTCACTTTTGAAACTGTGGGAACTCGAAAATTCAACCACAATAGATGAGATCTGACCTATTTCTGCATTTTTAGGATTGCTTCTTCAGGTGGCCTTCTTTAAGTTGAGTCAAATATCTAACTATAAAAATTATTATACCAATAAATTAAAATTATTTGAAACTAAATATCGACAATGTTAAAAGTGATTAACCTGTCAATGAATTTTAAGTCAAACATGAAAATTACCTACTTAAATAATGTTTACCCTTTATGCAATCGTTTTTATATATTTTTAGGCATTAACAATATTGTCGGAAACTAACTACTTTGCGGACTAAAGTCCCGACCAGCGTTGAATTACACCCCATACATACTCTTTATCATTAGCTTTTGTAATATTTTTTACTGTATTAGAAAAGTATTTTAAGCTAATATGATTAATTCATTCATTTCTTATCAATATTCATTGATAAGAATTGTAGAAGATTGGATTTATATTAGTTTAAAATACCTTTTAATACAGTAAAAAATGTTACAGTAGCTAATAATAAAAAATATATGGGTAGATATTTTGGGTGTAATTCAACGCTGGTCAGGTTTTTAGTCCGCGAAGTAGTTAGTTTCACACAATATTGTTAATACCTAAAAATATATAAAAATGTATTCAATTGTTAACGGTTTAACAATTATTTACAGGGTGCTAAATTTACAAATATATATTTTTGATAATGGCTAATAATTGAATAAATATTTTTATATAGAGTGATTCAGAACTTATCTGAAAGAATATAAATCATTTGGACTTATTTTTGTGGGGATATTTAAAAAATGAAGTATATTGCACCGAAATGGACACTATTGATGATTTACGCAAACGTATCATAGTTGCTGCCAATAACTTACAAGTTCAAAACGAACAAGAAGCAGAAACATTTGTGTTAGTTTGTAGAAACTGGGTAAGACGGGTCCAAAATATTATTACAACATCATATATGTCAAACTATTTTACTAATTAAAACCATAAATTAATTCTACTAATAATTAATAACAACAGCAAACTCAGTTGAAGTTGCTGTATAAAAATAGGTGTTGTAAAATGTAATATATTTCTTTCCTTGAGAATTTCTTTCAATTTTTTCACCAGGTTTTACAGGAGACCAGTTTTTAGTGGCGTGTGGAAGGCTTGTTCAAAATCATTTTTAAACTGCTATTTTTAGATAACTTATCAATTTTTTTAGATATGTTCTGAATCACCCTGTCATACAATTTTAATGATATAATATAAATAGCTTTGTTTGCTATTATGATAAAATAAAAATTGATTGGCGAAGAAATTATGTGCTTACCTTGGCAGTAAAATAGATTTTATCGTAAATCTTGTACTTTAATGCCTAGTTAAATAAATAACTATTTTACATATATGTAGTTAATGTAATACATAAAGGAGTCATTTTTTGCTAAAAAAATATCTGAAAATTAATAATTTGGCATATATTTTCATTATTTTCACTGGTATACACCCTCTATCTACAACAGTAGCTGAAGTCTACATTGAGGAGTCCATAACTCGTAAATCAGTTATTAACAGAAAAATCATTACTGCAAGTACATTAAGTGCTGGAAACGATCTTTTTAAATAATTCAACTATTTTAGATGATTCAGTAATTCATAAACCATCTACTAGTGACAACACTTCAACCTACATAGACGAAGAAAGTTTTCAAAACAAACAGGACAAAGGTATCCCTTACAGGCTGTTCAAATTTCACTATTTCAAGTGTTTGCAATAACTAACATTACTTTCGTTAAAACACAAATTTTAATTTTTAATTCTGCGGCAGTAAAAGTTTTTCTAATGCCAAGGTAATAAATGTGACACTTTAGTGTCTGACAGCTGTCACTAAAACTACGTGTTTATTGTCGATCGGCGAAAATATATTTTATAACGACTCCATTAAAAAAACAAGTCTGCGAGAAAAGTGCTAAGTTGTGTTAAGACAGTCATACAGAGAAACAAAACTTCCAACATTGCCAGGCTATGGAAATAATTGCTGTTATTCACATAAACATAAACAAAATAGAATAGATATAGTTGCGAAATACAATGGCCGTCAATGATATTCTAATAAATCGTTGCTCTCCTGCCTAAAGTTTTCCTGCTACCAACGCTCTTCTTCCTTACTACCCACTCAATATCGTTAGTCATCATGCCGGGGATTCGTTGCATCAGCAATCGTATTTGAAATTTGAAATTTGCAAGTGATGGTTCCATGCTGTAATGTTAAAATAATAAATAAAACAATCATTTTCAATTTTCAGAATTTTTTCAAATTCAGTTGGCAGTAATTTAAGTTGGAATTTAAGATCATTTTTAAGTTGGCCTCGAGAATGACTACAAGTATCATAATTTCATAGTAAATATATTTTCTATTTGAATATTTTCATTAAAAGTAGAAATGCGTTCCAACACCACGCTTTATAGTAGTGTACAAAGAATAGTGTTTATTTGTTTCTAGATTTGAACAGAACATGACTTGTTCCCAAATGTAAGAACCTTAACTAATTAAACAATCCGGAAAGCAATATAGTATTCCACAGGTAAATAATTTAAACGTATAGATATTGTTGTTATTTCTGAGGAAGCATGTTTAAGATTAATATACTTTGCAGGTTTCCTAAATGTAAACGCTTCAAATTCTTTAAGGACGTAATGGGTGTTCCAAAGTTACAATGGGGCCCAAGAAAATATATTTGTTCCGCCAATTTTTTGGACACCGATTTTTACCCAGGTGAAAAACATAATATTTAAAAAAATTCCAATGCTATCAAAACATTTGGTCCAGATGGAAGGTTGTGAGGCATCAAGTGATACTTCTTATGTTTTCAAAAGGAAAGATGATTTGGCTTTGAATGAAAATGACTAAAATATTAATTATTACTATTTTGTTTTATTGATTGATTAAAAATTGTAAATTACAGTGTAAGTACTCCTAGCAGTACAGCGACATCTTCTCCAGGCAAAAAATTGCCAAGTTTATCAAGTTCTACTACATCTAGTGTTTCAAAAGCTCGCTCCATGAGAAAAAAGAAACTTTTAGGTAGATAACGGACATCCTTGATATTTTTAACCGAGACATCTCTTGGTAAATCATCCGCTGGTACATCGAGCACTACAAACCAAATGAGAGAAACATTAATTCAATTTCTACATAATAGGTATATTTTATATTTATCTTAAAAAACAGTACTTTACTGGAATAATAATATTTCATTTCTGTTTTAGTTTAAGCCCACTTGATAAAAGTCGAAGGAAGGTGCAGCAGTTGGAGACAAAAAATAACATATCTGCAGGAAATTATTCTAAGCAAACTCATTGAGATAACCAAATAAAAAAAATAATAAAATTATCTATCAATTTTCTATGCTGTATTATTTTAAAGGAGTTCCACTGTTTCTATGTACACATAGGTAGGTATGTGTAGCTGCTTAATTATAGAACAAGGAAGGGCAGTATATGCAACACATTTAAAAAGGGAACGCAATAAAAAGCAGATATAGTGGACCCATAAAGCAAATTAAAGGAATATATCACAGGCAGAAGATAATAAAACAAACACAACAAACAATGCTGTCTTGTACGGTCGAATAACTTCTACACATCGTTTACAAGGGAGGATACTGTAATAAATTAGCATTCGCCGTTTTTACGTGGAAAGGTTTTTACACTAGCGAATAATTGCCTTATATAGATATTTTATAATTTCGTATAATATTCCAAGCAAATGAAAATACTTGTAGATAGCTTTAAAATTTCGTATAACAATACTCAAAGCAAATGAAACTTCCATTAACTGCCTATTTCCAAAAGGAAAATTATACATATATGTATATGTTACACACGATACTCGAATTCGAACAATGTCCGAAAAAGTATGCAAAACTAGTTCTGAACTCAGAAAAATTTTCATACCCGAATTGTTCAAAACTAGTTTTGTGCATTTTTAAATGACCAGAACTAATTTCCTTCATTTTCTGAAGGTCATGATACTCGAAAAAGTATGCAAAACTACTTCTGAGTTCAGAAAATGTGGTGACAATAAAGGCATAACCCTACTTTTATTTTTTCATGTAACTTTCATAAATGAATAGAACTAATTCGGGTCATTTCAAAATGCACAAAACTAGTTTTGAACAATTTATAACGACCAGAACTAGTTCTCTGTATTTTGTAACAGGCAGTAACCAGTACTGTGTGCAACATATGCACAGAAACATTATTCAGTATGCCTAATTTTGAATAACAATTGTTGCGATTTAATGGAGGGATATAGTTTTCCATTTTCCTAATACTAAATAAATGAATATTTGTTATTTAAACTTGGTATGAACTAATCATAATCAAAGGTTAATATTTTGACATGAATAACTTTTTTGAACTAAAGCCATGGGCGTAGGTATGGGGTTTTCGTCACCCTTGAACCCCAATGATGAAAGGTATTCCTTCAGTACAAATATTAAAATTTTATTATAGTTTCTAAAAAAATGCTCTTGAGGAAATTCATGAAGCAGTTTTTTTTTCAGATATTTTTCTAATTAAGATTGCAATACCATTTTATAAAGAAATGCATATTCTTTTCCACCTCAACACATGGATAGATTACTTGGCGCGTTTTTTTATGGTATGGTATTTTTAGTACGCCTAATCCACATCAAAATACAACAAATTTTCGGTCTTTTCCGCATCTTCTTCAGCTTCTTCTTCATCAATTTTATAAGAAAAAAATAAATTGACTTTTTCAATGAATAATTTGTTAGATTTTAGGTATTGATTTCCAAACTTAACAAATACGTTAAGTTCAGTTTTTTTTTCTAACATAGTGCGTTTTAGACGCGCAGCAAGTATATCTACTTTAAAACTAATTGAAGACTGTTTCAAAATTACAAATCAATTTCCAAGAATATCAATCCTTAAAAGAATTCCTATACAGGGTGGTCTACAGGCTCTCTGACAAACGACATTTTTGTTATATGAACATAGGCCCAATTCGTTTTGTCTAGAAGTTAGAGCATTTTAAAAATATAATTTCAGTCACCTGATAAATAAAAATTATGGTTGCTACAACGATAATTATTATTTGTGTCATTTTGTTTATTAATAGATACCATCCTGTCACAATATGTAGTGCATCAATTTCTAGACTTCAAGAAGAAGGTAACCCCGCTCAAATAAGGTTTTTCGTCTTACTGATGTGAATTTATAAAATGAAGAAGATATAATAGATCAGTGGCGGCTGGTGTATAGGTGCTGCAGAGCTGCAGAACTGCCAAAAAAATGAGATAGTTATATATTTTAGCGGCGTAATAATTACTAAAATTTATTAATAAAATAATTTGGTTAATTGGTGCAGTTAAACAGCATCTTACTTACGCCTGCCGACGCTGTCCGCTGTGTCGACTGTCGTGCTTTCGTTAAAATCGCATTCTGTCCGCCCTTCTCTATTGAGTAGTAGACCAGATGAATTATCGGGGTCTCTACGCGAGCGCGTCGCGGTACATTGAACTGGGCCACACGAGGTAGTTCTGTGCACGGTTCAGGACACCCGTCTTCCCCTTCAACTCCCGCGGCGATCCACAATTGACGCTCGCATATGCACGAATTTACACGGTCAGTGAGCTGCATTCTTCGCAGCAAAGGCAACATCAGTGAATGTACTACTCGTAGAATTGCGGGCGTAAATCGTACCTATTTCGTATTTCGCGTTAATTTGAGATTTTAAATACTGTTTTGGTGTTTTGTGAATTTGTATAGTGATTTATTGTACTAATTATTAATATTTATATTAGTGACAATGGATTTAGTTTATAATTTAGTTCATGTGAAGCGATTTTTTAAATAGGTACTCTTATGAAGAAAAATTGATTTAAAAAACATTGCCCGATATTGTTATTGAGACTGCAGGTGTTAGCCTCGGAAAAGCATATAAACGTCAATTTAATAGAGACATTATTTTATTCGAAGAACAATTGGATTTGTGGGTGCAACAAAATAAAATGCGTTATTTTGTTTTCCTTTTACTTTTTGGCGGTAATACAGCTTGTGTACTGTGTATCGGTATGGTTCAGTTAATTCTGCTCTACAAACAATATACATTTTCAATAGTTATACACTCTCAATAATTTAGAAAAGTTGGCATCTATTAGTTAAGTTACATATCATAACCGTGCGAAAGTGTTTTTCCTAATATCCAAGTGCATTTCTGGAGAAATTTGTAAGTACATTCCAGCAATTGCTTATCGTTCTTGTGCCGCAAAAAGTAAGACATGCCCAGTTTTTGTTCTAACTGCTCCAAGGCGGTGGGCGATCGCGACTCGGCTTTGCAGTGTGACGGCTGTAAACGGTCTCTACATATGGAGTGTACGGGACTTTCATCCACTGATCGTGTTACCAGGCAGAAGGTCCGCGGCTTGAGCATTTTGTGCAATGCTTGCACCTCTAATTTAAGCACTTTTGCCGATTTTAAAAAGATTATTAATGAACTTAAATCGGATATTCAGGAAAAAATTGGCGATTTAAAAACAGACATGTTGAAAACAATTGATAATTACAATACACTGCTCTCTGCTGAAATTGCCTCCTTGAATAACAAACTATCAAACGTAGAATCTCTTAACTCTGTTGAAATTACTGATAAAATTGCAAATGAAGCTGTAGAACGTATATCTCGCGCTAAGAATGTATTTATAAGAGGTGTACCTGAGCCGGCAGGTGACACACAGAGCAAAAAAGACAGTGATCGACGCATAACTGAGGAGGTGCTGAATGCGGTCACTTGTTCGGCTGAGCCCGTTTCGCTTTACCGGGTTGGTAAACCCAATGAACGTTTCCCCCGTATGCTGAAAGTTGTAATGCCGACTGAATCGGATGCTAAATACATTCTCAAGAATAAAAAGCGGCTCTTGGAGCATGCTTCTACCAGAACATTTACTATTATAGATGATAAAACTCCATTCAGCAACAGTACCTCAAGCAACTACGAGCTGAACTTGATACTCGTTTAAAAGATGGGGAAAAGATCTGACCATTAAATATGTTCACGGCTCTCCAAAAATTGTGTCGTTTCGCCAATAGTTCCTCTGTTTTCCGCAATTCTTCTCTGGTTCATTTTACCGACTGGTGTTTTCTTTATACTAACTTAGACTCCATAATGGCTAAATACAATGAATTCTTAGCTACTGTGCATCTGTTAAAGCCTGACATAATTCTTATAAGCGAAACTTGGCTTAAACCATCAATTCCAGATTCGTTGGTAAATGTTGACGGGTATACAATTTTTCGTGCTTACAGAGGATCGAGCTGGAGGGGGTGTTTGCATATACCTGTCCAATGATATAATTAAAAACTTCTCTACATCTGTAATTGATAAGTCTGTTCCAAATATAGACATATTGTGTCTTGAAATCAAAAAATACTCGATAGTGACTCACATTACTTGCATTTATCGACCAGGAGACACCATGCTTGAAGATAACGTCGCTTTGCTGGAAAAACTCGAAGAATTGTCACTCCTGGAAAATTCAGTTATTGTTGGAGATTTTAATTTCCCTGATATATCGTGGCCAATATCCAATATTCCTAACAACATCAATCCTAAAAGCCTCTTTATGGAATTCATTCAGAATTCAAATTTAATACAGTTAACAAAGGAGCCCACCCGCTTTCGTGTGAATAACGAACCGTCACTTCTTGACCTTGTTTTTGTCAATGATGAACAGCTTGTTTCGTCGGTAGAAGTTTCTTCCCCTATTGGAATATCCGATCACGCAGTGATCACAGGACATATTCAGATGAATTTACTACCATCTCATAGTTATTCCAATTATCGCAATTACGATGTCACCGATTTTGCAAAAATGAATCACTTTTTCTCATTAACTGATTGGGACTACGTTCTGAGTGACAACTGTTTAACAATGTGGGATAACTTTCACAGAGTGGTGACCGAATGTTTACGTGATAATACCACGCAACGTAAGGTTTACCGCAACAGTTTGAAACCCTGGATTAGTTTCGAAGTTTTGCAGATGATAAATCATAAAAGAAATCTGTGGAGAAGGTATAAGCTCTCTAACCAGTATGATGATTTTTTGGCGCATCGAAGATTTTCTAATACAGTCAAACAACTTCTGGCTACATCCCGCCAGACATATGAAGAGTCAATAGCAAGTAGCGGCAATAGCAAAAAATTCTTCAAATACATTCGGTCTACTCTCTCCTCTAAGGTATCAATACCTTTACTTCAAAAGGCCGACGGTCAATTGTGTGCATCTAATGTCGAAACTGCTGAAAATCTAGCTATGTGCTTCTCAGGAGCTTTTACCAATGAACCATTACACAATAACCTCCCCCAACCAATTACGCCACGTAATCAACTCTCGCTCAATGACATTCACTTCTCGGCGGATGAAATAAAAGCTCGTCTATTGGACCTCCGTAGTGACTCTTCACCTGGCCTTGACAGTTTATCTCCTTTCCTCCTGAAGAAATGTGCGGAATCGATATCCCACCCCTTAGCCAAATTAATGAACGCTTGTTTTGAGCAGGGCTATGTACCTCCGATGTGGAAACTTGCTTCTGTCACGCCCATATTTAAGAAGGGAAATAAGCTTGATGCGAATAATTATCGTCCTATTAGTTTACTACCGGTTGTTTGCAAGGTAATGGAATCGATTATCGCTGAACAAATGAGCCAGTTCATGCTAGATAGGAATATTATCCCTGCGCAGCAGCACGGTTTTGTCAGTGGTCGCTCAACCTTAACCAACTTACTGCATTGTACCAACGCCTGGACTAAAGCCCTTGACGAGAAAGATCCTATGGACATAATATATCTTGACTTCTCTAGGGCTTTCGACAGAGTCCCCCGTCGCAGACTGTTGCACAAACTGGATCACTTTGGTTTTCGAGGCAAACTCTGTTCATGGATAGCCGATTTTCTGGACAATAGACATTTCAAAGTTAGAGTCGGCCAGGCCTTTTCCGATATTTGGCCAGTGACCAGTGGAGTTCCTCAGGGCTCGGTTCTTGGTCCCCTATTATTTATTATATATGTAAGCGATATACCATATCATCTGTCGAGCTCTTTGTCATTCTACGCTGACGATACGAAATTATATGCAAATCCATCTAGCAATTATTTAAGTCTTCAAAAAGATCTGGACTCCCTGACGGTGTGGTGCAACGATTGGCTGCTTCCGTTGAATACTGATAAGTGTGTTGTTCTCCACCTGGGCAAAAACAATCCTAACTTTCCATACTCCATTAACGGTCAGTCGCTAAGGAGTGTATTATCACATAACGATCTTGGACTCACAGTGAACATTAACCTAACGTGGAGTGATCATATCGCCGCAGTGTGCAAACGTGCCAACGCTAGACTGTTTCTGCTACAAAAATCGTTCTCCAAATTGTCGTTTGATACGTGTTGCCGACTGTACAAATCATATGTTCGTCCGATTCTCGAATACGCCGGTCCAGTGTGGTACCCTGAACTTGTTCGCGACCGAGAAATGTTGGAGAAAGTTCAACGCCGAGCCACCAGACTCTGTTTTGGCCCTGTTAGGCCGTCATATGAAGAGAGATTGGACTTCGCCAATCTTACAACGTTTCAGCAACGACGTCTCAGAGGCGACCTGATTCTAACGTTCCGCATTATGAAGTACAACTTTGGCGGCTTAGCTTCAATTTTTCAACTCAACACAGATGCTCGCCTGCGCGGACACCAATACAAACTAAAAAAGGAATCATTCAAGACACGGGCTAGACAGTATTTTCTTAGTAACAGGAACTTTGACTTTTGGAATAATCTGCCCCTTAATGTATTAGATGCTCAATCAATTAATTCTTTTAAAAATAAGATTGATAATTATATGATCGCTTTTGGCTAGATTGGCTTCTCGATTGAATTTGTGCATTTGTGTTTTTGCTACTATTTGTAAGTTTCAATGTTTATTTGTCATTTTGCTACTGTTTGTCAGTTATCACACCGATTATTTGTAATTGTAAATGTAATTTAATTGTATGTGCTTACTTGCCACAGGCATATTATTTGTTATTTTTCTATTTTTCTTGTAATGGGCATAATAGGACTTTGTCCTCTGCCCTCATTAAATTTTAATAATAATAATAATAATAATAATAATAATAATAAAGCATGGACGGAGGTAGGGGTGACAGATTTGGTGCACTTAACTGAAAAATAAAAAAGCACGACAACTTCAAAAGCCATCTACATAATACAATGGAATTAGCTATTAGGGACAATTAATATTAAACACAAAATAATTTAGACGAAACATTGCGGGAAACAAAAAATATTAGAAATTGTTGCAACAACGCCCATGTCAACATCAGAAGCTGAAAGACGCTTTTCAACTTTAAAAATAATCAAGACTTCGAAATTCAATGTCCCAGGAACGTTTGAAAGCTCTATCGATGCTTTCCATTGAAAAAATATTTATTTCACAAATTGATGGCTTCAACGAGAAGGTTATAGACAAGTTTGCTTCTATGAAGGATCGCAGGATTGAATTGACTTGAAAAAATAGGTGAGTAAATATTTGCAGAACACCCGTTTCATTTAATCACGAGCCGCCACTGTAATAGATGCTGTCAACAACTTTTCAATTAGTGTTCGGTGTATATAGCAAGTAATCTTCATTTATCACCGAATTTTGTATGGCGTGTATTGAACAAATAAATGTTACATCCATTTCATCGTTAAAATGTACAAAAGCGCTATATGCTGGAGATACTACTCAGCGATTAAAATTTGTTCACTGGTTGCTTCAACAACATGCATACAATGATATGTTAGAGAGCGTGCTCTGATGAAGCTGGTTTTACTACGAACGGTATACGAGGTGTGGCAATTGAATTCCGGGAATTTGTCAATGAAAAAACAATCAAATTAAATTTTGCCAAAGTTTTATTATCGACCTTCACAATAGTCTCCCTCTAACTCTACACAACAATTCCAACGTTGCTCCCACGATTGGAAGCACCCTTGGTAATCCCTCGCAGTTAATCCATTCAGCACCACGGTTACAGCTTCTTTGACCTCCTGTACGCCGCCATGGTGAGTTCGCTTCATCTTGGGGAATAAAAAATCGCAGGGGCAATATCGGGGCTATTTTTTGCCAAAAACTCTTGCACAGTGATCGAAGAATGGGCTGGCGCGTTGTTGTGATGCAAAATCCAGCCGTTCTCAACGAGGTCGTCGCACACGGAAAACGCGGGCCCACAGCTGTTCCAGAACGCCAACAAAGAACTGTCCAGTCACTGTCTGGCCGGCAGGAACATATTCACGATGAATGATGCCGTGAATATCGAAAAAACGAACAACATTGCCTTAAGTCATGACTTGGACATCCTCGCTTTCGTTGACATATCTTTCTGTTCACGAGTGAAAACTTTTGGCACCATCTTTGCGAAAATCTTTCGCATATCCAAATTTTCGTGTGACATCTTGCGAACAGTTTCTTTGTTGACGATTAACTCGTCAGAAAACGCACGAATGATTAGGAGCCGGTCAGACGTGATAAGTGCACGAAAACGGTAAACATTTGAGTAAGTACGAGAGGTGACAGGAACTCATTTACGTGGATAGTCTTCTACTGATTCCCGCCCTTCCTTGAACCGTTTTGTCAAACAAACACGCGTGTTTTCGACATGCACTCGTCTCCATACACGACCTGCAATTTTCGAAGAATTTCCGAAGATTTTTCGCCAGGTTCCATTAAAAATTGAACGTTGCTTATAATTTGAGACACTCGTTTTCACGACGACACAGTTACTTCCAAAAATACACATAACAGAAACCAAACGTGCTATCGACTTCAACCTTGGACTGAAACTAAAAGAAAGGTACCCCCTTTTTAGAAAAACGTTAATGAACGATGCAGTGTTGCCAGTTTCCGAGTTATAACTAAATTCCCGGAACTTAATTGCCACACCTTAAATACCTACTAATCTTAATGAACATATCTGGGAGTTACAAAATCCGCATGTAATTAGATCAAGACGATTTCAGCAACGTTTCAGTGTTAACGTTTGGCGTAGCATTTTCAACAATATTTTACTACCTGAACATATTTTAAATGATCGTTTAAATGCAAATCTGTACAGAACTTATTTGAAAAATAATCTTTCTGATTTCAGTGATGACATAGGGCTTAAAATATTGTTCAAAATATTTTATATCAGTAAGATGATGCACCACCACACAGCGGGAGAAGTAGCTGCTTGGTTAAATTATCATATCCCGAAAAAATTAATAGGTCAACAAGGTCCAAAATTTTTTCATATATTTTTAGGTATTAATAATATTGTGTGAAACTAACTACTCAGTGGACAAAAGCCCCAACCTGCGTTGAATTAAACCACAATATCTACCCTTATATAGATTAATTTCTTTAGATAATTATTGAATAGAGCTTTGTCTGTGGAATTGTTCATTAGCATACCTAGATGTTTGGTATCAGAGAACATACATATGACTTCATTGATAGGAATTGTAGGAGATTTGATACATATTAGCTTAAAATACCTTTCTTAAACAGTAAAAAGGTCCAATAGCATGGCCACCTCGTTTCTCACGCGACTTGAAAGAATTAGTGCAAATATTTAAAATAATATTAAAGAATTTTAAATATAGTAAATAATAACATTGCATTAAGAATAAATAAAACTCAATTATTCGTTAGAGGCACACTAGACACACCGATTTTGAGCTTGTTAGCTCTCCTCAGTATGCCATAGGAGGCAAGGCAACTGACAACTTATCCGACAAAAGGGAACCTGAATGTACTTGATGTAACATGTAACTACATCTTGTGACCATATGCTGAACTTGGCGATCCACCTGCACACACAACTTTCATACAATTTGTAGTAAATAATACTACAGTTGTGTTTATAGTTTTGGTAATGATCACCACAAGTGTTGTATTAATATCATGAATAAATACTATTTTACACTATAGCCGCATTTAAATTTTATAGTAGTAGACAGTTATTAGAAGATATTAATAATGTTAATTCATGCAAATCAATACAAATACAAAACTTGTTTATTGACTCCCGACACTCAGAAACAAAAATACATCAGACATAATTAAACAATAGACATACTCACTATTAGGTATAATACCTGAATGTGAGGTGCAGCAAATTATAAGATTAACTGCAAGTATTATAATAGTATAAATAACTATTATATAATGGTATTATCAATGCATTATCAAGAGCACTTCAATAGATTGCAATACAAAATTCACTTTAAAAACAACATTGGAATTACAAACTGCAATAGCATACGCTTAAACATTCGCAATGGTAATCCTACCTAGATAAATCAACACATGTAAAATATACACTAAATGACAATGACAATAAACTTATAATTTAAGAAAAATAACCTATGTTATAATTAATAATAATTATTCAAATTTAACAAAATATTAAGTAAATATTAAATGTATTGTCATTTTAAGAAAGAAAAGTGTTGAATTAAGTACAAGAATGCTTGGATGTCCAGAATATAGTTATATCAAATATACTTTATGACTGAATGAATACATTAATACACTTGAATGCAACTATAAAAATTAATATAAAATTAAGATTATTTGAAAAATTAGATTTAGAAACAACAATTACTTATTTCATTCAAACATTTGTTCATTATGCTAACGTTTTTTTGACTAAATGTTTAAAAGTGAATTTCATATTTAAGCAGTGGCGGCTGGTGCTAAGGGGCACAAGGGCACGTGCCCACCCTTCACTGTACATGTCACGAAGAAATATATGATGCTATTATAGATTTATATATTTTTTTGGAATTCTATTATCGGTTGCGAAAAACTACTCAAAACTTATTTCCCGTCAACCATCCACGCGCCGAACTATATCAAACTTTATTTCCTGGGAACCCAAGAATTGTCTCCAAACGTGGCTCATTTTCCGACGTTCGGGACTCCTCGGAGTAAATGAAATTCGCCGATTTAAAGCCGACAAAGGGCACTGAAATACGTGTCTCTGTCCCTTCTCCACTAGTCTCCACTGTCTCCAATCTCCATCACTCCGTCTCCCTCCGGCATTCAGTTTTCAGTTCTGTAATAGTTGTGTAAACAAATTTGTGTTTTAACTTTGCTGGTTTTAAAGGCGATTTCTCATTATAGATATAATTTTAAAGTGATTCTGTGTATTTGTACATACTTATTAAAAGAAATGGATCCGGAACCAGAAATAAATTCTGTTCAGTATCTGTTAAAAAACAATCCAGTGCCATTTGATCAAAAATATTTATTTAAAAAGAAAGGTAGGCATAATTATTTATATATTTATTACTAATCTACTAGTAAAGATAGAACATATAATATAGTATTTAATAGAAACATATACGAGAAATATGTTTGTTCTGTCACAAATAAATTGTTATGTTTTGTTTGTTTCATATGTTACAGCGTGGACCAAATACGGACTTGACGATTTAAAGCACATAGCGGATAGGGCCAAAAACATGAAAATTCTGTGACTCATTTAAAAGCATATATGGATTTTAGTGTTTTAGGAAAAACTGACATACGTGAACAATTAGATATACTCGCGTCAAGAATTCAGACGTCTACGTCACGGCTGCCTTACACATTTGTTTTTATTGTCAACGTAATTTTCGATATTTGGTCGCGTTATAAACAGTCATTTTTTGCAATTTAGTGCAATATATAATGCAAACTTTTAGTCGAGTATGTAGTTTTATAACTATCAGTTGCAGTTTCTGAAATATTTTGATGAAAATATAATGAATTATTCATTTGTTCATATGACGTAAGTCGTCTGAATTCTTGTCGCGAGTATAGTGCGTATTTGCGCTGTAAGTTAGGACCTCGGTTAGAACATAATAAACAGGAAAAAATCGTCACATTTTGCGTCGTTTTATTATTTGTTTAAAGTTTTTTGTTGAGCCCTCAAATTAGCCTTTAGAGGTCATTATGAGAAGACTTCGTTCAAATATCCATGCATTTATATAGGTTTTATTAACTTTTCTGCAGAATTACATTCTGTTCTCATAATACATTTAAATGAATCTAAATTTATTTTTGTGCCCACCCTTTGAAAAACCCACGGACCGCCACTGTATTTAAGAAACTAAGCCTCTAATATTTCTTATTATTATAGTTGGGTATTGCCTTATCATGACAATATTTTCTCAGATAGTGGTTAGTTTTAGCCGATTTATACTAGACGCTGAAACAAATTTTGAATATCACTTCGATATAATAATTTTATTTTTTATAAAATATTTTTCATAACTTCAGTTGGAAAATAATAGCTGTTACGGGTTTGAGTATTTTCGAAACAATTTTACGAGTAATAAGATGATAAAAATAACAAATATAGTCTTCCATTTAATTTTCATTGAGAATTGAGTAAACTTTTAAATATATCAAATAACGGCATCTGGTGTAACAGGCTTAAAAAAACCTAAGCGATGTTACAGATTATAATTCGGTGATTAAACAGCTTTAAAACAAGACCAAATTCGTTAAAATCGGGAACATATTCCAGAACTTTTTAGACAGTACGATTCCACTTTTCTCTACCACTTACTTTAAGCGATAGATATATATGTCAAATAAATATTTTTTTAAGTGTTAATAGAAGATTACAAAACCATTCAATATAACATACCCTCACAATTGATTTTATGGAGAAATCTAACTTTTTGATTTAGATTTAAAAATATGCCATTTCTAGGGGTAAAATTTAAAAGTAGAAAATTTTAATATACTCTGGGAAAGTCGTTTCTCAGATACTGTCGCAAACCGACTTTAACGGTACACCCGGTACTATAAAAAGTTAAACTTAAATATATTAAACTTCTGGTTGCAATAAAAAATAAGTACGTTACGGAACAGGTTGTATAATTCACATCTTTAAAAACATTTAATAAAATTAAACACTTTTATTGTTGTTGTGAACATCTTAATTCAATCAAACGTTTATAGTATTTGGTAGTAGGAACTATCCAGTTTCCAAATACAGACTTTATTGCTCCCCTAACGACCCAAGAAGTGTTACTAACTGAAAAAAAATCTATATAGCTTACTTAAAACTAATTGGCCGACACTTTTAAATCCCTGTCTGAATAATTTTAGATAAAAGAATAATTAGAATTTTTATAACGCTTCCAGAGAAGTGAGTAATAAAATTTTATATTTAATTGTTTCTTAGTAACAGTTTTATAACAGTTCATCTTCCGTCAGTCGGATGATTTTAAAATCTTTAATTAAATGTGATAAAAATTTCTTGGTATTGGATAAAGGAAATTATTTGTATCCCTGAAATGAATTATTAAGCCTTATTCTCGCACATATCTATTTTTCATAATTTTTTATATTATTTGTAGATAATTTAATACATCCAATTCCTGTAAACCCAAATGGGTATATACTTACCTTAGAACTAAGTAGGTACCTTGTGGGAAAACCAAATGCTACAAAAAATACAGAGTATTTATTAAAGAATGGGTCATATTTTAATGATAGCTTCCTTGGACGAAAGTGAGATGATGGGGTTTTTTCTTCTTCTTGGGTATTCATTAAACAGCGAGCCATACTTGAAGGCTAGCTTCCTTGTACATAAGGTGATTTATGTTAACGTACCTTACAGTGAGTCCCGAGCAGCGACGCGAGAAGGTACTACCTGCTGGCGACGAGTTTGTGACAAAGTAGTGCGAACAGTGAGTGTTGTGCACTGTGAAGTGAGACCCCACAAACATGTCATTTTTTAAAATTAAATAAATTATTATAAGAATTCGTCTAACCGCTCGTATATCTCAGTCTAGGCAGAAAGATCCAACCATTTCTGTTTCAGGTAACAACGTCGAGGAGGACGTAATGCGGTCGAGATCGCAAACGCCGACCCCCAACGAATACAGCGGAAGAAGCACCGACGATAACCGGTGAAGCAGCCCGCTATCCGATGCCCTTCCGGCCGAATTCTTCGCGACAGCGATGACAAGCTGAATAGACTCAAAAAGGAGAACCAGGAACTTAGGCAAAACATTGCAAATCTGACCAAGCAGCTGTACGACCAGGAGGAGGCAGCTAAAGTCCGCGAGGCAGCGGTGGAAGGCAGCCATCGGTCATTAAAGGAGCTGATCAGAAGGTTGTCGGCCGACTCTAACAGCTCCCACTCCCAAGCCAGTTCTTCCACGGCGATGAAAGTAAAATCGCCCGCCCCAGCCGCACCTATCCTCGCCTCCAGCAGAGGTAAAGGTAGGGGCGGAAATTGGATAAACCGGTTTCTTCTGTTTCAGGAGAAGCGGGATTGTCGGACGACGAAAGTACTAAGGAAGACGGCACCCACCCCTGCGCCTGCAACGAGCGCCGCCACTCCCTCTCACACCCGCCGCTGGTGAGGCCGAGAAGATGACCAAAATTCCTCCGGTTATACTGAGGAAAAGCGAACGGTGGACAGCCGTGTCGCTTTCTGAAGGAACAGAAGATGAAGTTCTCAAGTCCAAAATGGTGCGAGACGGTGGAGCCACCTCCCAGCTTCCGCGACCGAAAGACCATAGGAGGCTGACCAAGCTTCTGGTCACGAAGGGAGAAGAGTACCACACATACTCTCTCCAGGAAGACAGACGATTAAGGATGGTTTTCCGAGGCATCCCCTGCGACACCTCACTAAAGAAGATAACGGAGGACCTCCGCGGACAGAGCTTCGCTCCCATAAATGTGGCAAAGATGTCCAATAAGAGGACTAGGCAGCAGACGCCACTTGCACTTGTACAAGTGCCACTAGACCAGGTAAGTATCTTACAGATCAACCGATGTTGTTCCCTAGTCGTCCGCGTGGTGCCCCAGAAGACGGCAGCTGTGGCGCCCAATGACATAGATTCCAGAAATTTGGCCACGGCCGGGGCCGCTGCACCGCTTTTGTGAAGTGCGTCAAGTCCGGCGAAGGCCACCACTCGGCCGAATATAAAAAGTCAAGGGAAGCGCCAGCCAAGTGTGCCAACTGCGGTGACTCCCATCCGGCAAGCTATAGAGGCTGCCTCCAGGCCTCTAAGAAAAATGCTGCCAAAAAGCCACATGCAGGAACAGCAAAACCAGCAGGAGACTAAGAACAGGCTAAGTACAAGCAGCCCCCCAAGACTACAACGACGAAGAGCTCCGCTGACGCTGCGAGGCAAAAGTAGGCTCCCGTCGCGGCGCCTAGGGGGGTGGCAAAGAAGCAGCAACCCCAGACATCGTGGAGTGCTCCCTCAGACTTCGTCAGCGCGCTGGAGAGGATGGAGGAGATATACTCCGCCCTGCGCGCGTTTTTCACTAAAATGCCATCACTTTTGCATGGGTAATGGCAGTGCCTCGAGAAGTGAAGTCCCGCTCTTGCCACGCCTAGATGTAGCGTGGCCGCCATCCAAGAGACCAAGCCAGGGGACGCACATGCCACTAGGATGCTCGGATACGTGGTGTATCGGAGAGACCGGACGACCAGAGAAGGAGGAGTGGCCCTACCAGTTCAACGAGGTATCGAACACCATATGTTACAGGCCCCACAGCTGCTCAACATGGAAGCCGTAGCAGTCTCCGGAGCACTCGCCGCAAAAAAATTGCTGTGGTCATGGCTGAACATTTTTACCGCGGATCTACCCAGGACAGAGGACACTTCCATGTGTCTCTACGCCGATGACACACATCTTGGCCCGATCCATAAATCCGGAGATGGCGATGAGGCGACTCCAGAGAGCTCTAGGCATACTGGAGGACTGGTGTAACCGCTGCAAGGTGACGATGAACTCGGAAAAGAGGCATCCTTCGCATGCGCAGTTCACAGCAACCAGCTGATCCAGGCGGCGCCGGCGGTGGACTACCGACCCGATGCGGCCGCCAGGTACAGGCGGCCAAGGTTTCAACTCTTATACGGGCTAAGTTGAAACATTTCTTCTGTTTCAGGACCGCCAGGATCAAGAAAAGGACTACGAAGATCCATTGACAAACCCTCACCCGGCCGGAGCCGTTCGCACCGCGGCCAAACATTACTACCCCCGGGAGTATACGAGTCGGCGAAAAAAGAATACAATACAATATTTATGTTTTCAGCTAATGTTCACTTACATTTATATTACATTTGTAAGACTTCTTGTCGCAGCAAAATTTCTTATCTCGCAAGACTTTTTTTAAATTTTGTCTTGTCAATACGAACTCTTGTCTTATTTTGCGATACCAAGACAATACCAAGAAAGAGCAAGATAAGATTGTCATCGCCAATACTAGCTTTTCTATCGGTAGCCGGCATATGAAAGGCGTAGTCAAGAAATACAGCAATGCTCATTCATTTTTAATCATTCTGGAACAGTTCGTTATTCTAATGAAAAGTTATATATCTTCAATGCCGGTAACCATCGCAAAGTATGAAATTGATTATGAATGGGAATACAGGGTGTCCAGGAAAATGTGGGAAATCTCTAGGGTGGAGATAGAACGTGAAAAAAAAAGATAAGTTCCTACAAAAAAATTTCTTACAGGCCCTCCCTACGGAGATATGTGCCCTGAAGGACGCCGCTGGAAGTCGGGTGTTCTTGAATAACTTTTAAAGTACTTAGTAAGATATTAAAATAATAAATCTGGGTAGCTTCAACCTTAGACTAACAAAATGTACTCTTGTTTATTGTCGATAAAATAAACCCAATACGAGAAAAAGAATAATAAAGAATTCATGTTTTAATAAAAATGTATAGGCATTCAACAAAGTATAGTGACAGCACCATTTTGAGTTTGTTACAACTCTAAGACATCTTAAAATATATAAAATTTTACTCATTTAAATTATTATTTATTCGCTGTTAATTTAAATACATACATATTTGGAACATTGGGAAAACATAACGAAATATAGATGATTTGGCGTAAATTGTCAGAATTTAGTGAACTGTATTATTTTGGGTAAAATATAAATAACTTTTATCTAGCTATATTTCAATGTTGCCGTCTGCTATTTTGAAAAAAAAGACGGAGTAAGGGATAGGAACGAGGGAAATTCTGCTATTATTCAATCAAGTTTTCGGCTGGATTGATACTGTTGACTCTCGATACTTTTTCAAAATAGATGTTATTTCTTATAACTTAACCATATACATTGAATAAATTGTACTTAGGAGTTAGGAAAAACACCGGTCCCTAAAAACCGTAATTTCTAATCAATTAATCCGGGTTGATTTCAACTAAATGTTATAGGATAACCAACAACTAGTTTTTAACACAAAACAACACTGACATTTTAATAATGTTTAACGACAACGCAAAATTTAAATGCCTTTTAGGCTCGAGTATGGGTTAATTTAACGACATTCTCACGACTCATCTTTTCAAAATTTACATATTGATATGCATATCCCAACAAACAATTAAAGTTAAAATTACGTTAACTTGACCTCTGAATTGGTCAAGAACTTTTCATGACCAATTCCATATAAGGAAAGTTTACCTATATTCGTTGGCCTTTTCCTTATGTGGGGAAAAAACTAAAGTAATATGGAAGTTAATAATTGGTCGGCAAGAATTTTATACCAATAAGATAATTGGACCTAAAATTTCTAAATATAAAAGACATTATTACCAAAATCTACACTAATTATGCCCTTTATATGACATACTTTTGCCAGAGAGAGACAACATTATATGTTTCATTTTATATATTCTAATAGCGAACAGGCATAGGAAGAAAAGAAAGACTATAAGTCAGGCTACTAAGCTACAAGTAGAGTAGGACTTAGTATATTTATAGATATTTAGATTTTAATATAATAAAGTCCATATTTTTGGTTTCCAAGCATCAAATTGTACAACCCAGGAAATTTTTCGTATAATGTCATGACCACACTTTCATAAAAATAACGCGCCTTATAAATATACATTTTATTATTGCTTCTTAATAATATTATTATCCTGAAGAATAAACCAAAATAAAAACTGAATGTATTTTGTGATAAAATGTGTTTAATAATCTTTCGTCATAAATGTATTAACTAATATTATCTGTATTTAACATAATTTTAATGAGTAATTAATTAGAAATAATGAACAAAACATTTAGTGTTTATAACAATATGGCCGCTCAAACAAAATCAACTTTGAAGTCAATTTGTCTGTATGTTTTAACCTATAGGGCAGATTGCCTATGCCAATGCTGACGTCCCAGAAAAATATTAACTTTGTGGTTGAAATTTCCTCCAAATGAAAATATTTTATGATAATTTATTACCAATTAAATTATTACTAGGTACCTACATATAAAATTCTACTCTTGGATTTGTGATTGAAACTTCAAATTAAAGCCAATAATATTATATATGCGTAATAACAAAAACAAAATAAATATTTTCGAACGGAATTCAATTCGAATTTCAATTCACGTGCACTACTGAATTGATCTGACACGATAACAGTCATAAGAATACTTATATATGAAGTATTTATCGATATGTTATCATTAGACTGATTTACATGATATGCAGTGTCGGCTTAAACTTGTTTTTACAACTCTTTAATACTGTGTAGGGCTTAGTTTTAACTGCAGATCGCCAAAACACAAAACAATTTCTACGTGCTATTACATGAAGATCTGTTGGAATACATATAACAAGAAGCTTGTTCCTAAAAGACCTTTATAAGACACTTACGTCGAAGTATTATTAACAAGTAAATTTGTACAATAATATAGAACAATATTTCTATTAGGTTAATTGAAATGGTCAAATATTACAAGTTATCAACAAAGTTGAAAATAGGATTATATTGTAATAAAAATAAAAGAAACCAATTGAAGGATTTAATAGGGCAAAATAACTAGTTATTACCTTATTTTTAACTACTAGTTGAAGACTAAAATAAGTATTTTGATATCGTAATAAATATGTAAATATTTACCTATTGTAATAATTTAAAAATCCTTGGATATTGAAGACAGATTTCTAGGCGAAATTAAGTAAATTATAACTTCGTCTTACACGTTATTGGAATGTTAGCATTTGAAAACATAGAATAGGTAAACCATATGTAATTTTGAACTGTATAAATTGACATATATTTCATTTTACTTGGAAGGCATTATATTACTCTTAGTTAACAAATTTTTGACTAAAATTTTGGTATTATAAGATTTTGTACCATTGAAGACTATTTTTATGGAAGAAAGTAGTAAATCTTGATCAATTTAGGATTATTTTTCTTGTGTAGTAGTCTATTAGGCTTAAATGTTAGTTGGGATCAATTCTAAGTATCTCTACTCCACGCTGTGGTCAGTAGTACTACCAAATAATGTAATAGTAAAAATTCTAACGGCGTAAACAATAGATACTGATAAAATAACTCAAGTTTGAGTTTGTAATAAGACCCCTAAAAGGTTTATTTACCTAGTACGTAACTGAATGTATATAACTTAAGGAATTATGGTAATATTTCAACGCGCTCGTGTTAACTTTGAAAATTTACTCAAAAAATGTTTTGCAGTCTATCTAATATTTAAACAAATATTGAAAAAAAAATGCATGCATTTTTAGTAAATAATACCTAGTGAGTGTTTCCCTAAAAATTGTGATTTTCTCGTGGGACATTTTTTTATTTTAAACAGACTTTTTACATATATTTTAATTTCTACTTCGGAAAAAAAATAAATCTCAAACAACTTTGTAAGATAAATAAAAAGTTTAGACTATGGTTAAACTGTGGGACCTAATAAACGATCTCACCCCTTGTTTGTGTCAAATTGTTAAAACAAAATATCTTCCCAGGCATTTCAAAACTACTTTACACCCGAAAACCATTCAAACAGATCCATGTTGATGTTACGTATGTGTACGTCTTCCCAAACGATCTCGAGTACGTTTCTAAATAATGTATTTTATGTAAATAAGCCCCTTTAGATGTCGTACATGTTAGAGTAGCTCTCTTGGATGTTTACTTCTTTCAGTAAATATGATAATTAAGTGGAATATTGTACATTGTATGTACAACAAACGGTTTGCTTAGAGATGCACACATAAATTTTATGAATGGGGATCGATTGAAATATCCGTCAACTACATAAACTCATGTTTATATCAACGTATTTATATACTGAAATAAATACACTGGTACACTGTACTGATCCCACAACGACAGTCTGGTTATAAAACAAATCAGTTTTCAAGATGACATTTGAGAGAACAAAGTAATTGTATTATGTTTTTCTAAATATCAAAAGTATATGACCTTCATTTAAAGTTACACTTCATAAACTAATAAAATCCCAACTAACATTTAAGCCTAATAGACTACTACACAAGAAAAATAATCCTAAATTGATCAAGATTTACTACTTTCTTCCATAAAAATAGTCTTCAATGTTACAAAATCTTATAATACCAAAATTTTAGTCAAAAATTTGTTAACTAAGAGTAATATAATGCCTTCCAAGTAAAATGAAATATATGTCAATTTATACAGTTCAAAATTACATATGGTTTACCTATTCTATGTTTTCAAATGCTAACATTCCAATAACGTGTAAGTTATAATTTACTTAATTTCGCCTAGAAATCTGTCTTCAATATCCAAGGATTTTTTAAATTATTACAATAGGTAAATATTTACATATACAGGGTGATTCAGGTTTTAAGGCACAAACTGAAATGGGTGATAGATCTTATCATTTTAAGCAAAAAAGTTTATATAAACATGAGTCCGATCTCGATCAGTAGCGGAGCTACAGAGTCAAAGTTTATTTATTTTTTTCTATTAATTAAAATATCTCGCTCACTTTTCAAAATATCAATTTAAAATTTGGTGTGGTTAATACTTCCTATAAGGACATCATTTCAAGCATTTTAAATATTTTTAAAATCTACAGGGTGATACGTTTTTGGGGGTTGAGGCTTCTTTATCCCCCCCAAACTTTTTCGTAGTACGCCTCTGACATCTTCCAGTTAGCAAATTGGGTGGCTAGTTCAATTTAAAGGGTTTTTTGCTTTTCAATTTTGTTCGAGAAAACAACCGTTTTTGAGATAAATAAGCATATCCGTTCTAAAACATGTTAATTTTGCCTGTTTTTAGTACAATTTATTGCATTTTTAACGAATTTTGTCCAAGAATAAAATTTAAGCGAAACAGGCAAAATTAACATGTTTTAGAACGGATATGCTTATTTATCTCGAAAACAGTTGTTTTCTCGAACAAAATTGAAAAGCAAAAAAAACCCTTTAAATTGAACTAGCCACCCAATTTGCTAACTGGAAGATGTCAGAGGTGTACTACGAAAAAGTTTGGGGGGGATAAAGAAGCCTCAACCCCCAAAAACGTATCACCCTGTAGATTTTAAAAATATTTAAAATGCTTGAAATGATGTCCTTATAGGAAGTATTAACCACACCAAATTTTAAATTGATATTTTGAAAAGTGAGCGAGATATTTTAATTAATAGAAAAAAATAAATAAACTTTGACCCCCTGTAGCTCCGCTACTGATCGAGATCGGACTCATGTTTATATAAACTTTTTTGCTTAAAATGATAAGATCTATCACCCATTTCAGTTTGTGCCTTAAAACCTGAATCACCCTGTATATTACGATATCAAAATACTTATTTTAGTCTTCAACTAGTAGTTAAAAATAAGGTAATAACTAGTTATTTTGCCCTATTAAATCCTTCAATTGGTTTCTTTTATTTTTATTACAATATAATCCTATTTTCAACTTTGTTGATAACTTGTAAGGAATATTTGACCATTTCAATTAACCTAATAGAAATATTGTTCTATATTATTGTACAAATTTACTTGTTAATAATACTTCGACGTAAGTGTCTTATAAAGGTCTTTTAGGGAACAAGCTTCTTGTTATATGTATTCCAACAGATCTTCATGTAATAGCACGTAGAAATTGTTTTGTGTTTTGGCGATCTGCAGTTTAAACTAAGCCCTACACAGTATTAAAGAGTTGTAAAACTGCATATCATGTAAATCAGTCTAATGATAATATATCGATAAATACTTCATATATAAGTATTCTTATGACTGTTATCGTGTCAGATCAATTCAGTAGTGCACGTGAATTGAAATTCGAATTGAATTCCGTTCGAAAATATTTATTTTGTTTTTGTTATTACGCATATATAATATTATTGGCTTTAATTTGAAGTTTCAATCACAAATCCAAGAGTAGAATTTTATATGTAGGTACCTAGTAATAATTTAATTGGTAATAAATTACCATAAAATATCTTCATTTGGAGAAATTTCAACCACAAAGTTAATATTTTCCTGTGACGTCAGCATTGGCATAGGCAATCTGCCCTATAGGTTAAAACATACAGACAAATTGACTTCAAAGTTGATTTTGTTTGAGCGGCCATATTGTTATAAACACTAAATGTTTTGTTCATTAGGTCTAATTAATTACTCATTAAAATTATGTTAATACAGATAATATTAGTTAATACATTTATGACGAAAGATTATTAAACACATTTTATCACGAGGTACATTCAGTTTTTATTTTAGGTTATTCTTCAGTATAGTAATATTATTAAAAAGTATTAGAAAAATAATAGGCATACACACTGGTAGTCTATAATACTTTATTCAGTGGATAACACGTGATAACTAGTACAAAGTTTATAAGTGAAATCAAATAAAGTAACGCACAATATGTGTAAAAGTCTATGGATGTGTGCGTCTGTCTTTCTACCCGTTAAGATTAGAACTGCTTGATTCTCACTGGCCCTAGGGTGAAAATGACCGCACCAATCCGCAGGTACAGAATCCTTAGTTCTTAGAAGTCTAATCGAAGTATTCTAACACCCTTCCTCTTCGATTAGTTTTGTGTGATTTATGCAGATAGTCCAGTCTTTTGTGCCAAATATTTTAATTTAATTTTGTTCCAAGGCTTTGTAAGCATATCTGCCACCATATGCTCAGTAGGACAGTATTCAAAGTTCAGAACACCGTTTTCTTGTAGATCTTTAACGAAATGGTACTTTGTGTCGATGTGCTTCGTACGGTTGCTGGATCTTTTATTACTGATTAACTTCAGGCAGTGTTGCTTCCGGTTCCTCTCCTGTGAAATCTTTTAATAGGCGGCGTATCCAAATACCTTCTTGGCACGCTTCTGCTAATGCAATGTATTCAGCCTCTGTGGATGACAGTGCTACACACGTTTGCTTGCGACATGCCCAACTAATTGTTGCATTCATGTATTGGAACACATATCCACTATTAGATTTTCTGTGATTTTTATTTTCCGCCCAATCTGCATCTGCGTAGCCGACAAGTGCATCCTTTTTAAGTTTATGACCGAGGGTCAGTTCGTAATTCCTTGTACCCTTCAGGTAGCGGGCAATCCTCTTTAATTCGGTCCAGTCGGTTAATAAAGGCCTTTTATTATATTGACTCATAATAGTCACACTTGCTGTAATATCGGGCCTTGTATTTACAGCTAGGTACAACAATGCTCCGATAAGTTGTTGATATCGTTGATCGTTTTCCATTGGCGGCTCGTCTTTTCTACTCTTTATGTACCCTGTATCTAGGGGTATATGCGAAATTTTCGCCTTCTGCAAACTGAATTTCTTCATGATGTCATCGATATATTTTGTCTTGAAAACCCACTTGCAAGAAACAATATTTTCATTTTTTGGCTTTTGCACGACATCCCATGTCTCGGTGTATAGCAGCGAGTTCATTTCTTCGTTCATTATTTGTTGACATTTCTCTCCATCTCGTCCTGCCAATGCCTCTTCTCGGAATTTTGGGTCTTCTTTGGCTAATTTTATGGTGGCCATTTAACGGTCCAGCGGCACACCCTGATTTTCTCGAGTCGACCTTCTTAAATCACCAACTAATGTCTCATTCTCAGAATTATTGTCCATGGCACTAATCGGTTGCGTAATAAGTTCACATTCACTAGTACTTGACTTTTCAACGTCTTCAGAGTCTTCGGGAACCGCGATCGCCTCGGAGATGTACTCTGAATCTCCTGATAGGTTTTCCGGGAATTTGTTGCTGTTTAGGAAAGTTACGTCTCGGCTAACAATAAGTTTATTGTTTTTTCTGTCGATGAATCGAAATGCTTTAGATTCCTCGCTATACCCAACAAATGTAACTTTCTGTGCCTTTTCATCAAGCTTCTTTCTATGTTCCTTGGGTATTTGCACATATGCATCGCACCCGAATATGTGCAAATTCTTGACGTTCGGTTTCAACTTATTCCACAGTTCATATGGCGTTTTTTGTATAGCTTTGCTAGGTAACCGATTTTGAAGAAAATTGGCAGTATTGACTGCTTCAGCCCAATACACTTTATCTAGATTTGCATCTAAAAGCATACATTTTGCCATTTCAACAAGTGACCTATTTTTCCTCTCGGCGACTCCATTTTGCTGAGGAGAATATGCAGCTGTGTATTGCATCTTTATACCTTGTCCCTTTAGGTAATCCTGTAATTCCTTATTTACGTATTCTTTTCCTCTATCCGACCTAATACATTTTGGAGTTTTATTGTACTGGGTTCTTGCCATTTCCACAAACTGTTTTATGTACGTAGTTGCCTCGTCCTTCGTTTTCAGAAAATAAACAGTTGTAAACCTTGAATAATCGTCGATAACAGTCATAAAATATTTCTTTTTTCCTGGGGTCATTGTTTGCATGGGTCCGCAAATGTCCGTATGTAGAAGGTCCAGAATTGCACCAGTTTTATTGCTTGATTCTTTAGGAAAAGGTGACCTGGTAATTTTTGTCCGTATGCAGCATTCACACTCTTCTTGAGTTCCACAGTCCTGTATATTGATGCCAGTTGCCAAGTTCTTTTCGGTTAAATCCTTTATTGCGTTGATGTCCCGATGTCCAAAACGTCTATGCCAAGTATGTACACAGTTATTATTATGTTTGTGATTTATTACGGTGTAGACCCTCTCGTTAACTACCTGGAGTCGATAGAGTTCTTCACCAAGTGATCCCACTGTCGCAATAGCCTGTGTCTTTCCATTCTTTTGGATTTTACAATTATTTCTGAGAAAACTTATTTCGTACCCTGCATTTGTTAGTCTCTTTACGGATATTAAGTTTGACCCAAATGATGGTACGTAGAGCACGTTTCAAGTATTAACCTACTTTCTTGACCATCGACGATACACTTTATGATGCCTGAGCCCCTTCCTCGAACCTCGCTCCTTTTATTGACCTCCGCTAATTGCACATAGCCTGTTGCACTGTGGTCGAGATTTGTAAAAAACTCTTTTGAATTCGTTATGTGGCTCGTTGCTCCTGAGTCGACAAACCATGTGTGCTTGTCCTCTTTATGGCACTGTAACATGTATTTTTCTCCAATTTTTGTGTGATATTTTCTCCAAGGTTATCCGTCACCATGAATAGATTTTCTGTTAGCATATCTTCATTATTTGTTACCTTGTTTGCCTTTTCCTGTTTAAGTTTCCAGGTTTTATACTTTCGGCAATCTTGTTTTAAATGCCCTTGCTTTTTACAGAAAAACAACTTTTATTCTGTGCGTAGTCCCTACTTTTATTGAACACGCTCTTCATCGCTGATTCGCCATTTTGGGGTCCATGTCCTTAATCCCTTGACGCCTTTTATATTCATCAATTAGTTTGCTTTTGATGAACTGCGTCGTGATATCTGTTTCGGGTCTGCTCTCTAGTGCCGTGACGAGAGTATCATAAGATTCCGGTAGGCTACCTAGAAGAAGTGCCGCTGTTAAATTATCGGGCAAATCTTGTCCAAGCGCTGATAGCTGGTTAACGTGGGTTGAAAAATTTGATATATGGGTTTCCATATCACCATGCTCCTTGAGGGTTGTTCGACATATTCTTTTAACAATAGAACCTTACTTGTTAATGTCGACTTTTGATGGTAGTCCTTTAGTGAATTCCATGCCTCTTTTGCTGTTTTTGCCTTTCTGATGTGCAGCAATTGATCATCTTCTACTAGTAGACCGATTCTAGCACGTGCTTTATCGTTACTTCTTTTCCAGGCGGCAAATTTTGTAGTCTCCGTTTCGGCGGGCTGGTCTTCTGTTACTACGTCCCATAAATTTTCATCTATCAGCATGAGTTCCATTTTATAACTCCATATTGGGTAGTTTTCTCCGTTGAGTTTTTGAATAGTACACCTTAATGAGCCCTCTGCCATTTTGTTCAAATGTTCTTCACACTTTACACTTATTGTTCTTTATGCACACTTTAATTGACGGATTTACAGTACTTAAACCACTTTGCACTGTTTAGACTGGGCCCATAACCTATTAGAAAAATAATAGGCATACACACTGGTAGTCTATAATACTTTATTCAGTGGATATCACGTGATAACTAGTACAAAGTTTATAAGTGAAATCAAATAAAGTAACGCACAATATGTGTAATAGTCTATTGATGTGTGCGTCTGTCTTTCTACCCGTTACGATTAGAACTGCTTGATTCTCACTGGCCCTAGGGTGAAAATGACCGCACCAATCCGCAGGTACAGAATACTTAGTTCTTAGAAGTCTAATCGAAGTATTCTAACAAAAAGCAATAGTAAAAATGTATATTTATAAGGCGCGTTATTTTTATGAAAGTTTGGTCATGACATTATACGAAAAAATTTCCTGGGTTGTACAATTTGATGAAATCTAAATATCTATAAATATACTAACTCCTACTCTACTTGTAGCTTAGTAGCCTGACTTATAGTCTTTCTTTTTCTTCCTATGCCTGTTCGCTATTAGAATATATAAAATGAAACATATAATGTTGTCTCTCTCTGGCAAAAGTATGTCATATAAAGGGCATAATTAGGGTAGATTTTGGTAATAATGTCTTTTATATTTCGAAATTTTAACATTGGTCCGTATTTCTTTTAGGTCCAATTATCTTATTGGTATAAAACTCTTGCCGACCAATTATTAACTTCCATATTACTTTAGTTTTTTTCCCCACATAAGGAAAAAGGCCAACGAATATAGGTAAACTTCCCTTATATGGAATTATAATAATAATAATAATAATGGAATTGGTCATGAAAAGTTTTTGACCAATTCAGAGGGCAAGTTAACGTAATTTTAACTTTAATTGTTTGTTGGGATAGCTTTATCAATAATTTTTTGTACAAGACGATAAAATGTTATTTTATCGCGATACAAAAGATTCGGGAGACGATAATGCAATTTTATCGTTTTGTGTAAAACAATATTTTTTTTGTATAGCTCAAATATGGATGCATTTAGTATGAACAAAAATTTAGAAATTTTTTAAAGCGATTTTAAATTAGGGAAATGTTTTCATAGTTTGCATAGGATAAAACAAGTAGTCTGTCTTTACTATACTTATATATTCTTATATATTTTCACATGCTGAATCCGAACCTGGAGTCCATTTAACCCCATCACCCTAAATACAAGGTTATTACAAGGTCAAAACGAAATAAATATATGTAAGTAGACAAGACTATTGTACATTTATGTTTTTAAGGTCGCTTAATCTGAATCCGGGATTCATTTAATCCATCACATCAGTTTCAAGATTATGTTAAGGTCAAATCGAAAGATAAATATGCAAATCTACAAGAGCATCGTAAATTTATGTTTTTGGGGTCGCTCAATCTGAATCAGCAATTAATTTAACTATATCAAGTTAGCTTCAAGATCAGTCTAAGTCCAAATATAAATATGTATAGATATACAAATGTGTAAAATCATCATACCTCTATATTTTTGGGGTCGTTGGATCCAAATTTGGAGTTTATTTAACATCATCAGGTCAGCTTAAAATGACAACTTCAAAACCCAACAACGCCCATAACCCTGTAATTGTAAAAATTACAACTATTAGTAATAAATTTTATACAGTAACACTCGTCGTAAGTTTGAGGGTTTTCAGTCTGGTAGGTTTATAACGTGTCCTATTCTTTCCCTCGTTATATCTACCTCTCTTACACTCAAATTATCCATGCAATGGATGTCTTCTACGTTTTCGTTCTTTTTCTGGTATATGTCTTGCGAGTATCAGCAATAATCACCCAGCATATATTTATCCCATCTGCCTTGGTAACGTCGCTCTGCATTCTTCAGGTCCTGATGAAATCTTTCACCATGTTCTTTTCTGAAATCGTCAAGATTCTCTGGGAAGTAGTCAATATGGGAATGCAGGAAAGGATTTCAGATTAATCAAACGACCCATTTTCCGATAGTTGTTAGTTGTCCACCATTTGTGGCACTTTTTCCTGAAATCTATACCATTCCTCAGGAAATTCTCGATAACACATTTGAAACTCAGTCATGCCTCAGCCATCTTTTTCTTCTTTTCTTATTTTAATGACAAACATATCGTTTTTCATCATTTTACAAATCTGAGATGCATTGAAAATTACTTCGCAGTTTTGCACCTGAAATATAGGGAAAAACTTTTCGTGATATAGATAGATATAGATACCTTTAACAACTTTCAGCCATTGTTTTCAAAAACATTTTTCCAGCAACATACATTTTTAATATGTCACGATAAAGATAACTTAATTTTGAATATTTTTCCTATATAATATTTTTTTTTTCCCTCATATATTTTCAGGTATTAACAATATTGTGTGAAACTAACTACTCAGTGGACAAAAGCCCCAACCTGCGTTGAATTACACCCACAATATCTACCCATATATTCCTTATTATTAGCTTTTGTAACATTTTTTACTGTTTAAGAAAGGTATTTTAAGCTAATATGTATCAAATCTCCTACAATTCCTATCAATGAAGTCATATGTATGTTCTCTGATACCAAACATCTAGGTATGCTAATGAAAATCCACAGACAAAACTCTATTCAATAATTATCTAAAAAATTTAATATATTTACTAACCTCTGGAGTGGGAACTCGAAATTCAACCACAATAATTGAGATCTCACTTATTTCTACGTTTTATTAGGATCGCTTCATCAGGTGGCCTCCTTTAACTTGAGTCAAATATCTAACTATAAAAATGATTATACCAATAAATTAAAATTATTTGAAATTGAATGTCAAAATGAAATATCGACAACGTCAAACTGATTAACTGTCATGTTATGATATTCATTGACAGTTAATCAGTTTGACGTTGTCGATATTTCATTTTGACATTCAATTTCAAATAATTTTAATTTATTGGTATAATCATTTTTATAGTTAGATATTTGACTCAAGTTAAAGGAGGCCACCTGATGAAGCGATCCTACTAAAACGTAGAAATAAGTGAGATCTCAATTATTGTGGTTGAATTTCGAGTTCCCACTCCAGAGGTTAGTAAATATATTAAATTTTTTAGATAATTATTGAATAGAGTTTTGTCTGTGGATGTTCATTAGCATACCTAGATGTTTGGTATCAGAGAACATACATATGACTTCATTGATAGGAATTGTAGGAGATTTGATACATATTAGCTTAAAATACCTTTCTTAAACAGTAAAAAATAATATTTTTTGTTCCCATTTTTTAAAAAATTGTTGTCGATTACCAAATCGTACTTTATTAATAAGACACCATCATAAAACTATATAAACTTATTAAATGACACTATAATTTAAAAGCTTTGCTGTAATTCTCCTATGCAACTATGACTGAAATAGTTTCTAAAATAATTTATTTTTCTCAGCCGTTTCCCAGAAAAACTCATTTCTCCAGTTAAATCGATCACCCTGTACTCTCAATCTCAATCACCTGACTTTTACAGAATCGACAAATCTCCTTTCGTAGTCAAGCTATCGGGAATCACCCTGTCTGTATATCTTCTTAATTAATTGTTTCATCACTTGGGTTGGTTGGAAATATAACAATGTTGTATTGCTGCCGACCGCCGCCATGAAAACAACCCCCAATACATTCCCCAAAATCAGAAGACGAATCATCCCGTTTTACCAATATTAATACCCATGTTGTACCTCCGTCTAAGCCTACATCTTAATTTTGTAAATAGCTTCGTTCAGGTTTACGTCAATAATAACAGATGAGGAGGCTGGTTGGCGAGATGTCGTGAGATGAGATAAGCTAAGTGATTGATAGGCGGCACATTGCAACTTCAGCCCCATTTACGTCATTACTTAAAGTACAAGTTTTATAGAAATGTGTTTTACGCTTTTAGGGTACGTTCTTCCGCTTCTTGCGGTTGTTCTCCAGAGGTTTTGTTTTTCGCGGGAGCGTGCGTAATCGTTGAAAGGCCTGACAAAATAAGTGCGACAGTAATTTGTCTTTGGACGGAGTGGAGTCAATATATCAAACCGCCTAATCAGTATGTCTGAAGTGTCTAACTCATAACTAGATCTTTTCTTCTGCAGATTGAATATTTTTATAAGATCACACAACATAGAGTTGTTTCTATAGATCTATTAGTAAAGAGCGATGTAATTGTTCAATTGTTGTAATCAGAGATCTCATTCTATTTATTAAACTGGGTGATGAAAGTTTTATACGGAGATTGCGTTTAAGGAGCCATGCCATATTTTCATATGCAGGGTGTTAGAGGTTTGGCTATCATCTGAATGACACTAAAAAATTATTGAATAGAGCTTTGTCTGTGGAATTGTTCATTAGCATACCTAGATGTTTGGTATCAGAGAACATACATATGACTTTATTGATAGGAATTGTAGGAGATTTGATTTATATTAGCTTAAAATACCTTTTTAATTCAGTAAAAAATGTTACAAAAGCTAATAATAAGGAATATATGGGTAGATATTGTGGGTGCAATTCAACGCTGGTTGGAGCTTTTGTCCACAAAGTAGTTAGTTTCACACAATATTATTAATACCTAAAAATATATAAAACTAAAGACTCAGTCAGAACAATTTTACCTTTCTGTTTAAATGTCTATAATTGTAAATTATCATAGGTAACACAGATATATTTGCTAATATGGGCTTTAAATCTGATGAAAGTGTCAAAGATAATACCGAAGCTCTTAATTTCATTACACAAAATAATATTCATCAGTTACGAGCTTATTAATATTACGTTTACATATTCGTGGAGTAAATGCTCCAGTTTTGTGTGGATTAATATATCTATAGATACTCGTAGAGCATGCCTTTTCAAGAGAGTGTTGCTTGTGGAATGTTTGACAAGCGAAATAAATAACAAACTTTGGTATCATCAGTATATAAATGAATTTAACAATAATTAATTATTTTTAGGAATAACTTCATATATAATGAAAAAAGAAGCGGGCTAAATATCGAACCTTGCGGGACCTGTTAAACACAAATAGAGAACCGGTACATAACCGAAAGTTTATCGATTTGACAATGGATGATAGTAAATTATGATTCAAAGTGTCAAACGCATTTGAGAAGCCAATTAGTAAATACTGTTGCAATGATTGTGTCCAATTATCTAAATATGTTATTCTTTATCTTCAACAAATCAGTTTGGCAACTATGATGTGGCCTAAATCCGGACTGTATGAATACCGTATATTTGATGCAAAATAAATAGCAATTTATAAATGAACGATTCGATCTCTCTTTGCTGATAATTTTATAGTTATTCCATATTACATATATTTTTTAAGTTACAAATTTACTTTAATTTGATAAAATTAATTAAATGCAAAATACAAATTAGAACTTCTATTTTAGATGTTGCGATAAAGACAAAACACAATCAAATATATACGGGTGTTGGGTAAACATGCGGCAAAAATTCAAAGGGTTATTCCTTGGCCTATTCTAAGAATATTTTGTCCTATGATGATTTCTGAAAAACTCCCTTGTTTCGAAGATACAGGGCGAAGAAAATTTACGACAGTAACAACATCTTATTATCAAAAAGTACATGTAAAGTTGCTCAATCTACAATCAATGTTCGAAATGACTTCCTCCAGCTTGGATACAAGCATTCAATCTTCTCGTCATTGAGTGCCGAACCCTTTCAAACACACCAGGGTTGTTTCTAATCGAGTAACACCCAGCAATTATCCGATTTCGCAATTCGTCCAAATTCTCCACTTGACTAGCGTAAACTAATGACTTCAGATAGCCCCATAAGAAATAATCCAGACGGTTTAAGTCTGGGTATAGAGCAGGGCATGCGTGTGGTACACCTCGAGCAATCCAGTGATCTCCGTATGTTGCTGTTAAAAAATCACGAGCAACCAAACTGAAATGTGGTGGTGCACCATTGTGCATAAACCACATTGCATTTCTTGTCGCCGATGGTACATCCTGCAGAAACTCAGGCAGTGTTTCTTCCAAAAAGTTGCAATACATCGCGTCAGTGCTGCTGGTATATATACCGGTCCAATTAGATAGTCACCCACAATTCCTTTTGAGTAAATTATCAATAGTAGGTATCCACTTCGGTGCGACACACTAAATCAATTAACGATTAACACTCAAAAAACTAAGATCATGTGTTTCTCTCGTGGCGGTCGCAGTAATATTTTTCCTTTCCTACTTAATAATCAACCTGTTGAAACTGTTAATTGTTTTACCTATCTTGGAGTAATTTTTTCCTCCTCTAGCCTCTTTCGAATAATGACCGCGTCAAAGGTCGCAAAAGCTAGGCAAGCAGTTGGGTCTGTCATTTCTCTAATGGCCAAATCCAAAATAAACTCTTGGGATTCACGTTTAATTCTGTATGACTCGATCATTGTCAACTCCTTAACCAATTCTTTGCAAGTCTGGGGACTGCGTTACACAGACTTGTTACCACATCTTATTTGAAACTTCAATTGCCTATTTACATTATTAGACTTATCTCACAACTCCGCCTCTGCAACAAATTTTGTATGAATTTTAGTTTTAATGGCATTTCATACTCTATCAATCCTTCTGAATTGTGTACATTGTGCAACCAGCACAAATTAGAAACCATTGAGCATATTTTTATGGAGTGTCCTATTTATGTCGGTTTAAAACCCCCAGAACTGAGAAATCTAACACTTAATTCTTTTATTGCTATGCTCGATGGTTTAACACTAAGTAAAGCTAAGTTGTTGGCTGGTTTCATTCTGCTAAAGCATTTTCACGTTGTCATAAATTAAAACAATAGCCACCAACTCCGAGTTGCTACTATACACGTCAGCCATTTTTTACACTTGAAAAACTAATGTAAAGATTGACGCCACATAAACTTTTGTGCCTACAAAGAGTAATCGGATTTCAATATTCGGAATCACCTGCCTAGAGACTATTGTAGCCCCGCGATGTAAAGGTTGGAAAAACTGCAACTTCAGTAATACTTTACTCAGAAACTATAAGGATTTTAGATAAGTTCTGAATCACTCTGTATAGGGCCTAGATGGAATTACTATGGTTTGTCGCGTTATTATGTCGTTACAGTTTTTCGCAGAACCCGCCAACAGAGACTACGAGGAATGTATCTACCGTAGCAGCCGTTATACCAACAACAGAACCCGAAATCAATATGAACCAGTCAGGGATTCTAGTAGTGAATGTGCCTTACCAACTCTAGCCCGCTTGCAACAAAAGCAGGTCAAAGATTTCCTTCCAGTTAAACTAGAAAATAGCTCACATATTGTGACTGGTGGCGACAAGTTACCTAAGCCACGCTATAACAACCCTATAAACCATATTAGAGTAAATGGCAGTATGGGTCGTGAAAGCTTTAAAACCACTGTCATGAAAACTTTGTTTCTTATTTTAAGAAGTTTGACAACTGCATTTTGAGAACCTCTGGATAAAAAGGAAACCATTTTATTAAATTAACTGTCTTAATTTGACAAAAGTTATTTATGTAATTAAATAATATTAGCTGAGCAGTCTAAAAAATGTAAATGCAAATTACATAAATAATTAATTTGTTTTCCTTTTTGCCTTATCCCCATTTCCAAATTTACTGATTAGTCTAACAAGATTTAAACGCGAAGCCGAGCACGTTCCTTAGCAATTTTTAATGTTTTCTTGTTCCCTTTGACCATTCATGCAATTTCAAATTTAATTCCGACGGGAATAAAGTTTCCCATGATTTACCTACACGAAAAGAAATACCTCGCAAAATATTGCAACGTAACAAAATTGTCATAAATGTAAACATAAATTATATTTGTAATAACAAATATTCCAATAACATTAAAGCTGTACATAAATATTTTTATACTAAATATAAAAAATACGAGGTGTTGCGCTATTGTATGCACACACACACACACAAAACTCACAAACATGTAGACGTGTTCTAGAAATAAAAAAGAAATATTCACATTTTTTTCTCAGTTTAGTTTGTTTTCAGTACCGGTACAGTTACCATCGGAAGATGCTTTTAGTCATACAACCATGTGTTTTTCCACAGTTTTATTTTATAATTTTTTAATGAATAAAGGTAACACTCGAGCAAAGAGTAGAGTTATTTCTACTCTTTGACTCGAGTACTGTATGATCTAAGGATACGTTTATTACCGAAATATGGCATTTAAACTGTAGCCAGTGGCGTAGATGCAGGGATTTAGGCACAAATTGAAATGTTTAGACAGGGTATGCGAATCTTGAGTGCCTTAATTTTGACAACAAAACATATTTTAAACAACAATATTTTCCCTGGCCTACGGTAACAGAATGATGATAACAATCTAGTCTTGAATACACGGAATTCCAGGACAACTACTCTTTGGGCTAATGCCCCGACCGACATTAAATTACACCTGGAAAATCTGTAGGAAACAGCTAGGCTCGTGTCACTCGTCAGTAGTCCACTAGACATATGCCGACTTCGAAGTTATTAGCTCTCATCAGTATGTGATAGCTGAGGTATCTGACGAATAACCCTAGCTGTTTCCGTAGCTGTGCCTACTGCATGTAGAACGCATCGTGTCTGTAGCTTTTCAGTCCCGCATGGAGTAGCAAATAGCCGATAGATGAAGCTTGTCTACACCGCGTACTCATGGTTCCTTATGTCGAGTTAAATATGTTTGTTGTGCAGGTTTGTGATTCCGAATCTTGTAAACCACTCCTCGTCAGTATATAAAATGAGTTCCTGAACATTTTGAACGTGATGTGTATGTTACAATTATTCTTGTAAAATATTATATACCTACACTAGTTTTAAGAACGGCTTGTTTTCGAAGTTCGTATAATTGTTTATATTAAAAATTATTTTGAAAATAATAATGTTGACCCATTTCCTAGACCATGATGATAAACGTGGAATTTTATTTTGAAAGCTGAGGGTAATCTTTCAAACATACTGAAAGGTCAGAACATGTGTCTAGCTAATCACATAATAATAAATTGCCATAGGATGTAAACCAAACTACATGGCCGAAAACGCGATATTGGTGTGACGTTACATGCCGTTCAGCGCGTTTGGTTTCCGTTGATACAGGTGCAGGTTACGGTATTGGTTGTGACATTTATGGATCATAAAATTATTAGTGATGATATGGAGGACTTACGGTATTGTTAAACGTAGCTTATTCCTTTATCGACAATATAGATCTGCTCGTGACAATTAGGGCGACAATGCTGTTGGATAAATACCAGATATATGTTTTTACTTAAGGTATTTATAAAATTAAGCCGTCTGATTTCACGTTAAACTACTTGTTTTAATTTGAAAAAATAACAAACAAAAGTAATAAATAATGATATTTAACATTTTTTTTTAAATTCTCTTAAATTTTTATTGTTATTTACTACTGATTTAATTTTTCCTTAAACATGTTCTGTTTTCAGCATAAAACAGGTAATTTAATTAAATCATAAATGTCCTATATACTATTCTACATCACGTAAATGGTAGGAGCACATACAGAACATGTTATTTGGAATCGGAATGAAGCGCTCAGTACAATAAATGAGAAAAAATGTTTGCTTTGCCACTGTTTTTCTAATCACCCTGTCTACATTCTGACAGCTTAATAGAAAAGTTTAATTGATTTTATTTTTTTCGATGAATTTCTTCCTACCTGCATTTCAAATTAAACTTATATTAAAATGGTCTTCATAAACAAACAATGTTGCAATGCTTCCTTTCGTCGCGCTTCATCGCCCTATACTACACTTTTCTTTTCATTGTTTTGGCACGGTGAAGTATTTTAGGCGCTGTATGCTGTACTCGTACTTAATGGCTTAATGCAATACTTCTTCCATCTGGAGAGATGCACTTTCTATGTCGATTTTACGAGTCAATTTTGCAACTTCATTGGATTCCAATGTATATTTAACACAATAACACCTAATAATATCATAAATCACAAATTAACTCTTCTAAACGTCTGTACTGCGTTGTCCGAAAGCATAGAAATCGTGTTCAGATATGAACTAACACTGTGTGTAGGTATACACGTGCGAACGGCGTTTGACGTCACAGATCTACGCTATGGTGGCAATCGTTTTGTGAGAGCGTGGCCAGATTAAATTTTTAAATGTTGTTGTTTAGGCTTATTTTTCCACGAAATTGTTTAGAACAAACGCTATTTCGACTAAAATAATATATTCTTTATTCTGCACGTATTTGAAAAATTTATGCAATTTCCCCATTGTCGTTATTTAAATAATTTATTAAATACTTTAGTAACAAAATCAGTCAAAATGCTCAATGATAATCATGGTAAAAATACATAAATCAGTTTTTTTAGTGAATAAATCTATTTTGAATCCGGGAGCTTGTCATTAAGTGTTGCACACGTATTTCCCAGGCACCCTGAACATTCGAGTTCAAGTTTTATTAATTGTATTTTTTATACAAATTATAGCATTATAGTTTTATAAATTTTAGTATAGCTTTTTCTCCGCGTACTCTCCTCCGACTAGGAACTGTTTGCGGGGTCAACTATGATTATTTATCTCCCGATAAAAAAAATTCTTCTCGTCGGGTTTTTCAAGGCGCACAGGAACGACAAAGGAAATTAAGACGGCAGCGGGGAAGTTTTCCAACTTTGAACATTTTAATTTAATTTGGCTCGCTCTAAAGTTAATATCGACAGTGCCGTTATGTAAATGTCTTGCAGTTAGTGCATTGATGTTTTTACGGTTTCCTCTTTCCGCCCCGCTTCATTCAGCCGCACTGGAGTTGCTCCACGGCGTGGGGTGGCTCGGCTAAATTGTTACGTTTAGACTGAAATTAATTATTTCGGTGCAAATGTGCTGTAATACCAGAAATTATGGCCCATTCGGCGCGATTTGTGTGTTAAGTACAACCTAGTGAGCGATGGCTTCCGCCAGATACCAGTTAATCCGTTTTATTGATAATTTTAAAAATGAATTATTCTTCGAATTGCAAGACATGAAACGAAAAGGAGAGAACTATTTTTTAAAATCTTAAATAAACATATTTCTGTCTGTCCCTGTAAGTACGTTTTATGAAGAGACGGTTAAAGGTTCACAGCTTAAATTAAGTACGTATTTCATAGTGGTTCATTATCAAGTCAAACCAAGCCACCAAACCAAGGTGGCCACGCGAAAAATACTCTCTCCTCTTTTCTCTGTTATTATTAGATACAAAAAATTGTGTGTTCCTTGTTTTCTTTAATCCACTGAGCTTCTTTCTATTTCTTTTGATCCTGAATTAATTTTATCCGGTGAAGAGTCCAGCATTACTACTTTTTAAAGTTTTATTCTGGTTGCTCAGATCAGTTACTGCTTTCTTCTCATTTTCCAGTTCCGTCTCAATTTTAATAATTGGTTCTTTCGTGTCTCAATATTTAAACTTTCAGGTTGGACTCTTTTGTTGCTTATTCTCCAATTGTCATACCTCTCTAATTGGCAGGCTCCCTCGGATCTTAATTGAATATATTCCTAAAGTATTGATTCATATGCTGTCCCTTTGCTCCACAATTTCAACACTGGATGGGTGTTTACCTCGTGTACAAGATAAAATCAGAACGATCCCGTCCTTTATAAAAGTTGCAAACTCTTCTATATTTATTTGGACTCCTCATTGTTATCCAGTCTGAAAGCTAATTCGCCTGGTCCCACCTTGACCAGGGATAGAGTGTCGGATAGATTGTCATTTCTGGCTAACCTTAATGCTTGACTAATTTCAGAGTCAATGAAGCTACTCACTGCTAACTGTTCTTGGAACTCTGCAGATGCTGTGGGATAGGCTAGCTTCACCATACGTACTATACTTGCGACAAGAATTTAGACGACTTACGTCATACGAACAAATGAATAATTCATTATATTTTCATCATAATATTTGAGAAACTGCAACTGATAGTAATAAAACTACATACTACACTAAAAATTTGCATTATATATTGCACTAAATTGCAAAAATTGATTGTTTTTAACGCGACCAAATATCGAAAATTACGTTGACAATAAAAACAAATGTGTAACGTCAGCCGTACGTAAGACGTCTGAATTCTTGACGCGAGTATATATCAGCCTCAAATTGGTGTAGATTTTATTCAAATTGTTATCTTCGACCTTTTAGTTGAGCTTGATAAACGTGTGGTAGCTTCATTATACCTCACTTCTAAAGAAGTTTTTAACGTTTGATAATCCTTTTGTTTATTGTCATCTGGCGTTATTGAAATCTCAATAGCTTCATCTCGTAGAACTACTATTTGTGAGGTGGCTTTTTCTCCTTGATCAGGGTTAGAGCATCGGATATATTGTCATTTCTGGCTAACCTTAATGCTTGACTAATTTCAGAGTCAATGAAGCAATGCTAACTGTTCTGGGGCCTCTGCAGGTGCTGTGGGTTAGGCTAACTTCACCATACGTACTACATCTGCCTCAAATTGCTGTAGATTTTATTCAAATTGTTGTATTCGGCCTTTTAGTTGAGCTTGATAAACATGTTATAGTTTCATTATACCTCACTTCTGAAGCAGTTAACGTCTGATAATCCTTTTGTTTATTGTCGTTATTGGCGTTCTTAAAATCTCCATAGCTTCACCTCGTAGAACTATTATTAATGAGGTGACTTTTTCTCCTTCCGACCAGTTGCTTGCCAAGGAGGCTGTCCCGAACTGTTTACGGTAAATGCTTCATGATATCTTTCCATCAAACGTTGACGGCCTCATACTTGAGTATGAAACAAAACTTCTTTCAGTCTTAATGGACTCCTTCACGGATAATTGGAATTTCTGATTTAAGAGTTCACTTTGTAACTTGGTCACACTTTCTTCTACAACCTGGACCTCATCTTGTATCTCTCAATTGATTAATTTCTTCTTCAACAGTTTCTCAAATTCACTTATTATTACCATGCTGGAACTTATTTCACTGTTATAAAATTAAATCAAAACATGATTATGAACACAACTATTGGTGTAAAGTTCAACAAAGAAACAATGGAGAAAAGAAAGTCTAGGTATAGGTCGAGAGCAAATAATTATCAAGTCTATGTTAGGAAGAATTAATCGAAGGTGCTGAAATTACATAATTTGGTAATTAATTCCACATATCAAAAACACAATTCGATAAAAAATGCTGTCTTGTACGGGTGTAAAAATGCTCCTTCTTTAACTTCAAATCATGACCTCGTAGTCTCACATCCCTTTTACAAACGAAGATTTTATCTGGACAGTGGATTTTGTCATGAAAAACCTTGTATCTCATTCTAAGATCGCCACGCATCCTCCTGTCCTCCAACGACTGCAGATGTTTAATCCCACGGGAAGGTTAGTATTGCAACTATAGAATATCTTGCTTTAAAACAAAAGACTATATGGTTACAGAAAACTCAAGATGTGTGCGAATATATACAACATGTGTCTTGGAAAGATTTACGAATCACATAATTTATTTGACTGCACCTTCGCACGATTTAAACACATGAGCACTCCAAGACAACGGCTCTGTGATGGTAACACCTAGGTCCATAAACTGGGACACAGTATTTAGGTTATGACCATCAATTGTGTAGTTTGGTTTTGAATTGTTTTTAAAAAAGTGCATTCCACAACATTTAGTGTAGTTAAGCAGTATTAACCTTTCCGAACACCAAGTGTTACTGAGATCAAAGTCCTTTTGTAAAGTCGAGGTCGGTGGTGAGAAAAGTTTCAAATCGTCAACATAAGAAAGTGATTCAGATGCACAAGTCCGATACATAAACTAAAAACAGTATAGGACCTAGCACCAAACTCTGAGGCACACTACTCAGAACATCCAATTTCTTAAAGTAACAGTCATCAACCCTGTAAATTGTATGTTGCTAAGAACAGGTCCGATCCAAGATGGCGATTTTCCACACACTCGAAAGCACATGAAAAGTCCAAATAAATTATGCAATTAGAACCTGAAGTAAATTGGACACCACTGACCTCTCGGGTAAAAAACAATGTTGTGTAGCTGGAATAATATTGTGTTTTAATAAAAACATTATAAAGTCATTACATATAATTCGTTCCATTAATTTACAGAGAACAAATGTTAAACTAATAGGTCTATTCTTATTGTTTTCTTGCAAATTGGTTTTCATTTCGTTTCCTAACTCCTCCTGATTATTTTTCATTTCTTCTAAACTGTTATTCACTTCTTCTTAACTGGTTTTGATTTCCTTTTTCAAATCTTCCATCATTTCGTCTTGGCATTCTTCATTTTATCCTGACTGTTTTTCATATATTTAAGTCTTCTTTAATTTCGTTCTGACAGTTTTTCTAATCTTCATCATCTCTATTAACTGTTTGAATGTTTTCTCCATTTCTGTATACTTTGCTTTCACTCAAATTCCTTCTCTGTGGTATGTCGCACTTCTGACACCAATGTAACCTCTAAGTTAACTTAGCCTTGAAATACGTCACAACAAATATCTTTCAAACAAATTCACAACTGTCAAATCTTTGATGTTTATCACTGGCATTCGATAGCTCAATAAAAACTAAACTGTAGAGGCGAGGCCGATCAGCTTATATATTTTTAGGGTTCTCAAAGTTTCCTAGGTCCTCGAGGACGCATCTAGAACCAAATCGAATATAGCCTGGAATGTTATAGACGTTAAAATAAAGGTCCAAGACATTCCGTAACCTCTAAAGGTCGTAGATGGCATCCGTACAAATCCTACCCCTATTCAAAGTTATACACTGTATAAACCCTTATTAATTTAGTAATAGTACATGCACTGAAAAATGTTTGTCATGATGGACAAAAAATTATATAATGTGTATTTCATATCTTGATTTCGCTCATCGTCCTCGTATATAACATATGGTTGTTTCGAATTTTATCACTCAAACTGAAGTACCCCATTTGTTTTTGGAATTCCGTCCCGATTAGCATGCGAACATATGCACGATCGATCTAATCTATTAGTATGCAGATGCAATAAAATCCTACTCGGTTAAATTTATGCGTTTTCTAAGTTTAACACATAATTCCGACGACAGGGCGGAAAGTGGCAGTAATAAATTTAATTTAAATTCTAATCGTCTGCCTTTCCTCAAAAACACCCTAAGATTGTGCAGTATAGGAAGTCAGATAGGGCGAGAACATCTCGATATATTAAAATATAGCTTAATATTCAGAGAGCAAAAAATGGAATGAAATAATATTTATTTTGTTTGTTAGGATTTTAAGAAAATCAGTAAAAGGTTTATCTTCACGAAAATTTAACGTTGTCATTATTGATAACAATTGCAATATGAGCAGTTTTTGGCAATAGGATTTTAGTAATAAGTAAGTAACACAAGCCTAAAAATAGAATAGTTGAAATAATTCTCCTAATAAGATTTTTTTAGATATATTCTTAGAAAGCTCATGAATCCTGTCATTTTTTGATCAATATACATACCTCAAGAAATTTAACCTGAGAAGAATAGTTAGCAGCTATAATCTGTAACGTTTTTAATTTAGATTTTTTCTTTCTGAAAATCCATTTTTCATTAAAATGTTCCCTTGTCATAGATATATTTAGATAATAATGTACAGAGTAAATGCACTGTAACTTTGCTACCCTAGAAGATATGGGAAAACTGAAACGTGTATTTCTTGACAATTTTTTTATAAAGATTTTAATTTTATATAAAAAAAATCGAGCATCGCACTATACTTTAATTTTCTTTATAATAAAAGAACAGTTTTAATTATGGAATTATTTAATCACCAATATACCGCAAACAGTAAAACATGACATGTTTGCAATCAGGAAAAATAAAGTTAATATGAATATCTCTGTATTGCGATGCTAGATTGAATTTTCTTTTTTTATATATATAATTGTTTTTCCTATTACTCATCTTGTTAATTTATCTTCTTCTTTACAGGGTTTTTTCCCAAAAAATTAAAAGTTCTTATCGACCATTAATTCTGAACTTCTTGAAGTTGTCATGGGTGTCCCTCAGGGATCCATATAGATCCAATCCATTTTTTACTGTATACCAACGAATTTGGTAACATCCTTTCTGATGCCTGTTTTTTATGTATGTTTTTTTATTAGTGTTCTTTTAACGTTGACGAATCTTTGGAAAGTAAAACCATTAAAGACAGTGGATATTGTGATATAAATCCAATTATCTCTATCTTAATACTGAAAAGACTCAAGCAATTAGCTTTCATAACAGGCAGAAATATTGTGACAAATTAAGTTTATTTATAAAGTATTCGAATATATTACCTTATGCAAAAAAATACATTTTTTGGGAATAACAATTAATGAATGTTTGAACTCGAGAAGTCACTGCACTCAGCTGGTATCAAAATAAAACTCGGCATTTAACTGATAAAAAATTTAAAACCAACTGATATCTGTACGTATTTGTAACGTTGTTTCAAATTATCAAGCAATGATATGAAGGCAATACTGTCCTTTTACTAATTAAATTTTATTTCTTAAATCAGCAACTTCATAAACTGTTTTGGTACAAAGATCTCCATAAATAAAAACCTATAATTGTAAAATCGAGATTCTGAGGAGACTAAGACCTAATCATTTATTCAAAAGAAAAATACGAATATCTTATTCCGAATAAAAGAATTTGAAAATAAATATTTGACAAAAATGTTACTAAGTGAAAGGTTATAAATTTATTTTCAACATGCTTTTCTCTTTTCCATGCAACTTCTCTCATTGGTAATGGGTTACGTCATATTTTTTTTATAAAAATGAGTACGCCGTGCAGAACTAACTACATCTATCGGCCATTCGCTACTCCCATGTCACAGGCACGAAGCGTTCTACATGCAGTATACACAATTGAAATATGTCGACCTTTATCGCGTTTGGCGAGAAACGATATTTTGCAAACACAGAATTCCAGGAAACAACTACTCTCGAGAGTAGTAGCTAATAAGCTCGAAACCAATCTCTAGCTGTTTCTATAGGTTTTCCAGGTGCAATTCAATGCTGGTCGGGGCATTAGCCCGCAGAGTAGTTGGTTCCTGGAATTTCGTGCTTGCACTATATAAAAATGTTAGAGTTGAGTTTTTCAAATGCATAACCATTTATACCAAAATTCAAGAAAAGAAAGAAAACAAATCCTATTATGTACCTACTATAAATCAATTCTTCATTTTATAAATTGTATCAAAATTAATATTACAAAAGCTAAAAATCAAATTCATAACCTGAATAGGTAACTTGAGAAGCAAATTGATGTGTGGACTAGATACTTGTAAAATACGCTCATAACTACTTCTGATTCATGGAATAAAAAAACTAAGTTTACTCAGTAAGTCAATACAATCAACATTGTTGGAAAGTAAGTTGTATACAAAAGTGACTGATACAATTTTGCGTCTTGTATACAGGGATAAGTAATTGTATCTATGCAGTAATAAATAATTATCTATGCCTTTTTGAGGATATAATATATCGTCTTCCTTATAACAAAGATAATTTAAAAATCGCCTTTAATCAGAATTGAATCAATATAATTTTGATACAGCGTATAGCAAATTAGTGAACAGTATTCCAACTTCGAACAAACCAATGATTGAAATAATAATCTCAAATCTGATATAGGTATTCCTAAAATTTTTACAATTTCTAATAATACATCCATGTGACTTAGATGCAGAAGATATAGTAATATTTGTGTGCTGTTTGATGGTCAAGCCATTATCACAGAAGACACTCAAGTCCTTGACTCCATCTCACCTATTTATTTCAGTCGAAGCCAATTGATAATTATAATACATAATAGTTTCCCTCCTAGTATATGACACAACATAACATTTAGATATATTTATATGTATACGATAACTTATACACCATACCGAGACAAAATCAATGACTGATTGCAAATATTGGCAGTTGTACGTTTATTAATTATCGTATACAATTTTCGTCGTCAGCAACAAGTTGTTTGGGGCATTTAATTAAATTAGCGTAGTAATTAAGTCGTTAATAAATATTGAAAATAATAAGGACCTAATAATAAGTAAAAATCTAAGACCGTTATAATCACTATATTTGTATCTACCGGATAAATAGGAATAAAAAAATTTGACTAAATTCCAAGAAAAGCCATTGCGATCAACTGGATAATAAAACATAATGATCAATTTGATCAAACATCGTTTGAAAATCAAAATAAATAACATTAACCTGTTTCTGACTATCCAAAGCCTCACTCAAATACTGGATGATAATACAGCCTAAGTTTATCGTACATGATCTTTTTTCTATAAAGCTGTGTTGATCGGGTGATACATGAGTTTTAAATATCGAGTTAATCTGATTGTATAGGATTACCTCAAGGAGTTTTGCAAAGTTAGAAAGTATTGATATAGCCCTGTAATTACTAACAATGGAGGGAGCCCAGTTTTCCAGACATCTGAAATTTGTGAGAAGAAAGTGACAGGTATATGAATCAGTTGGATTAATAGAACTCGCGTACAGTCTTTAACTACAAAGTTTGGAATTCCATTTAAACCTGGTGTCAATTTGTCTTTCAGTTTTTGGAAGCCCAAATGATATCTTATTCTGTGATCAGAGTAATTGATATAGCAGAATTGTTCTATATATTATTCGAAACATCAGTGAAGTCTGGATTGGACGTAAGGTCTGCTAAAGTAATTTGCAAATGTATCAACAATTTGCTGAGGACTGTCATACGTTACATGATCATGTGTCACAATTCCCAGAATTCTTGAGTTGCCCTTTTAATTTGCACAAATGTCTAAAATTATTCGTATTAGTCAAGATATTGTCTTCCGAATTTTTAATATAAACTTCATAAGCTGCTTTGATCTGAGTCTTTATGATTCTTCTTAATGATTTAAATCCTTAGATATTAAAAGCTGTAGATAACTTTCGCTCGCACACTTGACTCGAAAATTGCCCATTTTACGCTACGCCAATTTTTTGCGTTTTTCTAGCTAAATTTCCATTTTCCCGAGGCTCCTCGGCCAAAAACGGCAGATTTTTTAATGTGCAACGAGGATAGTTGAGTCGGTTACGCCCCTTTCTAGACATTCGACAAATGGGAGACGAAATGCGTTTTGCACGGCATAAACGTCAGAAATGTCAAGCTAATTTGTTGTTGTTTACGCCCTTTTGTAGAAATTCAACAAACGTCAAACGAAATGTCAAAATGAATTAAAACAGATTATGTGTTCTGAAACAATTTTCGGGCCCTTCCAGCTACGAGAAGTTGTTATTGTGTTGTTTGAGATATATGTGAGTCCTTTAGTGATGATTTTATAGCCCAAAATCTGAATTGGTATCTTTAAATATTTTTGTTTACATATTGTGTGGTAATATACACGCTATAATATGGCAACAAAATGTGCAAAGGTTGTAGTAGCTCGATTGGTAGCATTTAGATTTATCAGTCCAGAGGACGGTGGTTTGATTCCCGCACAGATCAACTTCTTTTATAAAAAAATTTTTACTATCCTTCATGAATTTTTTTCTCAAAAATTATATATACCAGTCAAGAAAAGACATTTGAACCTTCTAAAATGTCCAGCATGCCTTAGGTCTGGGTTTAAAATTCGATTTTAAAACGAAAATTGCTTAAGTTTCAGTCAACTAAGAGGCGCACCGCCGACCAAAATCACCGAAACGTCAAACGTATGCTCCGGCGGTAACATCTCGGAACAAAATGTAGAAAATTTGGAAAAATGGGACAAACTGGAGTCCGGCACAGACCAAAAACTGTAAATTTGAAGTCTCTAGAAAGTTTCCCGTATCCGAGCGCTGGAGTTTGAGGTCGTTTTTACATTGAACTTTGCATAAATAGGAGTGAAGTCGTGATAAAAATGATCTAGACAATATGGCAGTAGCCATTTCATTGCCGTGTCGCTTCAATTTATAGGGTGATTCAAAAAGACTTGATAGACAGTGTTAAAATAAAAGTTGACCAAAAAATAAAATTTTCGGTTTTTTCGCTTCGGAACGGTTGTCGAATGTGCGAAATACTGTTTCGTATACAAAGTGTTGAAAACAAGTTTACCGTTAAAAAAACTCCAAATTAAGGATATTATTTTTTTAAATGAATCTTCCATCAAGGATCTATTATGACACTAACTAACGGAGCAAATAGAGAGTGTTTAAAAATAACGAACCATTTTCTGAAAACCCTTTAAAGTCAAGGAATTAAAAAAAATGTTCTAATGAAACTTTTAGCATGACATAAAGATCACCCAATGCAATATTTACAGGATGTTGAAAAAAAAATTAACCAAACTCGAGAAAGCACTAAAAATTACCAAAATATGCCAATCACTCTTCTAAATTAGAGAGCGCCGGATTTCCCCACCATAGAGAGTTCAGCCAAAGTTACGGTTACACTTTATTATTCACAGGCGTACAGCCGCGCGCAGTAATGGCAATTAAGTAAAAAGCACTACGCAGCGGTGGTCATGCTGCGCGCAACGCAGTCAGAGGATATTAGCCCAAAGAAAGGTCAAGTCGACAATAGCCGACTTGCCACCTTTTGTAGTTTCTCCAGACAGATTATTATTTTTTCTTAACATTTAAAATTATTGTACCAGATAGGATATCGTCTTTTAGTAGTCATTTTTAAAGGAAATGATTTATGAAATAGTAAATTTAATATATCAGAATTTGACAGAAGCATTAATATTGGAATTTGATAGCAAATCATATAAAAGAGGATAACTAGATTTCCTAAAATTGTACGTGTTTGGCCTGTACTTAGAAATAAATTGCGTATACTGATGAATTTTCAATACTTTCAATAAAAACATATTGTTTAAATAAATCGACTGAGATTATATCAATACCAATTTTCTACTTAGTCAGCCAGAATCGATTTAAATGTATAAAATTAGCCCTCCCCAGATGCGAATAAACCGGGATAAGTAACCCAGGTGGCTGATTTGGGCAAGTGCACATAAGAAACAATGAAGCAGCGCCGAAAGGGCTTCTTTATGGCTCATGAGCATTGATTTCCGATTGAGACCACGTAGGCCGTAAGGCCGGCCCCAGCAATCAGCTGCATCTGCATTTCTAAAGTTCCAGGTTGCGTGCTCCTCCCGCTCGCTGTATTGAAAGATTTTAGGGTATTTTTTATAGGAAGATATAAGACGACTTGAATACTAAATTTATTACAGTCAGTTTTCTGGCCCCGAGTTACGATTATGTGTTGAAGCTAGAGAGCATGCGAATTTATTTTGTCTACGTCCTGAGGAACAACAACGAACACGGTGATTTCTCGTGTTCATTTATGCGGAATTAAAAAGGGTCCCGTTTCGAGAAACGTGACTGAAGTGGTAAAAATCTTGGATGTATCACATTTATTTTTATTTATTTTAACGATTTTGTAGAAACACCCTCTTCTTAAAAAAAGACAAAAATTGGGAGAGTATTAACAGCAACATAGTTTTGGATTTTATTTTTTATATAGGGTGTTTAAAAAGACAGCAGTATTGCTAAGTTTGATAGAACATTCAAATATAATTGGGGTTTCTTAATAAAAAAATAGCCACTCATTTTTGAGAGACCTGTAAGATAATTTTTGAATATCAAATGTAATTTTTTTAAAGAACAACATATTGATCCAAATTTGACAGTGGTACGTTCTTGGTGGCGCCGAACACGCTGCAGTTATTAGTTTTTTTTGGTTGCACAAAGTAGAGGGCGCTACTTCCTCGTCTTGTGATGTGAAATTTTATTTTACACAAAAAGTTGCTTTTGGTAAATTTGTGAATAATGTACCATTTTCGTGAAAAATAGAAAATATTATGGTAAAGTCAATCAGATTTTATAATTTTTTTCAAGAACCTGCCACCACTTGGCGAGTTGACAAATAAAACAAGTAGGTGGATTCATTTGATCTTCATTTTTCAATTTTGTACAAAAATTATAGGAGTTAATACATATTTTCCTAATTTTTATATTTCTTTATGTCTCTAAACTTTTATCTACATTTCACCTCCAAAAACATGCATTTATTAAAACAAGATTTTAATAGTGTTTATTAGAAGAAATCAAAAAGTCAGTAATCAGTAGTTTTCTTTTTAAATTTGACAGTTAGTAATAAAACTATTTTATTTCTGCTACTGTTTGTTGTTGAAAACGGTTGGACAGTTTACATTCAGCGAACAAGATGACATGTTACTTGTGCTAGGTTTCTATGGAGGACACTGTAGAAAAGGTTTAGAAGAATATCATAGGAGATTTCCAAATCGAGTGATTCTTTATAGGGAGACATTTTCTTATGTTGAAAATTGAGATCGTGAGCACAATAAAGTTTTTCAATAATATCCGAGAATGTCTTAGTTTAATAAAAAGTACAAGATGAAGAAAATATTTTGCAAACAGTTGAAGATGAACCGCATATAAGTACAAACGTTTATATCGAGAAACTGATATATCAAGAACTGTATACCGAATTCTTAAACGTAATCCATATCACATTCCAAAAGTCCGAAAGCTATTTCCTCAAGATTTGATTCGACGAGTGACCTTTTGCGAATTTATCTTGCATCAGGATATTAATTTTCACAAGAATATTCCTTTCACTGATATGGCTTATTTCACGAATTACAAATGTTCACAATTTTCACCAACATTCCATTGTAAACTTCTATGCATTAACTCCTACACATTTTCAACACGAGTTTATGATAAATGTTTGAGCCGATATTAGTGATCGTTATTTGATTGAGCCCGTTATTTTGCCAAATCAATTAAATGGTGATAGTTATTTGGAATTTCAGCAAAATATTCTCCGTTGTAACTTAGACTAGAGTTTTGGTTTATGCATGATGGGGCACCGCCTTTAATTTACTTAACTCATAGTCGAAGAAGCCCAATAATAAACCTAAATCCCTTGTCAACATTGGTTATTTCAAATTAAAGTAATTCAGAGATATTAATTTTTTTCGAAATATTTGGCCCCACTTTGAAGGCAGCTCCGCCTGTGTCTAACTTGTATGTAGGTAGGTTTGGTTAAATCGCAGTATTTTGAAATATACTTTAAAGATCATTTACGCAAAAAATGTTGAACCACTTACACTTCCTTCTGTAAATATAGGGCTTAGCAGGATAAGTACATGTATGTGCTGCCCCCTCGCAGATTTATTTCAAATTTGCTGTAGAAGTTATCATTAAAGTTCTCAAAAGGTTTTTTTATGGGAGATGGGGTTTTATGAAAAATTAAAAATATTTTTTTTCTCTAAAACTGTTTGTCTTATTATCATGGCCAAAGAATATGTCATAGAATTTGATACGGCAACATTGTAAAAATAATAGCTGAACTTTTTTTTCAAAAAAGAAGCTAGTTAAAATATTTTCAAAAACCTTTGGCATTTTTTTTATGGGATATACTGTAGCTACGACTAGCATCTACTACAAAAATGTTTGAATTATCTAGTGTAAGGTATATAATTGTCAAACTGATTGAAAGGGTATCTCATAGTTTAAAATAGATGAGTTACGATAAATACAGGGTGTGTCCAGTTTTTCGCTCTTAACTTTGGGAAAAGATAAAAAATGAAAAAATAACAGATGTCTTTCCTATAACATTTTTCTCTCCCTTTTCTTGATACAAAGCGTTCAACTTAAAAAAAAAACATTTTATTTTCGATGATCTTAAATCGCATTTTAAACAATTTAAATAGTTTTCGTTAGATGATTTTATTTTTTTTTAACACAGATTTAGTTATTTTTACATTATGTACCCTCCTGTTCTGTAGTTGGGGGAAACCAGTAGAACAGTCTCGATCAAAGAAATAAATATACACGGTGAGTCATTAATAGGTTTGAAATGAGAAACATGATATGTGTATATGCCCAAGAAAATTTTTGTGGTCGCCGTGCAGCAGCGAGTTACTTGGAATTATATTGAGATAACAGACAACCCGATCATAGACTATTTAAGAGATTGTGCGACAGATTAGGTGAAACAGGATCATTTCACCCGAAAAGAGACGCTGGAACACCGATAATACTAACAACGGACCAAGAAGATGATGTTTTAGTGCGAATTGATGAAAACACACGTCAAATTTCGGGAGTTACTGGCATCAGTCGTCCGTTAGCAGAATACTCCACAAAGAAAATTTGTATCATTATCATTTTACTCCAGTTCAACATTTAACGCCACAAGATCTTCTAGCTAGATTACAGTTTCCTCATCTGCCAAGAGAAGTACATTTTCAGCAAATCAATATTTGACGTGGAATTCTCTTCGATATTGTGAGGCCGTTCGTCACTTAACGGAGAAAATTATTTAAATTTTCTAATTAATGACTTGCAGTGGCGTGCATACAATAGAAGCATAAAAGCATTGCCTACCCTAGAAAAGTTACCAATACCACCTTTTTCTGTTAAAAAAAGATCTACTATCTGCTATGCTCTATCCTGTCTCAGTCCTCTTAAAACTCATAATAATATAATTAATAAATCATACACCTCTCGCCGTTGGCGCGAAAGGTAATTTTATTTAAGTTTCTCTATGGCGCATGGCGCCGCGCTCAGCGCGCACTGCTATACTGTATATAAGCATTGTATACAATGGTATAAGCATCGTATTTAAAAAGAAAGCAAAGCAGTTCTCAGCTGATAATACAAATTCATATGGTACGCTAAAGCACTGCTTGGCCATAGTCGATCTGAGTCGAGCTGGCCCGACCGATAACGAAAATGAAGCGAATTGGGACGGAGAAACACAATTATTTACTTTGCAAGACTTCGAGTTTAATTATTATTTTTTAGCAATTTTTAATGCAATGTTTATACAAACTGATATTCTTTTTAATATAATAAAATCAAAAATCGTAGATATTGGCTATTGTTTAAAAAAAATCGAAGAATTTAAAAACTTTATTGATAACTTTTACAATAACTGACACAATTTATGAAAGAACTATAACTATTTGCGGCGAGCTAACAAGAAAGCGGAATATTAATGATGTAAAAGTACATTTTAAGCGAATATTTCGAGAAATATTGGACAAATATCAAAATGGAAATTTCTGATCGTTATAATGAAATCAACCAGCTGCATTTTTTTCGCCTTCTTGATCTAGATTCTTTATCGCAATTCAAAGATAATTTGAACAAATATTTTCGGAGCTAAAGACAAAATATAACAAACGATTTGATTTTGACAGATTAAAAAACGAGTTGATTTGTGTATATTCTTCATCAGAATTTGCCGGTCTTAATGCCTATGAAATTATTAGATTTTGCGAAAAAAACAGAATGTGCCACGTGTTTCCGCAACTTTTTACATTAGCCAAGCTTGTTGTGAGGATAGCAGCTAGTAGCGCTTCGGCAGAACGATCTTTTTCCGATTTGAAACGAATTCATACCTACTTACGAAACATTCAGGGACAAGAAAGATTAAGCAACTTAGCAGTTATTTCAATTTAAAAAGAACTTATGCAAGACCTGAAACAAAATACTAATTTTTACGATGATGTGTTAAATGAGTTTTTAAAAAATGACCGCCGTATTGACCTGATTTATAAAAAATAATAGTGTTTAATATTTTATAATCATTAATATAATAAACTGCGTGCTTGACTGCGTGTTAAGTGTGTTTGTTACTCGGTGTCTTATACAAGAAAGAACCCACTGTTTTTGTTTTAAAAATGCTTAGTTTTAAGTGTAATGTCCAAATCAATTATTGACTATTATACTGACACACATTTCCGAACGAGGGCATATTTTGGTGGATAATATAGTAAGTAATTTAAATGTTTGCCTACCCTATTGTAACTGGCATTGCACGCCACTGATGACTTGCCACTGCTTCTTGAAGATATTACCTTAAATTTACGGCAGAACTTCTGGTTTATACATGATGGTTCACCTGCACATTACCACCGACGAGTAAGAGAATATGTTAATTGAAATTTTCCGCACCGTTGGATTGGACGCGGCAGCAAAGTTTTTTGGCCTGTACGTAGCCCTGATTTAAATTCGCCGGATTTTTACTTTTGGGGTTAAATTAAATCTTTAGTTTACAAAGACATTCATGAATCGGTTAATATTATCAATAAATATAGAACTTCATTCAACGTCAGACAAAATTTAAATAAAAGGCTAATAAAGTGCATTGAAGTGACTGACTTATAATTCATAATTTGTTAAGATATGCATAATAAAATTTTCAGTTGTTGTTGTGTTCGTCTTATTGTTAATTCAGTTTTGATATCTTAAGGCTCCCTAATTTTCTAATTTAATTCCCGCCTAATTTCAAAAACTTAAATCGTCTATTTCTTGAAAACGGTTGAGTTTATCGATTTGTAACAGGTACACCTTTTCTATTTAGAATTGAAGGTAGTTCAATAGTTTCTTATTAAAATGAAAATATTCAAAAAGTTAGACATATTCTTACATCGACAGTACAGTATAACTAGCGCCCCCCAGTCGTGATCTCAACACTGTTTGCATATTTGAAATTGTCACCTTAAAAAACATAAGACTACAAATTTTCAAAACAATCGGTTCATATGTTCTTAAAATATATCAAAAAATCGAAAACATTTTTTCAACTTTAATATCGTGTACCTAGAATGAAAAGGAGCATTAATTCAATAAGACATGTTGGGCTAAATTGCTTTATTTTGGCGTTAACAATGTACCATTATTATTGACTCACTCTGTATAAATATATCCATAAAAATGCATACTATTAACAATTTTACACTTAATGTCATGTTACAACCATTTTTGTTTATTGTAAATACGTTCATACTTCCATGATGAAGGTAATCTAAAGTGGAGGCATTTAATACAAGCACTTCTCATTAGTTAATGGAAGGAAAATAAACGTCCTGTTGCACCTCGCATTGTTAATTAAAATGATGAATTACCAAGGTTTTCTTGTGATTATGCTATAAATAATTACCATTTATTCAATTCAGAAAAGCAATTAACTGAAGATGTACAGTCGGTTCTAACGATTTCCTTAGTATTTTTTATTGGATTGTTATGGCATTCCTTATTGTTTAAAAAATATTAAATATCCTCACGGACTTAACATGCTAGTACGATAATATATTTGTGTCACCCACAAAATGTGATATACTTATAGATATACCTGAATTGAAACCATTTCTCATTTTGGTTTTTAAAAATAAAAATCCTCAATTTTTCCTCAAACGATTTGAAGCCAAAAAGATTTTTTTTACATTAACTGAAATCTCCATAGTGCGATTCAAAAAACATTTTCCTATGCAGGACTTAAATTATTTTGTAAAAAGGGCATTTCGAAAATGATTTAAAAATACACTCAGGGCCCATGTAGGCACTCGAGACTAGTCCACTGTAAAACCTGACTTTGCATAAGACAAAGCATCTCACCCAGTTTCTACGAACTGACACAAATGTTTCTGATTCTTGTTCGTTTTGAACTCGTAAGTTATTGGTAGCAGCTATGATATGTTCGCGTAAATCATCAATAGTGCCAAGTTCGATGCAATATACCTCATTTTTTAAATATCCCTCAAAAATAAGTGCAAAGGATTTAAGTCAGGAGATCATGGCGGTCGTGGTACCAATCCTCCTCGTCCAATACATCACACCGCTTGAATAGTCCTAAACATTTTGTCGAAAATGTCGGACAGCTAAGGAACTCGAAATACAGAACCCTATCCATTCGATTTGGTAGTATAAATAGTTCAATCAACAACAATGACCACTGACAATCCCTGCTCAAACATTTAAAGGGAACTGTTGTTAGTGGTGATCCCGTTGAAATAGCTTCATCGGTAAGTAGCACGTTAGTTTTAAATCTGGGATATTAAGCAGTAACCATTCACAAAATATAATTTGTAAGGGATCATCACTTGCTATTAATTCTTGGACACGCTGTACATGATTAGGACATGCCTTGCCTTGTTGCGATTTGCCTGGTACTTATTCAAGGATTCTGTTCAACAATCTCTAAAATGCGTTCCTTAGCTACTGCAATACGCCGTGGACGTGCTGAATCTCCATCTCTTCTACGATTCCGTCGCAAATTACCCATGTCATGCCTGCGTTGCGCTACCACGACTTAGGTTTTTTGATTAGAAATACAGTTTTTGTTAAGAGAAATTGATTTATTCAGATTGGCACAAATTACTACACATACAAGAAGGTAAGCAAAATGAACAACGGAATCTAGGACGTTCTATTATTTGCTGATCCAGCATCGTATGATGGTCTTCTAACAACCAGTGTAATATCATAATCAGGTGACATAACTCGCGGTAAAAGTAGCTGTATTTGGCACATGTCTACATACAGATGAGAAACTGCTAAACTTGTCTTATTTCACCATAAATTAAAACGACATCCATCAACTCCAAGTTGCTATACACGTAAGCCATTTTTGACACTTTAAGAACTAATGTAAATACTCGCATCACAAAAACATTAATACTAAGAACACGGGTAGAATGCATTCCGATAGCACTAGAGACTACAGTAGTCCAGCGATGCAAAAGTTGATAACACTACAATTTCAAAAAAAAATTTCTCGGAAAATATAAGGATTTTACAAAAGAAAATTATACGATATTGACTCAATTTTTTATGATGCATCTATTCCCAAAAGTTTCTAGATAAGTTATGGAATCACCCTGTATAATTTTGACTAGCCGTCCATTTTTCTTTCAAAATGTTAATATGTGCATATATGGTTATCATTTTCTTGCATTTACATTCTCGAACTATTCGTTTCACAAAAAAGTTTATAGGATCTTTTCTCATTCTCTAGATTAAAATATCCGCAAGTACTGGAGATAAATAAATCTTGACTAGAGGATGCGTAGTTCATCTTTTTATTTTAAAATATATCATTTTATCAACCCTCCTTTAAGACCTCTTGTCTCAGTGTGACGTACACTCTGCACATCCGCCTGGAAGGGCTCTGAAAATTCGACTGTGTTGATAAATCAAATTGTAATGAAAAATGCCAGGCAGCCGACAGTAACTGCTGCTTGCTAATATTTAAATAATTCATCTTGGAAATAACAGTCAGACTGTGAAATAGCATCTCTCGGTTTTAATCTAACATACTTGAAATAATACAGGCTGAATCAGAACTTATCAAAAATAAAAATTTTGGATGTACAAAGGACTCTTACAAATAAAATTTTGTAGAGAAAAAAGCAAAGCGGGCAGTTCGAAAATGATTTAAAAATACACTTCTGAACGGACTGGAAATTAGTCCACTGTAAAACCTCATACGGCAAACCATGGAAAAAGTTGAAAGAAATTCCTAAGGAAAGATAAATAACATATTATATAGCACATTCAACTGCTTTTTCAGCGATTGTTATTATTAATTAATATAATTAATTTGTGGTTTTAATTAATAAAATACTTTGACATACCTGATGTTATAACAACAAAATTTTGGGCCCGTCCAGTTCCATAAACTAATATGTTTCTGCTTCTTGTCCCTTTTGGACTCATAAATTACACAATGCAACAACCAAAATGGGAATGGGATGAGACCAATTGCAAATGAAAGTTGACATTATCCATAACAAAACCTTTTTTTTTAGTTTAGTGCGAGTTTTTTTTACACGCATTTGAAGTTGTTGATTTTGGAACGCTGCCTAACAAGGAAAGATCATTGAAAATTTGATAAGATAATGCTTTTTTATTTTTATTATGTTGGAAATTTGTGGCATCTTACTGTTTTTGGGGCCGAGGAATTCAATACAAAAAACAAGACAATAAGGCAATAAAACTCAGTAACGCACAAATTCAAAACAAGACCATAAAGATACACAAGCGCACAATTATATTACCTGACAATCTATATATACTGACAACAACGTACCAAGACAATTTAGTAAGAAAACAACCACTGAAGATGGCGCAGAGCTGGAATGAATGTTTGCAGCATTTGAAATATTATTGTTATGTTTGTGGAAAATATAATAGACAAAAAAATTTGGTGCCAAAATATGAGAGTATGAAACAATTGTATTTACAGTATTTTGGAGTAGAGATTATTGAGAATGTAGATTGGGTACCTGAAAAAGTGTGCAGAACTTGCAATGGTTCTTTAATTAAGTGGTCACAAAAGAAAAGGAAGTCAGGAATTCCTCGACCCAAAAAACAGTAAGATACCACAACTTTCCAGGATAATAAATATAAAACAGCATTATTTTATCAAATTTTCAACGATCTTTCCTTGTTAGACAGCGTTCCAAAATCAACAACTTCAACTACGTGTAAAAAAAATTTCGCACTGAACTAAAAAAACCCTTCAAGGTTTTGTTATGAATAATGTCAACTTTCATTTGCAATTGGTCTCATCCCATTCACATTCGGAAAGATCGATTTTGTATCACTGTGTTATTGACACCAGCTATGATACGTTTGCGTAAATCATCAATAGTGTCCACTTCGGAGGATCGGTCAGTGGTCGCGCGGTTTAAGGCGTTAGTACTTGAATCGAGGTGACTAGACGGAGTTGCTTCGAGCCCAGCTGCCGGTAGACCGTATATAAGCTATATTCGTGGAGAGGATTGGCACCCTCTCTGTGGGTATGGTAGGGTGGAATAATGTTAGCTTGGGTCAATGTGAGAGATTGATACCGGTTGATATTTGACCACCCCCCTAATTAATGAGGTTTTCCAGGTTTCCCTCATTCCTGCATTGAATAGTGGTTAGGGCCTACCAACGTAAGTCGTTCCTGGGCGCAAATGCGGCCTGCTTAATAATAATATGCCGCCCCCTCTCCCGCACAAGTCTCCGACTTCTAGGCTAATTCCTGTGATTAGAATGAGAGGTAGAGATATTATTATTATTATTATTACTTCGGTACAACACATTTCATTTTTTAAATATCCAAACAAAAAGAAGTCCAAAGGATTTAAAGTCAGGAATCATGGAGGCCATGCTAACCGGTCCTCCTCGTCCAATCCCTGAGTATTAATGCTTGGGCCTTGTGTATGATACACCACACTGCTGCAATACGCCGTAGACGCCCTGGATCACAATCTCTGCCACGATTTGGTTGCATATTCCCGTGTTACGCTCGCGTTGCATTATACTGCACTCATTGCACACCGTTGTAAAAGTAGCTGCATTTGGCACATGTATACCGGGAAATCATTATACTATTTTGTATGGTTGGTATGTGGTATCTGGTATGCACGTTAAGCCATTTTTGACATTTGAAAAATTGATATAATCACTCGCATCACAAAAACGTTAATACTATAAGTAGTCGGATTTCAATATTCGGAATTGCCTGGCTAGAGACTACTATAACCCAGCGCTATAAAGGTTGAAAATCAGTAATATTTTTCTCGGAAAATACAGGGTGAGTCAGTCATAATGTCATTAATTTTAACCACGTATTCGGGAGGCCTAATAAAGGCAGAAAATCGAAAAAAAACATTTTTTACTCGACCTTTAAAGAAATAAACAAAGCACCCTATAAAAATCAGTAACACGACGCTCCTGGTACGCTACGATGGCGCACCCGACGAAATTCTAATGTCACAGACTTGCCGTATTAACCATGGATGCCACATTTACATACATAATATCATCTAACACATCAGCGTGTTATTCAAATTTACCTCCATTTAGCACTGCATTTCTTCCCCCTCAAATTTGTAGATCATGCCACACATTGGAGGGGGGATTTAGAGAATACAAGCAGTAGTTTGTTTATTTCGGTCTAACCTCACGTATTTGGCGTAAATTCACAACGCATAATTTTACAAATTCCGATTATGTGGAAATGGTAGTGTTATACGGAGAATGTTTACGAAATGCGACTGAATTTTATTATTAATAAAGTGCTATGGACGGATAAATGCAGTTATACTTATGTGGGCTGTAAACAGGTTAGTATCATACTACTTAAAAAACAATACATTTCTAGGCTAGATGTACGTAACTACAAATTGTACATTTGGTTATGTGTGCGGTTAATTGTACTTACGAGTAATACTAAAAATTCATATTTATTTGTAAAACGTAGTGAAAACGTAATATCAAAATTATTAAACTATAATAGCCTAGCATTCGAAAACATTTATTTATTATCTACATTTGTTTTTATTAACAAATAAATCAATATTTAAGGAAAATTCATTCATGATTTAAATAACAGTACAAAAACTAGGTAACTAGGTTATTGACCTAATAAGGTCAAGGTCAAGATTAACTCTCGATTAGCGGCGTGCCATTTCGGTCTTGGACAGTTTTCTGTCGACAACACGATGGTTTTTATTAAGTACTTAGTATTTAAACACGAAACATTTTTCAGCTTCTCAATAATTTACCCATTGGGTATAGGTTTTTTTATGTAATGTACGTAAATGGTTTATTACTCAGTTTATTATTAGACACGTTGGAGTTTTGTTGCAGTCATAACGGCTACATTTGCTCAGAGAAAATCGACACGCGAGTGTACGGGTATCGTTTGATTGGGCCGTATTTTCTACGGGAAAACCTGAGTGGACCGCGTTACTTGCAATTTTTAATAGAATTATTTGATTATTATTATTTGATTTTATTGGGTATTAACATTTTAAATTATTATTGGCTGAAGTTGAACTGAGCAAGAAAAATGATATTCTAAAATAGTCAGTACAACCGTTTATTTGTGATGTCTAAAACCTAGGTGGGTAGGTACTATATAGAAAAATATTACAACTTGACAACATTGCATCAGGTCGATATCGAGTTGAACTGTCAGCTGTAACCGACCAAGGCTGTGACCGGTCAGTGACAGTCTGAAAAGGGGGTTTAAATAATGATTTGAAAATATTTTTTTTTGGCGTAAATATGCATTTAGATTTTTTTTTAATCACGTGTTCGCATTATACTCATTATTCCCTATCTCCTCTTAAAATTAATGACATTATGACTGACTCACCCTGTATAAGGATTTTACAAAACAAGTTTTTACGATATTTACTCCATTTTCATGACGCATCTATTCCCAAATTTTGTTAGATAAGTCATGCCGGCTAGTTCATTAAAAATATTTATAAATAGTAAAAAACTTAAAGTGATAAGAAATAACTATTAAATTAGTTTTAAAACAATATTCGTTATTTACTTATATTCAATTTCGTTATCTCTGAATGACTGCATAGATATAAAAATTGAATTATTGTTTATTTCCACACAAAGACTAATTGTACGTTCATATAGCAGTAATGACCTAATAATTATATTTTGAGAACAATAACAGTCATAAACAAACCAGATGAATAGCAATCGACCTATTGATTATTTTTAAAATTCTATAAATGAATAACATCCAGCATTTTTATCAGTTTAATAAAGCTGTCTTCGGTCGGAAACTGATTAGTACAGACCGCGGACCCACGGCTCTTGACTGAATCGGAATCATGTAAATATGCGAAAATATGTCGCAACATAATCGCATTAAATTAATTAGTAACACTGAATGAATGATGTACATTTTCTAGGCTGTTTTGCCGTGGTCGATGCTTAGGCCCGGCGCAAATTGAGACGCAGCTTGATGAGGTGAGGCAGCGTGTGTCACGGCGAGTTTTATGCGGGAGGATACTGCTAGCGCGGGCGCGGGTACCACGCAAATACGATTGCAGTTTTCACTTCGCAGGCAAGCCATGTTACTGAAAAATGACAACTGCTACTGCACTCATTGATTCTCAATTTAGTTCTGAATCTGATTCAGAAGACGAGTCCGAAATGGCATTGTGTATCACCCAGATGGGTAGTAATAAAAAGTCAGTGTGAAGCTTGTACTTGAAAAAAAAAAACCAAAAACTTATGGAGAATTTGCCTTAACTATAGAATTTAGTAACAATTTTGTTCTTATGTAGTCTACATGGCTTGTATCGTACAAAACTTATGTGATTTCTAAAAAAAACTGCGGCAGCGTTCCGCAAGATCACGTTGAGCCAAAACTGCGTTACGTCACGCTGCAAAGAAATATGCGCAATAACTATTCGCCATACTATACAAAAGACATCTTCAGTGCTTCTCGTATCTTCATCGGCGACTGAATGGTTATGGCGGTGCCTAATCTCCAAATCCTCCCTTAGTGCTAGATTGTAATACCCATTGGTACGAACCAGCACACTAGTGTCCTCTGTTCAGCAAAGTCCAAGGAGGATATCACTACAGCCACTACTTTACCATACATCCTCAATATGATACGAGTATAATTGCGAAAATAATATCGTGTAAAATAAATCAGCAACTCTGCAACCCGAAAGATCAATTGAGTGCGTTACAAACTCCAGGAGTGTATTTGGTGCCTTGCAGCGACAGTGACAAAGTATACGTGGGAATGTTCAAACGAACTGTAAAAACAGAAAAATATACAATGGAAATTACAATCTAGCACGAAGGGAGGCTTCAATACCCAAACAACCTGAACAAGAACGAAGGATTAAAGATTAGTCATACTTTAATAACTTTGCTTAAGAATAAACAAGTGAACTGGAGTGGACCTAAACCAGCCATTCATAAGACGACGGAACCAGTCAACCTAACACTAAACTGACTAACCTTGGTTCACCGACTAGTATAAACGATCGGTTTAGACACCGCGGTTACCATTCAGCTGCATCTGAAGATACAAGAAGCACTGAAGATGTCATCTGTTAAGTATGGCAAAACGTCTGCAGGCAAACCAGCCCAGAAAATGACACTTGCCGTGAAAACCTACAAGAAACGCTAAATACTTAAAAAAAGTTAAGAAAATAGCATGACAGTGAAAATACTTACCAGATGAAGTCTAAAAGTGTAAAAGAAACATAGGCGCCTATTTAACAGGGCAAGGCTTTTTACTAAATAAAAAGTAGGTTTTTGCTACCTAGCTCAAAGATTTTAAGATAATATCATTGTCATTTTTTGACTTTTCCTCTATTTTGCGATTTTTGTTTTGTTATGTATTTCATATTTTTATAAGTAAAATGTATACAATAAATATACAGGGTGAGTCAGTCATAATGTCATTAATTTTAAGAGGAGATAGGGAATAATGAGTATAATGCGAATACGCGATTAAAAAAAAGACTAAATACATATTTACGCCGAAAAAAATATTTTCAAATCAATATTTAAACCCCTTTTCAGACTGTTACTGACCGCTCATAGCCTTGGTCGTTTACAGCCCACAGTTCAACTCGATGTCGACCAGATGCAATGTTGCCAAGTTGAAATACTTTTTCTAGTACCTACCTACATAGGTTTTAGACATCACAAATAAACGGTTGTACTGACTATTTTAGAAAATAATTTTTTCTTACTCAGTTCAACTTCAGCCAATAATAATTTAAAATATTAATATCCAATGAAATCAAATAATAATAATCAAATAATTCTATTAAAAATTGCAAGTAACGCGGTCCACTCAGGTTTTCCGATAGAAAATACGGCGTTGTCGGGATTCTTTTACCTGCCCTGGTTGTTCTCGGGCTAGGCTCTGTAGGGACAGATTCGCTATCAGTGTCTCTGGACCCGCCCATATATTGATTTCGGTTCCTGTTGTTGATATTACGACTGCTACGGTCGGAGCTGTTCCTCGGATAATGGTGGTCAGAGGCGTTCCATAGCCGCCGCTGTAACTGGTTGCATCCCATGCTTCCAAACGTTTTGCCGCTCTTCATTGTCAGCATCTCCAGTGATGACTCCGCAAAAGAGTTTGCGACCATTTACCGAGGTCACGGCATAACCTGGAAAACCACTATGTATCAAATGATATTGTTTATTATTCAGAAGTCATAAAAGCTTTGTTCCATATTGATTCTATAAACTCTTTTTCGAAAAATTGAACTATCTACAGTAATAGCAATATCTCCACAGTGCGAGTAGTTGAATATGAATAGTAGTGATAAAGACAATAAATTATGTAGCCCTCCAATTATGGCATCATAGATTATTATGTATTACTTTTAATCTCCAAATTACCAACACAAATATGTAAATAACTTAGTTTAATATAATGCTGTTTTTTTATAATAAATAGTTGAAACACTAAAATGAAATTTTATATTTCTTATTACAATTCATCTCATATTATTTTTACACCTTTCGTATCGTATAAATGTTTTATAATGTTAGTTTATTAATTAAGTATCTAAATAATGATTTAATTAGTTTATGAAAGGAACACCGTTACCGTGAATATCTAATATATTTGCCGAATACAATGAGCAGGATTTCGAGTTTAATTATACTTGAACCTAGTCGAGCACCCATTATATAATAAGTAATAAATTATGAACGTACTGTTCACTTGATGATAAATCTCCATGACACAAAACAGTCATATTAAAATCGAAAATCCATGTATCAATTCCACAAAAAGCGACAAAAATGACCGTGGCCCATAAATTTTGCCGCCGTAAATTTAAATATGGTCACTACGATAATAGGGATTTATTGTACAAATATATAACATTCCAGGTAGCCACTACGGTCCTATTTTATTTATTTTTCGGCCACCCATCCGGGGACACTCTTCAACGATGTTTTATACAACGTCAGCTTACACAATAGAGTCGTTCACAATACAGTGCGTAACATCCCCGAAATACAACACACGTAGACTACAGAAGCTAAATGAACAGATGGCCGTGAAATATTTAACTCCGCCTACAATGTGACAATGTGGAAATAAGAATGGGGTGGAAATAAAAAATCCGAGCTGAAAAAGAAATTAGGTAATACTCGCTTTGATTGAATCTGTTGTCAGAACAGCATGACGACTTGTGGAAAAACTCCATTTCTCCAATAAAATAAAAATACTATTACTGGAATCCAGCAAAAGGCACCAAGAAATATCAAGTTTATTTAGGAAATTCTTATTAATAAAAAATATTATTTCAATGGAGCTTCGTTCAACAGACAACGATGCATTTAAAGTATTATACACCAGTAAATACCAGAAATATTTCGAAAAATCTTTTTCTCCTACTTGTTCTTGAACATGGAGTATCTACTCTCATGAAAGCAACATTAACACCTGCAGTATCAGACAGTAGATCCATTTTTATTTCAAAACTGGATTTGAATTAGACCTGTTTTGATTTAAATGGAAAACATTGTGACTATATGGCTTAAATTCTTTAAACAAAGATCTATTTATTAAAGTAATCTACGACGGTGTCAAACATATTTAGAATTCTCATTTGGATGCCATTATGAATTCATAATGAGAGACAAATTTTAAAGTAAAAACTAAACAAAAACAAAGTTATCCACCACTTTTACTTGTTATTGTTAACTATATAAAATTCAATAACATTTTTATTGTAAACGTTAATTATAACTTCTGAACAATTTGTTAAATTAATTCCAGTAGATGAAAAGTGGGCTGTATTTTTAGAAAGAAAGTTTATTTCCTTAGTACTTGAACTTGTAAAGAGCCATCAGTGCCTGAAGCGTCACCCAAAACATTCTTAATTTCTTTAGTAACCTCTAAAATAGGTTACCGTTGAAACACGTCACGTAGACAAACAATCTTTATTGTCACTCTTGATAATACAAGAAATATCCTTCAAACCAATTTCACAACTGTCAACGCTTTACTTTGACGTTTGTCACTCGCGTTCGGCTGCTCAATATAAACTGACTCCAGCGGCGAAAATGATCTGTTTATATAGGTTTTTTTAGAGTTCTGGAAGTTTCTGAGATCTCGGGAACGTGTCGAGAAACAAATAGAATATAGCCTGGAATATTCCGGAAAACGTCAAAATAAAGGCATCATAAAAATTATAAATTCTTACATAAACAGAAACGTAATTTACAAATTAACGAGGTAGGTGAGCTTCAATTATAAATTCTAACGTAAACAGGAACATAATTAACAAACTAAACAGGTACGTGAGCTTTCGTAACAGTATCTTCTATAAAGCTTTCTGCCACTGTGTTAGAGCGCCAACCGCCATGCCTCTTAAGAGTTAATAAATCGACTACTGAATCTGCAAGCAACGATGCAGATAATCTATGAAAACAGTATATTGTTGAGGGTTTGGAAGACCCAGGAGCAATGTTATGTTACATGACATTTTCGCAAAAGTATTAATGCTAACTGGTTGTTTGATGCATTTGCCTTTTATGTACCCAGCAAAAATTTAAGTATGATCTGTGTTGCTTGATCTCATCGCTATCGTAATAATAATTAATGTATAGTTCTTCATCCTTAAACAATGATCAATTTATAGGTGTCATCTTTTTAGATTTTCGAAAAGCCTTTGAAACCATAAATAGAAAAATGCTGTTGCTAAAGTTAGAGTAATTTGGGTTTGGGCCTGTGATAATTAAATGGTTTAGTGAATATCTATCTGATCGAACTGAAAGAGTCAACTATAAAGATAACATTTCCACAGAAAAACAGAGCATTTTTGGTGTACCACAAGGAACAGTTCTGGGACCTAATTTATTTTTGCTGTATATAAATGACATAATACAGTATGTGAATAAGTGCAATATACAACTTTTTGCGGATAGCACATTGTTGTACTGTATGGGAGACACAACATGTGATGTGATCAAAACAATAACTGATGATGAGTTAAAGATCGTTGAGAGTTGGTTAAGTTGTAATAGTCTACATCTTAATGTTAAGAAAACAAAATTTATTATAATTAAAAGGAAGAACTGTCTAATTGATGCTAATAGTCTTGTAGGTGTATACTTGAACGGCGAACGAATTGAACAAGTTAAGGAATGTAAATATCTAGGTGTATTAATTGATGAAAACTTAACATTTTTTAATCATGCTGTATACATTACAAACAAAATTGCTAGAAAAGTTCATTTATTGGGAAGAGTAGGAAATTACCTAAGTATACCTACAAGATTGTTAGTATATAAAACTATTATTTTGCCTCCTGATTAAAGGTTATATTATGTTTAGTGGGCCTATATAATACAGTAAAAAATGTACCCAAAAAAATGTGCTATAAACATAATATGCCCCGTTGTAAATAAAGTAAATTCTGTTGGCCTTGCTACTAAAGCTAGACCTATTAAATGCCATACCCCTGTAACAAATGAGAGTGTTCTGTATAAATATGTAACAGTGTTTTATTTAAAAATTAATATCGATTTATTTCGACATCTTTGTTAGTCATTTGTTTAATTTTGTCCAAAATTCTAGCACTTTGGGAAAACTCTTACATCCCTTGTATATTTCTAAAAATAATGTCTACTTAAAGGTGGAATGAAAAATACGTTGAAAAGAGTTAACAAAGCTTTATTGCTTTAATTAATTTTATTAAAAAAAAGTTTTATTTTTGGTTAATACTATCACTATTTGTTGTTCTAAAATTTCTCATATTTTAAATAAGATGTAATAAAAATTATCTAGCAAACCATATTTTAAAAATTACACAGAGTGTATAAAATATTGTTATTTATTGTTTATAAAAATGGCTCATTGCCTCATCACTACGCTACTTGTCTCCATTTTTGCACTATAAAATTACACTTCGTACCAGTTTGTATGCCACCTGTAAACTTGTGTTTATTTCAAATCGTTTAGGACTACTATTAGTATTATTAATCAATTTAAACATTTATTAAAAATATTTTGATAATTTTCAGTAGTTTACTACCATCTTATGCTTTGTATTATTTATGCATATAAATTTCCATATTTTGGAGTACCATTTATAATATTATTTTAGCAAAGTTGTAGTCCCACTTGTATTTTTTTTTGTATCATTATTAGTGTTGTTCAAATGAGACTACTAATTTTATAAACCCTTGTTTTGACAATGGACATAACTCAAAAGTAATAAGACTTTTACTATCGATCATAATAATAGAATATTACTTGAAATTATTATTGTTTATATGACCGATTGTTTTCTACATTCTACCGTATGTTTCAAGGATTTTCTCAGTCTCATTATTTATTTATTTTAAATTCATATTTTAATAAATCAGTTCTTATAAGCCAAATCATAAAATAGCAATCAGTTGCGGTAATATTATTTTCACAATACACTTTTTGCAAATGCATACATCCCACAGAAATTTATTTATAGTTATTTCAGAATTTTGACAATTTGAAATTTATGTTCATTTAGTAATAAATAATTTTTATAATCTAGCAAATTGGTAGATATATATTATCAAAATCATAAATGTTTTAGGAATACGTGGGGAAACAAAAATTCCATTAAATTATTTTCCTTTTTAATTTTGACATTTTACCATACCCAAATATTCGTAATATAGCACCAAGAATTATATTTTGTTATAATAATGCGTTTCTCTCATCGTATTATGCGATCCTTTATCAATGTCAATAGTAAATTTGATATTAACTAAACTACTAAAGTGTCCTGTGATGTTTTGGCGTCCCTGGACAATTCCCATTTTGAATAACTGTTCAGTGTTATTACTACCACTATTTCAGGCCTACCTGTTCGTCCATTATAGCATTGTCTTGTTTTACAACTAATTTCTCTAGATGCCCTAATTTTATGTAGGTCCAGGCTGTCTCTATGTTAATGTCATAGCAATGGCCAGCTTCAAGATGGCGTTCTTTGAAAGTATCAAAGTACCAACGGAGGAAAGGGGGTTGTAGTACTCATAGACCACCCCCTTCTCATTTTTGTTTGAGTATGCCTATGGTTTCAGAATATTTTCTTAGGCTTCGCACAAGTTAAGCATCGCTAAGTATTAAATGGGCAATCCCATTTCATTCAATAAATTGAAATAAACAAAACGGTACAAACAACGAACAGTAAGAAAAAACAACAAATTAACTAAAAAACTAAATGTTCAGTATAAGCACCACCTTCACGAATACATTTCTTTCTTTTAATATGAGAATAACGAATATTTTGGAACATATATGATTTCAGCCTAAAGTTTCGTAATTACTTAGAATAATTGGAACCATATAAACGAAATCTTTTATAAATTCTAAAAAATTTTATTATTTTTTACAAAACTCATGATTTGCCTCTGGCGGTTTCAAAATATATGGTATCAACTTGACGGTGCTCTTCCGCATTACGGTCAGTGTTCAGAATCATTTAAACCAAATATTTCCTAATCGGTGGACAAGTAGACAGCTTGCAATTAATTGTTATTATATCATCCGCTAAATCGCGCCTTTGTAATACTTGTCTGTCGAATCACCTGAATCATTCTAGAATTCTGGTATGTACTTTAGTGTGGCAACTGCAATGTTATTATTTGGATAAATACACATCAGGCCATAATTGTCAGAATTTGACGTTTGATATTAACACTAATAACTTATCTTTTAATAGATTTTAATTAGGTTTGTACGTATTTTTATCTATTATTTTAAAACATTAAAATATGCAACACTGATACCATTCCAATACTTCACACAAAGCTTTTGTGTCTTAATATTTTACATTTTTCACAAAACTGGATACATACGTATTAATAATGGACTGCTACACCTACACTTTTACCAGAAAAACACAATTCTTATTATTTAGGTTGTATCAATTTATAAATGTCAAAATTATACGTAAATCATTATTTCAGATTTTATTATTTTGAGGGTTTTAAGAGATTGGTTCAGGTTTTTAAATACCCTGTATTTTTCGTTAATTAGTGATCTAATAGACTGTTGTTAAAGTTTCACCTAAAGCTTTTTTTAAATACATTAATTTTTAGGGATTTTAGAGATTGTTTATTTTTTTAAACACCTTGTATTTTTTTCATTAATTATTGTTATAATAGACCCTTGCTAAAAGTTTAATCAAAAACTTCTTTTAAATCTTATTATTTTGGGTTTTTAAGAAATTGGTTTATTTTTAAATACTGCACTGTATTTTTCATTAATTAGTGTTGTAATAGACCCTTTTAAAAGTTAAATTTTATTTTCTCCGTATCAATTTTTATATTAACCCTGTCTGTCCCTCTGTTAAATTATAGGAGTAACGTCTTCGAATTTTATGAATGAATGGTGACGTGTTAAAGGCGGAGCTTTATTGCAAGTTCCACCCAAACGTCTCACGTACCAACTTAAAATTTCAGTAAATTTAAGAAATTATTGGAAAGTTTGGACCCATTTTCTCAGTCATTTTTGTATATACGAGTATTGGAATGTGACAAACGTGAAAAATTATTAAAAAATATATCTATAACTTGCTCGTGGCCGAATTTCCGCTTATAAGGAAAACAAAAATCGAAAATTATTTTTGCTGTATTTATGAATTTATTATCAAAATTTTACCGCGAGGAAGTAATAGATAATTATTAAATAAAACTACAGTTAAAAATGAAATTATTCTGTCAGAAAATAAAGGAGAAAAATTGGTTACGCCTTATTCAGGCACTGCGCAGCTAGATTTAACAGATATTTTACATTTGTCATAATTTCTATGAAAATAATAGACTATGTCCGACTACGTCATTTGTGTTGTAGTGTGCTGCCGCGCGCGGTGAGTCACATACCAGAAAAGGCACGGCAGCTGCGATTTAGCCCACGACGGTTAAATCCCGTTTCTTCGACCTCAACCTGTTGGACTTTTATTTCTGGGATTTTATGAAAGATCTCGTTTCTATGGTTCTAATACCAACTGAACAACAGCTAAGAGAACGATTATACAAGGTGGAGAGCACTTTAGGCTGAAACCCCATATATTCAAAAATATTTATTATTCTCATTAAAAGAGCTCCAGCTGAAGTTGAAGGTGGTACCAATATTGTTCACTTAATGTAACTGAATTCAATTTTTGTCTTTTTTTTGTGTTTGTTGTTATTTGTGGCGTTTTGTTTAGTCCAATTTACTGAATAAAATGGAAATGATCATTTAATACTTAGTGATGTTTAATTTATGCCAAACCTAGCACACCCAAAAAAGTTGCAATATCTCTCCAAAAACATTTTGAATAATTTCGGACAGTCACGTCTAATAATAGAGCAAATAAAAATACATATAATACTACACAGAACATATTTTGACATCGAAATAGTACATTAGAACAAGTCGGAAGCTCTTAATGATTGACATATGCGACTGAACGATTGTAAAAGTGCGAGATCAAATCTGCAGAGTGTCTAGTGAATGTAACTGAGAGTATAACTGTGTCGATGTGAGTGAGAACTAATTGCAGCTGATTAATAAGGAACTGCAGCAGTTTATCCAGTTATACGAACAGTTAAGGAATTTTCAAGGTAATATTGAGAAATAACCCGAGCATCGTCGAGAATCGTTGGAGTTTTACTGAGTTAAGAGATGAAAGCTATCTAGGAAACCTGATGAAATTAAACAAGTAAAAGTATATGTTAGGGCAATTGAGAATAGTATTATAGTTATAGATATTGTTTAGTAAGTAATTTTCAGTAAAGGTAATTTAAGTTCATTATTCAAAAAGACTTACTAGTAGAAGGTTAAAATAGATATTAGTTAAGAAAATGCGAGTTTGGTTTGCTTCCTGCCTCCTCTCACCGAAGAACCTGAGCCCTGGAAGCAGGGACATTACAGTAAAGTGCAGCTCGGAAGATGAATTTTTATTTTAGCGACGTTGTATGAAAAGAAGGAGGAGGAGGAGTTCCAATTTACAAAAAATAAAATTGTATGGTGAGTTGCATTATTTATTTTCTGAACTGGAGAGAGATTAACTTCAGACCTGCAGTGACAGTCGTTGCAGGTGACGGTACATGCAGATGCTGGTCTAGTGTGCGATGCTCCATTAAATAATATTGCCTGAGCCGGCTTGCAGGTTCGTCCTGGTGTGCGAAGTCGTGCAGATTTGCAGGTCTGTGCTGTGCAGGTCAGCACTGGTCCGTGCAGACATAATGTGCGTGATATTTAAATAGAATTTTAACATTGAAAATGTTGAAGGAATTAACACGGCCTGGGCATTTTACGATTTTGACGTGGCAATGGGGAAGAAATACGTGGATCTCTACATTTCCACAAATTTTATAAAAGTAGCTCAATATTTAAGTGCATAAATAAACTTGGCATGAAAACTAAGTTTTCCAATAGCACATAGGGTAGGGGTAGATTTGTTTGTAGGAGAAAAATCAAATATATATCTTTCAAGGGAAAAAATGTTTGAAATTCCAAATCTAATCTTTTACCATTTTAATGTAATTTGTTGAAATAAATGTGAGTAGCTGTTAAAAGTATTGTTTTTGCGTTAATATGTGTGAACTAGTGGAAGAATATTGTAGATTTAACAATAATTTTCAGGCATTCCAAAGCCTTCTAAAATTTTTAAGAAAAACACAAATTAAATAAATTTTTGCGAAAATTTGGTATTATTCGATTCAAAATTGATGTAATATATGGCACATAGGTTAAATGATGCTGAAGAACACCACGTTGCCTTATTTGTAATTTAAAAATCGATAAAGCAATTTAAAAAAATTTAAGCAAAAATTCGTAGTAGACTGCATTAGCAACTGAATAGTCGTAATAGGTTCAATAAGTCGATCTGAAAAAGCAATATATACAGGATGGTCCCGAATAATGTGTAAAAATGAATGTTAGATTGTACGACCGATTTTGATAGGGACCCTTTTAGAGTTTTATTTAGTTTCTTCCAAACGCTTTGAAATTTAGAAGGAAAATCTGGCAAGCTAGAGTGATGAAACTAGTTGTGTTATATTTTTCATTTTCAATTTTTGGAGTTAACTTTCTCGATTGAAAAAAATGTTTTTAAATATGTTGCTATAAAAATGTAGTAGTACAAGTTTTAATTAAAAAAATACATGAATATACGCAATAATCGTGTCTTCTGCTGTTTTGCCTTAGTTTTCATTTTGTAATTAGGTTCTAATTTCATAACCTATATAATAATTGCCACTAAAAGACGTTGGAACCGGATATTTTGAATTTGATTTGACAGTTTCCATTTATGAAATTACCATTTCTTAAAGTTTCCTACTTGAGCTTCTGATTCATAGTTGTCAGTGTCTGCACTAGATGGAATTATTAAAAAATCGAATAAAAAAATTTTAAAAACCTATGAGCTTCTGTCATTTGTGCTGAAAAATTTTAGATTTTACAATATGTACTTGTAACGTTGTTGTATTTGGTCTGCAGTTTATAATTGACTGATTTTGTACTGATAATTAGTTAATGCATTTTATTATGGATGTTAATTTGCATTGGATTCATTGACACCTGTAATTGTGACATGTGAGTATTAAGAGTTTAAACTTGTGTAATGGCTTTGTTAGGGTTAAAAATTTTCATAAAAGATCGAAAAAGTTTAAAAATAAAAGTTTTATAAACTTTTATGGTTTCTTAAAAATTAATAGTATTTGCTATAGTTAAAAATTAGCAATTTTCTAAAAATGTATAAAATTAATAGTTTTTCTTTACAGTAAAAAATTAAAATTTAATTTTTTAATGGGAAAATTTCTATGAAAATAATTAACACTGTTTATATTGCGGCCTTTTGTATGACCTAAAGATGAGGTACAAAATTTGACCTCGAAATCGGTCGCCACTATTGAATAAAGGATTGTGAGTTGACAGGACTTAATGTTAACCTTAAATGTAATTCAAATTAGATAAATGCGAAATGATGGATATGTACTAGAAATAGATGTGTAATGAGATTTGAAAAGAAAAGTAGGTACGTTCGTGTGTGTCAAGCAATTATAAGAGAAAAAAATTCAATATTTATTCAAAAATAAAGTAATTTTCAGCATTTTTTAAATATTACATTGACGTAAAAATAATGTGACATAATGTGTCCTTTTTCTATTTTTTGAATGTTATTTGAAATCATTTCATTCAAAAAAAGGAGTCAGTAACAAGGAATAGAAAGGGATGTCGATTAATTGTAAGTAAAATTTAAGCCAACCCCAACACAGGCAAATAATTAAATAAAATTAAGTGGCGAAAAATATAAATTAATTAATCTTACCTTATTTTCCGCGCCGAGTGATTTAAACGGGATGATTTATGGACGAGGAAAGAATATGAAAATTGTTTTGATAAATGTGAACGGAATCTCAGTGTCTGACACCTGCTCTTGAAATACAGAAATAAAGCTTCAGACTGCGAGAGTGGAACAGCATTTAATTTCTTTAAAACACATTAACACGAACCCGTAAAACAATGGTTCCATTTCAAAGATTTTTTTATGCGAATACTCAGAACTGGGCAAAGCACTTGTTTTACAAATACAGTAAAATTTTAGTTGCATTTTGACAATTACACAATTTTTGTAAATATTATGAGACATAATAATATGTATGTATCATAATATAGTATGTCTATAAAATTATTAAATTTTTCATTTAGTATATAATTTTGCATTCTTAAATACTCAAATGTTCTTCTTAAAAGCACCGCATTCTTGAAATGGTGTTTTCTACAAATGCAAATAATTTTAGACATTTAGGAACTGAATAATATAGAACTTAGCAAATAACAGGAATGTCATATCACGCCATTTGCTCAAAGGTATCGAAGAACACAAATATACAGGGTGTCCCAAAATAGAAGGCCATACCATTAACCACATATTCTTTGGACAAATATAATGCGATTTTTCTTATGTAATTTTTTATTTGGGCGCCCCTGTTTCAATATATAATCCCATTGTTTTGTAAGATACACACGTGAAATTTTGCACGTGTTTTTATCTTATTTCGGCATACTTTTCATATAATTTTGGTGAATGGAGGTTACTGAGGGATGCAGTACCCTTTATCCCCTCCAATTATTTCTAAGTACGCCTATGCAGCTTTTTCTTGAAATATCAAACGTACATTTTCTTCTGGTCATTTTATCTCTTTTGAAATTTTTTGTTTAAATGCTCCATTTTGAAGAAAAACGGCAATTTGTAGTGCCCATAAATCATTCACTATCATTTTCAAGTAAAACTGAAATTTTGTGGATATACTTATTATTACAATACCTTGGCAACTTATCAAATCGTAATACTTACTGAATGAATAATTGCTAATTAAAACAGAATGGATAATTTTAAATTTTATAAAATGAGGAATACCTACTTATGAATTGAAAAAATAATATGGCATTAAAATTTGTAATACAGTTCTCTTATTAACCAAAAAATAATAGTCTAGTTTAGTAATAGTAATAATGAACGATCAACATAATAACTTTTTATCTAAATAACATTAAATAAAATAATTAATTAATTACTACTAATTTAACAGACGTTCTACTTGCCCACCCTCCTCATTAACACATGTACGTGCCCTTTTAAGTAGCCAAAACCTTATCTATTTAAAGTAAGTATTACGATTTGCTAAGTTGCCAAGGTATTGTAATAACAGGTATATCCACAAAATTTCAGTTTCACTTGAAAATGGTAGTGAATGATAGATTTATGGGCACTACAAATTGCCGTTTTTCTCCAAAACAAAGAATTTGAACAAAAAATTACAAAAGAGGTAAAATGATTAGAAGAAAATTCTACCTTTGATATTTCAAGAAATGGCTGCATAGGCGTACTTATAAATAATTGGAGGGGATAAAGGGTACTGCATCCCTCCGTTACCTCCATTCGCCCTTCGACTTTTTCAACCCAAAATTACATCATAAGTATACCGCAATAAGATAAAAGTACGTGCAAAATTTCAAGTGGGTATCTTAGAAAACAATGGGATTATTAACAAAAACATTTTTTTTAAATGTAACTTTAACACTCTGTATATTGAAACAGAGACGTCCAAATAAAAAATGGCATAAGGAAAGTCGCATTATTTTTGTTCAAAGAATATGTAGTTAATGATATGGCCTTCTATTTTGGGACACCCTGTATAACGACAGAAAGTGGTTTAACCAACCAATTTCTATTATTAATTTATTATTCAATACAAGTTGATAAAATGTGTGTCACGTAGGTCTTAAGTGATGCTGAAGAACATCACGCAGTCGTATTTTTAATTAAAAAAATCCTTAAAGCAATTTTCAAAAAATTCGCATTAGTAGCTGAATCATCGTAATAGCAAAGTTTACACACTTTTATTCTGCAAACTTTGGTAATGGATTCAGTAAGCACATGTATAAGACCAATATATACTGGGGGATCTCAAATAAATGTATACATTTAAAAACTGAATAATATACAGTTTAGCAAATAACAAGAATTTTATCTCATGCCACCGCAGTGAAACTAATATAAAACGACATAAAATGGTCTAACCAACAAATTTTTGGGTACAGAAATCTTTGAAAAAACCTATTTTTGTAAATATAAGTGTAGATGTAAATATTGATATAACACAAACTTACGTAGTTCTGTATACCTATAAGATTGTTCACTTTTGTTTTTATAAGTATTTGAAAATAATTGTTAAAATGCGGAGTTACAATAGCAAAATAATGTGTGCCTTACAAACGCTTTTTATTATTTTATTTGAGCTCCATTTAAATACCTAGTAAAAGTGGATAAATAAATCAATAACTTTATTTTTGATATTACTTTTGTTCAACGAGTTTTATTTTTCGAGATTTCTGTACCTAAAAATACCACAAATTTGGTAACTTTACGGTGAGAACTGAGAAATACGACAACCTCAATAATATTGTAGAATTTTATATATAAAAGATACCTTCTACATTAATTAATAATTTAACATTTGTTTGAATTTCCTGAAATTATAACACATTATGCTAGACAAACAATCAGACCAGCATCCCAGAAGCCTACATTTCAACATTATTTTTTTGCTTCGTTTTACCTATCCGGAGACATCCTGTACAACTTTTCTCAGCTTAAACATAAAACAAACATCTACATTTTGTTTGTATTATAAATTTTAAATTCCAAACGGAACTCAGGAAGTTGAAATATACGAGTATTGCATTTATATGGATGTAGAAATAAACTTTATTACTCGTAATATGTAGTACGTAGGTCTCATATTTATTACTTGTTCCCACAGCGTTTCCTCATTGTCTACAAGTGCATACTGTAGTATTTTACACACCTAAATCAGTGTACAATGTGATGTATTACAGCACCACTTAACGAAATAAATAAAAATGAGTGAGGGAAGTGGATGACAGCGAGTCCTGCGTTTTTTGCACCAGTGTAGATGTTATTACGAACGAGGCAAAGTTAAAGCTCTCTCTCAAAATATACTTTATATTGTGTTACATACAATACTTCTTTAGGCTGTAGCATTTTAAAATGCTACGATTTTGGTTCACATTTTATATTAGAATTTAGATATTTATCATTACTAACATTACCACATTTCCATATATTTTCTATTGCGTTCCACTAGTCTCTTTCGTCACAATTTACTTCTTTTCTAAATGTACAAACACAGTTTTCCGATTTTCCAAAATCGTGTTTTCCTGGTTGCTGTTTTTAATTCGCTGGCTCTAATTATTTCCTAGTATAGACAACCAACATTTCATTTTAAAAATCGATGAAATTAAAACCACAAAAAATGGCCTTTACTTCTCCTAGAGTAGAACAGCGAACCTCGTGTTCGGAGAGTTGGTTGTGACTTTGCAAAGAATAAAGGTGTGGTGTAATTAAGTTTACCGTTTTACCATTTTTATGGGATCTAAAGAAACCACCTACACTTAACAAAGTCTATAAGCTAGATTTGTTATGACCAACAATTTTGATTTATGCGATTTTTCTCCGGTAATCCAAACCCTTCAACAGAAGGTGAGTTGTACAAAAAATTGACACCAGAGATGTAAGTGGTACCTAATTGTTTCTATTTTTTTATTCTAGGGTTTTAGGATAAGTTTTAAGATAAGGTTTAGTCATAAGCCGTAAATTTAAAATTCTTTCACGTTGTCCTGTGGGTGCTCTTTCTGAGAAGTATCCCTTAATTTCACCCTTGCCATTGGTCTTCTTTGGTATTCTTGTGGACTGGAATCAGTACACCACGTCGTCGGTTACGAAATTTTCCAGCCAAAATATCCTGAGTGAGAGTAACGGACATACACTCGCCGACAAAAACTTGGGACTGGATCACCTCCATTTTGATTCCAAAAATTCCTTGATGCATCCCGTGGAGCAACACAGTATTTCACTCCCAGGATTAAGCAGATAAGCCAATAATAATTATTACTACTTTTACATGTTATATAGGTATATTTACATATATGTGATTTTTTTAACGCTTTAAAAGTGATCTTTATCTTAAATTTAAATGTAACGCACAACATAGTACTATGAACATGCGACGCTATTAATCCAACTTTTCTAGTAACATATATATTTTCTTTTGTATTTATTACAGCATAATCTGTCACAAATGACACTGAAATACTTTTAAATTACTGCTTTAGATCACTACCAAATTTACTTATATAATATATATTTTTTGGTAATCATGTTCATGTTTAGGGAGTTGAAATAAATAGTTTCTAATTTTACATCTTTCTATATATTTCATTCACTCTACAGTACCTACTTCATACATTTTTCTTTTCATTGACGATTTTGATTTCCGTAACTTAGCAAAATCAGAGCATTCAAGAATCTTAACCTTAAGTTACGTGGCGCCCAGTATTTTTCTTTCAGGTTGATACCATAAACTTAAATAAAAACCCACAGCCCTATTGCTCTCCGACGAAAAGCTGCCGTACGCTAGTGACAGGTCCTAATTGATTATAGTATAATTGTATCACATGTTTATATATATATTTTTTATATCCACTTATATAACAAAATCAAAAAGGGCCTGCAAGGCATTATTATTATCTGCGACTTATAAATGGAGTAAGGGAATTTTAAAATTTAACTTTATTGAGAAAACATGATCCGTCTACGGTCAATTCCAAATATATTTCAAAAATAAACCTAAAATTTCTGTTGGTTTGAATAACAACGTGTATGATTTTTATTAACGTAAAAACCATTAATATCGCAAGATAAACAAACCTGAACACATCGTAAAGAAATAAAATATCACAAGATTTAACAGTTCTAAGGAGTTCGAAATATCACACCACATTGTGCAAAGACTCAGAACTTATTTAAAAAAATGTTTTCAATGTACAGGGAACTCTTACAAATAATATTTGTAAAAATAAAATTAAAAAGAACAGTTCAAAAATTATTTAAAAATACACTTCCTAAACTGGTCCACTGTAAAACCTGATAAGGCATATAATCGGCGACCGGACAAAATATTGAAAGAAATTCCCAAGGAAAGAAATAGATAACCTTTTTGCAACACCTGTTTTTATGCAACAAATTCAACTGCTTTTGTCGTTACTGTTATTAATTACACAGTGATACAAAATCGAACTTTCCGAATGGGAATGGGATGAGACCAATTGCAAATAAAAGTTGACATTATCCGTAACAAAACCTTTTTTCGAGGTTTTTTTTTAGTTCAGTGCGAGATTTTTTTACACGTATTTGAAGTTGTCGATTTTGGAACGCTGTCTAACAAGGAAAGATCATTGAAAATTTGATAAAATACTGTAAAATTGTTTCATACTTTCATATTTTGACACCAACATAACAATAATATTTCAAATGCTGCAAACATTCAATCCGGCTATGCGCCATCTTCAGTGGTTGTTTTCTTACTAAATTGTCTTGGTACGTTGTTGTCAGTATATATAGATTGTCAGGTAATATAATTGTGCGCTTGTGTATCTTTATGTTCTTGTTTTGAATTTGTGCATTACTGAGTTTTATTGCCTTATTGTCTTGTTTTTTGCAGAAATTCTTTAAGGGCTTAAATATTATGTCTAAAGCAGTAAATACACCGTTTTTTTATTGAAAATTTACAAAAAAATAGCACCATTTGTATGACAGCGCCATATAGCGTCAGTTTTAGGTAAAAATAAATATCGAAAATGAATTCCTCGACCCCAAAAACAGATAAACAAAATACCACAACTTTCCAGGATAATAAAAATAAAAAACCACTATTTTATCAAAGTTTCAATGATCTTTCCTTGTTAAACAGCGTTCCAAAATCAACAACTTCAAATGCGTGTAAAAAAAATCTCGCACTGAACTAAAAAAAAACCCTTCAAGGTTTTGTTATGGATAATGTCAACTTTTATTTGCAATTGGTCTCATCCTATTCCCATTTTGGTTGTTGCACTGTATTATTAATAGAATTAATTTGGTATTTTAATTAGTAAAATAGTGTGACATACCTGATATTACAACAAAATTTTGAGCCCGTTTTACCCAGTTTCCACAAACTAACACAAATGTTTCTGCTTCCTGTCCCTTTTGAACTTGTAAGTTATTGGCAGCAGCTATGCTACTTCTGCATAAATCATCAATGGCGTTCACTTTGGTGCAATATACTTGAAAATCACATAAAAGTTTGAAATCACCTGGCTAGAGACTACAGTAACCCAGCAATGTAAATGTTGAAACTATTAGAACTTCAATATGTTTTTTTGTTTAAGATTATAAGGATTTTACAAAAAAAATTATACGACATTGACTTCATTTTTCATGACGCATCTATTCCCAAATTTTTTCCATATAGTTTAGACGCAACACGATTTTAAAATAACCGATTATCCCACAGCTAAATAGGAGGTACGTTTTTTTTGTTGATATCTTCTATGTCGGCAACAGTTTCAGAGAAATGGGTTTTTATTCCGGCTAAGTCTTATTAAAAATTTATCGGACTTGAAACTTAGTTAGCTTTTAAATGAAAAAAGAAACAAATTGAACATTTTCAAGCATAAGCATTGAATAGTAGAACGAGTGGTTTTTTCTTGTTACCGTAAAAGTGTTTAGATATTCAATTGTGTTTAAGTGAATGAAAATGTTGTTTCATTTAAAACCCAACTATGTTTCAGATCCGATAGATTTTTAATGAAACTTAGCTTGTGTCGAGATAATATCAAAATCCATTTTTGTCGAAATCTGTTGCCAACATCGAATTGTAACAAGAGTACCTATATTTATGTAACAATATTTAGTTTTTATTTTTGTTATGAAATTATAAAAAATACACACAAAAATTTTATATTTTTGAAACACTACCCTCTTTATTTTACATATTTATACTGTGCCTCCTGAATGTAATTTAATAATTTAGGAATTTATTTTTCACAAAATCGCTGAGTTGCGTCGAGAGATTTTTCTCTAAAACTGTTGCCGAAATTGAATTTCAACAATATATTATTTATGTAAAAAAATCAGTAGTTTTTATTTTTGCTATGAAATTATCACACAAAAAATACACAAAAAAGTTTGTCTCAACGAAGTGTTTCGGAATAGGTGGATTGGAAGAACGGGTCAATTGAGTGGCCAGCAGGATCACCCAATTTCATCTTATTAGATTTTTGTATTTATCTAACAAACAAGGTTTATACTACTAAACCTAACGGCATTGCCGAACTTCAACAAAGAATCTGGGATGAAATTAGGGAAGTAACGTCGGAAGTGTTACAAAATGTTCGGAATGCTTTTTATTATCGATTAGGGTACTGTTTGTAACAAGATGAAGGGCACCTTAAATATTTATTGCATTAAAAAAGTTTCAGTAAACATTTTCTTATTTTATTGTTTTTCGACACATTGCTTATAAAAAGTTACCAAATACGAAATTATTGTATTTGCAACTGAAACAGCTTCAAATAAAAAGTTGGGCTTTGCTGCAACCCACATATTTAAAAAATAAACAAACCTCTTTGTAATATGCCCCATTGAAAATAAAACAGTGTTTTAGGAATTTTGCGACAAACCTTTAAAGAATTTGTTCCAATTAAACTTTCCGCCCTGTATAGAAATTAATATAAAGAAATTCAGAATTCGATCATAATTTATTTAGTATCTAAACAATCAGTCAGTTAAATATTAGATGTGTTTGGGGAACTTTGTAGCTATTATTAAGTAAAAATTACTCCATAGTTCATTGAAATGTTACATTATTTTGGCCTTGGCGTGCATTTTTTAGAGGACGCAATTTTATTGTTTGGATGTGAGAGGGAGGTCAAAAAAAGCTTAACTTGAAGTTTGTAGGGTCACAACCCTCGAGGTTTGGCCGCCATCTTGGAAAAGGGGGTTAAATTGTTTTTAGCATTTATCAGGTAAACTATTGGTCATACAAAAATTTTGTAAAAACATTTTTTATTGCAAATTGAATCCTCTACAATTTTAGTCCAGTAACTTTTTGTTGTAAAATAACAAGGATATTAAAGAAAAACCATCAACATTTTTGGACAAATTTTCTTTTGGACGCCATAATTTATTTATCAGAGCATTTTTGTAGAGTGGTTTTCAACGAAGAATTCTTATTATAAACTTTTCTTATTATATTCATTAGTTTGGGTTTTACAGCGCTGTGAAGTGAACACTAATTTTTTCTATAGTCCATTGAAGCGTTACATTTGGGGTTGCATTTTTTAGAGGACGCAATTTTATTATTTAGATGTGAGGGGGGGGGGTCAAAAAAATCTTAACTTGAAGTTTGTGGTGGCGCAACCCTCCAACGTTCGCCGCTATCTTGGAAAAAGGGGGTTAATTGATTTTATGACTTATCAGGTAAACTATTGGTCATACAAAATTTTTTTAAAAAAATTTTTTTATGGAAATTTAATCCTCTACAATTTTAGTCTAGTAACTTTTTGTTGTAAAATCAAAAATAACAAAGATATTAAAGAAAAACAATAAAAATTCTGATTTATATTTTATTTAAAAAAAAAAATTGCATCAGAGCATAACAATATTGAAATGTATATAATAAAAAACATTATTAGAAAAATAATTAAAAACTATGCCATATCATTGATATAAATGTATACTTATCAGTAGGGAAAATTAGTAATCATTTCACAGCGCTGTAAAACCCAAACAAATGAATATAATAAAAAAAGTATATAATAAAAATTCTTCGTTGAAAACCACTCTACAAAAATGGTTTGATGTCATTTTTTTAAAATAAGAAATAAATAAATTATGGCGTCCAAAAGAAAATTTGTCCAAAAATTTTGATTGTTTTTCTTTAATATCTTTGTTATTTTTGATTTTACTCTAAACTAAAATCTCTGGACTAAAATAGTAGAAGATTCAATTTGCAATAAAAAATATGTTTACTAAATTTTTGTATGACCAAAGTTTAGCTGATAAATGCTAAAAACAATTTCGCCCCCTTTTCCAAAATGCCAAACCTCGAGGGTTGTGACCCCACAAACTTCAAGTTAAGCTTTTTTTGACCCCCTCCCTCACATCTAAACAATAAAATTGCGTCCTCTAAAAAATGCAACCCCAAATGTAACTTTTCAATGGACTACCACTGTAACATTTATCTTCTGTGGTTATTTTGATTCTTCCCCGACACCCTTTATATATTTTATAGTAATGATGCAGTTTTATATTTTGTAAGCTGCTACTTCATGTATTTCAAAGAAAATGTTGTCATAACTGACAATGATAAACTACAATTCGTGAATTATTCATCGTTTTAGTGTAATATCCCAATGAAAACAAAACTAAAAACTTCTCAATTAAGAAAAAGTCCAATTAAATTTCGAAAAATTAAAGTGGGGCTCTATAAAACTGACAAGTTAATCAATTGTAACTAATTGCGCTTTTTGGGCTGTTGCCCAGGCAACGGGGAACTTTACTATCAAACTTAGGCGATATCAAAAATCGAAGTGCATTCTCATTAGGATCTAATCACCGGCGTGGCGCACCGTGTTTCATTACAAGGGAAATAGCTTCATAAATCTGTCCTGCCACGTTCCGTTCTTATTGCCCCCGTGCTCTGCCGGAGCAAGTTTGCGAAACTTGGCATGTTCGCGAGATTCGGTTAAACCAATAGGTGTTTTTTGTTTTCCTTTTGGGTATAATGAGATTTTTGATAAGCGGAATTTATATACGCTCGATGCTGTCACACGTTCTCTCCTTTAAAATTTGCACTGGACTAAATATAGTATATACCTTTTAAAATTTTTCTCTCTGTATACAGTGTGTTAAAAAAAGAGTGTAAAATATTTCAGGTGGTAATATTATGAACCAAAATAAGGAAAAATGTCTTAATAAACATGGGTTCGGAGATATGGACCACTATTCGTTTTTCAAACGTTTTATTTTATTAAGAATAAACCGACAAAGGAAGCTTTTAACAAACAAAAAACAAAGTTACAGAAGATGTCCAAAGTGCTCTCCGTCCATTTCCAAGCAAGCACGACATCTTCGTCTCAACGATATTCGAACTCTTTCGAAGACACCCTCCTTGGTTTGCATTTCTTGACACTTTTGCTTAATCCGTAGCTGCAGCTCTTCCAGGCTATTTAATAGAGTACCATACACTAATGTCTTCAAATATCCCCAAACAAAGAAATCTAGAGGGTTCAGATCAGGCGATCTTGGAGGCCATAAAACAGGTCGTCCCTTCCTACCCATCTATGTGAACAAGTTTGGTGTAAATGCTTTCTAACGACTAACAGGCGCTGCTTACCTCAACTTTCTGCAGGACACACTGTATGAGTTTTTGGAATACATTCCTTTGAATCAGAGGCAACAAATGTGGTCCCAGCATGATGGTGCTCCAGCTCATTTTTCCATGGATGTTGGAGAGCATTTACACCAAACTTTTCCACATAGACGGGTAGGAAGGGCCGGATCTGTTTTATGGCCTCCAAGATCGCCTGATCTGAACCCTCTAGATTTCTTTGTTTGGGGATATTTGAAGACATTAGTGTATGGTACTCCTTTAAATAGCCTGGAAGAGCTGCAGCTACGGATTAATCAAAAGTGTCAAGAAATCGAAACCAAGGGGGGTGTTTTCGAAAGAGTTCGAATATCGTTGAGACGAAGATGTCGTGCCTGCTTGGAAATGGACGGAGGGCACTTTGAACATCTTCTGTAACTTTGTTTTTTGTTTGTTAAAAGCTTATTTTGTCGGTTTATTCCTAATAAAATAAAATGTTTGAAAAACGAATAGTGTTCCATATCTCTGCAACCGTTACATTGCGGACCCATGTTTATTAAGAGTTTTCTGCTTATTTTGGTTCATACTTTTACCTCCTGAAATATTTTACACTCTTTTTTAACACCCTGTATCTGAGTAAATAGCTACAGAAGCGAGCGAAGATCTCAACTTACTATGTACGGTATTTCTGAGGGTACGTATCCCTTAAAAGTACGCATCTGTTTTTTTTTCTTTCAGTAATTGAAAAAAATTGCAAAGGAAGTTGATACAGTTTTAGCTTGTTATGAATGTGGCAGTTTTTCGCGGTTTTCCCCCTTTAGGCAAAAGGACCCCTCATAAAACCAATGAGAAAAACTATTCTCTCAGTGTTACTTTAAACTTCATCATAAAAAAATATGTTTAACTAAAATAATACAAAATTTTGTAAATATCAACAGTTCTTCTTTGTATAAACAAATAATTCATAAATTGCATGTAAAATAATTTTTTTCAACAGTTATTCAAAAATAAATCTTTGTTTTGCACCTGATTTTTGCTGTAAACATATACTTTTATAGTTCTAAATAGAATGAAATTTATAGTAAAATCGATAAGTTTGTACTTAGAAATGCTGAAAAGAAAGTTATACAAAAAAATTAAAAAAGAAAAAACTGTACTTGATATAAGTGATAAATTGTCAATATTAGTATTATTATTAAGAGATTAAATATTTCGTTTTATTTGGATCATTTCGAGCAATCAAAATCCAATCAAATGTGGTTATTTTCTATTCCATGTTTTGAAAGAGAGAAGCTTATATTATTGGTAGATATATTATATTTATGGTTATAAATACTTTTATTTAAATATTGTTTAGTTTGTCCATTATATGTTCCATTACAGCCGTTACAATTTATTTTATAAACAACATTAGTATAAACATTTTTTAGTTGTTATATGAGGTTTATGAACAACATTTATGTAAAATTTCCGTAACATCCTTTTAATATTTTATGATACTGACGATATATACAGGGTTAACTATGACTAAGTACAAAAATTCTAATCACGTGCTCAGGAAGGCGTAAAAAAATAAAAAGATTATTCCAGAATTTTAGCTTGATATTTAAAAAATGGGGCAAAACACTATTTTCCTACGGAATGTCGGCGCCTATGATAAGTATCGACTGAGATGGCTTAGATCCATGGATAAAACTTAAATCTGTCAACTGTATCTACTACACTACTACCATGCGATCGTTTGTTTGCGGCATTTCTAAATGCAGAAACAAAAATAATTAACATTCTTATTAGTAACAATACCTGATATATAGATAAGTAATAGTTAATCCAGTAAGCTTCACTATTTTGTATTCGTTTTTCATTATTTCGTTACAAACTGAGCAAGAGTATAACATTTTCATTCATTATAACCACTCACTGCCAATATTACAGACTTCCTGTAGATACAGCTAGATAAAGTATCTATTTATTATAACAAAATCGAACGAAAGGATTAGAAAGAATTAGAAAAACTTTTAATGTACCCGCGGCAGTTTGGTCCCATAACCTAGAAAACCAAACCGGCGCATTATCTTGTAGCAAAGTATCTGCACCCAACACAAATTTCTTTATTTAATAACTATAAAACATTTAAAAATTAAAAAAGGCACTAGAAACTGGAGAAGAACACAAAACTACAACGTAAAAACATGGTTAACACAGAAATTAAATTATGACTTGACTGGAAATTTTACGGTCGTGTTGCTAGTTGCCTACGTTACCTACTCTGATTCTGTAAACGTGTGGCGGACAAGTCTCATTGGCGGCATTAAATAAGGATATAACAGAATTGAAAAAAAAAATTCGCTTTATAAATAAGTTTGGTATTTTTTTGAAGGGTGATTCCGTTAATTCTTAATTTTAAGGGGTGGACTGACTCAGAATATCTTTATATTATGACCTAAACTGATCTCATTTCAAAATATTTTTTAAACACTATCGTATCATTTTGTGTAAATCACAGTGTATCTCATATCATTGTATTTTAACAAAATCCACTTTTGAAGCTTTCCCAAAGAGAGCTACATGTTATATGTCTATAATTTTTTTACAGAAAATACAACAGCTTCAATGTTCTTAATCATAACTGGCATTGTCAACAACTGTTATACTTTTGTTCCAATTATGAAAAGGTGTAAATTATACTACAGGAAACAACTACTTCGCGGACTAATGCCCCGACCGGCATTGAATTACTCCTGCAGTGTCTGTGTGAACAGCGAAGAACCCTTGTCGGCCACACCACCAGACATAATGAGACATAAGACATAATGTTTATGTCTGGTGGTGTGTCCGACAAGGGTTCTTGGCTGTTTACACAGATACTGCAGGAGTAATTCAATGCCGGTCGGGGCATTAGTCCGCAAAGTAGTTGTTTCTTGTAGTATAATTTACAATTTAATGCCTCGTCGCCCAGGGCGACAGGTCTGCGTTAAGTACCTACTGGAATGTAGGTCGCTTCCTGTAAGTAGGAAGTAAGCAGACCACTTATACCTCACCTATGAAAAGGCAGCTATAATACTGATTTTTTTAAATGCTCAGTAATATTCGGAATTAGTGGTATTGTCCATTATTCCACTTATTATATTATATGATAAAATTTATAGGTTGTGTGGTTATTGACCCTAAAAACCACTGTTTCATTAACAATTAGTCGTATATAATAACAAATCCTCAAAGTATCTTCTAATTTCAATTTAAGAACATTCAACCAATTACTCTTGTATTATGAACTAAAATGCGGACTGATCCATATAAAATATTAGAACAAGAAGAGTATCTAATGATAAATTGAAATAAACTCTAGTACTTAATTACCTTTATTCTGCAATACTTTTTTAAACACTTAGTGTATCCGTATAGACATTTGCTATCATGTATGTTTAAGTTATAACTTCAACATTGTGCATATTACTTGAGACTTTCCACTTACAAAAGCAAAAACAATGTAATTCAGAAACTTTTTCATCTAAAACTGATCTAAGAACGTGTGGTGCCTTGGACTGCAATTAGAATTCAAGAGATGTTATCCAGATTGTTAGCCCAAACAGTTACCATCAATTTGCAGGCCAGTTGGAGATAGTTTGCAAAGGTTCGACGTTCTCACCTCCGGTCCTTGCATTCGGAATGTCCTAAACTACCAAACTGCTGACTGATCAGTAGTTTCAACTAAAACTTTATCGTTGCCACACTGCTCCTTACAATTAAACCCGATATAATCAAATAATGAACGCCATAATCCTTTTATACGAAGCGGGATGGTCTCTGGGATGATGTCCAATTAAAGCATTTACTTTTTACGTTAGTGCTTGCATTGAATTAATGTCCATAAAAAAACATATTTTTTCCTTCTCTAAAATCGTAAAAGACAGCTTTTGATTTGTAATAAAAAAATCTTATCTATTATATTTTCAATAAAATAAAATTGTTAAATTAAAGTTTTGTTCCGAGGACTGTCCTGGGTTACTAGCTGTTATATTTTATGTACAGATGCGTATTTTCAAATAGTTATTTGAAATTGACCTTCATGAACGCTGACACAGTGACACAGGCATTGTACCGATTCACCTAATTCTAAGGAACATTTAATGTGATCCCAAAAATAAGCGTTCATTGGGGTCATATCGAGAGATCGCGATGGTCATGGCGCAGAACCAAAGTGCACAATCCATCGCTCTAGAAATATTTCATTCAAAATCGTTAATGCTCGAAAACTAGATGATAAGTTTGTAATAGTTGGGCGGCGGTTTCTACTTGCTGTGCTATCTGTGTGGTCTTTTATAAGAGTTTCGATCACTGCATGTTCTCCTCGTGGAATAACACTTCTCGTTTCTCATAGCCACTGACCACAAAGTAGAATTGCATAATTTTTATGTTCCCCAATTCTAACATTCATAGGCCGAGACGTTTCTCCAACATAATGTTTATTGCATTCACAAGGTATACTACTGTAGATGCAATTTTTTGAAAAATTACATAAAAAGACGGGAATTTGAAAAATCCAAAATTTGCGAACACGCTTGGGAAAACGGTCATTTGATTCAATGGGATTCAGCAAAAACTTTAGAGAAGGAAGATAACGCAACAAAAAGAAAATTAAAAGAGACCGCGATTATTTTGTTGAACGGAGATAAGTGTGTGTCAAACGGTTCAGTAAACATCGATCATTGTTGGCTACAGTTGTATCAAGAAGAAGTAAGTAACAATAAAATAAAAATCATTTAACATATCCATAGAAGCAGATATACAAATTTTAAACTGTCAAACTTGACATACGTTTGATATTTTTGCTACTATTTTAGAGAACGAAAACAGAGAGTTTTTCGAAACGTCAATAATACGGAAGTGCGCGATAGTGATGTGATTTTTGTTATTTTTTACTTAGCTTTTTTAGTGTGAGATTTTTTTGGTTAGGCAAACTTAGTTTCAAAAATAACCCTTGACTGATCCGGTTTGCGCAAGGGCTTATTTAGTTAATCTTTATAATTTTTTCAGAAGTGTGGCAAAAACCCAATAAAACTAAAGAAAAATTCATGTACCTTGTTAGAAAACGAAACAAATAAAAAGCAAGGTCTAACTCAGGAGTGAGAATTTTTACATTATATTATTAAAAATGATTTCGGAATCATTACATTCACTATTGGTCGTGAAGAATAGTTATTTATGCAATAAGTGCAAAAAGTAAGCGACGTGAAATTATTCAACGAGGCCATCAGGCCGAGTTGGACAACACACAACACACAAAATTATTTGAACCTCATGAAGCAAAGACCTACCCTATCTGCTGATGTCTCATGGTGGATAGACAAAGCAAAAGATTCATATAATCCAACTCGTCGCCGTAATTTTCAGATGGAATTATTTACCGATGCCTCCAGATCTAGAGTCTATTGTAATAATAATAATACTTTCTTTGGTAACTGGTCAAACACCGAGAAAAACTGTCGTATTAACGAACTAGGCTGTTTTGCAGTCACTCTCTTATTGTAATATTTTATGCAGAGTGAACAGCACGACAGCAGTATGCACCATTAACCGCATGGGAAGTGTCCGCTTCAAAAATTTAAATAATATAGCAAGGAGAATATGGACTTGGTATCAAAATAGAGGGTTTTACATCTTTGCTTCATATATTAACTCTAAAGAGAACATTTATGCAGACAGGGCGTCACGTCAAATTCATAAAGAAATATAATGGTGCCTGATTATGCATTCAGAAAAATAAAGATACAGTTCGGGAATCCCTATATAGACCTCTTTGCAAGCCAAATAAAAAAATGTCCAAGATTCGTGTCCTGGTTGAGGGATCTCGAGGCCTACAGAGTCGATGTATATCATCCATAACGAATCCGACTCAAGAACAGTATACTGTTGGTCTTAGACAATGGTGGAAATTTTGTTTATTAAAAGAACTTGACCCATTTAATGTCTTAGTTCCGAGTGTTCTGGATATTTTGAGCTGCAAATTTAAAAACAGTGCTTCTATGGCACTCTCAACTCTCATAGATACGCTATTCACCAGGTAGCTATACCAGAAATAGGTTTAGATTTCAGGGTGATAAAAATCTTATCATCAAAATCTATAGTTTTAACCTATATAAATACGCTTAATAATGATGAAATATCGTTCGAACGCTTAGCTCGAAAATTGGCAGTGGTATTAGCTTTAGATAGATAGATAGATAGATAGATTTTATTTCCAACAGGTAAAACCCAATAACAGGAAATGTTATGTTACAATATAAACAATAATATTCAGTTCACTAAAAGAAAATAATAAAATACTAAAATTCTAAAATACCAAATATTTAACAAAATAATAAAATACAAACAACGCTCTACGCAGTGATAATAGTATAGGTTATGGTAGAACATCAATCAAGTACCACTAATGTGTTCCAATATCTTTTCATAAATTTCTCTTAAAGAACTAATATGGATATCACAGGATGAGCAGTAATTATTAAAATTATTTAAATCACTAAGAACCGGTGACTTTTTCAGAATATTTGTTCTAGCCAAATCTGTATTAAACGGTAAAGAATTTCTTAAACCCAATCTAGGAACCCGAAACCTCACATTCTCATGTAAACGTGGACAGATTACATAGTTATTTAACAGGTTATAAAGGAATGATACAGATAAAAGTATTCGTCTAGTATGCAAGGAATTGAACTGACATTCATTCAACAAAGTTGAATACTCTATACCCCTCTCTGGGTATACACCTGTCCTTTTAAACCTGACAAATTTTAAAAATTTTCTCTGGACACGTTCAATGAGACATATGTGATTAGCATAAATAGGACACCAAATTAAAGCACCGTATTCCAAAACTGAGCGCACAAAAGCAACAAAAGTGTTGAAAGTACATCAGTGCTCGCAAAAACTCTTTCATTCCTCATAATAAATCCCATCATTCTATTGGCAGAGGCAACAGTTTTTCAATGTGAGTAACAAAGAAAGTTCCGAATCAAATACCACACCTAGATCTTTTATTTCATTACATCTGGTCAACTCAAAAGTATCTATTCTATAAGAACTTCTGATGACATTATAATTTTTTGAAAATGATAAGACAAAACACTTCTCCGCATTTAATTTCAAACAATTTTCTGAACACCACTCTGAAATTCTCTCAAGGTCTTCCTGAAGTAGGGATGAATCATCTAAACTATCAATAATACGATATATCTTCAAGTCATCCGCGTAAAGCAGTTTAGAGCTACGAACTACATGTGTTACATCATTAATAAAAAAACAAACAATAGCGGTCCCAAGTTGAACCTTGAGGTATTCCAGAAGTGGGGGAAAATTAGTTAGATCTAAAACCCTCAGGCTCTACATATTGCATACGATTAAAAGGTAAGACTGAAAGAGTGACAACAATTTTACAGAAAAGTCATAATCATCCAATTTCCTTAAAAGAGCGTATACATCGATCTGATCAAAAGCATTCTGGAAGTCTGTATATATAACGTCAACTTGCTTTCTCCTATCCATAGCTCCAGCTATATCTTGCGTAAAACAAGCAAGATTAGTAATACACGATTTTTTCTTGATAAATCCATGCTGATCGTCAGATATAACATTTATTAAGGAGTTATATATTAAATCATGCAAAATAAGTTCGAAAATCTTAGCAAAATTACATAAAACAGATACCGGCCTATTATAAGAGATGGATGCCTTTTTTAATATAGGGCGAACTCGAGCAATTTTCCAATTGTCTGGAATGGTGTCAGTCTGAATAATCAAATGAAATAAATGCAATAACGGTGGAAGCAATGGGTTTATGCAATCCTTAACTAAAAGCTCGGAATCTGATCGGGACCCACTATTAATTTGTTTTTAGCTTTTTAGTCGCTAACAATATATCCTCATCCGTTATTTTACTCAAGGATATACAAGGTAGATTATAATAATTGTTAAAATCCGACTGATTATAATTACTTATGTTCGAAACATTATATACACTAGAAAAGTATTTACCAAAACCATGTACAATCTCTTGAGAATTAGTATAAGAAAAATTATCGTCATGCATAATTCCCGGTATTCGACTGTTCCCTTTCTTATTCCTAATAAATGACCAGAAAGTAGATGGGTTTTCAGTAATATCATTTTCCATTCTATTAACAAACAAACGATATTCCTCATTTATTTGCGTTTTAATTTCGGCTCTCAGAGCACTAAACCGCTGCTGATAAAAGGAAGTGTTATATTTTTTATAGTTTTATACGCCCGTTCTTTTAATTTAATCTTTTAATAAGGTCAGTGGAGTACCAGGAGGATACCTTCTATTTGAATACTTTTAACAGGTACACAGATATGGAATACATTATACAACATTTCCTTCAACATGTAACATGCCGTATTAACATCAGTACATTGAATAACATCATTCCAGGAAATTTGTGAGACTAAATTATACATTAAGGGATAATTAGCTTTCCTAAAGTTAAATACATCAGTACATCTAGCATTTGAAGTAAAGTTAGTATAAAGGCCTAAGCCTAAGTCGATAGAAAAAGCAAAGACGGATGATGAGTATCTTCATTGACTAATGGGGCAAAATCTCTCTTCAAGCTACAGTTTACACTAGTAAAAATCAGATCCAGGTAATGACCATTCAGATTAGGTATATAGTTGCATTGTTTAAGATCAAATACTTCTTGAAAATTTCTAATCAATCTAGACTTACTATCATTTACGACAGTATTATAACATGGACTGTTAAAATCGCCAGTTAGAATAATGGGACTATCATGAGTTGAATTAAACATAATTAGTTGTTGATCCAAAAACATTTCATAATCATTCAAGGAAGTATTAGGAGGTATATATGTTACAAATAAATATATGGTACAACTATCAGAAACTAATTTACCACCCACCAAGTCTATTATAGGTGTTGATGAAACAATTTGCCTCAGATCCACGACTTCGAATTTCATTGTATTCCTAACTGCAATCAGCACTCCTCCACCTTTGCTTGAATTAGCTTTAGCTACAGGTCAGCGAATACAGACATTAAACTTGATACATCTTAATAATGTCTATGTTCATTCTGAAAAGGTCGAAACTAAAATAAGTAACAGAATAAAAACTTCTTCAATAAACAAGCCTCAACCATTTCTGGTTCTACTCCTTTTTATATAGACCACCAAGTATGTGTAGCTAGAACTCTATTATCATATTTAGAAAAGACCAAAGTTCCTGCCAATTTCTTTTTATTACTATAAAAAACCACATCGCCAAGCATAATCTCAATCTATCAGCAGATGGATAAAGGATGTTTTGAAAGCAAGTGGGTTAGATATTACTCAGTGTAATCCTCAAAGTACTCGACATGCGTCGATATTTCTAGCGTTTCGAAAAGGTGTGAGCTTTGCTATTATTTGGCTGGCTGCTGCTGGTTCTCATTCTGATTACCAAATGATGCATGCTGCAACATCTTTAAAGTGACTGAGATGTGTGTGCAAGGTGCAACTATGGCTGTAAGAGAATCAATGTTGTCAGCTTTAAAATTCGTGGTTACATTTATTTACTTCGACGGGGTCATCATATAATCAATATCGACATCACTTAGGTAAGTTCGTTTGATCTTGTGATTATATGTAACATCCAATCTAATTTCAGATGTAGCAAAGTTATGCGCGTAAGCACAGTTGAACGAATTCCGTAATAGTTATGTGCCTGTTAGAAGACAAGTAAGTACATACTTGTTTGGGTTCAATTACCATATCTGCAATTTAATAATCTTATCGGTTCACAATCTGATTTTTAGGTTGGATAAATAATGTTATTATTTGACTGATCAGTGATAATACCGAAACTGATTGGTATTACCCCCATATAAGCACTATAATCAATTATTAAAGAAAAAAATTAAACTACAAAAATGTCTTAAGGCTGAACAATCTATCTATTGTTTTTAGACAGGGTGGGTAAACCTGCTATAGGGCTCCCACACAAAACTGCGATGCGATGCCGCATCACAGGAACTTACGATGTGAATTTCTGCAATACGATTTTGTGCGGCAGACCGTTCGCAAATCTACATCATATTCCGCCATTCTATAAACAAAGAAGGCGGCGCAGGCGCAGCGCGTCTTTCTCTAAAGCTGTCTCAGAGCCGACTCTCTTTTAAGAGGAGCGTCACCAAGTATGACGTAATATCGCAGGAATGCGCGATGCGAATGAGATCGGACGTTCTTGCGGTGTATTCGTGCGAGTTCGCAGATATTTGCGATGCGAGTTCGCAGTTTTGTGTGGGAGCCCTTAAATACATGTGTGAATACGTACACTTTCTACAAACAGTGGTTTTAAGGCCTGTTTCTAGAACGTTTTCATATGATCTTTGCTAAAACTGGAGACACGGATGCACCCATACCTACTCCTTCCATTTGTCCATAAAACTGGTCCTTAAAGGGAAAGAAAATCAATTTGATGGACACTCGCTAAATCTTCGATGAGGTTCTTCCAAAACTTCTCTGCACAGCTTTGCCATGGAGTTAGAACAAAATGGATCTCTTCTTTGTTTAGATGCCTTTATGAAAAAGAAATCATATGGCACATTAAGCCACAAAGTTTATATATATGCTAACCAAAATAGTGCTAATTCTGTAGCTACACCACATTTATACAAATATATATGTATATATATATATATATATTTGTGAAAGTGATACTTCAAGGACCTTAGCTAACGCATACTTTGAGGTCTTCGCATAGTTTAGGGACATCGTGTATAATTTGAGGACCTCTACAAATTATTTGCGTACTTTATCAAACAATATCACAACAGTACAGGTTTTTCAATATAATTGTTAAGCTGTGTCCACGAAATTCTAGATATTCTCACAAATTTAGCAGTTCGTTATTTAAAGTATTTATTAATAGCGGGAAAGTCTTAATTTCTAGCGAATTTTATGAAGCAATAAAACTGTTGAAATATTATTGCTATATTTGTCATTACATGGAGATATGTAGGTCAAGACAAACTACATAACCCTATATAATGAAAATATAAAAAATATTTCAGCTTACTTATTGTGTTGCAAAATTTAGTACAAGTTAAGGATCTATATAATTCTGCCCATTCGTTAGGAGAACATTTCAACCTATATATATTCAAAAATATAAAATTAAACAAACAGATGTTTACAAAGTCTGACAATCATGGAAATATCGATTTCTCCGTCCCACTGCCTTCGCTGTCCAAACTCAAAATATCGAGGCCGTGGCGATAATGGTGAGATCGATACGGCATGATGACGTTGCAGTGGTGTCCTGTTAGAATCCTCCCAGACTACCAATATTCGACGCCGATCTAGACACGATACTTTCCTAGCTCAGACGATTGCCATCGGTGACTTCAACGCGAAGTCATTCGCGTGTCACAGCAGGACCACGACCGCGAGAGGTCGTGCCCTATAGAACTACCTAGTCATACACGACTATAGCAGGAGCTACAGAACCGACTTTTTACCGACCCACCGGCCTCCCTGACGTACTAGACATTGCCATCCTAGGATCCATCCCGTTAATTGCTCAAATTTTCGCCGAAAAAGTATCTACCGCTCATAATCTGGTCACGCTGGATTTAGGGCCGAGACAAGGCAACGAGGGTACCTTCGCTAGGAGGTTCATTGACTGGGAGCGCTTCCGAGCAGAAATGCAAAGAAGCATCGCGCTATCAGTCATTGAAACAACTCAAGACCTGGAGGCGGCAGCCCTTACCCTAGAAACAGACATAAAAACGCACTGGCTTTAAGTACGACAGAGACAATAGTCCCCCGACTATCAAATCCCAGGGGCATACTGCCCGAGGCCATTAGACAATTAATACGGGACAGACGGCGACAAAAACGGATTGTCATCCGCACCCGTCTTCTCTGACATAGATATGACCTAAACGTACTAAACAGACGGGTGAAACCGGTCTTGAGTAAACTGACCCAGAAAAAATGGGCTAGACACTTGGAGTAGCTGGACCCACAAGACAACAGCCTCTGGAAGGTGCAGAAGGCCCTACGGTTACCCGCTCGTTGCAAAATTTTCCCTATCCAGGGCAGCAGGGGGTAGTTTACACGGACCAGAAGGCTGAGGTTTTTTGCGACAGCCTAGAACTGCAGTGTAGACTGCCCGACGAGGACGAGGAATTTGAGCGGGCGGTCGAACGCGCGGTCAGACGCATCAACAGAGAGCTAGACAATGACATTATGCAACCTGCCACCCCGGATGAACAAAAACAAATACGACGCTTACGTAACAGAAAAGCCCCCGGACCTGGCCTAATACATAACACTACACTAAAAAGAATACCACGCAAGGATATCGCGGCCCTACTAAACATAAACGCAATACTCACACTTAGATACTTTCTCACACGCTGGAAAACAGCAAACATCATACTCATACCCAAACCTAACAAAAACCACACCATCCCTTCCAACTACCGCCGCATTAGCCTACTCCCGGCTATGAGCAAAGTTGTAGAAAAAATTGTCTTATCCCCCTAAAAAACCATTTTGAAGAACTGCGAGTCATTCCCGATGAACAGTTCGCCCTCCGCACGGCCACTCCACAGAACTCCAAATTCTACGCTTGACAGAGCACATCACGGCGGCCTTCAACAGAAGACAGTTCACTGGAGCTGTCTTCTTAGATGTTGCAAAGGCCCTCGATACGGTTTGGCATGAAGGCTTACTGATGGATATGTTCACCAACCATACCCTTTACCAAACTAATCAAATCCTACCTCCATCACCGAAAATTCCGTATCCAAATCTAACAAACTTTTTCCACAACGCGACCCATGGAAGCAGGCATCCCCCATGGTACCGTCCTATCCCCACATCTTTACACAATATACAACAGCGACATACCACATCCTCTGAACACAAACACATACTTATACGCCGAGATGACTATAACAGCACAAGACATAAGACGCACGACTACACTTTTACAAACAACCAACTTGAAACCTGATGCAACAGGTGGAGTCAAAATTAACCCCGACAAAAGCTTAGCTATTCTTTTTACGAGACGCAGAATTCTCCGAGACATCAACCTTGACATACGCTATCCCATGAGCCTCCTGGACCGACAGACACGATACCTGGGCATGACGATGGACCAGCAACTCACGTGGAAACCGTACATCGTGGAGACGGTGGCGCGGGCGAGGATCATCAGGGCTAGGCTCTATCCCTTACTCAAGGGTGGCAATACCCTTAGTCTAAGGAATAAACGAACGCTTATCAAGATGGTACTTCAATCGCAGCTAATCTATGCCTCTGCGGCGTGGGGATACACGGCAAACTCACATAAAGTCACTCCAGGCTATGGAAAGCATAGCCTTACGCACGGCCACTGGCGATTCAAACTTTATGAATATGCATACCTTATTCAATATGGATTTTCTTTTCCAACAGTCTTTCGAACTAGAGAAACAATGGCCCGCAGAAGATCACATGGAATGTCCAAGAGGACAATACATCCTCAAAAGAGACGTTTTCTTGGAAAATATCGCCCAAAACGAATTCCACTTCAAATTTCCAATAAGGAAACTTAATTTTGAATGTATTCAAATTACTCCCATCACGGATGAATAAAGATTTCATAAAATTTGAAAAACACTGGCTCAGGCACAATTCCAAAAGAATAATGGATTCTATTATTTTTTTGAATTTCAAAATTCTATTTAGAAGAAGTGCGCTAACGAAAGTAGCCCCTAAGTTTTTCGAAAAATGTGAAACCTGTATAATATGCATAGAGTTTCAGATTCTCTACAAAAGATGTCGCTGGTCATAGAAACTAATTTTATTGACAATAAATAGAATTTAATAATATAATAATGTACTTATTATTTCATTTCCCCAAAATTAAATAAACAGTTATAAAATTTAATTATTAATATGCAATTAGATTTAATGATCGAATATAATTCATGATTGGTGGATTCAGTAAAGTGACTAAAGATTGGTATGCCTGTTTGTATTCACGGGAAGGAAGTGAAAAAGAAACTATGAAATTAGCTGTAAAAGTCACAATATCAACAGGTTATAATTTAGTTATGTTTGTTATGTTTACTTTAAATTCAACAATTAGAAAATAAATGTTAATAAGAATTGTAAATATCAATACAAGTTGTTAAAATGAATGGGAGAATGAGCGTCAAGATGCGCGAACTTGTTAATACAGGAGGCTGCCATTTTAAATGGTCAGGTTTAATCTTGATAACTTCAGGAATCGATAGAATAGGTTAAAATGATGTTCATTTGTGATATAAACTTATTTCCGAAAACGCATCGTTTCCGAGATAGAGGGCGTTGAAGTAGGAATTTTTTTCTCGTTTTTTCCTCATAACTTTTGAACCACTTATCCAATTTAAGTGAAATTCGGAACAACAAACACTCCTTATGATCTTACATAAGCTTCTTAAGTTTGAATTACCTACCCCTCTTAGAAGTGTATTTTGTATGCTACCCCCCTCTTACTTTATTTCAAAACTACAAAATGCTTATGTAAGATCATAAGGAGTGTTTGTGTTCCGAATTTCACTTAAATCGGATAAGTGGTTCAAAAGTTATGAGGGAAAAACGAAAACAAAATTCCTACTTCAACGCCCTCTTTCTCGGAAACGATGCATTTTAGGAAATAAGTTTATATCACAAATGAACATTATTTTAACCTGTTCTATCAATTCCTGAAGTTATCAAGATTAAACCTGAATCACCCTGTATATATTATGAAAATTAATATGTAACTGAAAATTTTAAAAGTACATATTTGTCCATATTTCATTTCAAATTTAATGTGTTTCTAAATAGAAATTTTTGAACGACCTGGTAAAATAACATTATCAATCCCCCTCGTATAAATGCTTTCAGAATGGCAGCCTCCTTGACCATGGGGTGGACACTCTCTATAAAATTTTGTTAACGAGTTTTAGTTTTACCACATGGCACCAGGGGTGCTGATATCAGTTTGTCCTTTTTTATTATTCCTTTTATTTTTGTTCTATTGTCTGACACATTCAAAATTTGAAATGTTTTTGTGTTCCGTTTGATTTTCAAGTACGAAAGTTATACGATCGAGTATTTTTTTAAGTTTTCTGTGCGATTTTAATGTTTTTTTCGATAGACATTAATATGTTTTTATTTAAAGGTAAGTATACTAAAAGTTACCATTTTTAATGTATATTAATAAATAATTTTAACTAGGTTATTTGAGAGGATAAGAACTCACCAATTCATCGATATCCTAATCCTGATAAAGATCGATATAATACTACTTGGATCTCTTTATGACTTCAAATTGAAATTGAGAGACATGGACCCTAAATGAGTATGCAAACTATCGCTTATGCCATAAGCATTTCTCAATCCGACATTGCTTGTAATAAATTATTGAAGCCAACAACACTTCCTTCAAAGAATTTACTAAACTACAGGTATGTATTGAATGTATTCTTAAATTGAAATCCATACAACATGCATTATATAACATGGTCCAGATTTATACATATTCTATTCATAAAGTTCTTTCGTCTAACATTGAGAAATGAGTAGAAGTTATTAACTTCTTAGGACTTACAATGCAGATTATTAATATTTTAACAAATTTTGAGTTTCTTAATAACCAATACAATTATTTTGTTACAGATGGTTCGACATCTATAATTGTCTTTTAGAATGGTAAGAGTACGTTAGGATCATATAATTACCATTAAACAAATAGTAGAAGAATTTAATAAACCAAGAAAGAAACCTATACTTGTTTGGCATTTATGGACACTGAATAAGCTTTTGAACATAGTACCGACAGGAAAAATATGAGGAAGTTTAGAAAAGAGAGATGTTGAACCGAAGCTGATAAGGTCGATTCACAGCAATAGTAAGAACTATGTGATTAGTAAAAATCTTAAATAGGTATAATATACAAATGCATTTTATTGCATCTAAAAATAAAATCAACTTATAATATTTTAGAAAATTTTGACAAAATTAGAACTATTCATTGTGCACATAATACTTAGAAAATATATGTATCTAAAGTGTAGTATTAGAATGTTTAAATAAATTTAATTTATAAACTATTGGTTAGAAACTTATACGTACTTGTAAATGTAAAGTTTTTTTTTGCATCAAAGTAATTCAGTTCATTTAATATTATACTAAAATGACAAAAAAATCTTTATCTAAGAATTTAGAATTTATAGAAAAAAGGAACTTAACATGCTCATAATTTGTTGTTATTCTTTGATGAAAAATTTTAAAAAATTACTCTTGTTGGGTTCACACACTTAACTTAAAAATATAATTAAGATTATGTAATTTTAATTTAATCTGTATTGTCAGTTATTATTGAATTACTTGTTTAAAGAAATTTATGAATTATCAATTTCTATTTTGTGCTGGTATTTGTAATTTTGGTGCAAAAAGATTTTTTGTCAGAAAGATTGTATATGACACTTAAAAAACTGACTCAAATATATGGATACACGATATTGAGTAAATATGTTTTACACAAACCCAAGAAAGAAGACTGAATGCAACGAGAGCCAATTACAACATCTAATACACCAACATAGCTGCAGCGGTAAGTTGCATTGTAACGGGTCTTGTTCGTAAATTTGTAGTTTTATTCTCAATAACTTGCAGTCCACAAACCTGAAAATACTTATTATCACAGTTTTCAAAATTGCAAATTCATTTTGACCATTTTCTTATGTCAGTATCAGTAAAAAGATTTCAAAACTTTTCGATAATACATTAAATAATTTATTTTAACATAACTAAGAAATTAAATTATTTACTTAAAAATAAATCTATTAACTGTTTTACAATATTTGTTTTATAAATGATTTCATTAAAATTGGAGACGTTTTAGAAATATATGTTACATAAAATCACATTATGTCAATTGTATCAGCATTACTTAAATTTTTTGGCGTGCTAAATTTGAAAAATAATATTCAGATGTTTTACACATAACTTTGAGGGCTCAAAAAATACAATTTATAGGAAAATTTACTAAAGACATTCTTAGATTTCAAAGTACCTATAGTATTTAAAATACCTGCGATAAGTATATAGAAAGATATAATTTAAATTGAAAAGTAAATATATTTCTTTCTATATACTCTCTGCAAGTATTTTAAACACTATAGGTACTTTGAAATCTAAGAACGTCTTTAGCAAATTTTCCTATATATTTATTTTCTTAGACTTCAAAGTTATATGTAAAACATGTGCGAATATTATTTTTCAAATTTAACATTTCTTAAGATATAAGTAATGTTATCGATACAATTGTCACTACAATTAAAATTTTAAATAAAAAAACCAAGGGGCTACCCCAGATTTATATCAAATTAGTTTTACCACATGTCAATAGAGGGCGCTAAACATGAAAACAAGATATGCTAGGGAGTGTCCCATCTATCTTAAGTATATTATCTAGGTCCTTGACTCTCATTCTCCCCTCCTCTATTTCTCTGGCTTGACCAGACTTAAAAATGTGACGGACATGCTTTCAAAATGGCAGCGCCCGTAGCGTCCTAGTGAAATGTGGATGCGCACTCGTCGAAGCTCATTCTCCCCTCCACTATTTCTCTAAGATAAACATATATCCTAGGAACAACACTGAACCAGAAGTATATTACAGTTTGTTATCTCTCTATCGCGCGCTGTTTTTCGCCTCGTGACCTGCCCGCTAAGGTTAACCCGAGATTCTATCCTGAAACCCCAGTGGCGGGCCGTCTAGAGCGTTAGTAAATTCCTATCGAAACTTTTATTACGCTGTGGGTTCAAAACTAAACGTTTTATGTAACTACTTGTTTTTTAGTTATGTATAGTCATCACTTAGTTGTGTTAAAGTTAATGTGCAACTGATAGGCATGAGCATGGATGATAATACATAAACAAAATAGAAGCATATTTGCTTTTCTAAAGGGTTCAAAAATAGAAGTTACAGTAGATATATTTAGTTACACTATAAATAGGATTTTTTTCTGTAGCCTCCATTGCGCCAAGAAATACTACTTGAAGAATGAAACCCTAGTAGTTCAAATATATTTAAGCAGATTTATCTCACATTACTTTTTTATTAGTTTTTTGGTTTTATAAGAGAGATAGTAGTAATTTAAGTAGGCACATAGGTGTGCAAAATATACATATATGTTATGTTTTGATTTTTAATTTTTACACTTGTTTAATTATACAATGAATTGGGAACTACACTTGAGCCTGAGCCCCCTGAGAACAAAAGTAGATAGTTTATATCAAAGAAAACATCATACTAGAAAGCAATTTTGTAAGGTACCTTGCAGTATATAACAAAAAAAATTTTGGTAAAACATACCCGACTTCTCCAAATTAAAAGCTTTTTATTTTTCGCTGTTCTAAAGTTTCTGTTTATACATTTAAGATTACAGTAAAGTTTTACTCTGTCAAACAGTTTTAGTATAACAGTATTTTGTTTTAAAATGTTCACATATGTATGTGAACATATTATTTTAAGACTCACTAAGAAGTAAATATGAATCTACTTTGTTATTATAAAGCATATCAAAATTTCAATTTGGATTTATTTCCCTTGAATTATTTAGTAAAACTGTTTGGCCCAGCAAAACAGCGTCAATATAAAGTTGTTTCTTCAAATAGTGGTATTCGTTTTATTTCACTTTAAAATAGTGATTTCCATATTATTTTTATGAAACAAAATCGTAAAAGGTACGCCTACGGCAAAATAAAAAAGTAAATAAAAACCCGTCGTTTGTTTCCGAATCGAGGTTGACCCTCAGAAAAAAATAAATTGAAATATTTCTAGCTATTGATTCATTCTCAAAATCAAATTGCATACCTAGTTGAAATTAATATTAGAGGAAAGCGCATTTAAGAATCAGATTCCAGTTAATGCTAGTATATTGTAAGGAATATTTAGTAAAACTCAACTGCAAGTAATAAATAATAGAGAAGTCGAAATATGTTGATCCGCTGATGATATTTCCGATAATATTGTTTTCATCTTGTTAACTCCATCCAAGAACGCACTGTGTGTAGCAGATTCATATGTTTTTCCAAACATAGCTATCTGTTTCACACAGTTTGGTTGTCGTGTGGTGCAATCTATCAGGCAAGATGCCCAAGTCCGTTTTAGCGAGTCTACTCGCCAGGAGGCACTCATGTATTGAAAATATCTATGTAATCAAACAATTTTCTAAACAAAACGTTTTCGAATTTTTCTAAAAAATAAAGTAATATTAGGTGTACATTTATTGATATTATTAAATGCCATAGTAATAGCTACAGCTTATTTCTCTTTTTTAGTTTATAAAGTTAATTTCAAATTTAGAAATATAAAATTTAGTCATACGTCCTACTTCATTTTTTTTTTTTTTTCGATACGGAATTATGGTTTTTGTGGTTTCACAACGGAAATAACCTGTAGCTACAATTTATTACTTATATGTTTGCCTCCAAAATGTTGTATCTCGTTTAATTATTTGCAAGTCTGTGAAAATATTATTGTTTTATTTTTCCTACAAAGTTGTAATTGCACCTATTAAGGGCTTTAATTGTAAAACGGTGCATTTAATAGAATACGTTTATTACAGCTATTAGTCATATTTCTTATGTACTACCACCATCCAAAGTTTGTAACATACTTTACGGGACACCCTGCATATTCATATAAAGGGTGTCCAAAAATGATGCATCAATATTCCGAGGGATTTTTTCAAATAACTTTTTTTGACTCTACTGATTTTTTTCTAATTTTATGCACATATCATTAGTTTTCCTTCGAGTCTACATTCTCAGTTTGTTGCATATCCTTCAACACCAAAAGGGCCTAAGCTGTCATTGGCCTTCAAAGAATAACTTAGAATTTTCTTACTTGAACCTCTATAAAACTGAATGGAACGTAATTAAAGATTGTCAAAAAAATCTTTAAAAATAGTCGTCTTGTTACATCATGTTAAAATTTGCCGTTTTCAAGAAAAATGACTTTAAACATTCACATAAGTTCAATGAATAACCGCTAACTGGAACTAATTTTCAAAATTAAATGTGCCTTGAAAACAAGAACGTGGATATAAAGCAATATTACTGATAAGTGTAAAAAATTGCTTATTTAAATATTAATTTGATACTAATATTCTTTGTAAACTTCATAATGACAATAAAATGAACATTTTGTGAAAGATAAAAGTGTATTTACTTTATTATGGAAAGAAAATATTTGCAAATATGTTGTACAATGCGTTTCAATAACTTTGATAACATTTTGATCAGCTGTAACTTTTCTGTCTTTAAAGATATCGGAATGAAACAAAAACCATATTATATAGTAGACTAGCAAGTTTTTTCTTATTTGAAAAAAAAAACAAAAGACCAATGATTTTGAGAGATTTTAACCTAACTTATATTTTTTAAATGGAACGCCCTGTATATTATTGGATATTTGGATTCTACTCAAAATTCCAAGCATCTTTTATAAAGCATATCCTATACCTATCTTCAACTGTTTCTGAGAAATAGTTTTACAAACATGTCAAATTATCATAAAAATTGCTCTACTTGTATGCCATTTTCCTCAACAGAACAAAATACTAAGGCTCGATTGTTACCAGCACGGCTCAAGGAATGCCGAACTTCAGCTTTAGCTCAGTGCAAAGTGTGTCATGAACAAGTAGAGCAATTTGTTTGATAATTGGACATGTTTGTAAAACTATTTCTCAGAAACAGTTGAAGATAGGTATAGATGTGCTTTGTAAAATATGCTTGGAATTTTGAGTAGAATCCAAATATCAATATACAGGGCGTTCCATTTAAAAAAATATAAGTTAGGTTAAGATCTCTCAAAATCATTGGTCTTGTTTTTTTTTCTAATAAGAAAAAACTTGGTACTCCACTATGTAATATGGTTTTTGTTTCATTCCGATAACTTTAAAAACAGAAAAGTTACAGCTGATCAAAATGTTATCAAAGTTATTGAAACGCACTGTACAACTCAAGATTTTTTATTTCACAAATTCCTTTCACTTTTTCATAAAACCTTCATGCGTGTTTAGAAGTCATGCCCTAGAAAACAGTATGGATCTTATGTTTTATGAAAATATGACTACTTTAATTTTCACCAGTCACCAGCGGTTTCAGTCCGTTTTAAGTGGCTTGTAAAATAATGCACATGGTTTCGGATAGAAATGCAAAAAATGAGGGGGTTATATACAAATAAAAATAAGACAATTTATGTCATCTTTTGTTTTTAAATAAATATCAAATTTTGACACTTTTTCCAAAAAAAAAAAATATATATATATATATCATGCTTTCAAATTTGGTATAAGGAAGTTTTTGGGGTTGAGGTCAGTGTTGTTTAGTTTTGGATCAGCTACTAGAGCGACATTTTACAACAACTTTTTTAAATTAGATTTTTATAGCAAAGTACATCGTATATACAAGGTGATTCTAAAAGTAGTACCATAAATTTAACTGTTATCTAGACCCCAAAATAAGACAAAAAGTTTATATAAACATGTATTATAAAACACTTTCGATATACAGAATGTAAATGGTTAATTTCTAATGACCGTTTTTAATTACTATTCTCCCAAACACGTAGAGATAAATTAATGAAATTTGGCACAATCCCTCACTTTTTGTTCTTTTTGAAAATCTATAAAGAAATGTCCACTGCAGGTAAAAGAAAACAAGGGTAGTGCTTCAAAAATACCCAAACCTTTTTCTGTATATTTTTCTAATTTCACAGCAAAATTTAAAATTAAAGATTTTAAAAAAGGTACAAATTTTACAATAATACTTATATGTAAAGAAATATCAAAATTGTTTCTATTTCTATTTTTTTCTTTCTGTTACCAATATTGATTTCAGCAAGAGTACCTTTTTATACCTTTAGTGGTAGGAATACCCAATTAAACAGGAAAAAAGTACCTTTTTATGTAAAAATTCTTAAGTTTTAATTTTGCTATAAAATTATTAAAAAAAATATATATAAACAAAAAAGTTTGGATATTTATTAAGCACTACCCTCCTTGATTTACACGCTCCTGAAAAATGTGTTCATTTCTTTTTAGAATTTCAAGCAGAGCATAAAATTGTGAGATTGTGCCCAATTTCATTAATTTATTTCGCTTAGAAAATATTAATTAAAAACTGTCATCAGGACACCTTTTACATCCTGTATGTTGAAAACAAAACGTTTTAGGATACATGTTTCTATAGACTTTTTGTCTTATTTTGGAGTCTAGAAAATGCAGTTAAATTTATGGTACTACTTTTAGAATCATCTTGTATACAGGCTGTATCACATAAGAGGGCCACTCCCATGTATCTCGCTTAATATGCGAGACCCGTCAAAAATCTTTAATTGTTTTTTGGAGGCCTTTATGCTCGTAAAAACAAATTTGAGATCCATGGCCAACTTTATGAGTAAAAACAAAAAAACCTGTAAAGTGCCCAAACTTTAAGGCTGTCTAACTTTTTTATTTTAAGAGATAGAGAAAACTTATTGGTAATAAATTTTTATTGCAAAATTGATACCTTTCACCTGATATAAACAGATTTATGAAATATCCTATGTGGTTCGCTGCGCCCTCTGAGCAGATAAAATTTTTTTTTATTGAAGCAGGCTATGGACACAAAAAATGGCCTGCTTTTTCGTCTTTCATGCAATATACTACATGTTGCCCTTATCCTTTGTATTTATTACATTTTTTTAAATTTTAGTTTAAAAAAATGTACCTAAATATTTTCGTGTTGCTCAAGATAATGTAGAACCAACCAAAGACGCCAATTGCAAAAAAATAATAAACAGAATGTACTTTTTTTATGCAAAATAAAGATTTTCTTATAATATTGTTTTATTACATTGTCTGTGTCAAAATAATTTTAAAGACCCAATTGCTTCTAATGTGAAAACACTGAAAACCAATAAAATAATATTACAAGAAAATCTGTATTTTGCATAAAAAGTACATTCTGTTTATTATTTTTTTGCAATTGGCGTCTTTAAAACAGGTTCTACATTATCTTGAGCAACACGAAAATATTTAGGTACATTTTTTTTAACTAAAATTTAAAAAAATGTAATAAATACAAAGGATAAGGGCAACATGTAGTATATTGCATGAAAGACGAAAAAGCAGGCAATTTTTTGTGGCCATAGCCACTTCAATAAAAAAAAAAATTAACCGCCTAGAGGGCGCAGCGAACCACATACAATATTTCAATGTTTATATCAGGTGGAAGGTATCAATTTTGCAATAAAAATTTATTACCAATAAGTTTTCTCTCTCTTAAAATAAAAAAGTTAGACAGTCTGAAAGTTTGGGCACTTTACAGGTTTTTTTGTTATTACTCATAAAGTTGGCCATGGATCTCAAATTTGTTTTTACGAGCGTAAAGGCCTCCAAAAATGCAATAAAAAACAATTAAAGATTTTTGACGTGTCTCGCATATTCAGCGAGATACATGAGAGTGGCCCTCTTATGTGATACAGCCTGTATATAATGTCTAATTTAATTTTACCTAAAAGGGTATTCCTGTTAAACTAGTTTTTGAGAAAAATGCAACTGACTGTCCCACACAACCAGCTTCTATTTACAGGGAGTTCGGAAATGAATAGACGATACTTCAAGAGTTACTTCCTCAGATGAGAATAAACTGCTGTAGATTAAGTTACCTTGGTACAATTTTCCTTTCTTAAGTCATAAATCTTCCAAAAAAGTTCTTATATAATTTCTTTGAAGGTTCATAGTTTTTTAAAGAAACAAAATTGTACCAAAGTAACCTGATCTACATCGGGTTATTTTCATCCAAGATGACCTTTGAAGTATCATGAGAACCGGTAAGTTCCTTTTTAATAAAGCAAAAAAAATTGAGTTTAAAACATCATGTCATAAAATGTAACTCCTTAGCTAGTAAGTTCTACTAGATGGTCAAGACTAACACTGACTTAATTATTAGCCTGAGAAACTTGTCTGCTATATATATATATTTTTTTTTTTTGAAAAAGCTAATAAAAAAATACATGTTTTACAATATCAGATTACGTAAATATATTATTCTGTCTGCTTATTCTCTTTATCTCATTATTTATCCACGCTTTTACATGAATCGGTTTTCTTTCTCTTAAAATAGGTTCACAGGCTATTGCCGATATACATTCGTTGATAGATGGCAGTGTTCGATTGGTCAAAAAGGAAGACAACTGCCTTTTTACAGCAGATTTTTCATCTGTGGTCCATGTTTTTCTGGCTGAAATAAAAACAATTTTATCAATTTTAGATGGACAATAGAGGGCTTGATTCAATGATAATGTAAAATAAATAATTAGGGCAAGAGGCAAATCAATAGTTAATATACAAAAAAAAATAATAAATAAAACAGTGGGTGTTCAAATTTAAAATATTTTCTTATTTAAACACCTGCTCTTGAATCTTTCATCTTTGAAATAAAGAGCAAAAAAAATATATCCCTGATTATATTCCAAATAAACGCTGATATTTAAATGAAATTTTGTGAGCACAATACATGAACAAAATTCGATGTGAAAATATTAAGCCTCACACTTGTCTGCTAGCATCAACTTTGAACCCACCATTCTGATTTTCCTTAATAATTATGGCATGCCATTGAGGAAAAGTTTTTAATACTGTATTCAAAATTGCAAAATTTTAATTATTCTTGCCTCTTAATACACTTTTCGGAAATATTCTCATTTTATTTTTAAATTATATACATTAAATATCGTTTCAATATCTTCATAATATGTTGGGAATATGTTAAATTATAATTTTTTTTGAAAAACGTTTAACATCCTGTATTTCAAGAATGAGAGTATCAAACATAGATATTTATACATAAAGGAAAAAATAAAATAACAATTAGTTGTTGAAAAATTATCCACCGTTAAATTTTATCCCCTGCCTGAAGTGATTATGAATATATCTTGAAAATGTAAAATAGCATAAAATTTAGTGTATCTATTGAAAAAAAAAGTTGTTACCAGAAGTGGACGTTTCTACAACTCCTTGCCTTTTCTTTTGTATCTGATTACTAATCCATGTTTTAACTTGAGGAACAGTACGACGTGATGATGTGAGCTTAATGAATTTATAACATTTTTCTGAAGTTGGAATACATTCATTTGTAATACAATTTTTAAAATACATTAATGTGTCATTCTTCTCTGGAGTTGACCATGATTTGCGTTTTACATATCCAATTGGAGACACTGTAACAAAAATTTGTATTCCTTATCTTACACATGTATTTTCTATCAACTAAATTAAATTTGTTAGTGCTGGTTAAAGAAGGAATTGAAGAAAAATTAGTTAGGGTGTCTACGGATTTTAAAAGTACGGAGTGTGTCAATTCCTGTGTGTGCCAAACAAACACAGATGATAGAAAAAGTAATTTTGAGCAAAAAAGTTCATATCGACACAATTTTATTACTAGTATCTCCAAAATGCTTTGAAATAAATTGCATAAAATTTGATCAGTATATTTCAAAGCATTTTCGAGATATTGTAATAAAATTGGCCCCTTTAAAGCGGAGTAGGGTCACGCGTTTTTGGGCACATCAATATGAACTTTTTTGCTCAAAATTACTTTATCTATCATATGTGTTTGTTTGGCACACTGGAAATGAAACACTCTGTATATTTCCCCTAACTTTATTCGACTTATTTGTAAAATTCCTTTTTCGTAGGATACCCCAAATTTCCTCATCCAAATTATAGGCACATTGGTAATAACAAAAAATTTACCTGAACGTTGCTTCTTCTTTTTCGCAAATTTGTTGTCAATATTATTATCCAAACTTCCATGAGATGTGGAGCTATTATTAATTTCTGTTGAATTATCCAAAGTGGCACTACTCTCGGTAGATAATAAAGAATTTCCATGAGTATTTTGAGAATTTTCCAATATGGAGCTATAGTCAGAAGATAATGAGGAGTTTGTAATGTAATTTTTGTAAATTCCACTAGCTCTTTCTAGAATCCGTGGCATTGTACTTAATTCTATACTAGGATCAATAGTCTGGTAAATATTTTTATGAATAGACACAGAATGTCCCAGATGGTTTGCCAGATGTGTTACATTTGGACCATCTCCAGTTATATTTTCATTTTTATTTATCGTAGCAATATGCTTTCTCAACTTTGTGCCCCGAATTACATCATGACGTTTTATGCCACTTTCTTTTGAAAATTTTCTCATAAGTTCGCATGCTTGTAGGTATTTATATCTTTTCCCTTGCCCCGGTATACCAAATACAAATGGGTTATCTTTAGGGACGCCCACTTGTTTCCGATATCTAATAACAAATGTTAAACACTTAAACGAAAGAGAATCAATTAGTACTTGTACAGTTCGTCCCAGTTTTCCTCTGATTTCCACTCTTACATACTGTGAAGCCACTTTAGGGTCTGTAATAATTGAAGAAACGTCGTTTCCTGTTATGTTACTCCCAGATTGATAATTTTTAAAGTCAGCCAATTGCATTCTTTCGATCTCACCGGCTCTACGACGGTTAAAGCTTTGCAAATATATTAATGAATAACTGGCTAGAAGTTTCCAAAGCCGATATGAAAAATGTTTTTTAACTTTTATATACGTTTCTTTTTGTTTTCTTATTATATAGTTATTAAACTCGCAAATTTCTTTGGTTGTTGGTAAAGATAACATTTTTTGTCTTTTAATTTCAGTTTGGTTTTCTGTTGCTGCATTACCAATCGAAATGCCATAATCTTCCTGCAACAGTTTCAAAAAATTTTCACATTTGGTTTTCTTTTCAAAATCCTCATTTTTTATGCATTCGCTAATATATACGTTGCAACATTTCTTTAAAATTGTACCCATATTTAAGGCAGTGGTGGGTGCCATATACTTTCCAGTTTCATTATCAAATTTAGCCAAAATGTTAACAGCTGCTAATACAGAATCAAAATATTTAGGTTCCAAAGTACTGGCCAAGTCTACAATATTGGAATCGTTTTCTTTTAGGATTAGCATAAGCTTACCAAGACACCGCAAATGTGTTCGTATTAATGAATATTGATGTTGGTAGCGCAATTTCAAACACATTTTATTCGCATATATAATTGCAAGTTCATCATAAGCTATTTCTCTAACAGCCGGAGTTTCTCTTAAAACAGGAAATACCTTTTCTCTTAAAACAAGGTTTGCTTTAGAATGTATGCGGCCACGTACTACTCTACCCAATACTAAAATATTTCTGTCTCCTTTTACATAATCCTTGGAGCAATGACGAAAATGTAGTCTTATTGTTAATTTAGAGTAAAAACCTTTACAAGCAGGACATACAACATAATGCTCCGGTGTCCTATTATTTTCTTGTAGAGGTCTTCTTAACACCTTTAGTTCACCTTTATTATACAGGCTACTGGTATTGTACAGGAAATCACCATTTTTTCTGATTGTGTCCAATATTTCTCTTCTTTCCTTACAACCTATATACAAAACATCTATATATACAAGGTGGGCCATTTTAATCAGTACAGTCGAATATCTCGAGTTTCGTGAGTGTTACGAAAAAATGACTCAGACAGAAGTTGCTCAAAAAACTGGGGGCCAACTAGCTGTGCATTCAGATCTGACTTTGACATTGATTTTGAAGGTCATTTGAAGGTCAAAATCAAATTTTTAAATAGAAACCCATATTTTTGAAACCGGATTCGAAAAAAGCAAGAAATTTTACGTCTGAAGCCACTTTAAAAAAAATTTTGCTTGTTACTTTCAGATCGTAATTACAAGGTAAAATACCGGGAAGGCTGCAGTCAATCCTGTAGCTACGTAACTAGAAATCGCATTTAGGCTAACTTCCCATAATCTAAGCCAGGTAGTTAACTGGATAACATCATTCTGGATCATGTTCAAAGCCCAATTGGAAAATTCAATCCGCATTTGAAGAGGTGTCTAATTATTGTTTCGAATTAAGGTATGTAGTTGTAAGGAAGGTTACGTTCAGGATATGGAGTTATCCAGTTAACTACCTGGCTTAGATTATGGGAAGTTAGCCTAAATGCGATTTCAAGTTACGTAGCTACAGGATTGACTGCAGCCTTCCCGGTATTTCAACTTGTAATTACGATCTAAAAGTAACAAGCAAAATTTTTTTTAAAGTGGCTTCAGACGTAAGATTTCTTGCTCTTTTCGAATCCGGTTTCAAAAATATGGGTTTCTATTTAAAAATTTGATTTTGACCTTCAAATGACCTTCAAAATCAATGTCAAAGTCAGATCTGAATGCACAGCTAGTTGGCCCCCAGTTTTTTGAGCAACTTTTGTCTGAGTCATTTTTTCGTAACACTCACGAAACTCGAGATATTCGACTGTACTGATTAAAATGGCCCACCTTGTATATATGTACATACATACATATTGCAGCAGACAATATCATACAATGTTGTCCAACAGAAAAGAAAAATTTTTCATTTTACAAAATCAATATACTGCTTTTCATTTGGAGTGATTGACACATCTCAAGAAATTTATAATTAGAAAATTACAAGAGTATGGCACTCGAGTACACTGTACATAGGATGTTATCACCAAAGAGATTGATATACAGGGTGTCCCAAAATAAAAGGCCATACCATTAACCACATATTCTTCGAACAAAAATAATGCGACTTTCCTTTTGCCATTTTTTATTTGGGCGCCTCTGTTTCAATATACAGGGTGTTAAAGTTACATTTTAAAAAACTGTTTTTGTTAATAATCCCATTGTTTTGTAAAATACACACTTGAAATTTTGCACGTACTGCTATCTTATTGAAGGGTGAATGGAGGTAACTGAGAGATGCAGTACCCTTTATCCCCTCCAATTATTTCTAAGTATGCCTATGCAGCTTTTTCTTGAAATATCAAACATAGAATTTTCTTCTGATCATTTTACCTCTTTTGTAATTTTTTGTTTAAATGCTTACGGCAATTTGTAGTGCCCATAAATCTATCATTCACTACCATTTTCAAGTGAAACTGAAATTTTGTGGATATACCTGTTATTACAATACTTTGGCAACTTAGCAAATCGCAATACTTACTGAATGAATATTTGCTAATTAAAACAAAAAGAGAATATCTCTCAAAAGATAAGGTTTTCGCTACTTAAAAGGGCACGTACATGTGTTAATGAGGAGGGTGGGCAAGTAGAGCATTTGTTAAATTAGTAGTAATTAATTAATTATTTTAATGTTATTTAGATAAAAAGTTATTATGTTGATCGTTCATTGTTACTATTACTAAACAAGACTAATATTTTTTGGTTGATAAGAGAACTGTATTACAGATTTAATGCCATATTATTTTTTCAATTTATAAGTATTCCTCATTTTATAAAATTTAAAATTATCCATTCTGTTTTAATTAGCAATTATTCATTCAGTAAGTATTATGATTTGCTAAGTTGCCAAGGTATTGTAATAATAGGTATATCCACAAAATTTCAGTTTCACTTGAAAATGATAGTGAATGATAGATTTATGGGCACTATAAATTGCCGTTTTTCCTCAAAACGGGGCATTTAAACAAAAAATTACAAAAGAGATAAAATGATCAGAAGAAAATTCTACATTTGATACTTCAAGAAAAAGCTGCATAGGCATACTTAGAAATAATTGGAGGGGATAAAGGGTACTGCATCTCTCAGTTACCTCCATTCACCCTTCAATAAGATAACAGTACGTGCAAAATTTCAAGTGTGTATTTTACAAAACAATGGGATTATTAACAAAAACAGTTTTTTAAAATGTAACTTTAACACCCTGTATATTAAAACAGGGGCGCCCAAATAATATGTGGTTAACGGTATGGCCTTCTATTTTGGGACACCCTGTATACATGGATTTGCAAATTGATAGTTTTCAAGATCAAAACAATTTCAGACTTCCTAAAATCTGCTGAAAATGCTTAATGAAAAATGAATTCGAGCTAATCCAATTAAAGATAAAAATCTACTTAAGAATATAAATATGTGTACACACATCTTACTAATTTTTAAAGAGTTCTGCGGAGGTCAGAACGTTTATAATGCTGCAAACAATTTTCTCAGTATGCATTAATTGACATGTAAAATTCAAGAACTTTATAATTAAACAGAACAGGTGAAAGTATACTTTGTTATTCTAAATGACATAAAATATATTTTTTCTAATTTTTGTTTTAGGCTGCTTGTAAAGAAAACCATATATTTAGTGAAAATTGCATATAAAAACAGCGTACTTAATTAGACATATCAGTAGGCTAGATTTATAATGAGTTTATATAGAAAAGTACCATTATTTTTCCTGTATTTACCTTTTCCTGAATTTTCTCTGGCAAAATCTCAGACACCCTGTATACACAATGTATATTTCTATGGACCACAGTGCTTAATAAAATTATATACTTAACAGAAATTGATAATACATAAATAAAGAAGGTAGCTACCTTTTGGTAACGCTAAAAATTTCTTAACTTCTTGTACATCACTGTGCAGAGTTTGAAGATGTCTTGGCAGTTTGGAATATTCTTTTTGGCAATAAATGCAAAAATATTTCTTTGTTGTAATTTTTGAGATAGGTACATGGGATATTTGTGGGTTGGCATTGCCTAAATTCATCTCAGGTGCTGTTACAATTTGCTCCTGTTTCTTCATTGAATTATCTGAAAAGTGAGATATATAACAAAATGAAAGTTACAGTTCTAAATAGTAGAACGTTGCTATTAAATTAATGCAACAAAGATCTATAACATTTTTTTTCAAAAACTCAAAATTAATATATTTTTTTACAAATTTCTTCAAATTTTTTGTGGGACTATCTATTTTTTCTAATTTTTTACACTTATCACTAGTGTTCCTTTGTATCTACGTTCTTGTGTTCAAGGCATGCTTTGTTAATTTTGAAAACGAGTTTGAGTCGGTGGTATGTATGTATCATAATTTATAAAAAAGTTTAAACAAAAATTTTGAAGTCATTATTTGAAGGCCGAGGACAGTTTAGCCCTTTGGCGTTTGTAGATATGCCTCAAATTAAGAACGTGGGCACAAAGGAACACTGCTCATACATCTACAAAATTAACAGTTATTAAAAAAAATTCTTATAAATTTTTTTAACATTTTGTAATTCTACTAATTTTGAGTTTTTGAAAGAATGTTATGCGATTTTGTGGCATTAATTTTTTGTGTAAAATCACTCCCTGGAATAAAAGCGCATCATTCAATTAATTAGTTCTGTAGACTCAAAAAGTTACTATTTAATTTTCTGCCCTTTAATATCTATTCGAGTCGTACTCCCATGGAATCTTGCCTTCTGCTGCCCTCACCCCCCTTACACGCTAAATGCTGGAAATGAGTCACTGTCTACTATTTTGGAATTCAGGTATAGGTAGAATAGTTGTGTGAAAATTTTATTTTACTCTCAACACTTACTAACAGCCTTAATTTTTAGTTGTCAGCTATAAGTATGTTGTACTTTTTTAGATGTAATTGTAAAAAAAAATTAAGTAAAATTATTGTGTTATAAAATATTGTATCTAACAATCCATACAAACTGTATATTTTTTAAACATGCTTACCATTATTTAAAGAGTCGTCTAAATCTGAAAAATCCGACAAAGGGATACAATCCTTATCACGGATACTGTCATCATCATCATCACTTGATAATTCATGCATCTTATTTAATATATCAGGTACATTTTTAATACACTGTTCACTACTAACATCATTTTCTTTGGATGTTGATTGTTGTTGTTTGTGCATCTTATTTAATATATCAGGTATATCTTCAACACACCGTTTTTTACCAACAATCTTCTTTCTTGATGTCAATTGTTTTTGTTCCACTTGGTCCATATCAATATTCGGTATTACTAAAAAAGGTATGAAATATAAAATTCAAAACCCTTACAATATTATGAATTATCTAAAAAAAAAATGTGAAATATTGGCCCACTACACCCCGCTCTACAGTACCTAAATAAATACCTTTCTGAAAATCATATTGTATAACAAAATACAATACCTAAATAACACTTTAATGTAGATTTGCACATATTACCAAATTGATTGCCAACACAAACTATTATTATTAAGAAATATTCTACAAGGATGCATTGTGATGTAGGTATCAGATATTTGTAATAAAATCAGTCCCCATTTACTTGATTATAATGTTTTTTGAGGAAGTATTTAAGGCTACTCAAAGTTATATGTAGCTTGGTTAGGTAGAATAACTGTAGATTTCCTACTCCTAATACATTTGATTTTGTTATGTAACTTATATAAAAAAATAAATTAAAATAAAACGATTGTGTTATAAAATATTGTATGGAAATTATATTTTTTATACATTCTTACCATTATTTACAGAATCTACCGATTCTGAAGAATCTGACGAAGGTATGTAATCCTTGTCACGAACACTGTCATCGCCATCACTAAATTCGTGCATCTTATTTAATGTATCCGATATATCTTCAACACACTGTTTTTTACCAACAACATCATTCTCTTTTGATGTCGATCGTTTCTGTTCTATTTGGTAAATGTCCGTTTCAATATTCGGTATTACTAAAAAAAGTATGATATACAAAATACTTACACCTTAATAAAAAAAGAAATTAAAAAGTAAACTCGTGCCACACAGGTTAGTCAGAAGTTGGTTACAGTAAGATATTTTTGCTTATAAAACAGAATCACAACCGACTTAGAAACTCTAGCCAATATTCTCAGTGTTTTAGTAAAAGTTTATCCTTTGTCGTCCTTATTTTACCTTTACGTTTATTTCTATAAACAATATGATACTGAAACCAACTGCTCCTTGTGGTACCGGGGTATTATTCAACTTTTTTAAAGGGACAAACACCCAAATAAATACCTATATGAATATCATATTTTATAATAAAATATAATACTTTCATGTAGAATTACACTATAAAACTTCCATAAATTTCCAAACTGATTGCTAATCATGTAAACTATTATTTATTTTTAAAAATATTCTAAAACTAGATAATTGTTATAAAATCAATCCTCCTTTATTTTATTTTACTCATGTTTTTTGATAAAGTATAAAAGTTAAGCTACTCAAAATATTTGTATTTTGGCTAGGTAGAACACCTAGTCCCAGCTATGTTTGCTTTTTTACATGTCATTTCTAAAAAGTTAAAATAAAACAATTCTGCTATAAAATGTAAGTAAGTAGGTACCTATATGATAACTACATTTTTTTCTTGCTTACTTACCATTATTTAAAGTCTCTATCAATTCTGAAGAATCTGACGTAGACATATAAACTTTGTCATTGATACTGTCATCTTCATCAGTATATAATTCGTGCATATTATTTAATTTATCAGGTACATCTTCAATGCACCGTTTTTTGTCAACCTCATTTTCTTTTAATGTCAATTGCTTTTGTTCTTGGTAAATGTCCGGATCAATATTTTGTATTACTAAAAAAAGGTATTAGATAAAATACTAAAACACCTTAATAAAGTAACTAAATAAAAAGATAATTCTTGCACCACAGGTTAGTCAGAAGCTACCTATAACACTTTAATGTATAATTACACTACAAAAAAATTTCCAAACCAACTACCAGTCATGTCACTATTATTTTTTTTAAATATTCTGAAAGATATATTCCAGATATTTATTATAAATTTAAATCCCCATTACTTTGTTATTTCTAAGTATACACGGTGTTAAAGATAAGTTTGACTAAACTTCACCAACATGTTCTATCAATGAAAATAATTGGAGTTTGTTATATACAAATTTATGATTTAACGCTTAATAAGGAAGTTACAGGGTGTTATCTTTGTTTTGACAACTTACTTTTGAAAATTGTAAATGTTTATGATAATAAATAGTTAAAAGTGTCACACTTCATTTGTAGTTTTATTGTTGTAATTAATGTGTTTATTGTGTATTGTTATAAATTGCTAATAATGTTAAGCATACTGTTTCAAGACCTGTCAATGCTATGAAGAGAGAGAAAATTACTATACTAAATACTTTCTTGTGAAAATTTATTGAAAATTTAAAAATATCTCGAAATTTAAAAAATTTCAGAGGCATACTTTTTTTTCCTAAAAAATATACATTGCCCACCCACTGGTTACTATGCCAATGAAATATATTTTAAATTCATGAGTGCATAGACAAATAGTTCATGTTGAAAAATTATCAGCTCCCAAATATATATTGTCTAAAATAATTTCCTATATTTAAGTTATGGATAAAAAAAGAAAAACAATTATAAACTTGTACCCTGTAACTTCCTTCTGAAAGCATAGGCATACTAAAAAAAAACTGAGGGGTCCATGGGTACTGCAACCCCTCTCTCCTCCGTTTGTGCTTTGATATATACCAAAATTACACAGAAAGTGTGCCAACTCAAGATCAAAATATGTGCCAAACTTTAAATAAATATCTAAATTTACTGGAGTTATCAATGAAAAACGTTTTCAAAATTTTAACTTTAAGACCTGGTATTTTGAAAATGAGACTCCGAAATGAAAAGTGACATAAGAAGAGTCCCATTATTTTAGTTCAACAAATTAGTGGTTAACGGCTACTAACACCCTGTATAACAAACATTAATTATTTTCATCGGTGAAGTTTGACCAAGCTTATCTTTAACGCCTTGTATAAATAAATAACAATTAAACAGGTTGACTTGAACCTTTTTAGGATAACTAAGCAACATATGACATGTTTCTGTTTTAAATGTCTGCTACAGTTTTTCATCACCAACATTTTTTGTCTCACAAGAGTCATGTCACCTAGACATCCTGTATATTCTTTTAAATCGCCCAATAAAAATTTTTCAAATGAGTCACTCTACATAAAGTTTATATGGCAAAATAATATTTTTCAAAAATCTATCGTTTTCTAAAGTTTGTCAATTTTAAACTGAAACATGCTAAAATTAAACTTAAAATTTCATATACTGTATTTCATATACCTAACTTTTTTTGTCTACAGGTCTTTGGTATGTTAATATGCAATTTTAAATAGTACTGCCAAGATTACTTTCAACTTTTAACTAGTTCTTATTTTCCACTCACCAATAGAGATTTAATAACATTTTTATTCAGAACTTCCAGTACTAGAGAAACTATTTTGACATAGTGCCATTATTATTGTAATTATTTAAGCTTTGTGGTTGTTGACTACTCCACATATAAGTACCTATTATACCAATTACTTCAGGTTACATTAGAAATTTTTATTTTGGTCACGGTTGGATCAGTAACTACGTAAAATATGTACCTAAGATCTACCAAATTTAACAAAATACTTATATCAGTTTCTAAAAGCGTATATTTTAAATGACTTAATTTTAGCCTCCTCCACTTTTGTGAACATTCTCTATAATTTTTTGTATCTATTAGCTTCAAAAACCTCAAATGAATCTAGGTACCTACCTATTTATCTTTAACATTTTAATTTGTTTTCTAAACTTAAAAATAAAGTTAATAGAACATAAATAATCACATTCTTTACAAGAATCAAATAAAAAATGAAAGAATATTTCAGTGCCTATTTTATTATCAAATACCACGTAGATATGTTATAACGACAGGCTGTCCAGCGTAACTCTCTCACTCGATTTGTGGTTTTAATGTCATAAGTTACAAAAAAATGTCAAAAAAAATGTGTTATTTTTATAGCTGATTCAACGTGCCTTAAAAAAAAACCAACAGAACATCGAATTAAAACAATTATTTACCGAAGTTCAATTTTTTTAAATGCATACATTTTCTTTTATATCTCAGCAACCACTAGGACAAATATATAAGTATATCATATGGATGTAATCAGAATTGTATGCTTTTTCAGAATTTAAAAAATACATAGTGTTGCAATTAAAAAAAATTGAACTTCGTTATATAATTGTTTTAATTCGGTGTTCTATTGTTTTTTTTTAAAGCACGTTGAATCATCTATAAAAATGACACAATTTTTGTATTTGACATTTTTTGTAACTATGACATTAAAGCCACAAATCGAGTGAGAGCGTTACGCTGGACACCCGGTACATATACAATTGAACAAATGGATACTTTCTACAGAAGTCAAAGTCTACACCTACTAAGATTATATCGATTATCCAAAATAAAACTATGCAAAAATTATTCTGTGAGCTTAATAATACTTAACTTACCAATATAAGGAATCTTGCTGTTCATAGAATAAGCCACTAATTGGCATGCTTCTTTACTGCTAACACATATTAATTTAGCTTTGAACCAACTATTTTTCCATTTAGCACATAAATTATTATTTCTCTTCCTAACATTCGTTATTGTAGTACAATAGTAAAACCCATCATCAAAGAGAACTATACAAAAACCACAAGCCATTGTAGTTTCTAAAAAAAAAAATAGATAAAAAGTAGGTAGTGTACAAGTGATATTTTATCTCACAGTTAAAAAACTGCTATATTAAAACTCTGTCAAACGAAGAATCACGAACACTAAAATTATATCTAGACTAGAGATAATAGAAATAAAGGAAAACGTATTTAACTTCAAGAGGTATACTTACTTAACAATTATCACTTGTACTTGTATTACAATTTAACAGCATTAGTATTACCAGAGACAACCCTTCTGGTATTACTGCGCATTATTTGTTAGCACAAATACCAAAGGCTCTTTTTTGTATCAAATACGTCAACCACCAAGGCGGGAAATCGGGAATTTCGGCCAATGATCTGTGGCGAGTCGGCGAGAATCTATAGAAAATAGCGGGAATCACAGCGATCACAGCACTCACACACAGTACAGCTGTGTTGCCAGATTAGTCATAAATTGAAAGTATGAAATCCGTAGGTAGAAAAAAACAAATCCATAGATTTGTAAAAACAGGTTTCATTTTATTTAAATATATGAATATAGTTAAATAATAGAATATAATGTCTAACAAAAATGTAGGTAGATATATAAAACTTAAACGTTAATGCTATTTTTGCTTAAGCAGGTAGTACATACCTACCTATATAAATAACAAAATAAATGTATCCATTTCAAGTACGCAACATACAATTTCTATGTTTTGTTTTATTAAATTAATTTGTAAAAATAATTTTATCACAAAGCATTTCAATTGGGCACGATTTTAAAAAAAGTATATGTTTGTACAAATTACTCGTCTGAATATTACATATGTTAAAATGTTATATGAATGAATATTACATATGTTAAAAATCCATAACTTTGTAAATCAGAATAGAAAATCTTAGATACACAGATTAATCCGTAGATCTGACAACACTGCCATTGGGCATTAGACAACGGATGGCTAATAACTAGAGCACCACAGATTTACAATCACACTCTCATTTGGCGGGAAAATGAAAGAATAAGAGATGAGAAAAATAATATATTAGACATATACGATCAACATCAAAGTGTGCACCATAATGATAATGAATTTACAAATAAATAAATAAGATTTCAATATTTTGAATGTTCTATTTCTTGTTGTTAATATAGCTAGCAAGTCTTTATATAACTCGCGACAAAAATTCAGACGACTTACGTCATACGAACAAATGAATAATCTATTATATTTTCATCAAAATATTTAAGAAACTGCAACTGATAGTAGTAAAATTATATACTACACTAAAAGTTTACATTATATATTGCACTAAATTGCAAAAACTGATTGTTTTTAACGCGACCAAATATCGAAATTTACGTTGACAATAAAAACAAATGTGTAACGTCAGCCATGACGTAAGACGTCTGAATTCTTGACGCATACATAAAAAATGCTGTTGCTGATCAATCACAAACCTTGATATTTTAGACAGTAGTATGACGTCACGATCTAGGCAATCCGCAGGACTTTTTCTAATATGTGTTCATTTCAGTTAAGTTCTTTTATATGTTTTAAGATGTTTATTGAGAGTAAGCCGCGGAATAACTAACCCAATTTCTACAACGCAAATTCCGGAAATCTATTTTACCGGTACTGCGTATGTGATTGAATTGTGTATTTAGCATTTTTCCGCGCTAAATGTGGTGTAATGTGACATAATAGTTAAGAAGCATATTTTATGGTTAAATAAAAAAGTTTTTTTTCGATATTATTAACAAAATTACTAGAGATTTCAGGATTAAATTTAAAATCATTATTTTATTATGCCATTCAATAAAAGAAGAGAAGTTAAGAAAAAAGGCAATGGTAAATAAACAGCCAAAAACAAACTCAAATACAATTGGCACATGAAATACAAACAAGGCCTGCAACAAATTTTTAACTGACTCATATGAGTTAATTGGTAATTTTTTATTTTTGATATAAACTATACACCTGAAAGTACTGGAAGAGGAAGAACACGTATGGCGCAAAAATCGCTACATATAAATCATAAAATATATAGAACGCCAAAAGAGGTATCGAAAATATTCAACCTATTACGTGAGTCTGGTAATATTGAACATTTATGAGTTGGTTACACTAACGCTTCACACTAATAGGCGGGAATTTCAAAATATGAAAATTTTACGTCCAATTTGTGATTTCTATGCCCAATTACAAACATTTCGTTTTGGGTTCAATTGTATGCTGGAATTAAAATGCAGTGCAGTGCTGTTTACATTAAGTTTTCCCTAGATGGCGACTTTCTAAGCCCCTCCATAGTTTGACTATTTTCAAGTGCCTCTAATGTGAAGGCTTCTGGCGTTCTATATATTTTATGATTTCTATGCTTTGCTATCGTTCTTAGGGCAAAACAGGAGGTGGACACATGACTAGTCCTGTTTCTGTTTCTGGAACCAGAGTAAGTTACGTGAGAAAATGTTAGATGGCGCTGAACTTAACAATTTTTAGTACTTTTTAACTTATCAGGTTTTTAATATTATTCTAACGATAGGTTGGTAGCACGTGTGACGTCAATTATTCTGTTCCGTTTGTTTGTATGGCGTTTGTGTTTTTGGTTTGGAAGATCGTGAGTGATAGTGTGTTTATTTTATTAATTTATTTTGTGATTGTGTTAATGTAGACAATATTATTAATATGGTTCAAACACCTTACTGTGTACCTGATTCTGGAGATAAAATTCTTCGAAGGTAATTTGAGCAATATCGTAAAATGCTCTTAGATATGCTATCGCAGTGGAAAAACGTGTGAGGGATATTAGGATAGAGGATTGGAAATCCAAAGTTAGTTGGCAAAGACGATCCAAAATTCTTGAAAAACGTGTATTTTGCTATGTTGTGATTTTCGGAAAGTATCATCTAATAATTGCAACAATAATTGGAGGTTGTTAAGTTTATTGATATGAAAACGAAGCCAATTATAAAAATAATTTCATTAATAAATAAAAATAATTAAAACCAATTTAGAAGTCAAGAAACGGTATTGAATTATAAATTAATTTTTGTTTTGTGTCAATAAATGCTTGAAATATAAAAAATTATCAATTAAATATTTTCAGTAGTTTTTTTTACCAAGTCCTTCACTTCTGGTTCCAAGGATCATCATATTTATGTGATTAATGAGGCAGTGGCTTAAAATATAACTTGGGTAGGTAAATATCTACCTATAATCTCATTACCTAAAAATAGCGGGAATAAATGATTTGTTACGTTTAAATTGCAAAACAATTTTCATTAATGGAAAGTAGGAACGTCCAATACAAATATTAAATAAGAATTTGTTTGACTCTAAAATGTTTTTGCACCGATTTTGCTCAAACTTTAAGCTAATTTAAATTTCAAAATAATTGTTCGTGTTTGACATATTTGTAGAAAAATATTTTAGAGTCATGGATATCCTTATTTAAACTGTTTATTAGATATTCCTACTTATCGAAGTAGGGTATAAAACATTAATGGAAATTGTTTTGCAATTTAAACGTAAATAATTTATTCCCGTGATTTTTAAAAAATGGCGGGATAAAGAAATACCGACATTACAGAACTCTTATGTATCAAAGTAAGCAGAGTTGGTAGAACTTTAAATAGATCTCTACAAAGTGTTGATAGTTTCGTGAGAAAATGATAGATGGGATTCAAAACATAGTTCGTCATATCACATACAGAGCACATCTATTTCTGTATATGGTCTGTGGGGTGAAATTCATAGTCAGCACTTCACTTAAGTGTGACTTTTCATTTAAAGTATACTTGAATAACTTATAAATTGCAAAGCTAAGTGCACACTTAACTTAAGTGTGATCTATGAATTCCACCCGTAGTTGCGAAGCAAATCTATAAGCTACAAAATTGAAACTAGTAGCTACTAGTCGCGAGGTAATTCTATAAGCTACACTAGTAGCTCATTTTTATTTCTTATGGTTATCGCTACGGAATCGGTTAAAATCGTGCATAATCGAATACATTCGGATGTAATTTCGACACAGAACTGGATTATGGAAGAGGTTCTATTTTGTGTTCAGTGATTTGTTTTTACGGTTTTTAGGTATATTTACTACATATATGTCTAATACCTATAATGAAAAATAAACAGAAATTGAATGTTTAACATATATATTTAAGTTTTTGTTTAACTCATAGTTCTTCACCTCGCGCTTGCGTACGGATTATGTTATGTGTATTATAAATGCGCCTACTACAAATTAAGTCATACGGCCTACGCGGTTATCGCATATGGCTTAAGTTTTATGCACTCTGAATCCAGCTTTATGCTGTATAAATGTATAATAATAACCTTATAAAAGTGTATTTTCATTACCAAGTGTGTGTGATATTCGATATTATGGAAAAAACATGTATACAAATTAAGTAGAGCTGATATGATTAAAGCTTATTCTTTATTAAAAGAAGACGGCGGTTTCAAGAAGACGGTATCAGATGGATTATCCCGATCGACACGTACCGAATAAGGACATTTCTAAGATTGGTTCAACATTTAAGAGAGTATGGGAGCTTTGAACTCCAGCACGCTAATGTTGAACGAGAAACAAATTCAGAAAGTAGAACATTTTAGCATGTTCCTACACAGTTTCCCAGAGTTGGCTGAAGAGTACACCTAAATAAATTTCTATACCGCATGCATACTCCGAAAATCTACTTTACCCATTGATGTTTTTCTGCTTCCAACTCGTTTATATTTGAATTGTATTTTCCGTATTTTTGCCGTAAATTAGTTGAAAACTGTTTATCCTGTATCGTAAATGGTTGTATTATGTGACATAATAATTAGATGATACAGTTTGTGTTTGGGATGTGTTTTAAAAAGAGTTTAATCTTTAAAAGCAGGCATGTGTCATGGCTTGACATTTTTGTATACATAAGACGTAGGTACTTATCTGAAATGTCAAATTAAAATATCCACAATACAGACAAAACGCTAACGTGGATGGAATAAATTAGTTATAAAATACTCGCTTGCGCTAGTCACGTACGTCACTGAAGTCGTGTACATTTAGCTATATTGCGTTAACTGCAAGGAACAATGGGTTTTGGCCATGTTTTGGCGATATCTAGTAGATAGGGAGATCGTTGGTTATAACGATTCATATGAAATTTACAAATTTGTATATTTGTATTAAATCGAATTTGTGTAATTTTCAGTATTAATTTTTGTATAAGTGAGTTTATGCTTGTAAGTTTATTTGGTATTAAGGCGGCATTATATTTTATATCCGCCATATTGAATTTAGATCCTAAATAATAGGTAAGTATACGGTTTTTAACTTTTGCAAATTAAATAATATACAACATTTTTGAAGTTAAATATGAGTAATAAATTGTTGCAGCTGTATTTCCGTTGTGAAACCACAAAAAACATAATTTCGCAGAGAAAAAATCATGAAATAGGACGTATATCTGTATGACTAGATTTTATATTTTTAAATTTAAATCTAACTTTATCAACTAAAACATAGAAATAAGCTGTAGCTACCATGACATTTAATAAAATCAATAAATATACACCTAATATTACTTTATTTTTTAGAAAAATACGTTTGGTTTAGAAATATTGGTTGATTACATAGATATTCTCAGTACATGAGGGCCTCCTGGCGAGTAGACTCGCTAAAACCACAGTCTATTATACAGTCCGTCGTCTTCCTGTCGGCTCCTTTGATGTCGAGGTCCCAGATTTCGTTCTTTTAAACGACCAAAAGACGACTGCGCATTTAGCCGCGCACATTCGCGCGCTCAAGGGGCATGATGATTTGTCAAGAAATAGATTTTCTCCCACTTCGTCGTGTACAAATGAATTTCATTGGTGTTCATTGCGCATTTAGCCGCGATTTAGCCACACCCTCTGGAACCTTTACTCGACGAACTGTAGTGTACAGTGCCTTCATAAATGATTACAAGCACGTGATCAGGGTCGAGATTCTCAAGACAATCACAGTCCTGGTCACGTGGCTTGTAATTATTTATGAAGCCACTGTATAAACTGTGCTAAAACGGGCCTCTTCTTCTTCTCCTAAACAATGATCATAGATTTTCTCCCACTTCGTCGTGTATAAATGAATTTCATTGGTGTTCATTGCGCATTTAGCCGCGATTTAGCCACACCCTCTGGAACCTTTACTCGACGAACTGTAGTGTACAGTGCCTTCATAAATGATTACAAGCACGTGATCAGGGTCGAGATTCTCAAGACAATCACAGTCCTGGTCACGTGGCTTGTAATTATTTATGAAGGCACTGTATAAACTGTGCTAAAACGGGCCTCTTCTTCTTCTCCTAAACAATGATCAAAAATTACAAATGGTTCGAGTATTGCGAAGTGGCCGCAAATAACAAATTTTAGTTTTTCTGAGTTTAATTTTCAAATTCTAATTAAAATTTTATATTTTAAATTGAAAATGATATTGATATTATTTTTCAATCCAATGAATATTTTGTTCTAAGGAAAAAAATAAAACTAAATTGTAATATATTTTATATGAATCTGCTACACACACTTTGTGTTTCTGGATGGAGTTGACAAGAGGAAAACAGACTTTTTCATTAGAAATTATCGGAAATATCAACAACGAATCAATATACTTCGACTTTTCTGTTATTTATTGCTTGCAGTTGAGACTAAATATTCCTTACAATATAATCGCATTTCTGGAATCTGATTCTTAAATGCGCTTTCCTTCTTAAAAGCGCATTAAGCTCTCTGCATGATTATTTCTAAATGGTTAGAATTTCTTAAGTAATATTAAAGCGGTTCCAATAAATCTATGGGTAATAAAACTATGAAAATCTTTTACACATACACAATATTGACTGTTACTTAAAAAACAAAATTTAGCTTTAAAAATCGCCTATTTTATCAAACACAATTGGTAAACTTTAATGGCAATTCGCTATTTGGATACGAGACCAAGCAACAAAATGGCGGCGTGACATCACACTCCTAGATAATATATACTTAAGGTCACACTAATAACGTGTATAAGAAAGTAGATGCATATTTAATTCTTAATGAGTTTTAGAATAATACCGTAGAATAGGCTAATATGGAACGCAGCGGGCTAAATAGAACAAAAGCTCAGCAGTGGAACTTTGTGACATATCGAATTCTACAAATCGAAATGTTTCTATACATTTGGTACTCAACATGATACGATATAATTATATTTTATAACGTCATGAGCATAAACAAAATATATTTATCTATCATTTGTTATTATATTTTCAGAATATTTAGCAGTACACGATCTTCCTTAAATAGATAAAGGGATAGTTAATATGCTAACATGATAACAAATTATAGAAATATGATATTTTGCTTATGCTCAATACGTCACAAAATAGAATACTATCATACATCATGTTCAGTACCAACTGCATAGAAACATTTCGATTTGTAAAATTCTATATGTCACAGAGTCCCAGGGCAGTTTTTTTTAAATGGTGCTGTAAATTCATGTAGGGAAATATTTCTGACTTTCAATTAAGTTGGCTACATTCAAGCAAACAAAGAACACTTTCCTTTGTTTTATGCAAGTTGAGTGGTCAAATGCAGAGAAATAGAGGAGGGGAGAACGAGCTTCTATGAGTGCCCATCCACATTTCAGTACGACGCTACGGGCGCCGTCATTTTGAAAGCATGTACGTCACACTTTTACGTCAAGTCCCTGGTCAAGCCAGAGAAATAGAGGAGGGAAGAATGAGCGTCAAGGAGGAGGATAATGGCGGAAATATGCAGTAATGATACAACTCTGGTCGTTGCTCTTGTGTAATATAACTTTTAATGAAGTGCGTATATATTATGAAAATTAATATGTAACCGGAAATTTCAAAAGGACATAATTGTTCATATTTTATTTCAAATTTAATGTGTTTCTAAATAGAAGTTTTTGAACGACCTGGTAAAATAACATTATCAATCCCCCTCGTATAGCTTACACAATGGCAGCCTCCTGTATTAGCAAGTACGCGCATCTTGACGCTCATTCTGCCTTCCTCTATTTCTCTGGTCAAATGTCACATAAATAATTTCCAAATTTTTATTTTCGACATCATATTTTTCATAAGATGAATGCATTGTTTCAAATGCAAAATCCATGTAGTTTTTTTTTAACTTAAAGTGTAAACTACCGATTTATTAAATAATATAAGGTTAGTATTTTTTAATTTTTGCCGGAAAACAATTAGAAAGTAACAATAGAGGGCATTATTTGTAGGGTAATTTGGAACGGAATAATAATGCCACGAAGATATTATATTCGGAAGTTTGGAACTAAACCCAGATGCGACTACGACCCACAAAATTTAGAAAATGCCCTTCAAGCAGTTGTTGAAGATAAACTCTCTTTTGGTCAAGCTGCAATGAAAGTACAACGTCCCTAGAACGACAATATATCGGAAATACAGAGAGGTTACAATGAAATCAGTTTGGGGAACTCCCTTGTGTTAAATGAACATGAAGAAGCTGCAATTGTTGAAGCTGCACTAACTGCAGCTAGTTATGGATATCCATTTAACGAGACATGTTTCAAAGAATTTGTACAAAATTACATTAACCATGAGGACACAAGAGTTAAGATTTTCAAGGGCAATATGCCAGAAAAGGATTGGGATAGAGGTTTTTTAAAACGTAACAAAGCTTTACGAATTAGACTCCGTGAAAATATGAAAAGAAGTAGAGCTACGCTTAATGAAGATATAATTATTGACTATTTTGCTAATTTGAACAGAAACACTTAAAAGCCTGTTTTTGTTGTTATTTGTATCCAAAGGTAAAATAAAGAATTTATGTAAAGGCATTTTTCTTCTCTTTGTGTCTTACAAAAAAATATTTTTTATTATCTTTTTAGATGTTTCAACATTAGATTAGGTGGGGCAAAATGGAATTATAAGTAAAATATTGGCTTTAACTAGTCATTTTTATGAATGTTCCATATAACCCCAACTACCTGGTAATTTGGAAGTCACTTTTTTTTGGCGAAACCTTTATTTAAATGGTAATAATATTCTAAACGTTTAGTTATACATAGATATCTGTGTTACAAACATATTTTCTGTTTATCCCTTCTGAAATTTATATGTATTTTAGTACAAATAAATTCATATTGAAACCGTTCCTATTACCCCATTCTACGTACTTATCTGAACATTTTGAAATAAAATACTGTTATACTAAAACTGTTTGGCAGAGTAAAATTTTACTATAATCTTAAATGAATAAACAGAAACTTTAGAATAGCAAAAAACAAAAAAAAAATAATTTGGAAGAGTATTTTAAGCCAAACATACAGTTTTTTGTTATATACTGCAATGTACCTTATAAAATTGCTTTCTAGCAGGACGTTTCTTTGATAGAAACTATCTACATTCTTCTCAGATGGCTCAGGTTCAAGTATAGTTCCCAACTCATTGTACAATTAAACAAGTGTAAAAATTAAAAATCAAAACTAGGTATATGTATATTTTGCACATCTATGTACCTATTGAAATTACTACTACCTCTCATAAAACCAAAATAACTAATAAAAAAGTGATGTGAGATAAGTGTAATGTAGTAATTATATAAGTGTAGTTAATATTATAAGTGTGTGTAATTATTTTTGAATTATTAGGGTTTCATTCATAAAGTAGTATACCTATATTCCTGGCTCAATGGAGGCTACAGAAAAATAAATCCTAATTATAGTGTAACTAAATATATCTACCTGTAACTTCTATTTTTTGCACCCTTTAGAAAAGCAAACATGCTCCTATTTTGTTTTACGTATTGTCCTCCATGTCTATCAGTTGTACTATTTTTGCAATAATAATGACACTAGCTCCATCAGTTTTTAAACAACTGGAAGTTCTTAGTAGAAATTTCATGAGATCTTTATTAGTCAATGGAGCAACTATATAAGTACTAATTTTGAATGTTGAAAGTAGATTTCATTTATTAATACGTCAATAGTTCGAAATAAATAGCCAAATTCGTTTGAAGGTGTGTCACTATTAATATTGCAAACGATTGTACATTACTTTAACACAACTATAAGTGATGAAATATTATTATATCTAAAATCTAACAAAAACAAGTAATTACATAAAACATTTAGTTTTAAACCCACAGCGTAATAAAAGTTTTGCTAGGAATTTTCTAACGCTAGACGGCCCGGCCCGGCACTGGCCGTTTCAGGATAGAATTTCGGGTTGGTTAACCTCAGCGAGGTCACGAGACGAAAAACAGAGCCCGACACACGCCCGACATACATTCCCTAAAGTTGCCCGCATACTTTTAGTAGAAGATTCAGCAGTTTCACGGACAATAATTATCTGGTTTACTGTGGTAACCATTTCTTGAATATTGTACGTCTTCTGATACAGCGAGAGACATCTATTAGTTTTTTTTTATAACAAAATGTATATTTTTGGTTGCATAAGAATTATTTTACTTCTTGTTATGAAAACTGAGGGTCATAATTGAAGTCTTGAGTTTAATATTTAAATGAATCATATTTGAAAATCCTAATATTAGGCCGACATGGAAAACGGAAAATAATTTGCACACCGGATTACAGTTTAGAATTAAAATGGGTTTATAACTTTGGACACTCTGTAAGAGATGACGCTCGCCTCGTTTAACATAGATTGTCATTTTCCCCACCTGGATTTAAATTTGAAATACATCGAATATCGAGTCAATTTTTATATAAAAAAGAGATTTATACGACATACCTATTACTTCAATCAATATTTTGTAATTTTAGATTGTTTTAAACAAACTGAATTATTTAATACATTTAATTTTGCATAGTCTGCAGCTTTTGTTAATAAATAGGTACTTTGCTTTTTAGTTTGAAATGCATATAGAGTGTGTATGACATTGTTTGCTCATTATATTTAAAAATTATTTTTGCTTATCGTCACTTTTTGTTCTATTGGTTATATTTTCTTATGTTCTTTACTATTTTAGCTAAGTAAAGACATTTCTAGCATAAGTAAGAACGGAGGCACACAGAGGATGAAGTAAGGAATGTCCTTCCGAAGTAAGGACAGGTGACAACCCTGACAGTTACAAAATTAATCCTGGCTGTTTTGTTTAAAAGATATGTAGTGTTAAAAATGGTAACATTGCTATGCCTTTCCGATATCTTCATTTTACAAGATTCTGATTTTAGAAGAGGTGTTTCATGTAAAACGATTAATTTTAGCATCCCCTAAGAAGTTACAACCCTTTCAAATAAAGTGCTGAAATCAAGTTTCCATATTTTTTAAGTGTCAAAACAGCAGCTAAACTTATCGTAAAGGTACGGTTTCGGTGGTGCGACTGCGGCTGCGATTTGCGGCTGCGACTAGTCTCTGACCAATAGGCAGTCTAAATGCTGTAGTTGATGAGAACATTCAGACTGCCTATTGGTTGGTAACGAGCCGCAGTCGCACCAGTAAAACTGTACCTTAAGAATGATGAAAAGCAATTAAATAAACTGGTAATAGCGGTTGAACAAAACTGACAGGAACCTACTGCAAAAAGTAGCGTTTGGAGAATCATAGGATTGAGATGCTGGCTTTTATTTTTATTGTACGAAAACTAAAGATATTTCATAAATTGTGTAAAAAAAGAAAGATTTGTTTTGAATAGGGAATTCAAAATTATTAAGTATGAATAAGTTCTAATAATAAACGTACAAGGGGTCATCCCCTTACTACGAGGTAACGAGTGCAATAGATCAGAGAAAGTGACATTTTAACACAACCGCTTCCATGTAAAGTGTTTAATTTGAGCGGATTTTAAAATAGCACATATGGAAATTTGATTCCAATACCCACTTTTAAAGAGCTGGTAATTATTTGCAACAGCGTAAAACTCCCACTACCCCCCTATATTCGAGGGTGCTGATCACAAATCTGAAGTCAGATTTCAGCGCTCGCATGTAGTTTTCGAAAAAAAAATTTCAAAATTGTCCTGGTATTACTGCCTTCATCATTACATGATTCTGTCTCTCTTAATCACCGTCGGGAAAATAATCTGCTTAGCAGTGTACTATGAATGCAATTCCGCGCGGGCACACACTGATGAGGGTTAATAAGTCCGAAACCGGTCTGAGTCTGATGTTACTGCCGTCGAATGATATTAACTGTTACATAGATTTTACAAGAGTAATTCAATACTGGTCGAGGCTAGCCCACAGGGAGCACAGGGTAGCTGTGTCTCACAACATCAGTATTGAAATGCCAACGCAGTTTATACATCTCAAATTGCAATAATAGTACACCACTAAACAGGTATCTATATCTATAAATGATACTGCAAAAAACAACTACTCCGCGGGCTAATGTCCCGACCGGCATTGAATTATACCTGCAGTATCTGTGTGAAACTGCACTTAACCGCAGACCTCTCGCCCCGGGCGATGCGCCATTAAATCTATAAATGATACTGGAATGCGGCTTAATGGCGCATCGCCCGGGACGAGAGGTCTGCGGATAAGTACCTACGATATTGTAGGTAGCTTTCTGCAAGTCGAGCCGCTTAGGCCGAGCAGGAAGTAGCAGACCAGTTACATCTCGGCTACACTCGATTTATATGTGAAACTACATATAAAGGAACAACCAGTTCAATTGTCGGTCATCTCACCTATGGCATACTGATGAGGGCTAACAAACCCGAAACCGGTCTATGTCTGGTGGAGTGGCCAACAAGGGTTCTTGGCTGTTTCACACAGATACTGCAGGAAATAACTACTCCGCGGGCTAATGCCCCGACCGGCATTGAATTATACCTGCAGTATCTGTGTGAAACTGCCAAGAACCCTTGTCGGCCACTCCACCAGACATAGACCGGTTTCGGGCTTGTTAGCCCTCATCAGTATGCCATAGGTGAGATGACCGACAATTTAACTGGCTGTTCCTTCATAATATGTAGTTTCACATATAAATCGAGTGCAGGTGAGATGTAACTGGTCTGCTACTTCCTGCTCGGCCTAAGCGGCTTAATGGCGCATCGCCCGGGGCGAGAGGTCTGCAGATATGTATCTACGATATTGTAGGTCGCTTTCTGCAAGTCGAGCCGCTTAGGCCGAGCAGGAAGTAGCAGACCAGTTACATCTCACCTGCACTCGATTTATATGTGAAACTACATATGAAGGAACAGCCAGTTCAATTGTCGGTCATCTCACCTATGGCATACTGATGAGGGCTAACAAGCCCGAAACCGGTCTATGTCTGGTGGAGTGGCCGACAAGGGTTCTTGGCTGTTTCACACAGATACTGCAGTTATAATTCAATGCCGGTCGGGGCATTAGCCCGTGGAGTAGTTGTTTTCTGCAGTATCAGTTATAGATTTAATGGCGCATCGCCCGGGGCGAGAGGTCTGCGGTTAAGTACCTACGATATTGTAGGTCGCTTTCTGCAAGTCGAGCCGCTTAGGCCGAGCAGGAAGTAGCAGATCAGTTACATCTCACAAACAGGTATCTATGTCAAATCGTGTACTGTGCTAGGCTTAGAGTTGCAGAATGGCTTTATCTACTTTATTCCGTATGATCACACCAATGAGAAAAAATATGCCTTTATATATATTATATTATATAAAAGATATTTGTAACATATTTCTATAACGTTGACGTATGAAGGTCCTCATTATATGCGATATGTATTATTTTTTAATACGATAGTTTGAAGACGTCCTCAAAGTATACATCAAGTCGCAGAACTATACTATACAAGAGAGTATAAGTCCTAGAACTATACTCTTCACAAATATATATATATATATATATATATATATATATATATATGTATATTTAGATTATTTGGCAAAATTGTTTTCAAATACTGCCAACATCGTCAAAGACAAAATTTCTAATCGATACCGGTGCGGACTTATGTGTATACCCGTGTAGTCAACTGCCAAAACCGCGAGAAAAGACTAACTATGAACTTTCCGCGGCCAATGATACAATTATCGCTACCTACGGTACAACCTCGCTAACACTAGCTCTGGGTCTACGGCGGCAATTTAGCTGGACATTTGTGGTAGCTGACGTTTCGAAGCCGATCATAGGTGCTGATTTCCTGGCGCATTATGGACTCCTGGTAGACATACAAAATCGCCGACTGCTAGACCAAACCACTCATCTCACATCTCGTGGAGAAGTGACTGAGTGTGTGGTACCTAGCATAAAAACTATCTCGGGTTCATCAGAGTTTCATCAATTGCTCCAACAATTTCCCGAGATAACACGGCCAGGCGGAACACGTAAATATGTCAACCATACTACCAGGCACCATATTATTACATCACCTGGATCACCAGTGGCGCAAAACCACGTCGCTTAGCACCAGACAAACTCCAAATAGCCAAGAAAGAATTTGAAGCTATGACTCACCTAGGTATTACGAGACCATCACAGAGTTTGTGGGCATTGCCTTTGCATTTAGTGCCTAAAAAAGACGGCGAATGGAGACCGTGCGGTGATTATCGGGCCTTGAACGCGAGAACACTTCCGGATCGCTATCCTGTGAGGCACATACAAGACTTTTCACAGTTGCTACAAGGTAAAACCGTTTTCTCTACCATAGATCTTGTGCGCGCATTCAACCAAATTCCTGTAGCCGAGGAGGATGTCCCAAAAACAGCCATTACAACGCCTTTTGGACTGTTTGAATTCCAGTTTATGACCTTTGTATACCGCAATGCCGCTCAAACATTCCAAAGGTTCTTCGATGAGTCCTACAAGGCTTAGAATTTTGCTATGCCTACATAGACGACATCCTAGTGGCGTCAACTTCCCATAATAAACATTTGCGGCATCTAGAAATACTGTTCCAACGTCGTTCGGTGTGATCATCAACTCAGCCAAGTGCGTTTTCGGTCAGCCAGAATTGAAATTCCTTGGATATTTAGTGACCGGAGCTGGTACCAGTCCATTACTGTCATATCGTGTCATATCCTCGGCCAGATACCGTGATACCCCGACAGTTTTTGGGTATGCTAAACTTCTATAGGAGAATCCTACCCAAAGCTGCCTAAACTTAAGCACCACTAAATAACCTTCTGCAAGCCAACGCTAAAGGAAAAACACCAGTCAACTGGATACCTGAGGCTATTCACGCCTTTGAAGCATCCAAAAACAGCCTTGTTCAAGCTACTTTCCTGGCTCATCCAGATCCCAGTGCACGCTTAGCCATTTTTAGGAACGCATCCGACTACGCAGTAGGAGCTGCTCTGCAGCAATTTGTCAATGGCGCTTGGCAACCGTAAGAGTTTTCCTCTAAAAAGCTAAGCTCTGCCGAACGCAAATATGGAGCATATGACTGCGAGTTGCTAGCTATATACCTAGCCGTCAAACACTTCCGGCACATGGTTGAAGGACAATTATTCACCATCTACACAGACCACAAACCGATTACCTTTGCTTTTCAACAGAAAAAGCAACAATGTTTTCCACGCCAGTTTCGTCACCTAGACTTCATCGGTCAATTTACAACCGACATTCGTCACATTTCGGGTGAGGACAATGTCGTTGCCAACGCTCTTTCACGTGTTGAAGAATTCGAGCACACCCTCGACTTTGAATCCTTGACAGCCTCTCAGCAAAACAATGAAGAACTGCAAACATTTTTGAAAGAAGAGTCTGGTTTACGTCTTAAACTAGTACACATTCCAGGTACTAAAGCTTCACTTATGTGTGATATCAGTACGAATGTGGTGCGTCCCTTCGTAACTAAACCATTTCGCAAAGCAGCATATCACACCATTCACCGGCTATCGCACAGTGGTAACACTTCATCAAGACATGCTTGCCTCATTTTTATGAGATAAACTGTATGAGCTATTTTTATCTGTATAAATTAGTCGTGTGCTTAAAAGAATATCATTTGAAAGTTTAACTGTCAAATGACATTTACAGAGAATTTATTTCAGTTACTTCTATCTATTTTTAATACTAACTACTAAACTAAGTTACGTAGTCAGCAAGAATTACGTGTTGGCGTAGAGATATTCGCAATACCGCATGATAAATCTGATGTAGACACCGAAGGAAATTATAACCTTAATATGCAGGCTATTAGGAGCGAAAGCCAACAACGCGCGCTTGACTTGATTTACTGGGTTACAAATTTATTTCATATACGCACTTACGCATAAACCCAAGCTGTTTATTGTTTCATTTGGGCATTACGTGAAAACAACCTCCGTAAAATATGCATTAGGTACGATGGATGCGGATGCGTTTAAATATATTATTTCATATTAAATGGATTTGCCTAACACTCAAAATATGGTTGCGTGGTCGAGTGCTCAGATTCAATAGCGGTGATTTATACAAAGTATTATTAAATAAAACAGCACACAGGTTATTTTCTTCACGGAAAGATTTAGAACAGACATATAAAAAAGCTTATTTAAAGTATAAACGTTCTAAATCTGAGTCAGCTTGGGCGGAATACAAGGTCCTTAGAAATTTTGTTAACAGATTTGTGACATCTGAAAAAAAAGCTTTATTAAATTATAAACTCAAATCTTTTGGAAACTTTTCAAAACTCTAAACATTCATTCAAAACCCACATATAATTCCTTTAATGTGGGAAATTCTGATGATTTTCTTACGTTTTTTGCTACTCCTTTATCTCACTCATCACAGGTACTCTCATCTCAGACAATTATGTAAATATGTCTCATTGTCATTCTGATTACAAGATTATATTTATTGACGTTACCCCGGATAAAATTTATAGAATTATTAGAAAACTTAAATCTTCTGATAAAGGCTGTAATGGAATCGACCTAAAAATGACATCTCTTGTTACTCCGTATTTAAGTAATAATATTGATTTTCTTATAAACAAATGCATTTAGGATGGAGTTTTGCCTTCTACGAGCCCTAACAACTATATGTTGGAACAATCACTTATTTTTTGAATCATGTGACAATCTATCAAAATGCGTTGACAGATTTTCTTAATAATCGTAATAATTTTACGTATGTGTTAACAACATATTTTTTGCCATTTTAAGCCATTATTAACCGCAAACTAACTTTCGTTTTTTTGTTATAATTTATTTAATTATAAAATGCTTGAATATGGTGACAACCAAATGTTGGAACAAATAAATTTTATAATAATTAAAATACAGTTAATAAGATGTAACATCGCCATTAGCCTTAACAACCGCTTGAAGTCTAGCAGGCATAGTATCAATAATGTCTTCACACAAATTTGGTGAAAAATTATCCCAAATTTCTTGCAATTTGGCGCGCAACTGGGGAATTGTCCGCTGGGGATTGTTTCTCAGGTGTTGCTTCATTTTATGCCGCAGTGTCTCTATTGGATTAAGATCCGGACTGCTGGATGGATGTGATAACACCTTTATATTGTTATCCCCAAACCATTTTTTTTGTAGATTTTACCGTATGGCATGATGCACCGTCCTGTTGAAATACAAAATCTTCATTTGAATATAATTCTGGGATACTTGGTAGCAATGGGGTATGGAGAATTTCTTGATATTTCTCCGTATTGACAATGCCTTCTATACCCTTTGCCGACATGCATCCCCACACCATAACACCTTTTGGAAACTTCACTGTCCCTTTAAGACAATCCTTATTAAAAGCTTCAGTCTTATCTATCTTATCTTTAGTGGATCGGTCAGTGGTCGCGCGGTTTAAGGCGTTAGTACTTGAATCGAGGTGACTAGACGGAGTTGGTTCGAGCCCAGCTGCCGGTAGACCGTATATAAGCTATATTCATGGAGAGGATTGGCACCCTCTCTGTGGGTATGGTAGGGTGGAATAATGTTAGCTTGGGTCAATGTGAGAGATTGATACCGGTTGATATTTGACTACCCCCCTAATTAATGAGGTTTTCCAGGTTTTCCTCATTCCTGCACTGAATAGTGGTTAGGGCCTACCAACGTAAGTCGTTCCTGGGCGCAAATGCGGCCTGATTAATAATAATATGCCGCCCCCTCTCCCGCACAAGTCTCCGACTTCTGGGCTAATCCCTGTGATTAGAATGAGGGGTAGAGATATTATTATTATTATTATTATTATTATTATCTCGGATTACACGTTTGCGATAATCTCCTACGCATACATCAAATTTTGATTCGTCGCTAAAGATAACTTTATGCCAGTCACTTTTCGTCCACGAGAGCTTATACTTTGCCAAATGTATTGATTTTTGTTTTGAATTGCGGTCAGTAACTGTTTTTGCTTGGCCTATAAATTTCAGTAATTTAGAAATAAACGTACTGCATACAAAAATATATTAAACATACTTTATAAAAACTCAAACTACATTTGTGGATATATTTTCGACAACATTCTCTTGAAACATTCAATTCAGTTTCATTATTCCACCGTGCAGTAATCTCTATCAAAGTTTCTCTTCTTCCTGACTTGCATACTTTAACCAAATGCCTTTTGGACAAACTACTTTCAGTCTACCCGAACTTTTGCCGTAAACTTCAATATTTGCAATTTCTCTGTGTTTTTATAGTGTTAAAAATAGTTGTCTTTGCTAGGGTTTATTCACTTGCGATATCACCCTGGCCTCTATAATATTGCTGGATAAATATTTCGCGTATTATTCTATCTGATTATTACAAGTATAATTGCGAAGTATAAGTAACTAACGCGACACAACAAATTGCTGGTAAAACGTCAATACAACAATCTGATTTGTCAAAAGACTATTTGTTTTTATTTTAACGCCTACTTAATAATAATATGAAATAGTGTGTATGTGTTCCAAAAGTTAGTTGTCAGCATATTCGAACATTTTATAACTAAATAAATTATAATAAAAAAAGGAAAGGTAGATTAATAATAATACTGGCTTAAAATGGTAAGGAATATGTTGTTAACGCATACATAAAATTACAAGAAAATCTGTCAACGCATTTTGATAAATTGACACGTGATTCAAAAAATAAATGCTTGTTCCAACATATAGGGTTTGTTCCAACATAGCAAGAATCGATTCCGAATCATCCAGAACTAATTAGTCAGTTCAGTTGTTAATGTACTCTCGGCGAATGCGACGTAAGACGGTGTTGGTCAAACCTTTCTCACGGTTCTGAACCAGTTCTCGACGGCTGTTGGAACAGATCTATAGTTGTTAGGTCTCGTACATGGAAAGATGCAAACATTATACCTATTCCGAAAATTAATAATTCCACATCTACATCTAACTTTCGACCGTTAGATGTAAATGTGGGATTGTACTTTCTATTTATTGTGACAACATAAACTTGCTAATTTTTATATACAAGTGGAAAATATTTAAATCAATTATTTATAAGTAAATACTGATATAAAAGACACCATATCTTATTTTAATTTGAATAATTAATATATTTTAGTAACCTAAATAACCTAAATTTATATATAATAATAATAATAACTTTATTGCATATATATATAGCATTATTACAAATATCGTATAGTTATACAGTGTATATGTGCAAACTAGCAGGGTATAAATACAAATACAAATAATACCATATCGTAATGAAATACTACAGAAAATATATAATATTATTATGTAATAACACAGAACATATTATAGGATGTAGAACATACAAGTGCAATAAAAAAAATACTCGATAAGTAAATTAATACTTGTTTCGAGATTATATAAAAAATACTTAGAACTAACACTAACAAATACTTAAAATTAAACAAAATACTAAAATACAAAGCACCAAAAAGCCACTCTTTGTTACAAGTGGTAAATATAAAATCAAGAACAATTGCATAACACGAAGGTAAGTATTGCCTAATTAATTATTTTTTAAATCAATGATTTCATCAAACAATTTTCTGGGGTTTAGCAAAATAAATAATTTTAACTGTTTTTTAAATAGGTGAATTGGTCTTATGTCTTGAATTTCTCGAGGTAAAGTGTTATAAGCCTTTGGTTCAAGGAACATGAATGATCTCTGAACAATAGTCTCAGTCATAAAAGGTATGTTATAGTTATCTTTTGCCTGGTAGCATAATTGTGGGTGGGTAATTTGTAGGTGGATTTAGTACTATGGTACTTCAGATTCAAATTCAGGTAGAACAATTGTCTAGGGTCAAGAATTTTAGCTTCTGTGTAAGTCCGATGGGTATTTTACTTTAGATAATGTTAATTTTAAAAATTTTTTTGAAGAAGAATTAATGGATTTAAAATAGTTTTAGTTACACCGCCCCACGCTAAAATTCCATAGTTCAAATGACACTCTACTAAAGCATGGTATATTAATTTAAGCTGGGAGATGTTTAGAATTTTTTTTAAGTATCGAAATTTACACAACACATACTGCAGTTTTGATAATATATATAATTTATGTGAGAATTCCATTTTAGGTGTGAGTCTATATAGATTCCTAAGTATTTAATTTCTTTTACAGGTAAAATTGTACACAACATAGTTCCAGTATTTATCTCAATGTTAACAAAAGGTGGCAAGCTGGCATTTGTGCAACTGAGTGGTAAGTAGTACGTTTTGTCAAAGTTAATTGTCAACAATTTATAGTCAAACCATTTTTTTACTAAGATCATATCAGTTTCAATTAGTATTTTAAGGTCTTCCCAAGTGTCTGCTTTATAGAAAATTGCAGTATCATCTGCATATCCAATTATTTCTCCTCTCGTCCGAATAGAGAACAAACCATCAACATATATAGAAAATAACAGGGGACCCAAGACAGTACCTTGTGGAACTCCATAATCCATCGACATTTGATCGCTCAGTACATCGTTAACTCTCACGTACTGGTGTCTATCAGATAAGTAACTTTCAAATAGTTTCAGACAATTATTTCTAATTCCAATATCTTCCAGTGACTGTAAGAGTAAACGATGACTGACCGTATCAAATGCTTTTGAAAGGTCCAAGAAAATGCATATATACGGACTGCCCTCATCCAGAGAAGAGTAAAATTTGGACGTTAACGCTAGTAGGGCATCTTGACTTGACGTTTTTTGCTTGAAACCAAACTGGTTGTTGGAGATTAAGTTGTACTTATTAGTGAATAATACTAATCTTTTTTGATTATTTTTTCAAATAACTTTGATAACTGAGTGATGATTGTTATTGGCCTATAATTTGTTATAATGGTTTTATCTCCTTTTAAAAATAGGTACTACAAATGCATCTTTGAATGCTGAAGGCCATATACCTTTCCATAAATCTGTTAAACAGAAATGTTAGAGGTTCAAGAATATAAATTGATATTAATTTGAGTACTTCTGCGCCTATACCATCCAGCCCAACGGTCTTTTTATTTTTTAATTCCATAACAACCTCTTCATTTGCTGTTATATCAGTAGGGAGTAAAACCATTGAGTTTCTATTAGACATTCTTGTGGGACTGTAACCGGGATTTTTTTGTATCTTATTTGCCAGCTTGCTACCCATTTTTGTGAAAACCAAATTGAATTCATTAGCAATATCCTTATTATTTACAATTGTCTTACCTTCTTCATCATTTATTTGCTCAATGGTCTTGTTGTTATTTACAGATTTAGTAAGTTCTTGAATAGTATTCCACAGTGATCTGGTATCATTTTTATTGTTATTTATTTTGTTTTTATAATAATCACATTTAGCTTTGTTTATTAATGAATTTAATTTATTTCTATAAAGTTTATATTCATTTAGTTTTTGAATATCATCTGGATATTTTTCCAAGTTTTTAAACATTATATTTTTTTTGTTAACAGATTTTACCAGTGCGTTTGTAATCCAAGGTGATATTTTAACGTTCTTTCTTTTAATTTGTGTAACAGATGTACAATCGGTAATTGCTCGCGATATTATGTCAATAAATTTGTTCATTGCAGCATTCTCATTCACTTCAGCATATACGCAATCCCAAGAAACTCCACCAATTATACTTAGTAATTTAGGATTATCAGTTTTTTGATACAACGGAGATTATCAATATCTTGCTTATTAGAATCCATTATAATTTGTAATACAGCTGTAAAATGGTCAGTAATATTTGATTTTATAACTATAGGAATTAAATATTCATATTTGTTAGATTTAGTTTTTATAAATATATGATCTAGACATGATTTTTCATTACCTTGAACCCTTGTATAATTATTAATTATTGATACATACCCAAATTCACTTAACGTATTTAAATATTCAATTGAACAGTTGTTGCGTTCAATAATATCGATATTTATATCTCCAATAAAAATATTATAGTCTGACGAACTGGCTCTTGTAGTTTCTAAATATATTTGTAAATGGCCGATAAAGTCGTTTACATCTATACTATGACAGCGATATAATGCAGTGATGGTTATATTTTTCTTATTCTTTAATGTAATGTTTACAACAATTGTATTAATGCCACCAATAGGAACAATCGTAAATGAATATTTAATATTATTTTTTATGTAAACTACTACCCCGTCATTTTGATTGACTTTACCGTTGTTGTATATTACAGTATAACCATCGATATTATATAAGTCTAAGCAGTTTACTTGCCATGTTTCCGTTAGAACTATACAATCAAGATCACTATTTAAATCATGAAGAAACACCTTGAACTCATCCATGTTTTTATTTATGCTTCTTATATTATTTTGTAAAATTTAAAAAAAATTAAAACAAATATTTCAATCGTTTAACTGGAATTGAGGTATCTTACCTAAAAATGTAAATTTTATCTCCCCTTCCAGAAAAATAACAGTATGCCAAAGCTAACATGTTTGTTTTCAATTTGGAAAAATACAATGGGACATTATCGAAATCCATTGATCCGTAACTTCAAAAGAATTTCTTGCTGACAAAAACACATCTGCCATTTTACACGAACTTCCCCTGTAGGGGTAAATAATTTAAAATTACGTATTAACTTCATCATTGACATAAACCGCAAAGGTTAGGATATTTTACACAAAAGAAAATACTGTGATCATTTTCAATTTCTTTTATTTTCAAAGAATTTAATTTATATGATTGTTTTTAAACTGAAGGGCTACATAATTTTAGCAATAAATAATTAATATTATACAGGGTGAAGCTAAATGGTATCCCGATAATGGAGCAGAATATAATATTAAAAAATAAGAACTGTTTATTTTTCCTATAAACTGTTTGTTCAGTTTTTTCAGAATATTAAAGAAGATATTTGTTGACATCTTAGAAGTTTTTTATACAATCATTCACAACTTAGCCGAAACAAATTGGGAATAAATGCGTCATGAATAATGGAGTTAATATAGTTCAAATTTATTTTTTAAATCGTTATAGTTTCTGAGAAAAAAATGATTGAAGTTGTAGTAGTATGGATATCATTTTAATTGATGGTAGTGTAAGATAAATTAATTAAGATTATTAATTATATTCTTATGAACTTAAAATCCAATGCTTATGGATCAGATGGTATATCCATAACTATGTTAAAATACTGTTCGCCCTTCATTGATGAGTTTATTTTACATATTATCAACTGTTGTATTGAACAGCAATATTTTCCTTATGCCTGGAAAACTGCCATTGGTATTCCGCTTCCAAAAAAATCTAATCCATCATCTATGGGGGATTTAAGAATAATTAGTATCTTACCAGTCATGTCAAAAATATTTGAGAAAATACTTTACAATCAGATATTTGATTACTTTAATTCTAATAACTTTTTTCCTGAGTCACTGTGGTTTTCGGAAAGGATATAGTACCTCACTGCGTTGGCCTGTGTTACTAATGACATAATTTCATCCATTGATAAAGGTTTGGTTAGTATATTGGTGTTATTAGATTTTGAAGGCTTTCGATACTGTGAATCATAGACTTCTATGTGCTAAATTAAAATATTACGGGTTTAGTAATATTGCCGTTTCAGTGATAGCGTCATATTTAGAAGATAGGTATCAATTTATTAAGGTTAATAATGAAACATCTAATAACTTGAAAATTTATTCAGGGGTACCCCAAGGTTCCATTTTGGGTCCCCTATTTTTTATAATTTATACTGCGGCGATTTTAAATTCTACTCATAATTGTCAGATACGGGCTTATGCTGATGATACACAAGTTTATTTTAGTTTTTCGGCTCATGATTTTGCTATGGCCAATGAAACTATTAACAGTGAGCTTAACAGTATCAAAATTTGGCTTTTGAATACAATCTTAAATTAAATTCTCAAAATCTTCTGTGCTATTTTTTGAAAGAGTAGCAAGTTAAATTATATAAAAAATTCTTTAAGCATTCATATTGATAATGAAAAGTTACCTATTGTCAATTCTTTAAAAAATCTAGGTGTCATTATTGATAATGATTAAAGATTTAGAAATAATATTAAAAACTAATTCAGAAATCTTTCAGTGCTTTAAAGTTATTGTTTCCAAGCCGACACATTTTGAATTATAAGTTGAAAGTCAATTTATGTGATTCCCTTGTACTCTCGCAATTTAATTATTGCGATTTCATTTATGGATCTTGTCTTTTGGCTGTAGATAAAAAAGTTCAGAATTCATGCTGCAGATTTATTTATGATCTTAGAAAGTATAATCATATTTCAGATAAAATTAATAATATAGGTTGGTTAAAAATGGAAAATCGTAGAATGTCTCATTTGGGTAATTTTGTTCATTCAATAGTAAACCAACCAAATGCTTCATCTTTATTAAAAAAGTTATTTATTCCCGCTCTAATGTGCATAGTAGAAATTTAAGATGTATTAACAAATTCACTCTACCTCATCATCGTTTGGCTTTGTTTCAGAGATCATTCATTTACAATTCAGTTAAACTCTACAACTCATTACCTAACGAATATAATAATTATAGTGCCAGTAAATTTAAATATATGTATAAATCCTTTTGTGTTAGACAGACAAATGACTTAGTTATTTGTATGTATATCATCTCCTAGTAGATTCCTTGTTTTCAGTTTTCTTTAGATATTATTAGTATAAGATATACTCCACGTATGGATTTATTTAGGTTAAGTTTGAGTAGCATTTTTGCTAGACTTCGCCTATTAAATCCATCACATTCAGTAATTTCTCAATTTGTATTATTTTTATTGCATTCATTTTGTACATGACTTAATAAAGGCGATTTATTATTATTATTATTATTATTAAAATCTTTAGCAGTTCTGGTCAACGCAGAACGATTTCCCGATAGACATGTGCCAAATGCAGCTAATTTTACCACGGTACTGCAACGCGGGCGTGACACGGGAAATTTGCAAAGAAATCGTGGATGAAGTGGAGATCCAGGACGCCCACGGCTTATTGCAACAGCTGAGGAATACATTTTAGAGATTATTGAAGAAAATCACCAAGCCAGGCAAATCGCCCAATAAGTACAAGGAATGTCAATAGTGTGGCGTATCACAAAATTCAATTTACCGATAACGAGTTCAAAATGGACAAAACATATTTGTATTAGTTTGTAGAAAATGGATAAGACGGGCGCAAATGTATTTATACGTCGGTTTACAAAATTTTGAACAGTTGTTATAACATCAGGTCATGTGGAATAATTTTGTTAACTAAAATCATAAATTAATTTTATTAATTAATAATAACAATAGCGGCAAAAAGTTACTCCATATATTTCATACGTTTTAAAATAAAATAGTTATTAATGATATAAATGCTAAAAGTGACATTTGTGAGAAAGTAAGTTTGGGACACAAGGTTGAAAGAATTGTCCGTGATCGTTTATTGACAAATAACTTTAAATCTTGCAACATAGAAAGTGATCAAGAAAATTAATTTCCGTCGGTGGAAATTCAAGAAGCTGCCAATAAAGCCACTTCTGAGGTATTGTTTATTGACTTACATCAAAGCAACAGTACGAGTTCCCGTACAAACGTTTCTTGAAATGGTGCGATCTGAAAAATGTTAGTGGCAAGATCAGAGAAAAAGTGCTTTTGGCATGCTTTGAAGAGAAGTTCAAAATATGGAAATTGTCAATGCTTTGGCCAGGCGATGATGAACATAAAGAAACAGAGCATAAACAAGTATTACAATCTTGTTGCTTATTTCAACAGAAAGAGGGACGGATATTCACCGAAAAATCTCATCCAGAAGGTTGCCATAATTTTCAGTGTATTTGGACATTGTTTTCATGAAGAACTCTGCAACTTGACATTCAATAATATCGAAGATTTGGGAACTTTACTAGTTGTGCATACACCAGACACAAAAACAAATGTGCAACAAACTTTTGTTATTACTGGTACATTATATTTTTGAACTATTATAAAAAGTACATAGCCCTTCGTTCAGCAAACATTCAAGAATTTTCGTCGAATACATTAAGAATAAATATGCCATGTACCCAGTTGAAATCAACACATTTGGTAAGATGTCTGTTGATACTGCTAAATTTCTAAATTTACCCGATTCTCACCTTTAAACTGGACATCGCTTCCGACAATCTTTGGATAGTTAGTTGGCAAATTCTGGTGCTAATGGAATGATGGTAAAAGTCTAGTACAATAGTGGGGGGTTATCTAGAAGACTCGTTACAAAGCAAGAAGAGCATCGTGGGCCAAATTTTGTCCATAACTTCGGCGAATAGCATTGCTCCCTATCCTGGTACAAATTTCACAGTAATAATTACTACTACAGCTACTAATGTCATTGTAGTTTCTCTAACTGTGCATTTAATTAGGTAAATAAATGTTTCTTTGATCTACTTCTTAATTGTTTTCTATTTTCACACCAGTGTTAAAAGTAAACTTTTTTTGGCACCAATGCTATGCTAAAAGAAAATTGCTTTTAACATCATTGAGTTAAAATGACATTTTAAACACTGACAGTATGCTATTATTTGATATATAGTGATTTTCCGGGTTGTCATGCTGTGACCTCGGTAACTGGTCGCTGCCAGTAACAGAATTAAAGTGTACATCCCTAGCTTTAGCTGGGTTTCTTGACCTGCTCTGGTTCTTCCCGGACTAGACCCTGTGGGGACAGATCCGTTATCGGTATATCTGGGCCCGCCCATATATTGATTTTGGCTCTTGTTGCTGGTATTACGACTGATATGGTCCGAAGCGTTCCTCAGGTAATGGTGGTCTTCCGAGACGTTCCATAGCCGCCTCTGTAACTGGTCACATCCCACAAGTCAAAAACCAATATATAGGCGGGCCCAAACATACCGATAGCGGGTCTAACCCGCGAAAAACCAGGGCAAGTCAAAGAATCCCAGCTAAAGCTAGAGATGTGCACTTTAATTTTGCGGCCATTTACCGAGGTCACGGCATCAACTCGGAAAATCACTCTATATCAAATAATAGCACCGGTCGTGAAAGGCTAAAAATCACTGACAGCATGCGTTAAAAATTATATTTTTATGGACATTTTTAGAAGAACATGATTATCCGAGTTTTAAAAAATAATAATAGATTCTACAACTGTGCCTTAATACGAGCATATTGTCTACAAATTCTTGCTAGTCGAAATGCTGCTCGCATCGTTTGAACAAACAGGATATGGAAACGTAGTTTTTTATTTTTTGCATCGCAACCTCTCCGTGTTTGTTCATTAGTTTTAATCAATAAGTTTAGTTCCACCGTAGTTCTTCTAAGTAAATTAAAAAAGTTGGGGTAACGACAAACAAAATCCAGCTACCATTTAATTTGCAGTGAAACAAAAGCGAAGCATCATTAGTAATCCAAGCCGCCTCATCGAAGCCAAAGGGTTAAATCAGGAATAATTAGTAAATGAGCTCCAACTTTTCCTGATATTGTGTTGGATGGATTGAAAATCTACAAACTTAATACAATGGAATGATTTATGAGGACTGCCTGGCTATGATAACGTTTTCCCTTTCACATTTTGCTTTTCGATTTCATTTGCAGGTTCCTTCTAGTCAAATACATTCAATAGTTATAACGTTAAGCTGACTGGAAGTTCGGCTATTGTTCCCGGTAGGTCCTTAAAACGTAGAAATTCCATTAGCGTATCCCGAGCTGATGTCGAAGGGTAGTGAATGACAAAAACTACGAAAGGAATAGGAACAATAAATTCATAATATTATTAATGTATTGCACACCACACAAAGTTTTACTTAAAGGCGCCGTTTTTATACGCAACGTTTATTGAATTCATAGCTGTTTTTTTTTTAATCTAAACAAATTAAAACAAAATCTCTTCACTGCTTCAATTATACAAGTTTTCTTCAGGATGTATAACAGTTTACAGGCTAAACAGTCATTTGGAATAAGAAAAAAAGCATATTTTCACCTCTTATGTTTCGTCATAAAGTTTAAGGAATTTTACACGCCTACTGCACACTGAGAAATTTGTACACTGAATCAAAAATGTCCGAATATAATTAAAGTTACGTAACTACGGTTAACACCTTTATTAAAATTGAGCCGATGAATCTTTAATAGAATGAATTTACATCTGTACATTAATTAATAAATAAGTTTGTTATACAGTGTGTCCACGGATGGAGTTGACAAGAGGAGAAACTCTTTTGTTTTTGACTTTATCGAAAAATGTCACTCTTTATAAAAAGTTCTGCTTCTCGAAAAATTGAGATTCCGATAGAAGCGTCTTAGATCAGATATACAGGGTGCTCATAAATTAAGAAAGCAAGAAAATACTCAAGAGAAAAGTACCATTATTTATTATTGTATACAACATTTTTATAAAACAAATCTGTTTATAACTTCAAATAGAGTCCCAATACAAATTTTAAAATCAAAATTTAAATTTTAACATTTACTCTACCTCTATCTCCCACCTGAACACATTTTTCCGTTATCTTAATAAATTTTTCGAATAGTTAGCCGCTCATTCAGTTCATGTATTCTTTGGCGTAAGTGCTCTTTTAATACTTCCCTATCATGTGGCAAACCATTTGAATAAATGTTTTGTTTTAGGGCACCTTGGAGAAAAAAGGCAAGAGGTGTAAGGTTAGGTTTGGGCCAAATCTTCTTCTGAGCACGACAGCCGTCCTGTTGCCAAAACATTTTGGAAACATTTGGTTTACCATTTTTAAATACTTGAGAGCCAGAAGTACGCAATAACCTGTTTTGGCAACAGAACTGCTGTCCTGCTCATTTTACAGCCTTGCTCAGACAATGGTGAAAGGTGGATAGGAAGATTTGACCGATTATCCTGCTAAACCACCTGACCTTAAGCCCCTTGACATTTTTCCTAAAACAAAAGGTTTATTCAAATGATCTGCCACATGATATTAAAAGAGCGCATAAGAGAAGAAATAAACTATTCGTAGTGTGTAGAAGTCAAAATTGAAGTTTTGATTTTAAAATTTGTATTAGGACTCTATTTCGGGTTATAAACAGATTTGTTTTATAAAAATGTTGTGTAAAATAATAAATAATGGTATTTCTCTCTTGAGTATTTTCATGTTTTTCTAATTTATGAGCATCCTGTATATCTGATCTAAGACGTTTCTATAATAGTCTCATTTTTTCGAAGAGCAGAATTTTTTTATAAAGAGTGACATTTTTCGATAAAGTCAAAAACAAAAGACTTTCTCCTCTTGTCAACTCCATCCGTGGACACACTGTATGTTATTAATGATAGTTCCATATGAACACTATAATGAAACACGTGTAACGTTAAATCACGAGGCGTTAGACGAGTGATTTAGCTACACAAGTTTTATTAACAAAGTTCATTTCAAACGCGTATCATTCAAAATTTAATCTACGACGGTCCAAATAGATTTTATTTGCAGATTCGATTTCTCTTAAAATATCAGAAACGAAAGTTCAAAATTATTAGGTACACTTATTTGACAATGTTATGGTAACCACAGTTATTGATTGTTTTAAATTCGACTTTGACTTTCATTATTTTTCCAATTTTGTGTCATACGTTCAGTTTTAGTGAAAAAGAATATTAATATGGGTGATTCTGATTTCGAGAGTGCTCCTTCAGATATCGAAGACATTACCCAAAACGTTTTCGATTCCCTACTTCACGAAAAATCAAGACAGACGCAAAACTTGAAGATTTGTGTTAAAGGGAAAGGAATCAAGAATAACAGCAATGAAAAATATCTTCTGATATATGTCTAATATCTTTCAAAACATAGCAAGCCTTTGTGGCTTTCGGTATATTATTCTATACTACGTTCAGTTATATCAATGAAAAGAAATACGGATATTAGTAAGTACATTAATTTAATTGCGTTTGTAAAAAGAACATCTGAAGGATTTCAGTTAATAAGATCTAAGATTTTAACAAAATAAAACATAACTCAATTCTTGCTGGAATCCGACGATAGAACTCCTTTCATGGGCCCATTCTTTTTTGAAGAACATCTTACTGCCGCACGCTATCTGGCTTTTGAACATTTGACCTGATACCTGCTCTAGCTGCGATTTTACCTCATGAAAGAATTCGGTTCCAAGAAGATAGCGCTCCCCCACATTTTGGTATTGATGTTCGAAAATACTTAGATGAAATGTTTCCAAATGTTGGATTGGTAGACGGGGTACGAATCTGGATTATTTTCTTCGGGGATATTTGAAAGAAAGAGTCAACCAAGGCAGACCGGATAATATGGAGAATTTAAAGAACAAGATTAGAGCGGAGATGGATAATTTACCAACTGAAGTCATTCGAAATGCTGTGGACAGCTTTTGCTATCGTCTTGGAGAATGCCAAATAATGAATGGAGGACATTTTCAGCATTTGTGGCATTGAGTTATCTAGTTGTTTCAATTTCTATATGAAAAAAAACTTTTTATTTTTATTTAACCTAAAACTTGTTTATTTGCTATGGCTGGATTTGGTTTTCTATAAGCTTTTCAACGAGCTTCCTCATGCCTTATGTTTCCATTTGAAAAAAAAGTTGGGGTAGCTGGGAGTTAGGGGGTTGCAGAAAAATTAACTATTATATAACCGAAATATGGGAAAAAATCAAGATCAGTTAACGTGCTTCGGCGTTATAAAAAAATTCATTCATTCAGAAGATATGAATTTTATTCCGTACTTCTGGTCATCTCTGTATATGTAATAATAGGATGTGTGTGTGTGTGTGTAAGAATAATATTCATTAGGTAATATTGAAAAAAAATAGAAATTCAAACTATATAGTTTGTTTATCCCCATTCTATAATTTGCTGACTATTTTCATGGTTATATTTAAAATATTCACCAGAGGGAAAATTTAAACAGTTTTTAAATATTTCCTCGATAGTAAATATTATTTATGATTCATTTTGTTTTTATTCATTATTTTTTTATGTTTGTTTTTATTTAATTTCAAAAGTTATTTAATTCAAGATATTAACAAATTTCTATAATACTATCTTGTTAAAATTGTTTTTCGAGTTATTAAAGAGAAACATTTTTTTAGAATTATTACAGTAAATTAATGTATGAACCTGTATTGCATAATTGGTTTATTTTATTGTAGGTGCCTTTATAAAATTATTTTTTAGTCACCAAAATGTTCCATTTTATTAATAATTTTGTAACATAATAAATACATGTTTTTTAGTTTATTAAGTACTATCTACATTAGCTGCTGTTATTAACAATTTCATTTTAGAGCTTACCGTTGCATTTTACGCATCTCATTTCAGCACTTACAAATTGATGATTTGCCTTAATAGCCCATAATTAAATCTATTCGTGTTCGTTTAATTCCAATTTGACCTCGTATATCACTAACACTACTTCTCGATCAAATCGACTTCAAATTTTCTTTGTTGATGCATCATAAATTCTTCATAAAAATTAGGCAAATACTGTAATTTTAGTGTTGGGATCACTCGAGTGAAAATAACTGATTATTCGGTTATTGCAATAACCGAAATCACTCGGTTATCAGTTATATGAGTAATGAATTATTTATATGACTTTTTTCCATTGGTTACTAGGGCTGCCACCTTTTCATATGCGCAAGTAGGATATTCTTATCTTTTAAATTCTCAAGTAAGTACATTATTTTTACTTTGTAACTCATTTTGTGTGTAAATGCAATATATTTTTATATATCTAAGATTTGTACTGTTTATTTGAAATATATAATATTACCCATACAAAAAGTATACCATCACTCGAGTTAACAATCGGTTTTTGATATCACTTAAATACTCAGTATTCGGTTTTTGAAATAACTCGGTTTTTCCCAACACTATGTAATTTCAAGATTGGCCAACTGATGTATACAGGGTTAACTATGACTAAGTACAAAAAATTTAACCACGTGCTCAGGGAGGCCTAAAAGATAATAAAAAAATTATTCCAGAATTTTAGCTCGATATTTAAAAAATGGGCAAAACCCCTTTTTCCTACGGAAAGTCGGCGCCTATGATAAGAATCGACCGAGATGGCTTAGACCCATAGATAAAACTTACAGCTGTCAACAATATCTACTACCATCGTCGTTTTTTGCAGCATTTCTAAATGTAGAAACGAAAATTAACATTCTTAATAGTAATAATACCTGATAGATAGGTAACAGTTAATCCACTTAGCTCCAGTATTTTGCATTCGTTTTCCATTATTTCTAAACTGCTAGAACTACATATTCCCTCATTACAGCCACTCACTACCGATAAAAGACACTTCGCGTAGGTACAATTAGATAGATTAGATTCCTATTTATTATAACAAAATCGAACGAAAAGAATAATAGACGTTTTAATGTAACCGCGGGAGTCTTGTCCCATAACCTAGAAAACCAAACCGGCGAACTATATTGTAGGAAATTATCTGCACCCAACACAAATATCTTTATTTAATAACTATAAAACGTTTAAAAATTAAAATAAGGCACTGAAAACTGCAGAAGAACACAAAATTACAACGTAAACACAGGAATTCAATTATGACATGACACATGACAGTGACACTGACTAATGAGCGACTGTTGCATGCTTGTAGAGTATGCAACCAACAAGCATTGGCAGCGTTAAATAAGGATTTAAAATAATATCGAAAAAAATTTTTTTTGGCGTTATAAATAAGTTTGGAATTTTTTTGAAGGGTGATTCCGTTAATTCTTATTTTTCCCTATCCCCTCTTAAACTAAGTACTAAGTCATAGTTAACCCTGTATTTACCTAAATAGTCATATTATTTATTATTAGTTTTTGTAGATATTTTACTGTATTGTATAGGTAGTTAAGCTAACTATGTAAATGAATTTTCCTACAATTCCTATTAATAAAGTCATATGTATGTTCTTTGATAGTAAATATCTTTTTATAATAAGAAACAATTCTGTAAACAAGGATAGATACAATAAATATTTAAACTAAAAATGTGTTTAATGATTTTCAAAACTCAAATTCACTTTTGAGTTTGACGTCATAACCATTCTTGAATGAATTTATGCATGGTGCAGCAACAACAGTCAGATACATGGTTCCATAGGCAGAAAACTCGGTTTGAAAGAAAATTCTGGCGTATTGTAGTTGAGTGACGTCGGAATGGTTCATCATCACTCAACGACAACACACGAAACAAAATGAACTTTTCCATTAACTTCTGTGCACACATTAGCTGCATACAACTGTATTTCTTGTTCAGCACTGTCCGCCTACTGTTTCTTGTCTTTATTTTCATCAAAGCTTCTTCTTCCTCTCCAGCCTCTTCCTCCGTATGAGAATCTTCCCCTAGTGTTTATATTTTTCGGGCATTTTGCTATAAAATGGGTTGTACTTCCACATTTATAACATCCTTTACCAGCTGCTTTCATACTAGTTTCATTTTCTTCTGCATTTTCAGTCTTTGTTTTGTATTTCACTTCTTCATCTAATAATCTAGCCTTTACGAAGTCTATTCTCACATTTGGGATGGTTTCTATTGCTATCATTACTGTGTCAAATTTTGCTGGTAGTGACAACAGTAAATGACACCTTATCGCTTTCGCTCAAGTATGAGCCATGCTCGTTTAATTCCCTTATTATCGTATCAAATTTTAAGAAATGATCTTCTAATTTGTCCTCGGTTAATGTTTTTAAGTGAATTAGTTTTCTCCACAGGGACAGTTTTGTAAAAGAGCTTGTTCTTACGAAAACTCCTCTCAAGACCTCTAACTGTTGTTTTCACTTTTGCCATCTTTGACTATATCTAAATGCTTGTCAGATATTCCTTGTACTATCACTGATTGGGCTTTTGAGTCCATTTTCTACCATGCTACTTTTTCCGCCACTGTTGCTGTTAATTCTAGTGGACTTTTGTTCAAGCCTTTGTCACTGATTTTAGATTTTTCGAAAATTTGTCTTAACTTTAATCTCCACTACTAATTGGCGTAGACTAGGCCCATAACCTGTTACAATTATTGCGGCGAATAAAACAGTTCTTCAACGATTTCGTTTATTCAAAATTATTTTTGATTACAAATTATTCTGTCATAAACATAAACTTATTTATATGTCTAAAATAAAACTTACACATTATTACTAGATATTAATTTATAGTTCAAGTGACATCAGATTTCTATATTAGAGAACAAAAAATTTCTAACATGAATAAGATCTATTCAGATCCTTCTCTGATTTAAAGGTGGCAAGCGAAGTAAATTTAATCTGTCTTCATAAGATCTGTGTTAGTTGGAGTATCCATTTGGTAAATATTCGGTATACCGATTCAAGAAGAAGCAGATCAAGGACAAGGATTGCTTCTTCAGGTGGCCTCCTTTGTTTGAATAGAATCAAATATCTACTTATAAAAAATAATATATAATTTAAACTTATTTGAAAAAATACATTTTTAAACAATCTCAAAAATGTCTGTCAAGATTAGCATAAATTAAAAACATTCACCTACTTCATTTGCCGTTTATTATATCGTTTTAAGTCAAATAATAAATAAACATTTTTGCATCTTTTTAAATATAAAAATTTCCTAAACTAAACTCTATCTGAAAGTTATTGTTTGTTTTATCAAAGTAGTCCTAAACACTGAAATTTAATCAGTTTATAATTCAATTTATTTTACTGAATCTCTAAAAAATAGTCACTTCAAGTTAAAATCAAATTTATGAATTTGCACCGGATAGATAATTCATTATTCTACTAGGTACTTAATTAAAATAATGGCACAAATTATTTCTTAATCAAGTAGATATCAGTTTTACAAAATAGTATGTGTATGATTTTCTGAAATAACAACACAAATTATAATCACTTTGAGTATCATTAATGCCAACATAATAGAAAACAAAGTATTGGATCCATTGTTTACAAACCCTTTATATCCTAAATCGATTAATATTTCATCTTTAAAAGTAGGTTACTTCGAAGGTTAATTAATATTGTAAAGAATTTTTCGTGCTAGTGCAAAATAATTTTATTAAAGCCACTGAATGCAAAAGTAGGCAATAACGCAAGGTCATATTACTGTCAAATGGGAACTTAAGTATTGTAAGACTAATTTTTTAAATATTTTATTCATAATTTTCATACGCCATTGATAGGCTGTGTAGTGTGTGACGTCAACAAAGGTGAGCGAGCGCATCTTGTTTGCGCTCACCCAAAGAAATCTAATCTATATTTAAGTATAATAATATAATTAATATTTGAAACTTCATTTAAGTGTATAATTCAGTAATAAAGTATATTTGATATACAGGGTGTTTCTAAACTATGGTGCCAAATGAATATGACAGATAGAAAATGCCATTTTGAACAAAAAGTTTCATTAAACATAGGTCCGAAAATGCAAACTAAAAAAGTTATAGGGTCATCAAGGTACAGTTCAGAAACAATTTTTCGCAATAACTTCTACAAAAGTTAGGCAATTTAAATGAATCTTGGTGCAGTTTCTTAGACACTAAAATGCAACAATTTCATGTAAAAACATTTTATTCCCATCGCCCAGGAGCGGAGAGCCGGGGTAGCACATAGGATTTTATACGAAAAATAAATTGTCCTTTGCATTTTCGGAAAATTGATCAAATTTTCTGAAAAATAAACTAATATGTCAAAAAAGGTACTCTTGTTCAATGTCGCCAATATGAACCGTTCTCTTTAAAATTTGCTAAATTTATTGTCGTGCACCCGACAAGATAGAGGTAGCAATGGAAGTTCGTCATCATAGTAGCCATGAAATTTAAAATAACCAGTTTTCCTGTCAAAAGTTAATTGTAAGTTTTGATAGCGTCAAATTTAGCTGGCGTTACTCATTAAAAGTTGTTATGGCAGAACAATACACCTTTGGAGAACTTGCAGATATGCATTTAATTTACGTGTAATACGAGAATGGCAAGTAGATTATATGAACAAACCTATCCAAATAGTAGAATACCTTCTCTAAAATTGTTTATGTCCATCGACCGGCTCTTTACAGAAACAGGTACTTTTAATACAAAGTCATTATGACACTGGCCGTCCCAGAACGATCCGAACTCCAGGGGCTGAAGAGCGTGTTCTCCAACGTTTTGAAGATGATACTTTAAGCACCAGAAGAATTGCTTTTGCCGAAAATATGCCACATTTCTTGGTATGGAGGATTGCTAGGGAACAACAACTGCATCCATATCATATGACTAAAGTACAAGCATTGCTTGCTGAAGATTTGCCAAAACGACTACAATTTTGCAACTGGATGTCAAAAAAGGTTCCTGTTGATGCGATGTTCGCCAAACGTATTTTGTTTACTGATGAGTGTTGTTTCACGAATAATGGCATTTTCAATTTAAGAAATAGTCATCACTGGAGTGATGAAAATCCAAATGCAACAGTTGTGCGACATTCACAATACAAAATTAAAATCAATTTATGGACGGGAGTAATTGGCAATAAACTTTTGGGTCCAATTGAACTTCCTCTAAATGTGAATGGGGAAAATTATTTACATTTTTTGAGTAACGACTTTGTTGAAGTTTTGGAAGACCTTGATTTGGAAACCAGAAGAAATATGTGGCTAATGCAAGATGGGGCCCCTCCTCACTACTCTCGACAAGTAAGGCGACATTTAAATAATATGTTTACAAATAGATGGATTGGTCGTGGATGGGATGCTCCTCAGCCATGGCCACCAAGAAGCCCAGGTCTAACTCCTTTAGATTTTTTTGTTTGGGGATACGCAAAATCTAAAGTGTATGAAATTCCAATAGAAGACGAGGATCATTTAAGGCAAAGAATAACGGACACTTTCAATGAAATAAAGACGAATGAAGAAGTTTTGAATAAGCTCCCCTTTAATTTCTTAAAAAGAGTTAGAGCATGTATTAGAGCTAACGGTGATCACTTTCAACATATGCTTAAATAACTTTTTTTTTGTAGTAAGTAGTTTTGTTATGTTGTAATTTAAAAATATATGTTATTTGTTATAACAAATTTACAAACCAAATCCATATCCAGTTACCACATAAAGCATAGCCTTCTTGATTACAGCATTCTTGTTGTCGGGTGCACGACAATAAATTTTGCAAATTTTAACGAGAACGGTTCATGTTGACGACATTGAACAAGAGTACCTTTTTGTGACATATTAGTTTATTTTTCAGAAAATTAGATCAATTTTCCGAAAATGCAAAGGACAATTTTTTTTTCATAATAAAATCCTATATGCTACCCAGGCTCTCCGCTCCTGGGCGATGAGAATAAATTGTTTTTGCACGAAATTGTTGCATTTTAGTGTCTAAGAAACTGCACCAAGATTCATTTAAATTGACTAACTTTTGTAGAAGTTATTGCGAAAAATTGTTTCTCAAACTGTACCTTTATCACCCTGTAACTTTTTTATTATGCATTTTCGGACCTATGTTTACATGAAATTTTTGCTCAAAATGACATTTTCTATCTGTCATATTCATTTGGCACCATAGTTTAGAAACACCCTGTATAATATTCTTGGCATACAAACACTTCTTACACTTAATCCAACACCCAACTAGGAAAATGGAACTTTAAAAGAATCGAATTATTTTATAACTATCGAATATCTTTGTTTAATTGACATTTTGATTTTATAGAGCAAATAATTGTGATAATTTTGTTTCTGAAGAAAGTAATTGTGTAAAATTGATTTATAATAATTTTTACAAAGTGTTTTATAGAACAAATAAGTTCCAGTTCTTTAAAATTGTTATAATTTTTAAAATATATATTTTTATATAAAGTATTGTAATGCGTTATACAACATTTAAATTTAAATATTTGAAATTATTTTTTAGCCTTGAAAGGCGCTTATTTATAAAATAGTTTTATAGTTGTGTTTAATTTATAAAAATATTCCATGTTTTATAAATATGTTGTAGAACAAAATTGTGGCTTGAGAAAACAAAATTATTGTATATTCCGCGTAAAAAAATTGCAAAGCACTAATCAGAAAAACAATAATTCCTCGGCGGATGAAAATAAAATAAATCTACCAGCTGTGAAGATATATCAATAATGACGATGTCCAGATGCGCTGCTAAAAGTATATAGACATATTCTTGATCGGTAGTTATTTTTCAATGATATTATTATTATTATTAAGTTTTTGATAATGCAGTAATTAGGTTAGATTTATACTAAATATTATTATAATTAACTAACAATACTTAACTAATATCTAACAATATTAAGTATTGATAGTATTATTTTAAATTTCTATATTTTTTATGAAATTTGGAAACTCCTTTTGATGCAAACATTACCCTCTTGCGCATACATTTTTTTTATACAGTGTGGAAGAAAAGTATGGAATAAATTCATTAGTTCTAAAACAACGAAATTTTATGAAATTTCCTCGGCCCCGTCGATTTTGCTTTTTAAAAAGACTCTTTTTTCTATACCAACGCATTTCCGACGTTCATTTGTTTTCGCGTGATGACGTCAACGGATATTTTTTTAAATAGAACCCCTATATTTTTTCATCGGATTCTTGTAGAGCTTAACTTGCTGAATTCAAAAATGTATAATTTCAACACTTTATTCCTTCAACTTTCCGAAAAAAAATATAATAACCGATCCAATAAAATCGGCTTGAAAAAATGTAAATATTCCCATTTGTGTCTGTGATGGGCTGGTTGAGAGTAAAATGGATATAGTGAATTCATCGGCAGTATCACAAAATAAGGACTTTTCATTTTAAAAACAATTTAACAATAATTAAGTAATTAATTAATTAATAATTAAATTCTGGTTGCCTCAATCGTATTTGACCCCCTAATTTATTATTTTGTTTTATAAGATTGCATGTTAGAATATTACATCTTTTGATAGCAAAAACAACAAATTAAATCAAGTCACCTCAGAAACTGTTTCTGGCAGCTAAACAAAATCTAATCAGAATTGACATCTGTCAACTGCAGCGTTTATTGGATCGGTTATTTCTTTTCTCGGAAAGTTGGAATAAAGTGTTGAAATTATATATTTTTGAATTCAGCAAGTTAAGCTCTACAAGAATCCGATGAAAAAATATAGGGGTTCTATTTAAAAAAATATCCGATGACGTCATCACGCGAAAACAAATGAACGTCGGAAATGCGTTGGTATAGAAAAAAAAGTCTTTTTAAAAAGCAAAATCGACAGGTCTGAGGAAATTTCATAAAACTTTGTTGTTTTAGAAATAATGAATTTATTCCATACCTTTCTTCCACACTGTATATTCAAGGCTATAAAAGAATTTGATCGTATAAAGTTCTAATTTACGGTAAAATATTGTTTTATGCTTTTATATGGAATAAAATTGTTGTATTATAAGTCCCCGTATATAAATGAAGATTTGTTGGATCAGCGACTGTCGCTATTATGTAAAATTAGTTGAAAGCCTTATTAAAATTATATTTAAAACATGATTTTACTATTTTTGATAGATTATTTTACAAAAAGATCATTAAATATAATTATACAATGATAATTTAAATTAAAGAAATGATAATTTTAATATTTTTTTAATTTATTTTTTATAATTTTAAAGGAATTGTGGTCAAAACTAAAGCACATAATTTTTTTTGTCACAAACATATCTATAGTTTATCAATAAAATTTGCGGCGCAATAAAATTTTCGTTGTTAAATCACGAGATTGTTGATATGATAATATTGTAAGTATTATACTTATCTACCATTTAAACAAATGATCGCCATTGAGTTTAGGCCACCCCATTTTTAAATATAAGTATAAATCTGCATTATACACCAATCTTAAAATGATTTGGTTCTAATATTCTTCACTAAAAATATAATGTTTCTTTAAATAACACTAAAATAGACTACAAAACGTTTTTATAGATGCTGTATAACATTGTTTTTAAAAGTGTTGTATACATTTTTTATAGAACTGTTACTATACCAGTTCTTTTTATAAAAGTGGACCCTTTTCGATTCTATAAGTAACGTATAATTAAAGCTCCTATAAAATTTATTTTATATCAATTTATACAATTTTTATAAAATTTATATTGCTAGTTGGGCACTTTTCTTCCTTAAAAGAACACTAAGTTTAGGATTTACATAAGGAATAATAATTATATAAATAAAATATTATCAGTTTTGTAGGACAAGGTACAGTATATGGCCGCATGATGTAACTGCATGTTGCATAACATTTACTCAGTTTTACTCGAAAGCGGTTTATGTCATATGTCTGATGTGCCGCTGATAAATTACTTTGGCAGTACGTACTTTGAAAGATTTCTGTACCAAAAAATTTGTTGGCTGCTTTCTGTCGTTATATATTCGTATTACGTCGGTACCTAAGAATATTTGCAGGTGGTATGAGATAATGTTCCAGTTATTTGTTAAGATTATTGGATTCTTAAATGTCTAAAACTATTTGTATTTGTAGAAAACATTATTTCAAAAATACGGCGGCCTTAAGGTAAGTAAATTGTTGTTGATAAGCGGGGTGTCCAACACAGCGACACATCCACAACATAATTGATCAAATATTTCCAACAGTGTGAAACGAATCCCTGACTTTTGTGGGAACAAATCTTACTTGTACGTCGAACTAGCGTGGCCATACATAGAAATTAAAGGTCACATACATGGCCTGCTGTGATGGTCTTTACAGGTGACATTACGTGCTGGTGCTGGTCTAGATTGCGATACTTCATTAAATACATGGGTACCTTCATGAATAAGTTTTGCAGGTTCGTGCTGGTCCATCCAGGCATAACGTGCACGATTTTTAAGAGTTTACTGTCATATTCTGTAATTTTTGATGCTGACTCTTAAGTTCTTTGACTAAGTTTTGAATCGTCTTTACGTATTACTAACGTTAACATAAAATCAATAACCCAATGTAGCATTATCCCATAGCGCCCATACAAAACCTCCAATAACTATCATTATCGACACCGACGAACGTTAGATATAATTCTAATCAATACCCTTACGTAATCCTAAACTATTAACTACACTGCTCCAGGTCAGATTAGCGCGCGGGTAAAATTCAGATACAGGCCGAGCATTATCTGTGAATCCATAAATTACTTTAATTCCGGGCCGATTTCACGCGATAGGTGTCCGAGTGGCGGCCCCGCCGCTTCCTCCGGAAGTCCATCGGAGGCCATGGGTTGGTCATCGAATCGTCGGCGCAAAAAACGTGCAATATGTTCTCGGATGGGGAGGATTTACGCCCCATGGCCCTTCATTAAATTTAATGCGGACCTGCTCCGTAAGCCTTCTAATGCAACAGTGTACATACATAACTAAATGAATTGGGTTAGAGGGTCTAGCTTAATCCTAAGAACAATATTTCAATAAAAAGGTGACTGGAGATTATGATGGCGTGTGTTTGAATTAACTCCATTGTCCTTATTTGTTTTATTGCGGCTTTGTTTACACACATCTTCGCTCAGGGTTTGCACAAGTTGAGAAATTCAATCAAAATCGTCAAAATTCAAACTTTTCCAGGTGTTCAGAATACCTTGACAGAAAGAACTTTTAATCTCAGTGTCGTTAATGATGAAGAATACTCAGTGTTCTATAATGTCTTTTTCTCAAAAAAAAAAATTGAATTATATGTTATACCTATAAAATGCATGATACACTGTTAAAAAAGTTAGACAAAGTCAAAGATCTAGACCTTTATTATCCCTCCAAATTAGACTTTACACATCATATTTTAAAAATAAGAGGAGAAGCGCTACTTTATTATGAGGCAGTCAACAAAATTTAGTATTAACACATCGAAATTATTTTATTTCATCTATGTACTACCGAAATTTGAATTTGCTTTTTTTATCTGGCTTCCGTTCACAATGTCTCAAGCACAGCTTAAATAACAATTAGCTCACAGACTCTACGGCGGCACCTTTGAAGTATTAAAACCAGAAAATTTGTCCTTGAAGCTTGTTGTCTCTCTCTCGCTCAGGATACACGTCAGGACTGGATTAAAAATGGATTGGATTCAGTATGTGTTTAACTTTTCCAGACATAAACTAACCATTACTTTTTGTCATTATCATTAAAAGGATAACTTGGATTTTGAGTTTTATTAATGAAATTAATAGTAATAATAACTTAGTGCCAAAGCTGTTTGAAATGTAGTTGAAATAAAAAACACAATTTGGGATAATGGCTGCTTGACTTTGGCGCAGTATGCCTGGTTTTACTCGAAAACGGGCAAATTTTAATACTTCTTACAAGAGCTCCTTTTTTGTTTAGAATAAAATTTGTCATAGCAGCAAGTGATAAAAGGGACAAAAAGATTCACTTCAAAAAAGTTAGGACCTAAAATGTTTCCGCGGAGTACTGCAGTAAACACCCTGTATGATATAGCCAAAAATTAATAACTCCAGAGCATTTAGCATCGCCAGAAACCCCACATAACAAAATTTCATCAGTTTATGAAGACTATTATGAATATTCTGCTGATTTAGACATATTTGATCAATTTTATCAGTTCAAAAAAATACATTTAAACTACTTACAACTAATAGTGTGACCTTAACTTGTTTTCTTCATTATAACTACACCTTTTTGTAATTTTTTATAAAACAGTTATTTTATAAAAAAGGTACTCTTGTTGAAATTCGATGTCAGCAACAGTTTTAGAGAAAAATTGATGTATCCGTGCATGTCAAAAATGTATCGAATTTGAAATTTAGTTGGCTTCTAAATTAAAGAAAAGAAACAAGTTTGGCATTTTCATACATAAACATTGATTATACCTTATTTTTAAACTAAGAGGAGTGATTTAAATTTCTCGCGCTTAAACACTACCTACCTTGTTATTGGTTAATTTGTCGCCAAGTTTAGACAGCTTCACATAAATTCATGTTTAGTATCAATGTCAATACTGTCAGCTATTAACATTTAAAATGTCAGTTATATTTGGCTAAGATTAACGTTGCCACTTCGTTGATAATTTTGTGTTTATTCTAGTTAATCCTAAATCAAATGAAAAAATGAAATAGTTCTGTTCATAACTCAGCAACGAATTGTATTGCTTTTTGACTATTTACTCTTTTTTTTCAAATTTACCGCCAAAATTATCTAGTTATATTTTCTAGTTACTTTTTCCTTCGTATATATGACTTCTCCATTTACTCCTCTTAGTTTAAAAATAGAGTATAGTAGATCATGTGGTTTCTGTTGGTACTATAAAAGTGTTTGGTCACAAGGAATAAGCAATTGTGGCGAAAAATTAATAATTTTTCAATCGTTGAATACACGGATATGTTTTAACTTTAAGTGGGTGCCACCATTTTTATTTTTGCTGTGAAATTATCAAAAAAGTACCCACAAGAAAGTTTCAACATTTTTGAACCATTATCACTAATCACTAAAGCCCGAGCTTTGTTCGCAGATGACGTCGTTATCAGGGGCGCACTTAGGACACTAAGTTAACGTTTGTAGAAACCGAGGAGCAAACCTTCAAAAACTTAAAATCAACATCTTACCATTTTTCCGTTGCCTTTTTGACAGTTTTGGAGATTTTAGGCCAAAGAAATGGAGCCTCTAAGTAAAGTGAAACAGGCTCTAATTTTAATTCACAAAAATGTGCTATTAGTTGACAGTGATATTAACCAGGATCTAGTCTGAGGTTTATAGATTATCATTTACGTCAATAACTGGTAGTGAAGATGGTAAACGCCAAGACAATAATATTCAATATTACTTTATAAAATACAAAATCCTAATTGAAAACAATTTAGTTTGAACTCATCCTATTGTCGCAGTGATTGGATGGGTAGCAACAAACTTTATTGGTTGCATTAATTGTCATTAAAATTTAAAAAAAATCCTATTTTTCTATAAAAAAAATATATTTATCTACGTCCTCAATATTAAGAAGGTTTAATACGTCTGTTTTCCGGATTAAAGGCCTTTTAACACTCTAGTGAATTGGAATTCATAATACCATGCTTCGATTTTATAGCATTTTATTTAATTAATTAATTTAAACTATTATATCAAGAACGATCTTGTCATTTTGATCGGGATTATTTAAATTCATTTGATAAGAAGTTTCTGAAGGACTGGAAGCGCCAGGTAGGACCTGGATTTTTGAGCAATTGCCATCTTGCCGAACAGTGGATCTTCAATATTATTTTTCGCTACTGTAGTCGATTTCCAACCACCATGGTGCTTCACAGTGGTAGCACCCCTAGCATTGGCCAGTAATGTTGCCGAAGAACGCCTCATTCTATGTCCGGTAACACTTCTGAATCGACCCATTTCTACAGCATTGACTGAAGGAGTTTCTTCCATGATCGTAAACCTTCTTGAAATATTTATTTTCCGGAATAAGTACGTATAGGTATAGGTAGACTTTTGTCTTGGACATGGGTGATGTACAAAAAGGTTAATTTACTACATTGACAAGCACCTGCGATGATCGTTGCAACCTGTAAAGAGTTCAAAATAAAACGTTCAATGTATAAATTGAAATATTAAAATCGTGTATTTTCTAAGTTGTAAATATTCCTCATCCAGTGCTTTTTTCAAAAATTCTTCCATTTGGTTTCTTTCCAGTATCTTTGCCTTCTTTAGTTTATAATTTTGTTCCACTTTCAAATATGAAGTAAGTTTACCATACTTAGAAATATAAATATCTTTATGCACTTTCTACATTGATTTTAGGATGGAATATCCACATTGAAGAGGCAGCAAAAGTGTTTCTCCACATTGAAAAAGTAGGATAGTAGCACCTCCTTCTTGTATGCCCCTTTTTTCGCCACTTGTCGAATTCCACCACTGCCTTATTGTACACCCTTTTGCTTTTGGCTGGTAACAGACGTAATAATGTTGTTTGAACTTCTTGCTGGATTTCAGCCGGAATGAAGAAATTCTCAGCATTCTCACTAATTTTTTGTATCGATTTTGTAAATTTTTTCAGTCCTATTAACAAATAAACAATCCCATGTCATAGAAACGATTCCAAGACTTTCTAGTATTCAGCTGACGATCAATATCCTTGATTAAAATAAATTTGTCAAATGTGACGTTTTTCGAAACCATAATTTTTCATCTGGTCCCACACGGCTTTCACTCTCCTAATTGACCGGTTTTATCCGTTGTTGTGGAGAAAACATTGAATTACATTCGGGAAATTAATCAGACTTTAATCCTTTCGAAAAAAATGTAATTCTCGGCTGCGCGTCGAGTGTCCATTTCTTCTCGTGGATTAAAGGTTTGGTAATTTTATTAGGGGAAGGTGGGGGAATATCGACCCCTTAAGGAGAATTGATCATAAATCTGTTGTTATAGCTTTAATGTGTTTCAATTTTGTTCTCAAAACTCGTCAATTATTCCTTTATTGAATTCCGGTTTTAAACTATTTTTATAATGGACTGAATTTTTTGAAAAAAAATATAAATACACCTGTTACGTAGTCGGGCAAAATCGATCAGTCGGGTAATATCGATCATAATAATAATAATAATAATAATAATGTTTATTCAGTTTTTAAAATCCAGAACAAATACAGAACAAAAATACATGAATAAAATTGAATAAACAGAGAAAACACAGAAGCAACTAGCAAAGTTACTTGTTTGTGTTGTAGGCACAAATTATTTTAAGTCTATATAAGATTCTACAAATAAAAACATTCAGTAATATTAATTTATACATAATAGGTAATTTGTCATAGCCAGTAAAATTTTAAGTCACATTCAGGTAGGTATAAGGTAGGTATAACTATATATGCATTCATTTTATAAGCAACACTTTATGAACACAAAATAAAACATAATTTGATAATGCACACATAAATATCACAATCAGGTAAGTATACATTCACAAAGACATCAATACATTTTTTTTTCAGTTTAGGTTCAGAAAGATGTAGAAAAGTGTCTATCAAAACTTATTTAAATACTAGGTATTTGTTATAGCAAGAGTTGACTATGTCACTGAAAAACTGTCTATCGGTCTCAAATATCCATTTATTCAATTTAATTTTAAAACTAGAAAACATAATATCGGTTCCTATGTGAAAGTGAAAAGGGGACAATGCATACAATCTTGGTGCTATATAGTCTACATCTCTTTGACCTACTGTTTTTTCAGTACGAGGTAGAAATATTCCATCATTTTGTCTGGTATTATATATATGTTGATAGTATAATTTTTTTATTTTTTATCCATTCTAATATTTTTTGACAAAACAGTTGCCTCACATCACAAATTTTTGCTATATTATATAAGCTATCACTAGAAAAAGTGTACGGTTTTTCGAATATAATTTTTAAAATCCATTTTTGTAGGACATGTAGAGCATCTAAGTGACTCCACCACCCCAACTCATAATTCCATATGTCAATTGAGACTGAACTAGAGAAAAATATAGCGTCTTTAAATGTTTTACATTTAGAAATTCTTTTAAATATTTAAATTTTGGTAATATCCTCTAGTTTTTTGATAAGGTACTTAATTTGCAGGTCCCAGCGCATATGTCGATCTATTTGTACACCAAGATATTTAACAGATATAGTCTCAGGAATTTCAGAATGATTGCCAATTTTTAAGGGTACGATATTAGGTAATCCAGTTTGGTAAGAGCTGAAAGGCAGGTAACTAGTTTTACTGAGATTTAATGTAAGCTTGTTGTATTGGAACCACGGAGATATCAACGGAAACTCGTCAAATATAACTTGTTGTAATTCCTGCCATGTACTGCCTGTATAGATAACAGCAGTATCATCGGCAAAACTAATAATTTTGCCAACAGTATCTACTCTAAATAAACTATCCATATATAAAATAAATAACAGTGGCCCCAATACAGAACCCTGAGGAACGCCGAATGATATATTTTTTGCATTACTATAAACTCCATTTATTTCCACTCTTTGCGTTCTGTTGTTTAAATAGCTTTGTATAATTTCACCAGCTCTCTAATCCCAAACAAACTCAATTTATTTATTAATTTCTTATGACACACCGTGTCAAAGTTGAGAGGTCCAAAAGATACTTATAGTTGGTATTTTTTTGTCTAGTGTTTTGTAGATATAAGATGTTAATTTGTAGATGGCGTCCTCTGTAGATTTGGCTTCTCGAAATCCAAATTGACAGTCAGACAATATTTGAAATTTTTAAAAATTTGTTAAACGCGTTTTTAAAAGATGTCCAAAAATTTTGGCCACGTTCGATCTCAAAGAAATAGGTGTATAATTTTCTAATTTTGATGTATCCCCACTCTTATATAAAGGTTTAACTATCGCTGCCTTTAAAACATCCGGAAAAACCCCCAAGCTGAAACATTTGTTTACTAAAAAAACAATGGGTGAAGCAATCTCAGCTGAAATTTTCTTCAAAGTTTCAGACCGAATCTTATCTTGACCGGGTGATTTCTTTAGTTTCAATTTATTTATAACTGAGATTACTTCACTTTCATCCGTCTCGTACAAACAAATGGAGTTTTTCAAAATCTTATGGCGGGTATTATTGATCAGGCATGGGTATTGTAATTAAACATAAAATTTGCATAAAGAACTCATATATTTTATACTTGTACAACTAACACAAATATATTTCGCAGCACTGTCTGCACCTGTACAATCAGCATGTGCCCAAACGCCACAGGACCGACATCTCCACCACATTTCATTCGACCCATATTGTGAGCACACGGCGCATAAATCGTTAGCCCCTGATTTTTCACCTCTAGTACTTCCACTGCTTTTCTTCACAACTTTCTTCTTTGTAGCTCCAATATTTCTTTTCACCTTCTCGGCTTCTTTTTCCATTTTCTGCTGTTTCTTCTGTTCTTTATTTTCCAGTTCGTCTTTAAAGGTGTTGATGTCATGATCGTTGAATGCTGAGTTCGTCTGCGTGTCGTTTTTAGGAAACCATAAGTTGGCAATGGACATAACTCCGTAAAAGATGTTTTTAACGATCTTTTATTTTTTGGTTCCAAAAGTTTATCTTCACGGTCGTTCAACTCAAGATCAGAGACCTAATCTAATTCCGATTCGGATGAAGAACATTCAGATGTTGACGGTGATTTGGTTTTCCTTTTTTTAGTTTGTACTCCACTAGGACCTGGTCTTTCTATGTCCGGCATTGGAGGTGGTGTTTGATGCCTCTCAGATAAATCAAGTGTTTCGTCTCCACGACCATCAGCTTCTGGCAAAGCAGTCTTCCTCGGTAAACACATCGGGATTAAATGGAAATATTCCTGTTGTTTCGAAACCTTTTATGGCTTTCTCGATAGCCGCCGTCCTGTTAAAAGCATTCTTGACAAGTTCTGCAATGTTTGGTGCATTTATTTTCTCAAATTTATTATGTTTAATTTTTTTCATATTTTTCACATTCCTGGTAATATGCTGATTTGAAGGGCCCAAAAAAGGTCACGTCTAAGGGCTGCAGACGATGCGATGTGTGTGGTGGCAGCGATAAAAGGTGAATTCCAGATTCTCTACAAAAATTATAAGAAGCTAGGCTTGAGTGGGTGCAGTGATTATCTAGCACAAGAAGTACTGGACGATCCGTAGAACAATTTACATTTTTCAGTGTTTCAGCCACTCAAGAAATAGTTCCTCTGTGATCCAGCCAGACTTTGAACACCGATATATTGCCCCAACAGGACCGTTCCTATCAAGACCTTCTTTCATTCTATTTCTCTTGAAAATGAACATAGGCGGGATGTATTGGCCAGATGCACTGAGAGCGCATACTAAGGTGGTTGTTTGTCCTCTCTTGCCACTTGTAATAGCACCGACTTGTTTCCGGCCCTTTGCAGTCAAAATCTTGCTAGGAATGTGGACAGTGCTTACACCTGTCTCGTCTACGTTGAAAATTTGGTGGCTTTCAAATTGAAAGCGATCAAGGAGAGATGCTAAATTATCAAAAAATATTTTCAGCTCTTCGCGATTAAAGGCTGTCACTCTGTTAATACTTGTCGCCTCAGGCTTGCGTAAAGTAATCTCTGGATGAAGACGCATAAATGAGTAGAGCCAATCCTTGCCACATTTTCCAATTTCTTTTCTGAATGGATGTGAAATATTATTTTTTTCGGCATATTCATAAACCAACTGACGTATATTAATTGGTGTAAGTCCATAGAATGCATTTGACATTTCCAAGATTCGTTTGGCAAACTCTTCTTCTTGGGTGAAGACAGTTTTCCTTCCTAATCTGATTTTTGTAGCTACGTACCGTCCTCTCAAGCGATCTTGTAGAGTTCCATATGGAATTTCATACAATTTCGAAGCGTTCCTGATTGATATTTTCTTGTTCGCGATTTCATGCAAAGCTCTTTACATTGACGCCTCAGTCCACGAAGATCGTGCAGTTTTACGTTGATAATTTCGTGGCATCTAAAAAATAACGATAACCTATCAGATAAGGGAAATATCGATCATGCCGGGGTAATATCGACCGCCTTGGTCGATATTACCCGAAACTTCATATTTCGTTTCCGAACGCATGCTGCCAAAACAGATAACCTCAAATTCAAATGCATACAGTAACTATCTTTTGAAGACGTAGTTGTACATGTACAACAAGCAAAATAGTTAAAACAATTGAAAAAGAAGCTGCTTACCTTAATATTCAACTCGGTAAAGTAATAAGAAATTCAGTAAATACACAATTTTTCACCTCGTCCGTTCGTTGCGTGATTTAGCTGGAAACTTTTGTCACGATGCCATCTACCAGAGACCGTTTAAACATGTATTACAGGGAACTAGCTCCGTGGCGCCAATTATTCGAGATTTGAATGTGATCGATATTTCCCGCCGGTCGATATTCCCCCACCTTCTCCTATATAATTAATAACTATTATGTGAACTTAATAATGTTGCCTAAAGAAATATAATAACAGTCAATTACTAGAAGTATATGAATGGCTGTTTTAATTCCAAATAACAAAGACTAAAGACTGACTTGACTCTATGAAAAATAACACACGGTGTACACTCTAAGAAAAATTATAAATTCAGTCAACACTGTAATTTGCAATGAAAAATCTGATGTAAGATATCTGTTTTTTTTGCTCATATTTAACCGAAAACATGCTACAGCAAATTCTCAGATAGAGATAATGTATGTCTATATTACGCCGGTTCAGCGCTAGACGTAAAAGAAATAACGTCTGAGGAAAATTATTATACTCTACAACAATAGACTTTGCAGCCATTCTTAATATTTTTCACTTCATAAATTCTTTGCAGTAGCGTGCCTGCTAGTAAGGAAGTGAGTTCTCGAGAATAATCTTTTAATCTATAATAGTCTGTGCTGAACAATTTTATACCAAACAATCACAGTGGCACTCCAGTGATTTCTGTGTTGATCCTTGAGGTACAACTCGCATTATAGTTGAGAATGTCTATTGAAAGGCATGACTGAATAGAATTTATACTACCAAGCACTTCAGGGGTTCTAAATACCCTCATTATACAGTATTTCAAAGGGATACCTTTTATCATAGCGCGGTAGAAGGTTATATCGTTGTGTGTTCAATAGTGTATTGGCAAGGTAGTAATACTACGTTAAAAGCAATTAGTGAAACAATTACATACATTTTATATAGGGTGTATTATCGGTAAACGATAAAACAATGTGAATACTTATCCCCATGTTTAGATATTGAGGTGTGTTATACAATACGAATAATTAAAAATATAGGGAGGCCGATTGTAAAAAAAATTAGTCCAAACAGAAACGTATTTTGTGAATGTTTATATGCTTACTAAATTTAACCTCAAATTTACTAAATTCATATTTTCTCAATATAAATAAATAAATTTGACTTGTTGTCTTTTGATTTAAATTAAACTGGACTAGTCGATTGTAACAAATCAAGGGGCAGTTGTGGCACTGTGAAGTTTAAAACAGCAACAAGTTAAAGTAATAAGTAGTGATAACATGAAAAGTGTCAAAAATACTTTTGAGTACGAGTTCCATGTAACATATTTACTACGGGAATCTTAATAGTTAGTTTATTTTATTTTTATTTTAGATTACACCAACCTACAGTACACTGTACCAATTACAGGCGGGACAACAGATAAAAATACACATTTTATACTATAAACATACACTATGACAATAAAAACAATATTAGCACAAAAAATGAAAAGTTAAATCAAGTTAGCTACAAAAACTGCGTACACACTGATCTAATATTAGCCACTGAAGAGTTAAACAGGTCAATTTTGTTTTTAAATAAAGTATTATTTGTGTTACACATGACATACATTGGGGAATTTGAGAGTAAGTTGGTCCTTGGTGTCTTAAGGTAAAACAGTGCATCGTTCCTCGTGTCCACTCTAGGAACATGGAAACTTAAAGTTTCTAATAAAGTAGGACAATCAATTAAATTGTTAATCAACTTAAAACGGGTTTGGGAGTGCATAACAGACCTGTTTTCAAGACTATGTACGCCATGCCGCCTTAGCAACATATTGTGATCAGTGCCAATTTCCGGATAAAAGCCATGTTAGTTCAGGAGAGAATAATTAATTTTGTCTCGTTTATATAGTTATGTTATGCAGAGTAAAATTATAAGTGTCAGTAATTTATAAATAACACTTTATTAATTATGTCTTAATTATTATTATTTAATTATAAATATTCACAAAGTTAGTGAAATCAATTTCAAAAGAAATATTATTTTTTGAACATGCAGTAATAGTCCTTGATATGTTATTGGTATTACTCGATGCACAAGAATATCACCGGAAATTGTTTTTTTCAACATATCCTTCTGCAACAGAATTTGACTTCCACCCGCCTTGTGATTTTATTTTTAATATATTGGCTTCAGAATCTGCAAGTAAAGTCGCTGAAAATCTTCTGACAGTGCCCCGTGAATAATGCATAATTCGGCAAACCAATCATTTGAGCAATCATCTTTGGTAACTGACGAATAGTATTAATTCCTACTTGTTGTACACCACATTTACCATTTCTATATCTAACAAAGAATTTTTTGTGTTTAATATTTTCCGACCGTAGGTTTCTATACTTCCAGATAATGTCAACGAAGCTTAGTTCTTCTATATCTCCCGGACTGATTACAAATTCACGATTTGCTCTAGTTTTTATATTTGGAATATTTACTCGAAAATACGTCTCTTCATTTGTAACATCTTCAACAGATAAAAATGTTAATTCTGACTTCCGACATGCACCGACTATTCCTACAACCGATACAACCTAAAGCAAAAAATTCGAATTAGTAAACTAACAACTAAATGAAGCAATTATTACCTAGTTACTTTAGCCATTAAAAAATTATTGTCATCCACCTCCGTCAAAAACTTCGCAATATTTACTTTTGAAAAAACGTTTGATTTCTTAGCGTGATATCCATCGGACTGCCCTTTCAAAAATGCTATCAAACTATTGTATGTTTTAATGTCTACACCTATTTTTAAAGACAACTCAGTTCTCAACATGGAGTACTGTGTCCGTAGCGTAGAAGCCTTCAAATTATTCTTACTCTTAAAATATGCCAATAGTACTTTCTCATTGACGTGTTTTTACGTGTTTTTGATGTTTAATTGATTTGTATTTCTTTTTTTTAGTTGATGCAACTAATCTATCAATCAATATAAGAACTTATTACATGTAATATAAACGCTGGTTGCATCCAGAACCATATTTGGGACAGTTTTCATTACAAGTTTAATTTACATGGCAATACGTAAAGACTTTGGTTGATAATGATTGACTTTTTGACATAAGGCTATTTGATTCCAAATATTGTCAAGAAACTGCCCTACAATTTTACACACCTTGTATAATTCACATTAGTTTATTACACACAACATGAAATGTCTTGGAACCCCAGTACATAAAATGATTCGATTAAACCTAGTGGTAAAAAAGTACATGTACTTAGGGAACAAAAAAGGAAATACAAAATTGCAGACTATAAACCTTTACTTTATTACCAATGATTTTACGAATCTGGTTAGTTTGGCATGTATTCTGCCAAGTGTTCCTTTGAATTTTTGTACATTATAATGCCAGGACGTGAAATTTCTGCGTTTACCCGAGCAAGAATGACTGCTTTACATAATGCAGGACATTCTAATCATCAGATAGAGAACTTGTTGGGCATTTCTAGATCATCTGCTGTACGAATAGTACACAGATATGAAAAAATTGATACAGTGGAAAACAGACCACGTAGTAGACGTCCTCGAGTATCTAATGAAAGGGAGGATCGGTATTTGGTGCAATACGCCTGTAGACACCGCACATCTTCAGCTTCAGCTTTCAGGGCCCACTTTCAAGGTACGTTTCGCCATATTATATCGACACCTACTATTCGCAAACAACTCCACAACGCAAATTTACGTGGTAGAAAACAATTACGGGTCCCAACTCTACTTGCAAGGCATAGGCTGCCTGTCTCCAGTGGGCGCGAGAGCGTAAGGATTGGCTTTTACGTCAATGGCGGTGGGTCTTATTTACAGACGAAACCAGAATTGGGCTGGTTACTGATGACAATTGACAAAGAGTCTGGAGAGAACCAGGTCGTCAACAGCGGCTTCATTTTCCCCGTGAAGTTGCTCCGTATGAAGGGGGTACCGTAATGTTTTGGGGTGGAATAATGTTCAACCGCCACCCCATTAATTCGCATACCACAGAATATGACCAGTCTTTACATCGAACAAGTTATTACGCCCATTATATACCCCTTACGTAACCACATCGCGCAAGAAGGGGTCAAGAGACAGAAGTAGGACATATAAATATATTAGATTGACCACCTAACTCTCCTGACATGATTCCTATTGAAAACATGTGCGATTTCCATGCTAGAGCCATTCATAATTATATTCCTCCACCCCAGACTGCAAATGAGTTAGTCGTGGCAGCAGAAGAGGAATGGAACAATATTCCGCAAGAGATTGTTAACCGCTTTATTATCTCAATGCACAAACGTGTCAATATGCTATTGGAACGTGATTTTATTTATTTATTTATTTATTTTATTTAACAAATACACTACCCTACAGTACACCACCAATTACAGGGTAGGAAAAATACAATTTGGCAAAAACAGAAAACAGAACAAATACAGTACACAAAATACATACATTATCAGATACAGAGAAAAAAGCAGTAACAATTAGACTAACACTTAAATGTACCAACGTAAATATGTTACAGTAAATTAATAAAACTATCAAAATTTTTAGATTTTATTGAGGCCATAGTACAGTTGAAAATATCGAAGCCACCTTGCAATCTATTATAATTTTCACAAATCCGGTGAATAGGTGAATATTTAGTTGTATTAATTCTCGGCGTTGGTGTGTAAAACAACATATTAAGCCTAGAGCCATGTCTCGGTATCCTGAAGTTAATCAAGTCAAGTATATGAGTGCAGTTAACTAAGTTATGCAATAGTTTATACAAAAATATTTGCTGAGCCATTACACGGCGGGCAGCCAGACTACTGATACCAAATCTGTGCCGTAAACTAAAGGATATCCAACAACTGGATAAACCCCGTCCTCCTTGTAACATAAAAACTTCAGAAAGCGTCTTTGAATACGTTCTATACGATCTATATGAATGTTATAATAAGGACACCAAATTAAAGAACAATATTCGAGTTTTGATCTGACAATAGACTGAAATAATAGTTTTTAACATGAGTGGAAGAAAAATCATTCATATTACGAATTACAAAACCCAACTTTCTAAATCCATCACAAGTGATATTTTGAATATGAGGTGTAAAGGATAATTTGCTATCAAATGTTACCCCAAGGTCACAAAATGTAAGTGATCTGGAAACAACAACATCATCCAATTTGTAATGGTATTCCATGGCGCTATTTTTAAGTGTAAAAGTGAGAACATTACATTTTTTTACATTCAGATCTAACTTGTTTGCAGAACACCACGCACTCAAACTATTAAGAGAACTCTGCAGATTAATACAATCATTAAAGCAGTCGATTCTGTTATATATTTTCATGTCATCTGCATACAGAAGACACTTAACATTTATATCCGTAACGATATCATTTATAAAAATGTTAAAAAGCAATGGCCCAAGGACCGAACCCTGTGGCACCCCAGATGATGGAATGAACTGAAGCGACTGTTGACCAGAAAATTCCACATGTTGTTGACGATTTTCAAGGTAAGATTTAAAAGGTTAGCAAATTATGAGAAAAACCAATATTATTCAATTTGGATAATAACACTGTATGATTTAACCTGTCAAAGGCTTTGCTGAAATCGGTATATATAACGTCTACCTGGGATTTCTGGTCAAATGCATTAGCAATAAACTCCGTTAAGCAGAATAAATTGGTCGATGTTGACCTGCCTTTAAAAAGCCATGCTGAAATTCAGTTTATCTATTCTTAATATAGGCAAACGTGGGTTCATATAATACCATCTCAAATACTTTTGGAAAATTGTTTATAATGGTAATGGGTCTGTAATTTTCGATAACACTATTGGAACCCTTTTTATGGATTGGAATAACTTTCGACACTTTTAAAACGTTAGGAAATGTATTCGACGCAATCGACAAATTATATAAATAAAATAACGGAGGAGCAAAAACACTAGCACAATCACGTAACAAAAAAGCAGGAATTTTATCAGGTCCCGCGGTAAATTTTGGTTTAAGCTTGCGTAAGCAATGTAAGACTTCGTTTTCAGTGAAGGAATTAATCTGAAATAATTCATTAGAGTTATCCATTGGGTAAAATATGTCATCAGCCTCAGGTGTCAAATACGAATCTCTAAAATACTCAGCAAATGCAGTTACTATGGGCTGATTTCCTTCACAAATACTATCCTTGTACGTCATTGAAATAGGTGAAATGCTACTATTTCTTTTATATTTTACAAATTGCCAAAATTTGTTGGGATCAGTTTTTATGACATTTTCAGTATGGATGCAATAATTTTATAAGCAATGTCAATATTAAGTTTTAAGGCTGATCTTAACAGTTTAAATTCGGCCAACTCTAGTGGATCATTTAAATTCTTATAATCGCGCCATGCTTTGTGCTTCAATTTAATAGTTCTAATTATATTAGTATCAAACCAAGGTGGGTAACGTTTACCCTTGACCGTAACTTTAGGAACAATTCGATCAACTACAGAATACAATAAGCGATAAAAACAATCAAATGCAATGTCTATGTCAGAAATTGCAGTAACAGCTGACCAATCAACTAACGCCAAATTTTGATAAAGGTCCAATAAATTAGCCTTACGAAAGTTGTAAAAGCTAAAATTAACAAAATCTTTATTAGAGTTACATCTTTTCGGTACTTCAATTAAAATAAGAAGGGATGGGTGATGACCGTCTTCCTTCATTAGGACGTCCGGGGCTCTATTAACAGTACAATTCAATCTCGTAAGCACCAAATCTAAAACTCTATTATTCTGATTAAGTACGTAATTAAATTGCTGAAGATTTAAAAAATTTGCAAAATTCTCTAATGATTGAACATAGTTACTTAAAATAGATGTCTGCAAACAATGTGAATAGTCTGTGATGTTAAAGTCCCTAATATTAAACAATTTTATTATGCGCAAATTCAAAGGTGCCAATAATTTCAAATATAAAATGATACTGATCTAAGGTAGTAGTAGAAGGTATATAAATTAAAATTATATAATAAGAACAAAAACTACTATACTTTACCTGAACCCCCAAAACGTCAATGTTTTCAAGTTTGCTAAACTCCGTACTTGTCTTAAGGCCCAAGTCAATAACACCAAATGAAGAATCAACTGCAAGCATAACCCCTCCACCACGAGTAAGGTTAGAAGTATTATAGTCACGATCACAACGTATGACTGAATATTTGTTGATATCTGCGAGTTCAGAATTATTAATACCCGAGTCCAGCCAACTCTCAGTGATTGCAATTATTGAATAAGTACTAGCACTTAAAACATTGAAAAGTGAAGTGGTCTTACTTCTCAGTCCACGCATGTTCTGATAATAAATGGATAATTTACTACCATTACTCAAAGCACCCAAATTATTAGAAGCATTAAGCGTGCTAACGACTGGATGTACCAGTTCAGGTGATTGCTATTTAGACGACCCAAATAAGTCCATTTTTAATTTATCTAATGCTTTTTGTAAGAGGTACAATGTTGATAATCCCAAGATGCATGATTAATACAGATATCTAATTTTTGTCTATTTTTCAAATTGAAACAATTAATACAACACTTTTGCGAACCCTGAGGACAATCAGTTAAGTTATGTGATTTAGAACAAATGGGACATGTAATATCATTTTTACAAGATGTTTTAGAGTGAAAATATCCATTACATTTATAACAACGAGGCACAGAAATGGCGGAGCAACCATCCAAACCAACCAATAAATGACCCTGGCTCAATAATCTGTTATAAGTAACTGTGTCAACCTGCAATGTGGCTTGTCTTACATTTTTATTATTCCTAGTAGGCCATAATTTAATCAATGTACATTCAGAATTTTCCGTGAATATGGTATCATTCTGTTTACGAATATAATGCACTAGCACATCTTCCTGAAGATCCGATGTGATTCCAACAATTTTTACTTGAGGATGAACTGATTTCACCTCATGGACTTCATAATTAGATGATAGCTTTTCATCAGCCATCTTTTTAAATTTTGCAGCCTCCGCACGGCTACTACATCCCAGCAGCAGACCACCATCTTTTAAATGTTTAACATTTCCAATTTTTATGTTAGATTCCACAGGATTTATTGTTTGCAGTATATCAGACTTGGTAGTCGAATTAACTTGTTTCGGATTTTTAGGTTTTACAATAATTTTCTGCTGAGGACGTTGACAAAGTACGTTAGCATAAGACGCAGCAGATGCTGCAGGAGGTGCAGCAGTTTCAGAAAGTTTATCATAGGCTACCTTCAAAAACTCAGCTTTTAGTTCATCAAATCTTTCTGCAAAATTTTTCAATAGATCATTACATGTTTTTTCAAATATATCTCGAAATAGTTTATCATCAAATTTGTCTTGGCAAGATTTACAATTTACGCACATCCAATTAAGGCCTGGCACAGATCCTAAATGTGAAAGCACCTCACCCGGTACATCAACACAAGAAGCATGGTATGTCTTTTACACGAGCCGGAGCAAAAACACTAGGCTTGCGGCTTATTGAAGTCTCACAAAAACCACAACGTGACATTTTAAATGCCCACAAAGCAAATGAATGCAGCAAACTACTAGTCAAGTACTTAGTATACTGATGGAGGTCATACCGACTATTAGTCAAGTAGAGGACTTGCTTTGTTACTTCTTTTTGATTTAATAAATTTTGTCAAAAATGTCACACATTTGCTGGTTTTTGATTTTCTAAGTAAATATTTGTTTCACAAAAAAATATTCAGAAAACAATATAATAAATGTTTTTGGTTTTTCTGACAAAAAGATTATTTTTAACATGAACTAGGGGAGTCAAAGACTTTTGACATTGTGTATATTAATAACACAATTGGCTGAGCTACTCGTGTTACATCCTATACTTCGAATGATATACATGTCTTGTAAATGATATTAATTTTATTGATAGGCATAACTCACTTGGCACGAACGTATATAATGCTTTGCGTTGCATATTAATGAAGAAATTATAATTAGCAGACAGATTAAATTATTTGGCATTATATCCGAACGCATTGCAAATATTTACTATATAATATTATTGACTAGTACTACTAGTTTATTTGCGGAATCCTGTAATTATCATTTTAATATTGTTTCATCGGAAGTAAAATATTAGTACGCATTATAAAGCCATTTTTAAATTGTAAAATATTGGAAGTACATAGTTATTAATATCCATATAGGTAATGTTGACCCACTATGCAAATATACAAAATTTAAGAGTCCGTCGCGCGCTTGAAAGAAACCGATTTTTTACTCTCGGCCCATAACACTTATTTAGACAACGAATAAATATAGCGATCCAAATAAAAAAACAATCGAAAGACAAAGTTGTTTCTTAAGGCTGCTGTGTAATATTTTTTTTCAAAATTAGTTTTTAATTATATAAATTTAAAGAGTAAACTGTGCAAGACATCGTCATATTTACAATTTATTTACTTAAAAATAAAAGCTTTAATCGAAAATTGGTTACACGGGGGAAGAAGTAAGTCTGTCTTTTAGCTTTGCAACGATACCAAAATTATATCGAATTGATAAAAATTACTCAAAATTCTATGCTAATTGCCGAACGTCTACAACTTCAGAAACGAATATATTTTAAATGCTGCAACCACGTGTGCTTAACTCAGTGGGATGGGCTTATAGATTGGTAATTGCGGTCAGGACCGGAGTTCAAATAAATACATTAATCAATCTTATGGAGTTCGATGTTCTTATTTTCATTGATAGAAAGTTTTTGCACCCCATGAGGCAATATTATAAGAAATTGATATAAGTTAAGTTAATATTGAGAAAAACAGTGCGGTACAGCCAGGCAGTGTTATTTTTTGTAACGGAAACTTATGAAAATAAATGTTGTAGTAAATGTTTGTAATGCACTGTTTGTAATTATTAGTTTTCGATGTCGGTGAAGACAATGAAATTTAATAAAACAATTTTAATTAATTTAACTATGGTACAACATTTTAGCATTTCTATCTCCTCCCATGTTCAATAAAGGATTTGCCGACGCTAAACATAGTTTTCATTTTTATACTGTTTTTATCTATTAGTGTGTACCGTGAGAAGTACTATAGTTTTATATATGCTGTAAACTACGAACATAAGTAAAATCGTTGATTTACAAGCGTGGTGTAACAAAAAACGTAATAATTGTCAAATAATGTCCCTAGTATCGATAATTTGATTTTATTTTTATAAAATGCGGCCCTACTAAATAAAGTTGTACACGTCCATTTTGGTTACTAAAAATGTCCTTCCACAAGATGGTTATATTTTCTTAAAAACAAAACGGCATAATTGCAAGCCGATTTTACTCCACTAAATCTACATATTCTAAATACGTTCACCGTCAATGTAGTGGGAGAGCGATAATTTCCGCCTCCAGCCGTAACGCCCGTGCACCCGACCCCGGAACGCTACCCGAGGAGTGTACAGAGAACGGACTCTTAAATAAAATTTGGGACACGTGGTGGTAAATGGGCGAGGTAAGCTCCATTTTCAATCGAAAGTATTATCTTTGGCATTTGACAGAAACTTTAATGACGTTATCAATTAGATTTTTTCCAGAAACATACTCAAATTATTTTCCTGTTGAAAAGCTATTTTTTAAACCCGATAATTCTTTAATACAGTTAAAATAAAACGTGATGACAACAATACCTAATTAAAATTAAAAAATGAGGCAAACCCCTCATACTACGTACATATTTCAATACATTCTCTATATGACTTCCTCTCGTTTCAAGACATATATCCAATCTTCTCCTGGTTTCTTTGTGGGCTGCGTTTATTAACATTTCGCCGTGTAACTCATTACAAGTGTTTGTGATTTTTTCATTTAAATGATTATCTCGCGAAGGTGTTTTCGTAAACCTAATTTTTTAAAATCCCCTATAAAAAAAATCGAGGGGTGTTAGAATGCTCTACTGTTACAAATCTGGTTTGCATAACACAATTTCTGGCCGATTCGATGGATAACAATTTGCAAACCGATGTTATATACACGGATTTTAGTAAGGCCTTTGATAAGCTTGACCACGGTGTATTACTTCAGAAGTTGAACAAATTCGGAGCATCCAGTCCATTACTAAATTTATTTAAATCTTATCTTCAGAATAGGACACATATGTGGTTTATAACGGGTTTAAATCAGATGAGTACTTAGCTACTTCAGGTGTCCCGCAGGGGTCAATTCTTGGACCTGTAATTTTTATTAACGATCTAGTTGACGTTCTAAGTGTAGAATTCCTTCTTTACGCAGATGATCTGAAAATATTTAGGACTATACGTACTATTGGCGACTGCATTCAGCTTCAAAATAATCTTGAACAGGTCAAAATTTGGTGTGATAAAAATAAACTTTTGTTGAATACCACTAAGTGTAATGTTATGTCTTTTTCAAATAAATTAACTGGCGTAACATTTAATTACAGTGTTGATAATATTGTGTTGTCGCGCCCAAGAGTGTTTCGAGATCTTGGTGTTTTATTTGATGAAAAATTATCTTTTACTGGCCTTATTGATGCTGTTGTCTCTGATGCAAACAAACAGAGCATATGGTTTTATCGTCCGCAATTGTCGTGACTTTGCAGATATACTCAAGTCAAGAATTCAGACGTCTTACGTCACGGCTGACGTTACACATTTGTTTTTATTGTCAACGTAATTTTCGATATTTGTTCGCGTTAAAAACAACTGTTTTTTGCAATTTAGTGCAATACATAATACAAACTTCTAGTGTAGTATATAGTTTTAGTACTATCAGTTGTAGTTTCTTAAATATTTTGATGAAAATATAATGAATTATTCATTTGTTCGTATGACGTAAGACGTCTGAATTCTTGTCGCGAGTATAGCAACACACTTAAACTTCTTTATTTCAGTTTCGTTAGATCTAAACTTGAATACGCCTCTCTTGTGTGGTCCCCCCATTGTGCTGTTCACATTAATACATTAGAATCAGTTCAACGTAGATTTTTAAAATATTTGAGCCTTAAATCGGATGGTCTTTATCCTCCCATTGGATTTCCACACGATGAGCTTTTAAAAACTCATTCTGTTCCTTCTCTTGAAATTAGACGTAAATATTGCTCTCAGGTTTTTCTTCATAAAGTGATACATAATTCAGCAGATTGCCAAGAGTTCATGTCCAAATTATTTTTTGTTGTCCCAAGACTTAGTTCTAGAGGAAATTTAACTTTCTATCTACCCGCCGCCCGCACTAATATTCTTAAATATTCTCCTCTTTTTGTAATCTGTAACAATTGTAACGTCAATAATGTAGATATTTTTAATTGCAGCCTTAATGACATAAAATCTTTTTACGTAAAGGGTATTCCACGCCAACTCAACAGTCGATCCCACATCACCCTCTCAGATCTGGCTCAAAATTGGTACATCGATTGGTACTATTGAAAAGGATATTCCCAAATTTTCAGCCCCTTCTTGTCACCAGAGGCCCATAGTGAATTTTTCGACCATCATTTCACCGGTTTTCAATCGGTTTTTCGTGTACTGACGCGGCATTTTGGTCTAAAGAAACTATCAAAAATGCATAGAAGATGCCAAATTTCCCGTAGAACACGATGCCACCATCCGTTTTTCGATATCTAGCAAGGAGTCCGGAAAACGCGAAAACCGCGCTTTAGTAAAAAATCTGATATCTCAAATACGGTCGTTTCAAACTGGCTGAAAATTTACCAAAGACTCTTAGATTATTGCTCTTTCAAATGTTCATACGCGCGTGGTGATCATTATATGTAAAAAAAAGTTTTACAGGTTTTATATGGGATTTTCTGTAATGTTTTCATTATAACCGCTCCACTGGCCCTATCCAGCTGGGTAATAATTGGATTTTATTCTCTCACCAAACGTCTTTACAAACACAGAAATTTCTCTCTCCAGCCAGTATTAGAGAAAACATTATTTAGATAGAATGCTGATTCATGTATAAGGACGTATAAAATAGTGAAAATAATATCGAGATGTATAGTGTCAACAATGATTGTAATATGGGTTTTCTTATTTCTTACTGCGATTTTCATTCGTTATATTATATTATATTCATATTTTTTACAAATAATAGAAGTAAGCTGCAGAAAATGTAAATTTGCTCAAAAATCATAAAATGACGAAAAATTGTGAAATAAATCATTGAATAAATAAATGTTTTCTCTAATACTGGCTGGAGAGAGAAATTTCTGTGTTTGTAAAGACAGGGGGACAAAAGAGACGCTTGGTGAGGGAAAAAAAATCCAATTATTACTCAACTGGATAGGGCTAGTGGAGCGGTTATAATGGAAAAATTACAGAAAATCCCATATAAAACCCGTAAAATGCGTGTAACTTTATTTACATATAATGATCACCACGCGCGAATGAACATTCGAAAGAGCTATAATCGAAGAGCCTTTTGGTAAATATTCATCCAGTTTGAAGCGACCGTATTTGAGATATCAGATTTTTTATCAAAGCGCGTTTTTCGGCTTCTTCTTGCTAGATATCAGAAAACGGATGGTGGCATCGTGTTCTACGGGAAATTTGGCATCTCCTATGTATTTTTGATCATTTTTTTAGACCAAAATGCCGCGTCAGTACACGAGAAACCGATTTCAGATCCCTGGAGGTGAAATGATGGTCGAAAACTTCACTATGGGCCCCTGATGACAGGAAGCGGTCTTAGGGGCTGAAAATTTGGGAATGTCCTATTTTCGATAGTACTAATCGATGTACCAATTTTGAACCAGATCTGACAGGGTGATGTGGGATCGACTGCTGAGTTGGCGTGGAATGCCCCTAAAATGATTTAGTTGATTCTAATTTTAGTGTTTGTTTGTATACTCGCGACAAAAATTCAGACGACTTACGTCATACGAACAAATGAATAATTCATTACATTTTCATCAAAATATTTAAGAAACTGCAACTGATAGTAATAAAACTATATACTACACTAAAAGTTTGCATTATATATTGCACTAAATTGCAAAAAAATATTGTTTTTAGTGTGACCAAATATCGAAAACTACGTTGACAATAAAAACAAATGTGTAACGTCAGCCGTGAAGTAAGACGTCTGAATTCTTGACGCGAGTATATATGATTATTTTATATTTTTTAACTATTACTTTTTATATATGCATATTGTTCTGTGTTTTCCTGTTCTCAACATGGGTTTCTTGTACCTGTTGAACAGTGTAACGTAAATAAATAAATGCACCTAAAAAGATTCTGATTAACAATTTCTACATTTACTACAATTTAAGCTATAAAATTAAGTGTTTTCAATGTGACGGTCAGGTAAATACTTCAAATTGCGAATTTTGTAGTTATCATACCCACTGGTGCCGGCTAGCCTGCCATATAGAATTTCGTGGACTTTGTTCGAAATACTGTAACAATCTAGCTGCATACCATCGTTTCTTACCGTTTGGTCAATTATTTGATTCTTCCGAACAGAAAATGTATCTTCATTTCGTCGCAAGGTCGCCTGCAATTTTGTAAAGGTTCTATGATCAGGATGGAGGCGCTCTGGACACCTTTCTCAATATCACTCTACAGCTCTTCTTCAATTTTTTTGTGACTGTGAAATTTTTCTGAAAGAGAAAACATTTTGTATGCACAAAAGTTATGCGTTTGACGGTCGTATTGAGTAATTACAAGTATTTTGTGACATTTATGCACTTTAAACAACGAATATTCAATTATTTTCCAACGACAACTTGATTTTTCACCGCTTATGTGATTTTTAGGTGGTATTTCTTTTGAGAGACTTTAGGACGATATTGCTTATAACTTTTAAACGGGAAGTAATACAATTAAAAATAAAAGCTTATTAGAAAAAAGTGAGCTTTCTAACAGAAAACAGTTTGGGTATGTTTCTGGAAAAAATATAACTGAAGTCGTTTCTGCCAAATCCCAAAGATAATACTTTGTTTATTTTGATAGATAACGTATATTACACAATATTAGCGAATACTTTATAAACTGCTTTATTAAATATAAAAAACTGTTTAACAAAATGTATATAATATGTTTGTATAGAAATAAAGAACTATTTTTGTTAAGTAGCAAGTAATCATAAAAAAATAACGTAACAAGTAAGTAGGTACATCCACTTGTGGTTTGCTTTACAATATAAAAATGTTAGTATAAAAGTAACTATTAATGTTCTCTATGGGGTGTATATAAAACAGCAAGCCCCAGAATAGCAAATCATGCAACAATAACTTAACAAGTATTTATTTGTTATTTTCCTGAATTTTAAACCACTTTCTTGCGACAATCTATACCTAACAAATGTTTCTATAAAAATACACACAATGTCAAAAGTCTTGGACCCCCCCTCATTCTTGTTAAAGAAATCTTTTTGTCAGAAAAACCAAATACATTTTTATAAAAGTAAATTGTTTTCTGAATATTTTTTTTTTGTGAAAAGAATATGTTTGATAACAAATTCGTAAAAGAAACAATCTCTGTTTTCATGGTTTGTCGGAAGCTGAAAATGAAGATATACTTGTTGAAGTTGTGAACTTTATTAATGTAAAATTAAAAGTTCATTGTGAAGCTTTTGATATTGATTGTGCATTTAGAATTGGTCGTGAGAATTCTAAAAAGCCTCGTGGTGTTCTGGTGTCCTTTGTGCGTAACATCAAGAGGAATTAAGTCTTTAATGCTAAACGATACCTTAAAGGTACTAAATTTTATATTTATGAAGATTTGACCTCTAAGAATTATGAGCTGCTTGGTGCTGCTAAAAGGGAATTAGGAAGGGATAAAGCCTGGTCTGTAGGTGGGAAAGTGTATGTGTGGAGCGTCAAGCATAATAAGAAAATGCTAATCAAATCTATTGATGACATTTGTACATAAAATAGGTATACCTACTCAAATTCATGTATGTTGATATGTCTATTGATTTATTGCCGTGGTAGAACTTTATATGCTTTGCTGTTTATTATTCTTGATAAATGTCTTTTTTCCTTTCTTTTTTCTGCAATCCCTTTCCTTTCTTTTTTTCTTGTAATGGTATTTAAGATTAATTTTGTATTTTTTGTTACCGAATTTATTTGTATCTATTTTGTTATATTCCTTGAAAAATATTATATGATGTTATGTTATTTAAACATTTAGGTACTATTTAATATCAATTTGAGAAACTTATTTTTGAAAATTTATTTTCAGCTATACAGGGTGATTCTTTAATATTGCGAAAAATTTTAGGGACAGGTTATTTAGATAAAAATAAGAAAAAAAGTTCCCATTAGCATGTGTCCGGAAACGCTTCGTTTCCGAGATACAGGATGTTCATTTTTTTGTAATCTACTTTTAATACTTGTTATTTCAAAAGTCATTTAACCGATTTATTAAAACACGAAACGAGTAGTTATTTTTACTCATTCCTACACTAACAATGTGACAAATAGTACTCAACTATTGACAAAAAACAATTATTGATAGTTGGTGGGCATTCCAATTTCCAAGCCAACTGGGACTATTTTGTTTGAACACGATAAGATAATTTAATCAGACGTCTATCAAGACAGATACCCTAATCGTATAGTTAAAAGACTTTTGAAATAACAAGTATTAAAAGTAGATTACAAAAAAATGAACGCCCTGTATCTCGGAAACGAAGCATTTCCGGACACATGCTAATGGGAACTTTTTTCTTATTTTTATCTAAAGAACCTGTCCCTGAAATTTTTCGCAATATTAAAGAATCACCCTGTATATACTGAAGTTTTGTTGAATACATGCTAAACAACTTTAGTTTTTCACATTTTAATGCCCAATCTCTTTGTTCAAGTTTTGATCTTTTTTCTGAATTTGTAGCGGACATTTGTTGTGATGTTATAGGTATTTCTGAATCTTGGTTTAACTCTACATTACCGGATTATGCTGTTTCTATAGTTAACTATAAAGTAATTAGGAAAGACAGGGTAAGCAGAGCTGGAGGTGTAGCTTTCTATGTAAAAGAATCTCTTAAATTTAATGTAATTGATGTAAATGATAATAACATGTTGGAGCAACTCTGGATATGTGTAAAAATTGCAGGTAAGCGATTGTGCTTGGGGACATTATATAGACCTCCAAGTATTAATTTCAATTTGTGTATTGACCATTTGGAGGATGTGTTAACTGAATTAATTCCTCAATATGATTACATTATTTTTGGTGGAGATTTTAATGTTGACTTTTTAAATACAACCAATTGCAATTATACATCATTCAAAAATCTTTTAGATAAATATGGACTTAATCAAGTTATTACTGAACCCACGAGAGTTGCAGAACGTTCGTCTACTCTTATTGATATTATTGTCACTTCCTCTTTAAATATCGCTACTGACGTGCAAGTATTGAGAATGGATGGTGTTTCTGACCATCGGTTTGTTGACTGCAATTTAAAAATAATGAAACCTAAGCAGCAAACTCACTTTAAAACATATAGGGACTTTAAAATTTTAATTATGATTTATTTTTAATTGATTTGCATAGCATTTTTTGGGATTATATTTATTATATTGATGACGTAAATAATATGATTTCTTTTTTTAATCATAAAGTGTTGTCGTTATTCAATTACCATGCTACCATTAAAACGGTTAAAATAAGTAAACCGCCGGCTCCGTGGCTGTCGGAAAATCTGAAATTTATGATGAAGTTAAGAAACAAGGCTCATTCTAAATATCGTAAATTAAAAATTGAGGCAGCATGGGACGAATATAAAACTCTTCGTAATATGTTTATCATATGTTTAAGACAGATCCAAAAAAATTTTGGAAAACTCTGAAGTATTTAAACATTTCTTCCAATGCAAGTGCTCCTCAATCATATGCAGACATTGCTACTGCTGATATATTTAATGAGACTTTTGTTCATAGCAATACGTTACAAACAAATGATAGTGCTAATCATCATGATTTAATTAATTTATACTATTCCAATAATAGATGGAGTAATATTACGGAGGAATTTGTTTTCTCTCCTGTAACAAATTTAACGATAGAAAAAATTATTTTTAACATTAAGTCTAATGCTATTGGTCCTGATGGATTATCAGTGAAAATGTTTCTTTATCTTTTACCTCATTTAAGTAACCATATTACTTTTATTATTAATAAATGTTTAGCTACTTACAGGTGTGATACCGAATGCTTGGAAAAATGCTAATGTGATACCCGTTCCTAAAATTTCTAATCCTACTCTTATTAGTCATTTTAGACCTATAAGTATATTATCAGTCATGTCTAAAATATTAGAGAAAATTGTTAATGATCAGTTTAATGAATATTTAATGAAAAATAAAATTGTTTCTCCTACTCAGTCAGCTTTTCGTAAATCTTACAGTACTTCTACTGCATTACTCTGTGTAACGGATGATATCATTGGTGCTTGCGATAGTGGTAGAGATACTTGTTTAATTTTATTGGATTATAGCAAAGCATTTGATACTTTGAATCATGCTATTCTTGCAACTAAACTTAGATACTTTGGTGTCAGTAATTTATCCATACATTTTTAAAAAATATATTTAAGTAATAGACATCAAAGCGTTCTTTTAGATAACAAGTTTTGTGAATATATTTGTTTAAATAAAGGAGTACCTCAAGGTAGTATTTTAGGTCCCTTGCTGTTTTCCATATATACTTCAGATTTGTCTAGTCATCTAAAATTTTGTCGATCACATCAGTATGCTGATGATATCCAAATTTATTATTCTTTTAGTTATTGTGACCTTGACAAGGCTGTTGAACATATTAATTCAGATCTTGCTGCCATCAGTAGATATTTTAATGCTCATGAATTAATTATTAATGAAAGTAAGACAAAAATTTTAGTGTTTGGTAATCATCGAAATCTTATTCTCTCAAATCAATCCTTTACTATTGAATTAAATAATATAATTTTAGATCCAGTAACTACTTGTAATAATCTTGGTCTTAGATTGGATACAGATTTTAGATTCAGTTCTCATGTATCTAATTTAGTTAAAATGTCCTTTGGCAAATTAAAACTTGTTTATATGTATAAAGATATTCTATCTATTGATTTAAGTTGCGAATATGTGATTCAATCATTCTCTCTCGAGTAACATATTGTGATGTCGTGTACTGGCCTGCGTTATTAGAAAAAGACAAATATTCTTTACAAAAAATTCAAAATGCTTGCCTTAGGTTTTGTTATAATATTTCTACAGCTTTCTGTGACTCTCGTTAGTTTAATTTACATGAGCGTTTTGTTATTCATCTGACATGTCTTGTATATAAGGTCTTAACTATTAAACAGCCTCAGTATTTATATGAAAAGTTGACAAAAAACTCCAACATACATGATTATATTACTAGACATCGTGATTTAAACTCTAAGCATAACCTAACTTTATTCCATCGTGGCTTCACCTACAACTCTGCAAATGTATTTAATTTGATACCACTAAATATTAAACCATCTTCTAGTATCGTGGTATTCAGAAAAAAGGTCAAAGATTTTCTTGTGTCTAGCCGAGGTCATACATAGTGTGTTAGTATATTTAATTATTGTGTATTCCTACTTTATGTTCTGTTACCTGTTTCAGGTGACAATTTTTGTATTTAATTGTATATTGCTAATATTTAAATTATATTTTTGCATTAGGGTGGTTGTACTGAGCAACACTGTTGGATACCGCCACTCATTTTGATATAATTATTTGTATACTGTTGTTGTAATGCAATAAAGACCATATTATTATTATTATTATTATTATTAATAATAAAAATCATCAATATTACTAATTGAATTTATAAAAATTGTTAAGTCACCACTCGTTCAGGACCTATACACAGCAATTATTAAGCAGTTGAGATCAACAAATTCAGTATGTACCTCTAGGCTGAATTTACTAATATCAACACTTTTTACACGTATTTTAAAATTGGTAAAAATCGCAACACCACCATGGCGATTCTTACCTTTCCTATAAATATAATTAAGATTATAAAATAAATAAGTTAAAACTTGAATTTGAATTAATTCTTAATTCAAATTATTGAAACGACTGTATTATAAATCGGTCCCTACGTACAAAGCAAATATTGGATGGTAAAATAATATATTTTAACAGGGTCATTTTTATAATTCTTTATAGCTTTGCAACATAATTCAATCTAATTCTTTAAGTGTTATCTGTATCATTAAAAGTTTACAGTTTACATATTACAATGTTAATTTTATTGTGTAATATATTATTGTAATGAGCAGAAATGGGTAAATAAAAATAACGGAAAAATTAAGTTACCAAAATACAGACATAGAATTAAATTAATTTGAGAAAATAAAATAAATTTAAAATTTAATGTACCTAAAATTAAATGAAAAAAAAGATCTAAATAAATGAAATGAATTAACATGATTAAGGAAGATTAGAATGGGTATTAAAATGTAGTAAGAAATAAAATAACAGTAAGGTTTAATAAACGAAATTAAGTAAGCGTTAATTGTTAATGACATTAATAGTTTGTTCTGGATGAAAAAAACTTTGAATTTAAATTATTAAAAAACGTAGTGGGTGAAAAAGACTTCAGAGCTTGGATCCGGGAAAAACGAAAAAAAGGGTTCAAAAAAAAGTTTGAAAAAAGGAAGATTACAACAAATTTTGCAGAGGAAAAATTGTTGAAATTTAAAAAGAAGAGCAGTATTATTACTATTACTATTACTATTACTATTACTATTACTATTACTATTACTATTACTATTACTATTACTATTACTATTACTATTACTATTACTATTACTATTACTATTACTATTACTATTACTATTACTATTACTATTACTATTACTATTACTATTACTATTACTATTACTATTACTATTACTATTACTATTACTGTTACTGTTACTGTTACTATTACTATTACTATTACTATCACTATTACTACTAGACACTTGAAAATCTCATTTACAATACTTTTTTGCAGTGTATTATATCCATAAGTTCTAAAATTAGACAATTAATCGTAAACAGGTGTTCTTTGGCAGTGATAAATTGATATCTATAGTTGGGGAGCTATAGACGTATTAATCACACAATTTCATGAATCAAATATGTACACATCTGTAAGATTTTTTTCAAATGGATTTATTCTTGATGTCAGTGGACAAAGGTAGTTTGAAGTAATTTAGAACGTCTGAAAGGAGTTATGTCAACTGATTCAATCTTTATAAAGACAAATTGAACAACCCTGGCCACTTTCTGATAGATTGAGGAACTTATACAAGAGAAACAAAAAGAAAACCAATTAAGGGTGGCTGGTTAAGCAAACATCGCCTCCTTTGTCGAACTTCTCTAATGATTTTTATATACCTTTCCGCATAGAATTTCTTACACAAAACCTTATTCCAACATTACTTTTAAGTTAGTCAAGTTGTCATTCAGCAGTGACCGTTTTATTTATTAGAGGTGTCTTCATTACAATAGTTTATTGTTTGCTTAAAATATTGTCGTTTCATTAGGTATACTTGGATAAATACAGGATGATTCAGAACTTATCCAAATAAAATTTTGAATGTACAAGGGACTTCTACAAATACAATTTTGCAAAAAAAAACCTCAAAAAAGATAATTCGAACGTGATATAAAAATACATTTCTATACAGCACTGGACAATGGTCGAATGTAAAACCTGCTTGCGCAATGCAAAGCATGCAGCTGGCGACCGGCACGGCAGCAAAGTGTAATACAAAATAAACGGATATTTCCCAGGGAATGAAATAAATGAAATTGTGTAACACCTATTCTGCATAAGCAAATTCAACTGATTTTGCCTCTATTGTCATTTTTAATTAATAAAATAATTTGTCATACCTGATGTTACAACAACTGATGCTGTTCAAAATGTTGTCTGTTTCTGTGAAACAACACAAATGTTTCTGGTTGTTGTCTGTTTTAACCTCGTCATTGGCTACAGTTATGACACATTAACGTAAATCATCACTGCCGTATGATACACTTCATTTTTTAAATGTCCCTACAAAAATAAATCCAAAGGATTTACATCAGGACATTGTAGCGGCCATAGTATTGGTCCTGCTGGTTCAATCCATCGTACCCCTTGAATTTTATTAAGGAACCATCGAGCAAAAACCCCATTCGGAGTTGGACAGCTAAGAACATATCTTCCAGAAGTCCAGGCAGATCATTTTGAAGGAACTCGAGATTCTGAACCCCATCCGTTCGCTATCACTGAGTGCCATTTCCTCCCCACATACCATTGTGATTAATTCCCAAAAATTATAGAAATTTAATGGCGTTAAATTTGTCTGGTCAAATGTAAGGCCCACAATGCTACTGCTATAGGTACCTAGACTGGTCGAGGAAGTCCAGTTGCCTAGCCTGCTTAGACACCCGACCTTAATTCACTAGACTTTTGTCTTTAGGAAAAAGTATGTGCAACTCTGGTGTACCTTATAGAAAATTTATTAAAATACAGGGTTAACTATGACTTAGTACAAATATTTTAAGAGGGGATAGGGAAAAATAAGAATTAACTGAATCACCCTTCAAAAAAATTCCAAACTTATTTATAAAGGCAAAAAATTTTTTTTCGATATTATTTTAAATCCTTATTTAACGCCGCCAATGCTTGTTGGTTGCATACTCTACAAGCATGCAACAGTCGCTCATTAGTCAGTGTCACTGTCACTGTCATGTGTCATGTCATAATTGAATTCCTGTTTCTTGGATCACATCAATGGGATACATCCAGATATACAGTTCACCATGGAAGTAGAGAAAATGCCGCTCTCTCCTTCTTGGATGTGTTGGTTGAGAGAAAACTAGATGGCACTTTAGGACATCGATTATATAGGAAGCCAACTCACACTGACAGATATTTAAATGCTGAGTCTCACCACCATTCAGCTCAGAAGCAGGGAATCATAGATACCTTGATTCATCGAGCCCGGATTATTAGTGAACCCAGACACTTGGAGGAGGAACTGGAACACCTACGCATGGCCCTGAAAGGAAATGGCTACACGAAAAGAAATATTGAACGAGCTATCAGGAAAGACATACGCCCAAGGAAAAAGGAGTACCTAGCGACGACATATCTACCTTACGTGGAAGGATGTACAGATAAAATCGGACGTCTTTTGAAGAAAAGAAATATCAACACAGTATTCAACACTGTGAAAAAGTGGCGGCAGCTTTTCCGAAGACCTGCAACAACGACCATTTCCAGGGCCCCGGTGTACAGTATCCCTGCTCATGTGGAAAGGTTTATATAGGACAGACAGGAAGGCACATCAACACAAGGTTAAAGGAACACAAGAGTCACCTCAAAAATAACAACTGGGAAAAATCGGCAGTTGCAGAGCATAGAGCGGACACGGGACACACGGTAGAGCTAAGTGGAGCCAGCATGCTAGTAAGAGAGAGAAGATTTTGGCCCCGACTATACAGAGAAGCTATAGAAATTCACAAAAATCCGAACAATTTCAACAGGGACGGCGGCGTGGATCTGCCCGGTATTTGGAAACGATTCATCCGTGAAAGCAATCCACCGGAACATCATGGATCAGTGACCAACCCACCAGGACACCATGGATCAGTAACCACCACACCGGAACATCATGGATCAGTGACCACCCCTGATATAAATAGTGCGATGAGCAGTAGATCTCCAGTTTCAGAGTAACTTCTGAAGAAGAGAGTAATATGTCTCTCGAAACGTCAAGTGTTCTAAACCGACGACGTGGCAACCAGCCCGGAAATCACCTGACCATTAACGACAGCCACGGAAGCCTACAAACTAAATTGAATTCCTGTGTTTACGTTGTAATTTTGTGTTCTTCTGCAGTTTTTAGTGCCTTATTTTAATTTTTAAACGTTTTATAGTTATTAAATAAAGATATTTGTGTTGGGTGCAGATAATTTCCTACAATATAGTTCGCCGGTTTGGTTTTCTAGGTTATGGGACAAGACTCCCGCGGTTACATTAAAAAGTCTATTATTCTTTTCGTTCGATTTTGTTATAATAAATAGGAATCTAATCTATCTAATTGTACCTACGGAAAGTGTCTTTTATCGGTGAGTGAGTGGCTGTAATGAGCGAATATGTAGTTCTACCAGTTTAGAAATAATGGAAAACGAATGCAAAATACTGGAGCTAAGTGGATTAACTGTTACCTATCTATCAGGTATTATTACTATTAAGAATGTTAATTTTCGTTTCTACATTTAGAAATGCTGCAAAAAACGACGATGGTAGTAGATATTGTTGACAGCTTTAAGTTTTATCTATGGGTCTAAGCCATCTCGGTCGTTTCTTATCATAGGCGCCGACTTTCCGTAGGAAAAAAGGGTTTTGCCCCATTTTTTAAATATCGAGCTAAAATTCTGGAATAATTTTTTTATTGTCTTTTAGGCCTCCTTGAGCACGTGGTTAAATTTTTTGTACTTAGTCATAGTTAACCCTGTATATTCAAATGCATTGTAATAAAGTAGTTATTAAAAGAAAGGATTAAGAAATGTTGCCTTATATGCAAAAAAATTGACATTAATTGGATAAGCTCCATTTTCAATCAAAATTATTATCATTGGGATTTGACAGAATCGACTGATGACGTCATCAATTATATATTTTCCAGAAACACATCCAATTTTTTTTCTGTTAAAAAGCTCTCTTTTTTCAAATAACCTTTTATTAGTGAAACTTGTCTGCATTACTTCCCATTTAAAAGTTATAAGCAATATCGTCCTAAAGAGATACCACTTAAAAATCACATTAAGTAGTGGTGGTAGGATCAAATAGTTGTTGGAAAATAATTCGTTCGTTGGTTAAAGTACATCAATGCCATTAGGAATAAATAAAAAGTTTAAACTCGATAATTCTTTAATACAGTTAAAACAAAAGGTGATGATTATTTGTATGTATTCCTACAAAAGTTGTAAAGTTATTTGGGCCTAATGTTGCATGTGTTCTGGCCGATTTGATAAATGCTTCGGTGGAGAGCGGTTGCTTCCCTGCTGACCTCGGAGTGGGAATAGTATCGCCTGTTTTTAAGAAGGGTAACCATCTTGACTTGGATAATTATCGCCCAATAACGGTTCAAAGTGTTCTATGTAAAATAATTGAAAAGTGCATTTATAGTCAGATGTTATCTTTCATAAACAAGTACAATGTTATAGCTGAGCATCAGCATGGTTTTTTGCCTGGAAAGTCGACGGAGACTGCATCTATCGCGCTTTTCAACTGTGTGTTGGTGCGCTCTTTTTTGATCTTTCAAAGGCCTTTGATGCAGTAAATATTAACATAACGCTAAATAAATTAAAGGATTTGGGTTTTAGGGGAACATTTTTGACATGGCTTGCCTCTTATCTTGAGGTCAGAGAAATAATAGTAAAGGTTGATGGGCAGCGATCTCTTCCTCACTATGTAGATACAGGTGTACCTCAGGGGTCTATACTTGGCCCCTTAATTTTTAATAATAATAATAATTATATATGAACGATTTATCAAAGTTTGTAAGTACAAGGCACTTAGTCCTATATGCTGACGATACCACTCTGGCAACTGATGCTGATTCTCACGAAGATCTCATTATAAAAATGAATATTCTTTCCAGGGAATTTACCTGGTGGTGCGAGAGGAATTCACTGATTGTAAATGCAACTAAAACTACCTATATGCAATTTGTTGCCAGGGGACAGCTTTTCGACTATGGAGAAATCTTAGTTAATAATACTAAAATACATTTTTCAAAATCTATAAAATTTTTAGGTTTGGTTGTGGACAGCAATATGAGCTGGAGCACAAACATAAACCAAGTCTGTAAAAAATTAAATCGTAGCTACTATGCTATTTTACAACTGAAGAATATCTTTAATCCTTGTCAGTTAATAAATATTTACTATGCCATTGTTTACCCTCATATTTCGTATAATATTATTCTGTGGGGAAGTGTAGGGGCTGCCTCTCGAGTTTTGTGTCTCAAAAGAGGATTCTAAGATTGATCTTTAATTTAAAATATAGGGAAACCTGTAGAGCACATTTTAAAAAATATAATATCCTCACATTTTATTCTATATACATTTACAGGTGCGTTCTATATGTTAAGAGTCATTATCTAGATTTTTATAGAAACTCTGATTATCATGATCATTTTACTAGGGCCTCTAATTCTATTAGGCCACCTAAACATGCTAATGGTCTGTATGAACGGAGCCCAGTCTATATGGGTATCAAACTCTTTAACCATCTGCCCGAATGTGTGAGATTGGAGATTAATCCAAAGGCTTTTAAATGTAAACTAAGACAATTTTTGTCTGATGGATGCTTCTATAGTGTCTCGGAATTTATGGATAAGAAATTTTAGACTTTATTGAGTGATCATATTGTGGCTTTTGTTGTGTGTTGTTGTTACTATGGTTGATGTGTTTGTAAATTGTGTTAAGAAATTTATTATTATTATTATAGCTAAACATAAAAATGAGGCAAACAACCTCATTTCAAAACACATATATACAATCTTCACCTGACTTCTTTGTAGGCTGCGTTTATTAACATTTCGTCGTTTAACTCATTACAAGAGTTTGTGATTTTTTCTTTCAAGTGATTCATATCTAGCGAAGGTGTTTTGTAAACCTTATTTTTTAAAATCTTCCTTAAAAAAATCGAGGGGTGTTAGGTCAGGTGACTTTCTGGGCCACTGCTGCAAAGGCACATTCTCCAGAAATACAGGAAGTTCTTTTAGAAAATTTAGTTAACTCACGCTGTTCATAAAAATAAGGACCGCTCCATACATTTACTCCAAAATGGTTTGGTTTTGAACTGGATTTACGATGTGGGGATTTTCAATGGACCAGTGGTGTTCGTTACGCAGCTTTGGCAAACCATTATGGACAACCGACTTTCGTGCCGAAAAAGGTTCTGATCAACAGTGTCTAGATTGACTACAATGTGATGCTCAGGCAAATACTCCAAATTGTGATTTTTGTAGTCTTGATATCTATTGGTTGAACGGTTGATTTACAGAAAACGCGTCTTCATTTCCTCGCAAGGTCGCCTCCAATCTTGTAAAGATTCTATAATCAGGAATGAGGTGCTCTGGATTCTACAGCTCTTCTAGAATGTTTTTGTCACTCGTCGTAAATTAGTAACATATCAAATTTTTCTGAATGAGAAAACATTTTGTATACTCGCGACAAGAATTCAGACGACTTATGTGATACGAACAAATGAATAATTGATTATATTTTCATCAAAATATTTAAGAAACTGGAACTGATAGTAATAAAACTATATACTACACTAAAAGTTTGCATTATTTATTGCACTAAATTGCAAAAAATGATTGTTTTTAACGCGATCAAATATCGAAAATTACGTTGACAATAAAAACAAATGTGTAACATCAGCCGTGACGTAAGACGTCTGAATTCTTGACGCGAGTATAAGCACAAAATATACGTTTGACGTTCGTATTGGAAATGATAAGTATTTTGTGACAGTTATGCACTTTGTTGGGGAACGTTGCTTTGTACCCAAACAGAGTGATGTGACTGATGTGTGCTGAATGGCTTGTTGTAGGATTGACGTTGTTTCCAAAATGAAAGTCCAATATTCTAACTTTACGTTTAATACTGACACTAAACTATAACATTTCTCGAAGGACCATATCAAAATATATTTAAAACTGAAGTTGACACAGTGCAACAGGCACAACAAACTTATGCTACAATGGTGTACATATAATAGTGTTACAAACGAGTGATGTAAAAGGAATGAATGAATTATTTTCAGGGTTGCTGCGTGAATGTTGATTGTTTTGTGTGCGATTTACAGTATTTGAGTTATGGTAATTGTCTGTGTTTTGCGAGTGGTTTGGATTTCTGTCTACATGGAGTATTGCGTGGTGTTTTCCAGAACAAATAGCGCAGTTTCTAGATTGACAATCCCTAGTTAAGTGTTTTGACCCTAGACAGTTATAACACAACTTATTCACCTTTACTACATTAACCTTTTCCGTGTGTGATAAGTTTTGGAATTTAGTGCATTTATAAATACTATGATTGTCGAGTTTGCACAAAATACAAAAAACAGCTCGGGAGTAACTTTGTGCGCTAGTCTGTGGTTTTGAATTCACATTGGTGTAACACGAGATTTTTTGTTTGTGGATTCTTTGCGTTTGATGATTGACTTCGGTATCAGTTAAGTTTTCGAAAATCACGCACCTTCTTTCTAGAAATGTGTAAAGTTTGTAAGTGTGGGCAAAATTTTGAGGATTATCCTTTTTTGTTTCAAAGGCCTTGCGTGTGTTGAAATCAAGTTTTTGCTTAACGATATAAATTAGAAGGTCAGGTAAATACTTCAAACTGCGAATTTTGTAGTTATCATACTCATTGGTCCCGGCTAGCCTGCCGTATAGAACTTCGTGACTTTGTTCGAAATACTGTAACAATCTAGCTGCATACCATTGTTTCTTACGGTTTGGTCAATAATTTGATTCTTCCGAACAGAAAATGCATCTTCATTTCGTCGCAAGGTCGCCTCCAATCTTGTAAAGATTCTACGATCAGGAATGAGGCGCTCTGGACACCTTTCTCGATATCACTCTACAGCTCTTCTTCAATTTTTTTTGTGACTGTGAAGTTTTTCTGAAAGAGAAAACATTTTGTATGCACAAAAGTTATGCGTTTGACGGTCGTATTGAGTACTGACAAGTATTTTGTGACATTTATTAAAAATTAGTTTTTGGTTTCTGATGAAACTTTTTACAATAGTTTGTAAAAAAAACTATAAAAAATATATACTTAGGTATTATTATGTATAAAAATACATACTTATGAAAAAATACAGGGTGTAAAATAAAGAACCGTTCTCTAGATCCACAAAATTTATGGATTTTTTTTTATGAAACTTTTCACGATTGTAAAAAAATTATACTAATGAGAAAATACAGGGTGCTTAACGAAACCAAACCATTCTATAGGAATCCTAACAATTCATGGAATATTTTTTTATGAAACTTTTCACAATGGTCTGTAAGAAAACTATACTAATTAAAAAACTACTGGGTGTTTAAGAAAACTGAACCAATATTGAAACTCCTAAAATTTATAGAAAAATTTTTTTTTATTTATTAAACTTCCATCAAGGATTTATTATGACACTCACTAACGAAACAAATACAGAGTGTTTAATAATAACGAACCATTCTCTAAAAATCCTCAAAATTCATGGAATTAAAAAATTCTTTTTGATGAAACGTTTCACAATAGTTTGTAAAAAACTATACTAATGAAAAAATACAGGAGGTTTAAAAAAACCGAACCATTCTCTAAAAATCAACAAAATTCATGGAATTAAAAAATTCTTTTAAACTTTTTAAAATGTTCTATAGGAAAAATATACTAATGAAAAAATACGGGGTGTTTAAAAAAACCGAACCGTTCCCTGAAAATTCGTGGATTTAAAATTTTTTTTTTGCTTTCTGATGAAACTTTTTACAGTAGTTTGTAAAAAAACTATAAAAAATATATACTTTGGTATTATTATGTATATAAATACATACTTATGAAAAAATACAGGGTGTAAAATAAAGAACCATTCTCTAGATCCACAAAATTTATGGAATTTAATTTTTTATGAAACTTTTCACAATTGTAAAAAATTATACTGATGAAAAATACGGGGTGTTTAACAAAACCAAACCATTCTCTAAAAATCCTCACAATTCATGGAATATTTTCTAATGAAACTTTTCACAATGGTCTGTAAGAAAACTATACTAATTAAAAAACTACTGGGTGTTTAAAAAAACCGACCGTTTTCTAGAAACCTTCATGGAAGTATAATATTCCTTTGATGAAACTTTTAACAATGGTCTATATGGAAACTATTTTAATGAAAACAATACAGGGTGTTTAAGAAAACTGAACCAATATTGAAATTCCCAAAATTCATGGAATAAAATTTTTTTTTTTTGCTTCGGATGGGTTGTCGGATGTACGAAAGACCGTTTTATATACAAAATGTTGGAAAAATGTTGAACGTTAAAAAAATCTCAAAATTAAGAGAACTGACAATTTTTTTTACTCAACTTCCATTGGGGGTCTCTTAACGCACTAATTATCGAAAAAATACAGGGTATTTAAAAAAAACGAACCCTACCCAAGAAAGGTCAAGGCGATAGCCGACTTGCCACCTTTCTAGTTTATGCACTTTAAACAACGAATATTCAATTATTTTCGAACGACTACTTGATTTTTCACCGCTTATGTGATTTTTATGTGGTATTTCTTTTGAGAGACTTTAGGACGATATTGCTTATAACTTTTAAACGGAAAGTAATACACAAAAATGTCTCTACTAAAAGTTTATTAGAAAAAAGGAGCTTTTTAATAGGAAACAAATTACGGTATCTTTCTAGAAAAAATATATTTAATGACGTCATTAGTCGTTTTTGCCAAATCCCAAATACTTTCAATTGAAAATGAAGCTAACCTCATCCCATTTAACACTACATGTCCCAAATTTTATTTCATTTTTTTGTATAATCACAGTAGGTGCCTACTATCGAGTTTTAGACACTCTGTACACTGGTGAAATTTGAAAACATTGTTGCCTCTACAAAGCTAGACGCTTCTATATCATTTACTTGCATGTACTCCTACAATCCTATACATTCAACTAAACTAAGTACGTGCTGGAAATTTGGATATAGTTAAATATCCTGCTACGTTATCTGGCAAATAGAGAGGCACTAGTACCAAAAAGACGAAGAGTGAAATTATCCGGCTCCTTTCGGCTGTGGCATGAAACGGCTTTTGTCTTCTGAATGTATAGCGCTAGATAGCCCTTTATTGACTTGAGTGCCGAGCAATTTAATATTCTATGTGAATGTTAAATTTGATTTATTATCGAAAATTGCCCAAACTGTTGGACAATGATTATTTGTCGGAATGTGAAAGAAACACGACATATTTCAGTCATCTTTATTAAATTTCTAATTAAAAAATTGTTTTCCTTTAGTTTAATTGGGTATTTTGCTATGCATCTCTTAAAATAAAGATTAATTGAATAAACCCTGTCGTCAAAAGTATCAGTCAAAGGTTATTTATGAAACTAAGTTTTCCAAAAAATCTTACACTAAAAAAGCAGATAAGTAAAAATTAACAAAAATCACATCGCGCACTTCCGTATTTTTTGACGTTTCGAAAAACTCTCTGTTTTCGTTTTCGAAAATTGCAATTGTATTAAAATCAAGTCAAGTTTGATAGTTTAAAATTTGTTTATCTGCTTCCATAGAGACGTTAAATTATTTTAATTTTATTGTTACTTACTTCTTGATACAATGTCCAATGTACAATGTGGTGGATTTTTATTGCGTGATTAGTTTCTCTTATTTGTCTTAAAGTGTTTATCTGTAATATACTTGAATGGTTAGATGGTTAGATCTAAACTTTAAATATCTGTTGGTGTGAGTTTGTTTTCTATAAACACTGGTTTCTACAGAATTTTCATTTTATCTTTATAAAACATCAACAAATGGTTGTTATTTTTCATTTTCAAAGTGATTTTTATTGTTTTTTTATTGCTAATATTATTTAAGAAACCATTTAATTCTTCAACAGTAAAAGGCCAAATTGCAAAAATGTCATCTACATACCTCCACCAAACAGTAGGTTTTTTATATTTTGATATAGTTTTTTTCAAAATAATCCATGTCGCTAGAAGTGATGATAATGACAAACCCATTGCTATTCCGAAATTTTGTCGATAAAATCATTGTTTAGTTGAAAATATGTTGTCTTTATATATAAACTCAGTAATTCCATTATACATCCTATGTTTAATTTTGTTCTGTTTGCCAACAATTACTGTTTAAGCAAACGGCCATAACTAACTTTAACTAACAACAAAACATTGCTGTATATTTTAGTTCGCTATAAGAGCAGCACAGTCAAACCATTTCCTCAAATATTTTCATAGTCTCGTAATATTTAAAGCTCACAATACTAATCAAAACAAATTTACTCAAAATTAATACCAAATCGAGATAGGCTCGAGCAGTTTACTTTGCACCTGACGTCTACCTTTAGGCGCACTAATTATTTATCTTATCAACATTGACATTTTGCTCCTGCCTTATTAATTGGATTGAAATTTACGATTAGATGTAGCAATATTCGAGCACCCAGACCGAAAAGGGTCGATTTATCACGTCCTGATACAACCAACCGTTATTACAACTGTACGTCATCAACACAAGCGCGCCGAACAAACTGGCAAAAGTCAGATCCACTTATGCCCAGCGGTAACATTGTCCGTAATGAATTATATTAACCAGCGTGTATCCAGGGGTGTTTTGAAAATGAAACCAACGTAGTGGTGTCAGGTAACACACTGCTGCGTTACGGACTACCAGTCCGTGTTCGTTTGTCAACTTTAATAGCTACTCACATCCCTTGAAATTTGAGGTACGTGAAGTCGCCCCTCCCTACTTAACATTTCTCGCATATAGACGTTTCAAAGTAATTCCAGACCGCTGTATATGTTAATAGCCCTCTTTAAAGTTGGGGTTTATTGTTTTGTTTGAATTAATTGTATTCTCCTCATCCGTAGGGTGCAGACCGCCGCTGCAATTGCAGTTCGGTCCTTTTTGAATGATACTTGAAAGAGAGGCGAAAATTAATCCTAAGTTATCAAACAACTTTTCCTTCAACGAAAAAATGAACTGGAGACAATAATAACTAGTTTTACGACTAAACTTCGTGTTAATCAGTACAAGTCTTGATGATTTCCTCATAACTAACAATAATGACTATGCAATTGATTGCATTAAACTAACTACACAACTTCAAGGGATACAGATCAACTTCAATTACCCATCCAAAGAAAAATTTTAACAGGAAGCAATGAGTCAACTGTTTTTACACGAATATACTATACAGGGTGTTCCAGAATGATGGTCAAATATTTTACCAGTGTATTCCACAAGCTAGTTCAGCGGGGGATCTTCATATGAAATTTTTCAATTTGGGTCCTTATTGTTGAGATTATCAAGTCTCAAAATGGCGGGAAAAAATAGTTTCTTTATTTTTCCTTAAAAAACGGCGACATTTAGAAACTTCAATTTTGGTACACATTATCAGCTAGTCAAAAGCTATTTTGAGGTGGTGTCTATTCCTTGGCTCATGTTTCTAGAGGGCGGTAATAAGCAACTCCTAGATTTATTTCTTTCAGAACTTTTTCCTGCAATGGCCGATTTCAACAAAACTTTTTTTTAAATACTACATATAATTATACTACTTTTTTCCCTCTTGTATTTTTTTCATACAACCAACAGTTTGCGCGGAAAAAAATAAAAATAGTTTTTCTTACTCTAAACATCACCGTCACCGGTTACTGATAACCGCAGTAGGCGGTTGCTATGTTGATGTTTCTCTGTTGTCTTATCAAACAAATCGCCATTAGGTCTATAATTGACAGTTTTTGCAAATATTTCTAATCAAAGGTTTTCCTATAACTGTTGACAATCCTGCCGTATGCATATTTTGTCAAATTATTCGCTAATTGTACAGAAGAGTCAGTTGTGTTTACAAATATTTGCAAAAATTGTCAAGACTGATTTGTTTGACAAGACAACAGAGAAATATACCGCCTACTGCGGTTATCAGTAACCGGTGACAAAAAATGTTTAGAGTAAGGGAAACTATTTTTATTTTTTTCCGCGCAAACTGTTAGTTGTATGAAAAACTTACAAGAAAAAAAAGTAGTATAATTATATGCAGTATTTAACAAAAAAGTTTTGTTGAAATCGGCCATTGCAGGAAAAAGTCCTTAAAGAAATAAATCTAGGGGTTGTTTATTACCGCCCTCTAGAAACATGAGCCAAGGAATAGACACCCCCTCAAAATAGATTTTGACTAGCTGATAATGTGTACCAAAATTGAAGTTTCTAAGTGTAGCCATTTTTAGGGAAAAATAAAAAAACTATTTTTTTCCATCATTTTGAGACTCGAATATCTCAACAATAAGGACCCAAATTGAAAAATTTCGTATGAAGATCCCCCCCTGAAATGGCTTCTGGAATACACTGGTAAATTATTTGACCATCATTCTGGAACACCCTGTATAATAATAACTAAGTAACATATTTTTGTTTCAGTAACTTGCTACTGTGTTAATTATTTCTTTCAAACATGTTAACCCACTGAGCTTCTTTTTATTTTATTTTAATCCTAAATTCATTTTATGGTCGAGCAGTTCAGCATTAAAAACTTCCAAAGTTTTATTCAGATCAATTACTTATTTTCCATTTGCTATTTCAATTTTAATAATTGGTTCTTCTGTGTACAAATATTGCAAGTTAGTTCTCTTTTCTTGTTCTCCAATTGTCAGGGTCTTTCTGATCTTGACCCACACGTTATCTTGTGTACCTCACTTCTTAATTGGTTCATTTCCTCTTCAAAAAATTCCTGAATTCAGTGAGTTTAACCTTAATTGCTTCTTAAATTTATTGTTTTCTTGTAAACTGGCTTTCATTTCGTTTCTTAGTTCTTCCTGATTATTTTTCATTTCATCTGAACTGTTCTTCACTGCTTCTTGGCTGTTCTTTATTTCTTTCTTTAAGTATCCCCTAGTTTTGTCCTAAATCGTTTTTAGTAACGAACAAGGTGAAATATTTTATCAGGACATTACCCAGGTAGATATGATAAATATATGCTGGGTGATCACTGCTGGATGCATTGGTTACAGGGTTACAAGAGTTATTAGAGAGATTTGAGGTTGTCAGACTAAGATACCTCATGGTATTAAATAAACTCCAAATTCCGATCGAACGGCTTGTAAAACAATGATTTTGCAAATTTTCACATCTATCTTTTTATTTGGCCTTAGAATGATCTTCAAGATAACCTGATAGAGTTAAATGAATCACCAATTTAGATCCAGCGACCCAAAAAAATATTACGATGATCTGATCTATTTGCATATCTAATTTCTATTTGACCTTGAAATAACCTTTAAGCTGATCTGATAGGGTTAAATGAGTTCCCGATTCAGATCCAACGATCTCAAAATCAACTTTTCGGTTTGACCTTGAAATAACCTTGACACAGCTAATGGGGTTAAATGAATCCTGGATTCAGATTAAGCGACCCCGAACACATTAATGTACTGTAATCTAATCCACTTGTACATCTTTCTTTCGCTTTGACCTTCAAATGACTTTGAATTTACTTCGATGGGATTAAATAAACCCCAGATTTGGATTCAGGGACTCCAAGAATATAAATGTACGATAGTCTGGTACAATTCCATATCTATCTTTCGATTTGACTTTGGAATGATCTTGAGCTTAGGACGATGGGGTTAATGGGCCTCAGATTCGGATTCAGCTAGTGAAAATACATAAGACTATATAGATCTTGTCTGTCGGTCAGACCACTTTTTTGTGGTGTTGTGTTATTTTTTTATTTACTCTACGTTTATAATTATTTTACATATTTTTATAATCCATTTTCAGGAAACAGTATTTCTTTAACAAATTTGAAATGTATATCTTGAGTGGTCTTTAACTGAAGACAAGAACAGTGATTCTATGTACCCATGAGAAATATATTTCCAATTTTTTTAAAAATTGTCAATCCAAGTTCATATCAAATATAAAGGTGAGGTAATAATTACTTCTTGCAAAATATTATAATTTATTGAATTAGATAAATATTAGGTAGGTATATGTATTAGTAGATTTTTGGATATTTTTATTACATTTTGTTTATCTGAGGATGAACAATTTGAAAAATTTCGATAGGCAGTGTAATAACCCCGAATTCAATTTGATTGATGAACATGTGCATGCATATGCAACCACAAATCTTGGGGGGAATTCGGTGGATTTGGTAATTAACTCATTTCTGCATTCTCGACTTTAAAATTGAATGGAATCAAATCTGCAGCTACTACATTCTACCTTACTGTCGCGTCAAGCTCGATTGGGTGGGCAAACTTATTGGATACGATAGACGTTTGGAATTGCTGAAGTTGGGAGTTGTTGCTTTCCTGTACACGTTGCCAGATTTCGTCATTATTATTTTACTGCGATAAAGGAACTGTAAGCAAATACCATAAAAGGTAAGAAATAAAGCTGAAATATTACAGTTTTGTATGTTACATAAAAGGTTGAAGATAGTAAAAATAAGACAAGTTTATTAGGTGTCTTCAAGCAAAGAATCCAGATTGGTTCCAAACTGTCAAAAACGTTCGTCTAAAATTTATATAACTTCAATATTGGAACAAGATAACACCTGCATCTCTGTACTGCTGGTGCACTGAGTTTTTGAAATGAAAGTGGTATTTCCTTTCTCACCAAGAAGTTTCCTTACTATCGCTTGCTTATTTTGTAAAGAATTTTCTATGTACCCCTCTGCCACAGAAGTCGAACGCCAACCTCTGTATATCTTGAGCATTGATATGTTGGCTCCTGCATCTGCAAGGCTATAGAACATCGTCTAAAGCAGTGTCCAGTATACTCAGGAACATTGGGTAATTTATGAAATTCAGCAATCTTTTTAGGAATGGAACCTATGTTATTTATACCCACTTGCTTCTGGTATTGTAAATAATCTAGAAATATTAGGTTTGGTATTAGGAATAGTCACTTTAATGAACGGCTTAACATCTTCAATGTTCTATCTACGTAAATAAGTTAATTCTTCTCTCCCACATGCTCCAAATATACCAAAAATCAAGACAACTTTTTTGGAATAATCTGCCTCTTTGATAAGCTTTTCAACCTGTTTTTTGGAAAATATTCTGGATTTTCTGGATCTATAACTACTTGATTTCCTTTTAAAAGCAATGACATTGGTTTATACAGGGTGACAATGGAAAGTTCTGACCCGGTATATTGATATCCACATTTTTATTCAAGTAAATTGTAGTTCGCAGCATGAATAATTACTCCATAATGTAGAGGGTGCTCATTTTAAAGGCAACTATCGTTGACGGCCACAATTGTAGAGAGTGACTAATCGCTATAGCTTGTAGACAAGCGCTACGGGCGAAGCCTGCGAGGAGCAACATTTCATAGGCGCACTAAATTTGAATGCGATCAGATATAAAAAATATACAAAAATGATAAAAATAATTGTATTACATAACATCCATTATTTTTAGAGTAGAAATAGTGATATAATAAGTTTTTACCAATTTCGAGGCGTTAAATAATAAAAATAATAAGAATATTACAAAATTTAAAGTTTTTATCTTGTATTATGAATTACCCAAGGTCGAAAATAATAGAGAGTGACATTCACAACACAGAGATGAGTACGGAAGATACGGGTGGTATGATTACCTAAGCCTGCCACTTGAGAAGAGTTAAAGCACACAAAATTATCAAAAATAAGTTGACGTCGGCTGAACCTAGCACATTAACAATTTACTTTAAATGTGCCACCTGTGTCATCCTCTCTACAAATTAGAATGCCGTCCTTTTGGACGGCGATTGCCCACCACCACCCACTTACACCTACCTGATGCGCACTCCGCGGATATCACACTTAAGCCTTGTCCTCATGGACGCAAAATTCACGGATTTTTGTACGAATTTTGCAAATTCTGTTTTAATTATTTATGGCGGGAAAATATCAACTTTGGACAATTGCAATTTGCGAAACTGTCAAACACTACAAATATTATTGTCCCTTTCATTATTATGTAGTATTAATAAACTTTTTTGAGCTTCTGATAATCTACCATGGCAGTTTCATGATAAAACTGATAGAAAATGTTATAGGAAGTTGACAAAATTTGTTACAAATAGAGATTTTTTCACCATTAAATAAATCGCACAAATATTTGCGAATTCCGTATTCAAAAGGACAAAAGGCTTTAGAACACATACACACTATTTACTATTGGTTACTAGCACTGTCACTATAACGGCCACACATTAACACTTATTATATCATATCGTACCGCTTTCCGTATGACCTTCATACGTCCATGTTTTGTCAAAATTTAATATATTCTTCGATCCAGATTCTTATTTTTTAATATTTATTTTAAATAGGTTCTTCGTCATATCACTATTTCGTCCTTTCTATCAGTATACCCTTTGATTTTATTTATACGGACTAAGTTTCATCTTGTAAGATACATATAGCAATCGAATTTTTTTTGTCGAAAACTCTTTTTAAAAATACAATCTTCCTTCCGCAACTTTCTATCACTTTCCGTTTCACAGTTGTACTTACTTTACAACTTTTTTATTTGCACACATATGCTATTCACGTACAATTTTGTTAATGAAATACATATTTCAGCATCACTTACAATCATATTGTGACCTAGCGCTCTAAACTTTTCAAACATGTTATCATCCGATATTCCTCACTTGTTAAATTAGGACGATTTTGAGAATACGTTGTAGAGCTTGAATTATTCTCCATTCTTAAGAACACAAAATCACTAATAAAATTAATTACATTCATAATTAAATTAGCGAAAAGATATACCCGAAATTTTGCCCGCCCGAACGATATACCCGCCCATGATAGCGCTGGAAATGAAACAGTTGGATCCGACAATTCGTCGCAGCCAATCAAAAGCTAGAGCCCCTGCGTACTGCAGCAGAAGCTGTGTAATCGGGTATGCTCTCACAGATATGCGGCACACGATTTTGTAGGAAAAATATATGGACTGCATGTATATTTCTTTGTGTTGACGCTATAAATTGTGAGCAGGTTTTTAACATGAGTCACTCTCTACAATTTTCGCCGTCAACTATAGGACAAGTACGCTAGAAGGACTTTCTCCGAAATATTATATACAACTCTTTCGGCACAGTAAATATCAAATTTTGCATAAGTTTATTGATGCAATTTCTTAGATTTCTGAGGAATCCTTGTACCTAAGGCAGTTTCCGCCTTATTTTCTATTTCAGAATTTTCAGTATCACTAGAATCTGCGTCACTCATACTGAAGTTTTATGAATAATCAATACTGAGTTTAATTATTGAGGTTTAATGTTCACAAATGTTCACAGATTTCAGAATTTTTTTTAATGTTTGTATAGTTTGTAAACATCGTACAACTGCTCCATAGCAACATCATATTAGCAAATGTAATCGAAGGTTATGGCGAAACTATTTTGAATATTTAGTTGATTTTATAAAAAGTCGTGTTCGAGACATGTTGCGAAATAGATGTTTTAGGCATTTAACCTGTATAAACTTCACGTCGCGTGACTAAAACACCATTAATTCGCAACTTGATCGAAAATAACTATTTCATACTTGTTGAACTCAGCATCAATGAAATTTTTCAATGCATTTTCAACTGTTTAAACTTAAATATATCGACGATATATATTGTGATAGATCTAAGTTTTTCTATTTCTTCCATGTATTAGATGACCATTGTATATAAAATATTTAAATATTTGACAGACACTGCTCGTCTTTACGCTTTACGCATGTCTATTGTTTTAAACTCCACTAACTTACTATTAGAAGGTTTGTATTTAATTATAGTTATTTTTGCGTAAACTGTAATCACTGAATTTGCAAGTTTTTCGTTCGTTATTTTATCGTAAAACAAGGAAATATAAATTTTCAGTTGGCATAGGAATGACGATCAAAGAATACTGGCCATTGTTTTGTAGGGAACTCATGTTGTAAATATTACTGTGATAAGTAATTAATGCGCTAATTAAGTTAAATGTAAACCATATGTTATAAGGTTTAAACCAGTTTGTCAATAGAGTAAACATCTTTTTTGTAAGCGCCAAAACAGTACTACTGGCATTATCTAAAATTTGGAAACCATAGGCGACTTGGGCTGATTTGCGTCTGAAGTTACTATGATTACAAACGCATTTGCATAGGTTAAACAATAATACTATAGGGTTAGGCCCTTTTGTCCCTCAGCCTCAATTACAAGTTTTGCATTTTATATTATGAGCTATAACAAATATTTGATTTTTTGTTTGTCTAGAATCTAGTTACCTATATATTTTTCTACAGATTTGGAAAGTGAGGATCTTGATGGTGAATTGTATTTTGCCGCTTGCGTGTATTTGTGTCATGCTACACGCATCGCATACTTCGACCACAGCGTGTTTGCATCAAGCAGTGTTGCCAGGTGGGAAAAATTCAGTGCATGAGAATAATTTCAAAGAAGCATGAGGTTTGGAGAAAAAAGCATGAGATGGCTTAATTTATCAAAAAACACCTCTTGACACAGCTTAATTTTTAATTACTTTTGTAATGCCATTATTATTTCATTAAAAAGCATTATGTTCTGCTATTTTATCATAATATTACATTGTAAGTAGGTAGTTACAGGTACTTACTTAAAAGTTATTAACCACGTAACCTTTCTAATTTATTTTATTGTTAGGCCGGGCGAACGTTGAGGCGCAGTTGACGTGACGCACGGGTCGTAAAATCTGTTGTTTCCAGAAAATGTAGGTACCCTTATGGAATAGAGTTAAGAATCACTGCAATACAGCGTGAATACATCACACACACCGCATATCCGTAGACTGTCATACCCGTTTATGTATTCATTGCTAATTATTAAGAGAGCAGTCTACAATGAAGGACATTTCAAGTACCCAAATATTGTAGATACCTACCTCTATCTATTCAATTTTGCCTTTATTTCTCGTTAGGTCTTTGTTTTGGTAGATTTCAAAGAGTAATTTTAATAATTTTATTATTTCTTTTTATGTCTATTAAAATGAGATTTTGTAATCAAAATATGAGAGCATGAGATTTCCTCGGAATGCATGAGACCTGACAACACTGGCATGAGTTGACCGGACAGTTAGATTTGCAATAGCGAATTGGCGTTGGCGATACGGAACCGATTACCGTAGTAGTGGGGAATGTTAGACCAATGCACGTCGCCGCCCCTCTTAAAGTTCGTACCTTCCCTAGAATGAAGCGGCAATTTCTGCTTTCTCTGCAAAGATCCGCAATTTCCGAATCTGTATATAAATTTTGTTTTGTATCGAAATTTATTTTCTTGTAATTCAATTGTTTTATGATAAGTATATAATTCAGTGTATCAGCCATCTTTTTCGTGAAGACATTCATACCTGGTACACAAACTGCACATACAGGGTGAGTCAGTGATAATGTCATTAATTTTAACCACGTATTTGGAAGGCCTAATAAAGGCAGAAAATCGAAAAAAAAATTTTACTCGACCTTTAAAAAAATAAACAAATCACCCTATAAAAATCGGTAACACAACGCTCCTGGTACGCTACAAACTTTCTGATATCGCAGCCATATAATAATCTAATGTCGATGGAAAAACATCGTTGCCACATCATGTTTACATACATAATGTCGTCTAACACTTCAGCGTGCGTGTTATTCAAATTTGCCACCATTTAGTCGCACTTTCCGCATTTCCCGCATTTCTTTCCCCCCCAAATTTAGAGACCACACCACACATTTGTAGGGGGGATGGAGAGAATACGAGCAGTAGTTTGTTTATTTCGCTCGTGTATTGGTCGTAAATTCACATCAAAATGCCTAATTTACTAATTTAGAATATGCGGAAATGCTAGTTTTATACAGGGAATGTTTACGAAATGCGAATGCCGCTGCTGCCGAATACCAGAGAATCGGCGCGAACTTTTGTCCAAGTGTTTCAACGTGTTCGCGATACGGGATGTTAGAAACCGCGCCGAGAATTTGCTGAGCATCCTCAAAATGACTTAAAGGCAATAGAAGCTGTTTTAAATTTAGTTGAGGAGCAACCTACAATTTCTACAAGAATCATTTCAAGGCGATTAGAGATATCCCAAAGCAAGGTCTGCAGAATATTACGAGAAAACTCCTGCACCCGTATCATTTTCAAAAAGTTCAATCTTTAGAACCTGTCGTCTTGAATTTTGCAATTGGTTATAAAATCGAATTGCTACTGACCCAAATTTTATTAATAATGTGCTATGGACGGATGAGTGTAGCTTTACTCGAAGTGGAATTTTAAATAGGTTAGTACCATATTACTTAAAAAGCAATACATTTCTAGGCTAGATGTATGTAACTACAAACTTATTATTATATTATTATTATATAATTAATTATTATACTTACGACTTATTAGTCGTGCTACAAATTCATATTCAATTGTAAAACGTAGTAAAAACGTAATATCAAAATTATTAAAACTAAATAACCTAACATTCAAAAACATTTATTTATTATCTACATTTGTTTTTATTAACAAATAAATCAATATTTAAGGAAAATTCATTCATGTATCTAGATAAAAAAAGTTAGTTTTACTCCTTGTCGTTAAATAACAGTACAAAAACTAGGTAACTAGGTTATTGACCTAATAATACGGTAGGTCAGATTTACTATCGATAATTTTTTATGAGAATTGGATCAGAGGCGTGCTCTTTCGGTCTTGGACAGTGTTTTGTCGACAACACAAGGGTTTTTTATTACTTTTCAGCTTCTCTTAATAATTTACTTATCCATTGGGTATATACGTTTTTCATGTAATGTACCTAAATGGTTTATTACTCAGTTTATTATTAGATACGTTGGAGTTTTGTAATTTCAATATTAAATATTTTTTAAACATTGAACATCAACATTTTAAATTATTATTGGCTGAATTGAGCAAGAAATAATATGAGATTCTAAATTAGTCAGTACAATTGAAGGGCCCAATGCAAAATGTGCCTAAGTCACATTTTATTGTTTCTGAGAAAAACGAGGTTAAACATTTCATTTGCTTCTGGAAATATTATAGTTAGAGATAGGAACTTAATTTTTTTTTCTGTAATGCCTTATAATTATTGAGATAGTTTGCCATTATTAATATGGAAAATCACTACCGTAACTACGAGAAAAAAAATAGACAAAAAATGGACTTGGGCTCTTCTTCCTTAGGATTTCTTTTATAACTGGAATAATAATTACTTAAAAGCCGTAATGTTAATACTGCAATAACTTTATTTGACATCTAAACATTTTTATAAAAAAAACGAAAATAATGAGTATGCTAAACAAAAAATAATGAGTACACAAGAATGAAATAAAACTATTATTCATATACATCTGTTTCGGAATCAACTGCTTCCTCCAATCCTTCATTTTGTATGGGGGCACGACTAACAATACCATTATTCACCAAGGTTCTTCTGAAAAATTCAGTGTCCCCTGAAGTTACATAGTTCAGCAAATGAATAACGTTTTGTAGTTTAAGAACTTTAATCGAAAGGTATTCTTCACCATAAGCCAAATTTGTCTCTCCTGCCATTTGTCGACTATGTCCAACTTTGTACAGCTTCATTTCTGCAGGTTCATCATAATAATTTTCTTTAAATTTCGCATGATCTCCTCTTTTAAACTCTATGTATCTTGCCTTGGAGATTCCAGGTACAGAGGGTTTAAGATGGCTCGCAAACCAACCTTTAAAATCTTTTATTTTAATGATTCTGTCGTCTCCTTTCAGGCTGCCATCTGACCTCAAAGAATGTTGAACGAAAACACATTTAAATGGATGTTTCTTATTGCAATCTTTAACCAAATTGACGTAGTATTCTGGATTGTCAACTTTGTCATTTTTTAGTTTCTTCTTCTCTATGATTCCAAAGTCCCGGTCTATGGGCATCATGCCATGACCAGGAACTGGGTATAAAACTTGAATACTCTCAAAGATATTTTTCAGACATAACTGATCGAGAAACGCATACAAAAACCTATTCTTATTTTGGCTGAAACAGTTGTCGCAGTACAGTTTCAAAATCTTATGATTATCAGTTTTATTTTGCAGAATAAAATCTTCCAGACAAGTGATTACTTCGTTTGGACCTTTTTGGGCAAAATGTTCTGCATACATATACATTGTAGTTTCATTAGTATTCAGGTTTTTTATCCCTAAGTTGTGTAACCAAAGTTGGCGTAAATAATATTCATCTTGCACGTTCGTTACTGGAACTGGCATATTTTTTTGATAATCGAAGCATATTGAAAGGGTATGTGGATATTTTTCCTTGACCGCAGCTTTTATTGCATTTTGAAAAACCTCTGCTTTTCTTAAATGAACTTCTTGTTTAGTTTTTAAACTTTTTTTCTCATTTTCATCATTATTTAAATGCGCTTTCTGCGAGAGTACTATAGAAGTCATGCAAGTCTTGCAAATATCTTTTCTACGAAAACCAAAACCAATATTAAACTCCTCTGTAAATATTCTTCGAAACATTTCGTAACTAATTATGTCGGCATTTTGTTCTATGAATTTACGATGCAGTTCAGCCACTGATAGATTTGAATTAAGATATTTTCTTAATTTATTTTCTGTTCGCGAATAGTGTGATTCACGTGCTGGGAGCTGTTCAATAAACCCCCTAACTTTGTTGAGTACTGTAGTACTAACACGATTTGTACGTGATTCATGCCTTCCTCTGAGATCTTTAATTATTATAGAAAATGTTTGTATTTTTCGTCTCAGTCGGGACCTCTTTATTCCATGCAAGGCTAAAAATGCATTTTGGCAAAGTGTCACTGTTTTGCCCCCCACCTGCACTTTGTACTTAAATGAAAGGGTTCTTCCTATTGCATTCTCTTTTCTTTTCCTCGAACGCTGGGGGGTATGGGGTTCTGTACAACCTTTCAAATAAATATTTTGTTCTGTGTTAGTCGATAAAGCTTTAAAATTTTGAAAAATTATGGCTTGCTCTCCAACATTTATTTTAGTGCTGCATTTACATCGGCAATTTGGTAAAGGTCTACTTTGAAGTGAATCGACTCGATTTTTCTTTTTTATATTTCTTCTCCACGTATCAATCCTTTGCTTCCTTTTTTTCCCCTCATTTTTCTTTTGTGTTTTATTGCCATTATCATTTCTCAAAGTTTGTTCAGTTTTTTCACCATATTTATTAGTATGGTTTTGGTTTTGAGAAGTATTTTGTGTCGAGCAACCAGGCTGCGGAGAACTTCTCCCTTGTGTCAATTCGTGGTTTTCGACTGAGATGCGATGTTGAAACATACAAACAGGTTGTTGAGAATTTCCGTTTTTTGCATTCGATTTTTTTCCCTTTAAAAATTGATAGGTTTTTAATTTTTTTTTTGGTATGATATCTATATTCTGATTTATATTTTTCTTTTTCTTACTTATAGAAACTTTTCTAGTAGCATTTTTCCTTTTCATGATTTTTTTCTTTTTTATATAACTCGAACTAGAATCGGAGTCAGAAGTGTCCGCATTTGAACTTGGCGGCTCAAATTCACTCTCTGAAGCAGAGTAATCATCCCATTCGTCCAAGGTGTCTGAAAAAATGGGAAGTTTTAGTGCATCCTGACTACGTTGAAATATTTTTTGAGGTTATATTTAATTTGAGTAAATTATTGTTTTTAAATATGTAAACTTTGTACTATATTAGGTATCCACAAAAATAAATTAGCTACAGTTACATCTAAATTAAAATCACTTACTTGGCATATTCATTTTGGATTCCATAATAACAATAACTTAGAAACTGTAGAACACGTTATAAAAGCGTACACTGAATATAGTGTTCACATGTGAATTAATATTACCAAGTGGACTTGGGCACATTTTACATTGAATTGGTCAACACTTTTTAGAATACGTATGCACATATCTGGACTTAGGAACATCTTATAGCGATTCTAAGTATACAGACATAAACCTTGACCAAAATTACAATAGATGGCGCCATTAACATGAATATGGCGAAAATGTGACTTAGGCACATTTTGCATTGGGCCCTTCAATTGTTTATTTATGATGTCTAATGCCTAGGTAGGTAGGTACTAGAAAAATAGTTCAACTTGGCAACATTGCATCAAGTCGACATCGAGTTGAACTGTGAGCTGTAACCGACCAAGTGTGTGAACGGTCAGTGACCGTCTGAAAAGGGGGTTTAAATAATGATTTGAAAAATTTTTTTTCGGCGTAAATATGCATTTAGATTTTTTTTAATCGCGTATTCGCATTATACCTACTCATTATTCCCTATCTCCTCTTAAAATTAATGACATTATGACTGACTCACTCTGTATATTATTAATATAATATCAAATGCTTGTAATAAGCAACCTTTCAAAAATGGATGCAACTTAACTTTAGTGAAAATGAATATTAGAACCATAACTTATCGCCTTTGGATGCTACTAAGGAAATATAATCTGCACCCAATAAGCCAGAAATAGCATTATCTAAATATGTACAATATCTTAATAATTAATACTGCTTTTAATTGCACTTAATTTCATGGCAGTGAATTATGTAAAATAACAAACAGTAATTTAAATAAGGCGCGATTTCTGGTCAACGACATGAAACATGAAGTCGTTAAGTTAAAAGGTTTATATTAGTCAAGCATTTGCAACATTGTATGTGATGTTTTATAGCTGTATACAGGGTATTTAGTAAAGAATGGGCCCTACTTTAAGGTTAGCTGGCTGAAAGTTAACTGTATTTAAAACAAAAATATACGTGAAACTATAATGTTGGCTTACTTTCATGATATATATTGAGACAAAATGAAATATCAGCTTCAATACCTATGAGGATATACATGTTTATTTAAAAACCATAAAATAGTATTGAAATTATTATTGTTATTAAAATTAAAATACAGTAGAATTGAACAAAATAAAATAAAAAATGGACAATGCAGAGCATATAAGTAGTTTATTATAGTGTAAATTAAATAAATTAACATTTTAGAAAATAAAATATAGTGAAAATTTATCAAATATTGTGACATGATCTCACATTTATGAATAGAACATAAACAAAAAAGGAGTTAAACCCAGAGCAAAGTATATAGAATGAAAAATAAAGATCATTTAGTAATATCATACATATATCGACAGGAGTCATGCAAAGATAATAAAAATATTAACAATTTAAATAAATAAATTTTATAAAATATTCAGGAATATCAAATAAATTTCATAGACATTGGCAAATGTCAAGTATAAAGTTGGCTTCACAAGAGATATCACAAAGTACACAAAAAAGAGTAATACTGAAGAATATTTAATATTTAGATATAAGTAAAATTGTAAATACATATAAAAATTGCATTAGGTTAAGTGAAAAACATAAAAACAGTGCATCGAAAAACTCAATAAAATCATATGTATGAACTATATTATCTATGCAAATTTTACAACAAGGAATAAATATATCAAATTGATAGAAAAATATAGAAAAAAACAATTTTTTTTTTGTTGATTAGATACGAAAGAAAGAACGAGCAGCGTCGGTTTTTTTAAAAAAGAGGTTCCAGAAAAATAAGAAATTTAGCAAGAAAAGATAAAGTAAAAGTTAAAAGTAATACTCACGTTATAAGAAAATTGTTGAACAGCAATAGAAACAGAGATCCAGGTCCAATCTAGGAATTTGGCAGTACCATCCAGTGGGAAACCATTCATCAATATCAGCAGCCCAATATCACAAGTTCTGAGGGATTTCAAGAGGACTTCCAGTAGAAGTCATATATAAAAAAAATCAACATAATAAAGATATTTTATGTGCACATAAATTTAATAAAAGAAAATAAACGCTAGCTAGCCATTAAATTCAGAAAATAGACAGTCACAGACTCAAAGATTTCGTAAAACAATAAGTTACTTACCATAGTATAGTTAATAATATTTACGTTTCTATTTAATATATAAAAAGGTCACAAAAAGGATCATTTGCCAATATAATATATCACCAGCAATGAACATCAAGTAAAAGAGTACCACTGAATAAGGAATTTTAAGAATGTTTTGTACTATCAAGTTTAAGAAGTTAAAATTTTAAGGATAGGCAACTTTTAATACGCAACTGCATTTAAAGAAATTTTATCTGTTACCTATAAATTAAATGTACATAAAACCTAAAATATTCTTAAATAAGTAGTAGCAAATATGATGACATTGAAGAGACATGGTGGATAGAGAAGTTCAACGGTATCAGAAAAACATTTAGTCAACAGCATGGAACTGAAAAATAAAACTGCAAGAATATTGCCTGGTATGTCACATGAAAGAAGTAGAACATCGACTTCATGTTTGACTACAGTCATAGGCAGTGACAACAGTTTAACGGAAAATTCTTGCAATTTCAGTGGAAAATTCGACAATTATTGTCGGCTTATTGTTGTAATTAGAGGGACTTAAGGATAACTACGTAATATAACACCCAAATCAACATGTTTATAGTTACGGTGACTAAGGGTTTATTTGTTTATAATGTATTAATATAAATTAAAAGCATTTTTGAGCAGATTTTTAAGATAATGTATCACAAGTAGTGGGTTGCCGTTTAAGATTATTTATTTCGGGTGGCTGGGGGTGAAGGGGTAACTTAGAAGGGGTTAGTTAATACATTATTTGAGTTCTCCTTTCATATTACAGAAATGGATCCAAGGAATTTTTGATTTTTTTTCTTAATTAAGTTCTTAATTATGTGTAAATTTATGAATACCGTTATTTTATTGTTTTCTAGAACATTTCAGACAGTGGCGTAGCTACCATACCGCCAAACCCCGTGATCGCAGAAGGGCCTGATGTCAAACAACTTCCACAAGATCTTAAAGGCCAACTGGTATTGGCCATTGTCACTATTAGCCTGATCAGAAAAAATACACGCGTAAATTCGTTTCTAGAAAATATCAAAAACTATGGAACTAATTACAAAAATTTGAAAAGTGGCGCAATTAATATTGCTTAAAGATGGAATATTCATCCATTATTTACAGAAAAAGGCAGCATAAGCCAAAAAAAAAAACAATATCATGAATGTGATACAAATTTTCTATTTTATAATCAAGAGCTTCTTTTTAAAATAAATATTTATTACAATGTTTTTGACATCGTTATTGCCAATTAAACAACCGTTTTGAAGAGATAGAGAAGACTGTTAACAAATTTAGTTTCTTAAGTCCACCCTTGTATCACTGACGGAAGAAGAATTATTTAAATCGGCTAAAACTTTGTAGCAAGCTTATCCTCGTGATATTTCCTCAGCATTTCCTTTGCAAATTGTTGCCTTATCTCAGCCACTGAAAGACAAAATAGACTCTCTTAAAGATATTAGAGAGTATTTTTTACTTATTTTAACTAGAACAACAGATATAAATATTTTTAAAATAATCTCCTACTTTGTTATATTCTATCCTTGGTCGAATGTAATATTCCGCACGTTATTAACTTGAACCGATTTTGTAGGGAGGGGGGGACCTAGTCGTATTTGACTGATTCCATAATGTGTTCGATTTGGTTTCAGGTCGTGGAAAGAAATCGTGGAAACCTTAAAAACTCAAAAATTATGTATAAGCGATTCAGCTCTTCAGAGTCTGTTCATGTAGACAAGTTGAACACGAATGACATAGACGTCAAAGAAGGTATTTTTTTGGCAGTGATGAATTTAAATGAGGTATATAATCAAGTATAGTATTATAATAAAATCTGTTTTGTTATGTAAAGTATATGAATGTTAATTCAACGTAGAGGTTACAATATTTTTAATTTACTTTAATGCCGTTTATTATACGTCTACAAACCTTATAATTATTTTGTTTTTGTTTCAAAATTGTATTTTATTTTAAGTGTATGACTTTGCTCCGTCTAATTGTCTTAAGAGAATCACAGGCTATGCACTTATGCACCCTATAATGTATTCTGACAAACTGAAAAATTTAAGCTGCAAAAGAACAATATTCATTATTTTATAGAATTGTTATTTTCTGATTTAAACTAAAAACTACAGTTTTGACTTTTATATAAAAAAGTAATATTCTGGAATAAAATGTAGGTAGGTACACTTAATTTTGAATATTCATTTAATCGAAAATGTTTATTCAACATGTTACTTAACCCAAACATCTATAGTTTCTTAGAGAATGTCACTTAGTATTTGAACGATAAATAAGAAGTAATTACGTTAGCGTAACTATGAGAGAATTAAGGGATACGCATGGGTGACCTTTATTAATACCGTTTAAAAAAATTCGTTTAATTCGATAGCTTTCAACAGAGGTTGCATTTCCCTTTGTGTTTTGTTGTTTCAAATGCTAGACACGTCTTTAGGTCCAGACCGTTTACGATAGTAGCAACGTTATTACACCCTACACTCGTCTCACTTTCTCTGTCAGCATCTCTTTTGGTTGAGGAGAATCTTACTACCAGACGCAGTTTATTCTCATTTGTAATCATACCCGGTCTTGGCGCTATATTAACTGCTCCATAGTCCAGTCGATGTCTCTGGTTGCCAATTTTCAATTTTCCAGTCTCCTGATGAACGACTATTGTGCGGTAAAGCTGTTATGTTTAGCTTTTAAGGAGACATCCAAAGAATAACAAATATGAAGTTCTGATTCTAAGAAGGAGCGATATATTGTTATTGTGCTTTTGTTATTTTATTGTTTGTTTGTTTGTTAATTATTATGTTGGGTAGTATTCTTAAATTCTTTAAATGTCATTTACTTACCAGGATAGGTGTGTTCTAGACCCGTGTATGTTCACTTATATTTGATTGAAATTTAAAATTTTAATGTATAAAATTTATCCACGAACTATACGACGGAAAGTATGTAGTTTGAAGCCATTTTTTTAAATATTGTTCATGAATTTAGTGACTGATATTTAAAAAAAAATTTAAATTTAATATTAATCCAAAAACTGTTGCCATGATACACTTATTCCCAGTGTAGATTTTAAGCAGGTCTTTTTTTATTGTTTTAAAAAATTTTGCTTTAGAAATATTTAAGAAATGGAATTTTATATCAGTTTTTTTTATTTTATGAATGAACCATCAATTAATTTTCTTAAATCTATCCTAACTCTGCGCTAACTATCTTATTTCAACACACATATACATTATACTAAATGCAATGGCTTACTTTACGTTGGTGCAAAAATTTCTTTCAATTCCAATATGTCCTTTCTTGATCTTTGCTCTCTATATGATTTTCTCGCTCGTCCTGCCTACCGTTATACTGTTCCTTGTTCCGCTCTTTTCTTCTCATACTATTCCTATATTCTTCAAACCTGCTTTCTCTGATGCTTATGTCGTACCTTGTTTTTATGGTTGCTTCGCTCTTGACTAAAGTCTATTCCACAGTTACCTTTATTTCCTTTTAAATCTTGGTTTTGGTAAAAATTTCCTTGATTTTTAATTTTTGTTCTCCTTATTCAATACTAGACTCAATTACTTTCTTGACATTGATACTATTTCACTTTGATATACTTTTAGATAACTTTCACTAATTTTTAATCGGTTTGTACACTATTTTACTTAATTCTTCACGTAGGAGCAAAATTTTAACGTGGCTTCCCCTTTTCCATCAACTATCAACAACTTTATTTTTTCATCACTAAGATACCACAATTTTGCACTGCACTCTTAAATCTAATTATTTACTATTAATACACACAATTTGGAACCCAATCAATGATATTCAAGCTATGATTTGAATTAATTTAGAAGTTTTGATTTCTAGTCGTTCAATTCACACAACTGTCATCTGAATGTAAATAATTTTAATCTGAGTTTTCATACAATTAAATAATTAACGTATCCTTTCATATACAAAATTGTTTATCTATTTTAATTTGTTATAATATCAATGTATATCCTTTATTTAAAAAAAGATATAACTTTTACGGCAGGTGGGACATACCAACCAGAGGGGTAATACATTTAAGGGGTCGTAACTCCTTCAGAGGGACTTATAAAAATTAATATGAAGGACCTCTATTAAATCAGTCGTACATTCTACCTTCAAGATTTGTGCACATTATTCTGAATTACCCTGTATATGCTAGTTAACTGGGCCCAGTAAAATGCGTGCACTGCTAAAAATGAATTCCATACATTCATTCATTCCATGCATTTGGTAATGCACGCATTCTACTCGTCCGAGTTGACTAGCATGAATAAATACGCCTCAAGTGTCTTAGGATCATCCTCGGGTAGCAGTAAATTTTTGTGTTGAGCAAAACGCACCGAATTTTGATTGCACTCTTCATAGACTAATAAGATATCCACAAGTTCATTATTATCATATATAGGCTATTGCTTAGCCAAAAAATTACGTTTAACACAAAATTATACTACGCACACTGTACAAAACACCAAAATGATAACGATAACACAATTCGTTTATAACACGTACGTTGGTTACCTGTTGGAATTTTAAGGTTAGCTAAAGTGACATCAACAAAGACTGCGCGCATTTTGTCACTATACATGTCGCTTATCGATGATGGCCAACAACTGTATCTACATATTTTCATTGCTTAAATTGCATATTAGGATTAGGCTTCAAAACTGGCAAATATTTCATATTTGCTCTTCCTACCCAGAGGGAGAACACGTTAGCTGAAAAATGTACTTACTACACCTATTTATAGATATCACTAATAACTTTGAACAGAAATGACGATCACGATGTTGAGCAACTGTTACTCTCGATCGACAGAGATCGATTGGTGGACGTTAAAAACTATAAAAATGACCCATTCATAATAATGTTACGGGTTTCCTACCCAACGTCTTTTTTACCATAAAATAAACAATCAGTTAATTGTTCACTTATTTTTATTAAACACTCTGTACACCACTGCATACTAAATACAACTAAACTAATCGTTATCTAATTAAACACTATCCAAATGGCTCTGAATCTCCATTTCATCGAAGTCTCATCGAAATATCCAAATGCAAAACTCTCTCGCTCGGTCCGCTTATTCGCCTTATACAGGGTTAACTATGACTAAGTACAAAAATTTTAACCACGTGCTCAGGGAGGCCTAAAAGACAATAAAAAATTTATTTCGGAATTCTAGGTCGATGTTAAAGTCGGAAAGTCGGCGCCTATGTCATCAGTCATCGCCCAAGATGGCTACATATGTCAACTAGGCATATGTTCTGTGCAACTAGGTACCATGCGGTCGTTTCTCACAACGTTCCAACGTTGCCGAATGTAGAAACAACGAAAGGAAACATTTTTATTAATAATAATACCTAAGTACCTGATAGATAACAGTTAATCCGGTTAGCTACAGTATTTTGCATTCGTTTTTCGTTCCTTCGTTCCAAACTGCCAAAACTTCATTTTCACTCATTACAGGTCCGTCAGAATTACTCGCCACAAAATACACACTTCACGTAGATGCAGTTAATAAAATTGCCCATTTATTTTAAGAAAATTGATTGAAAGAAATACTAACAGAAAACTTTGAATACACCCGTGGCAGTTTTTAATTTATAAAATTTTGTCCGATAACGGTCACTCCACTGCATTGCTCTCAACTCTAGGAAATATCTCCACGTACGTTTAAATAAAATTGTGGAAAACTACACATGTCCCAATATATCGCAACCATCCATTATTTAATGAATAAAACGTTTAAAACTGAAACTGTCACTAAAAACGGAAGACTAAAATTACATTGTCAACGCCACCGTTCAGTCTTCGGTCCGCCTACACCGAGAACTTAATATTCTTATGGCAATCAATATAATCAATATTATCTTCTTTTATGTACGATCGTGGGTTTCTTCATTCTAGTATTGTTTTGACACTTCCTCCGTGACATGGGGTTACACGCACATAGCACTTGTCAGTCGATATAAACCTATACTGTGTTGTTGGTTGCATTATTTCTAATACTCTACAAATGTCAAACAGCCGTAGTGGGGTAGTGGACAAAAAAGTAATATTACAGAGCACTGTGAACGCCTCGGGAAATTTAAAATAACAATACTACAATATTATTATATGCAAACATGGTCGATTATTGTATGGACAATTATTTTGTTAATAAAAATTTCTTAGTAAGTAGGCATAAATATGTTTTGTAAAATGTAGATCAGAAAGAATGTAAGAAGAAGAAGAAGAGGTGTGTCAGAGTTGAGTTGTTGTTGTAAAGATAGATAGGAAGTGCGAAATATAGAAAGTAGTAAAACGTTGTTGGGTATTTATTTAATTAACAAAGAAAATATTACCCTAACAATTATTAATATCGTTACTATTATTAGTTTTCAGTATTCGCTTTTCGCACATTCAAATTCGTGTAATCGCGGAAATTAGGGATATGGTACTAATTTATTGGAAGTGCGACGAAAGTGCATATTGTGCAGCAGCAGAATATCAAAGACGTTTTCCAAATAGACGGAATATGCCAAATCCTCGTACATTTGTACGAATTGTAGAACGTCGACGAATGTTGAAACTTGAAACTTCTTTTTACTTAGTGACATAAAAATAAAGCATTTTTAAACTACAATAGATATACCTACAGAAAAAGTATTTTTTATTTATGAAATGGTCGAGGGAAACCAAGAGGTCCCCAGCAAGTACAACAATTTTTACAACGACAAGTTATAATGTAAACAAGTTAGAAAACAGAAAATAATTCAACTTTCTAGAAAACTCCAAATATCAGTCCTGGAAGTATCATTAAGGTAGGTTTTACTCTCAGTGCTACCATATCGTGTTTCTCATTAAATAATCTAGTATTTTGTACATTAAACTTTCTTTAAAAGCGCCGTAAATCGTTACACGTGGCAACGCGGTGCTCTGTCACTACCTTTGACAACTTTCACTTTGGCAGAACATACCTAACCTCGAAGCTGACAGGCGGCATAGTCGCCGAGAAATTAGGGTTAATAAGGTTTTGAAAAATTTTTTTGGCTTTATAAATAAGTTTAGAATTTTTTGAAGGGTGATACCGTTAATTCTGATTTTTCCTATCCCCTCTTAAAATATTTGTACTAAGTCATAGTTAACCCTCTATAGACAAAACGAATGTTCTAAGTATTTTCTATCACTAGATCTCATTCTAGAGCGGCTCGCAAATATTCCTGATGCGCCTCGCGAATCTTCCTGACACGCCTCGATCGACGGCCTCATTATTTATCAGTTTACCAGCGCGGGCGATCGGAGCAAAACTAACGTGTCGTAAATTCAACAACCACTAAAATGGGTGCGATCGGGGCAAATCCTGTGACAATAAGTTATAAATAATGGGCACCATAGGCGAACAGAATCGGAGCTCAGTCAAGTGGCAGTGAATTTATAATTCGTTTATAGTTCAGCAAAACTGGACCTAGACTCAATAAAGTATATACGTACAATAGAAATTCAATATTTACTTTTGCAGCTAATGTTCCCTTAAATATTACCCCTTCTTATATTTTCAATACTTCTTGCCGTAGCAATATTTCTTGTTTTGTTTCGAAAGACTTTTTCAATTGCAATTCCAGCTTGTCTTGGTCTTCTCTTGTCTTCTATTGCAGGACCAAAATAAGATCAACAAAAAAATAGACAAGGCAAGTTTACCAATGGTATCGACAACACTTCATTTAAACTGCTCATTTGGAAGGCTGCAATTCTTCCCATGTATAGTAATAAAAAATGTTTCTTTTACAAAAATTTTTTATTTTATTAGATGAAGAGTAGAAAAAAAGTGAAATGAAGAATGAATAAATCAATGGATATTATATTTTACACACATCATCTGTCCAGCAAAACATTCTAGCGAAGATATCCTGATGTGCATATACATATACGAAGGAAGTTTAATCATATATAAAAATGCTAAATTGTTGATAGTGAGTAGTTGCCATCCATCGACTGTGCTGTTAAATGGACGATGGTTTTCGATTCCTTTATTTCTATAATCTACGACGGTGCCGTTATGATACGATTAGCATCCTCATTTGGACGCCATTATGGTCTTTATAATATCATTCAGTGCCATTATGAATTTATAATAACACGCAAATTTTAAAGTAAAAAAATAAAGAAAAGCAAATTTAGTCACCACTTTTACTTGTTAACCATAAAAAATTCGACAACATTTATTAATTGTAAACATTAATTACAATTTTTGAACAATTTGTTAAATTAATTCCAGCAGATGATAAGTGGGTTGTATTTTTAGAAAATAAGTTTATTTCCCGAGTGCTTGAACTTGTTAAAGAATTACCAATACGTGAAGCGTTAACCAAAATATTAGAGACCACTTTCTTCTTATTTTTTTTTTGATTCTCTATATAACTTTCTGCCAGAGCGCCAACCACTATGCCTCTTAACACTTAATAAATCGACTATTAAATCTGCAAGCAACGATGCAGATGATCTACGAAAACAATGTACAACAATGCAATATTGTTGAGAACTTGGAAGACTCATGAACAATATCATATTAGATGGCATTTTCTCAATGGCTGCTTGATGCATTTTCCATTTCTTTACCTCACAGAAAATTGATCTGTGCTGCTTGGCATCATCACAATATATCTTCGAACCATTTCCACCATATATATTCTTTCATTGTTTTTGTTCGTATGATAAAAAAATCTCATGATATCTTTGTTTTCGTATACGAAATAATAATGTAAATGCTTTGTCCTTCACATTTAACATTATATAGGTACAGATTTGTAAATACAAATTTTATTATAAAATGCGTTCTATCGCCGGCTTCCAGCAAAAATTGAGTTATGTTTTCTTTTGTTAAAATCTTAGATCTTTGACCAAAAACCTTCCGATTTTTATTTTAGAAACGCAATTAAATAGAGATGCTTACTTACATCCGTATTTTTTTTCATTCATATAACTGAACCTAGCATCGAATGACATACCCAAAGCGACGAAGATTTGCTATATTTTGAAACATATTCGAAATATGACACAAAAACCATTTTTCTACGTGCATGCAAAAAACAAAGCTTTAATGAACTATTGAGAGATATCATAGCATATGCTGACGATACTTGCATTTTCTACAGTGACGATGACTGGGAAACCGTTAAAAGAAAGGCTGAAAAAGATCTAGCTATAATATTTCAGTGGTTTAGCTCAATGTTGCTTATACAGTAAATTACGATGACCTTTTTTCTGAAGCGTGCTTGATGGACCTGCGACAACTGTATTTCTACTTTCTAACTATATACCAACACAAAAATAAAAATAAATTATAACTACGGATATGATACAAGAAACAAAAACAAAATATTTGTAACTCAAAAAAGAAATAAAGGAATAGGACAAAAAAGTCATACTTACCTTGGTCCAAAGTTATATGCTCTATTACCGGATAAAATTCAAGCCTTGAGATTTGCAACCACTTTTAAAAAAGAACTTAAAAATTGTATCTTCTCTATCTCCAGAAACGTGATTCATGATGCTGTAGAACTAAAATTAGTTAGTTACTTAGCATTTATTTGACATATCTACGTTTTTATTTTATATTCTTGTTTGTTGTCAATATTAATAATTTAACTGTTTAACTTATTGTGTAACTGTGTTTTAGGTTTTATATTTGATTTTATTTTATATTCTTGTTTGTTGTCAATATTAATATTTTTTAACTGTTTAACTTATTATGTAACTGTGTTTTAGGTGTTTTAGCGTGTAGTTTGTACATTAGTTGTTTGTTATTTATTCATTGTATTTTAGATTTAATGTTAATACATTTTCTATTCCGATTTTCATTTTAGAAACGCAATTAAATAGAGATGCTTACTTACATCCGTATTTTTCTTCATTCATATAACTGAACCTAGCATCGAATGACATACCCAAAGTGACGAAGGTTTGCTATATTATGAAACATATTCGAAATATGACACAAAAACCATTTTTCTACGTTCATGCAAAAAACAAAACTTTATTGAACTATATTTATTGGAAAAAGTGGTTCTTTATTGCACTAGTGCAATACAATACTTATTGCATTCATCTGTCATTCTACTACAGCGCTTTGTCATCATGACAAACATAAACATTCAAATCGACGTCATATTTTGCTAGACTTAGTGTCATCTAAATAGAACATTTTTTAGTTTGTGTTGTCGGCCTCGTTGGACAATTTCACGTCGCGTGCAATAAACACTTACTTTTTGTACTTGTTGCATAAATAACTATTCATTGCTGGTATTCTTGATTTATTTCCATTTACGCCAATCTTTAAGGTTTGCATAACTTTGCTCGTATCTCTGCCTAGATTTTACTGCAAGTAGGGAATCGACCGGACACTTTCGAAATCAGAATCACCCATATTAATATTCTTCTTCACTAAAACTGAACGTGACACAAAATTGAACGCCGATAATGAAGTTGTCAAAATCAAATTGAAAACAATCAATAACTGTGGTTACCATGACAAGTGTCGAAGCACCTAATAATTTTGAATTTTAATTTATGAAAACGTTTCTCATATTTTAAGATAAATCGAATCTCCAAATAAAATGTATTTGACCGCCGTAAATTAAATTTTGAGTGTATATTAACACTAGAATGAACTTTTTTTAATGAAACCTGTGTTACGGCTAACACCTCGTGATTTAACGTTACACGCGATTATAGTGTTCTTATCGTCTAGTATTTTGCTAAGACGTATTTTATTATATCATTATGGTTTGAAACAAACTAAAATCCAAATTAAAATCTTTAATGTGGGCATTTGCAACTAAAATACACCGATTAATTAATGTAAGGTAAAAACTAAAAGAAAATAAATCCATAGCAAGGGAACGTCAAAATCAATATGATTTAAATGAAACTGAATATATTTCAAATATTGTTGCTTTATGCAATGCCGTTCGTTCTACCGTTGCGAGCTAAAATAACACCATCATCCATCACTGAATGCACTGTTAAAACAATCATGCCAAATGCAATATTATATTATTATTCAAGGGGCGAATAACCTGCGGTAGTCCTTAAACTAACACTGGACCGATGCTGATTGAATGCACCCCTTACGTTCAAGACGTACGTACATTCGCTGGATTGCTGATTTCAACTTCTCCAGGCGATACGTTTCCTGACTACAAAGGCCTTGCAACATGATAATGGTAATATATACTCGTATGTAGTACACATAAAGTGTTTCGGGATGAACTATCAGATACAGACAGATCTCTCTAAAAGAAGAAGACATAATATATGTTCAAGGTATTTCTTCCTTTTATAAGAGAGATCTAAATTGAAACATGAGATAGAATTGAGTACATTACTACCGTAAATGGGGAGAAAAATAAAATTTTAATGAAACTTAAAAATCCAGTAATTTTAATGAATAAAGTATTATAGAGGAGATCTTCAGACTTGCTAGTTTAGTCGCGTCAAATTAGCATGAAAAATGTGAAAATGGACAACTTTTTGCGATGAAGTCCGATTGAGATGCGGTTTTCTGCAAAATGTTCAGGGAATTGTTTATAACAAAAGGTACATCTAACTTCTGTACGCTCGCAAATTTGTAATTGTTTATTTAACAAATGACCCATTTTTGTTGAACATATGGCAAATGTCACAAACGATTCAACGAAATTATAACATTCATATAGATCGTATAGAACGTATTCAAAGACGCTTTCTGAAGTTTTTATGTTACAAGGAGGACGGGGTTTATCCAGTTGTTGGATAGCCTTACGAGAGTTTACGGTACAGATTTGGTATCAGTAGTCTGGCTGCCCGCCGTGTAATGAATGGCTCAGCAAATATTTTTGTATAAACTATTGCATAACTTAGTTAACTGCACTCATATACTTGACTTGATTAACTTCAGGATACCGAGACATGGCTCTAGGCTTAATATGTTGTTTTACACACCAACGCCGAGACTTAATACAACTAAATATTCACCTATTCACCGGATTTGTGAAAATTATAATAGATTGCAAGGTGGCTTCGATATTTTCAACTGTACTATGGCCTCAATAAAATCTAAAAATTTTGATAGTTTTATTAATTTACTGTAACATATTTACGTTGGTACATTTAAGTGTTAGTCTAATTTTTACTGCTTTTTTCTCTGTATCTGATAATGTATGTATTTTGTGTACTGTATTTGTTCTGTTTTCTGATTTTGCCAAATTGTATTTTTCCTACCCTCTAATTTGTGGTGTACTGTAGGATAGTGTATTTGTTAAATAAATAAATAAATAAAATGTCTGGAAAATGTTTTCTCGGAGGTTTTCGAGGTCCCTCTTTGTCACTTTGGTGTTAGCTTTATTATTTATTGCTAAATTGTTGTAACTGGGCTAATTAAAAACTCCCGAAATCACTAGAGAACTGGAACTTTTTCCAGGATTTCTGGCTTATTAAGGCAAACCATCAGCATAAGATTTTTGCAAATATAATTGTTTATTGTTCGATTGTTGCAACCTCGCTAATTAACAAATTAATAACTCTACTCCCGCAATCGTTGGCAACCCAGTTTTTTTTGTAATAACTGTGGGATCATGGGGAGAGCCATCGGCACAAGGTTGTTGCACGTAATTGTTTATTTTCCAATTGTTGCGACCTGGCTAATTAACAAATTAATAAGTTAGTGCCCGAAATCACTAGAAAAACAGATGATGATGAGGAGAAGCATTGCCACAAAGTAATTGCAAATATAATTGTTTATTGTTCGATTGTTGCAACCTCGCTAATTAACAAATTAATAACTGAATCGTTAGAAAATCGGATTTTCTTTTCAATAATTCTGGGATCAATTAAACAATAAACAATTATATTTGCAAAAATCTTGTGCCGATGGTTCGCCTTAAAAAAACAGAAATCCCGGAAAAAATTTCGGGTCTCTAGTGATTCCGGAGTAGAGTTATTAATTTGTTAATTAGCGAGGTTGCAAAAATAGACCAATAAACAATCTCGTGCAATTACCTTGTGCCGATGGTTCTCCCCATGATCCCAGAATTATTGCAAAATCCGATTTTCTAACGATTCCGGAAGAAGAGTTATTAATTTGTTGATTAGCGAGGTTGCAACAATCGAACAATAAACAATTATATTTGCAAAAATCTTGTGCCGATGGTTTGCCTTAATAAGCCACAAATCCTGGAAAAAAATCCGGTTCTCTAGAGATTTCGGGGGTGGAGTTTTTAATTTTTTAATTAGCCCAGTTACAACAATTTAGCAATAAATAATAAAGCTAACACCAAAGTTATAAAGAGGGGCCTTGAAACTTCACGAATAGAACATTTTCCAGACATGTTCGTTGAATCGTGTGTGACATTTGCCATATGTTCAACAAAAATGGGTCATTTGTTAAATAAACAATTAAAAATTTGCGAGCGTACAGAGGTTAGATGTACCTTTTGTTATAAACAATTCCCTGAACATTTTGCAGAAAACAGCATCTCAATCGGACCTCTCCGCAAAAAGTTACAAGTGAAATGCTAATTTGACGCGACTAGTTACTGAGACGAAGAGGTAATACAACAGGTTCATATGCAATTACAAAAACAAAGTTTTCATTGTTATTGTTTATAATAAAAATAGATGCACATCAATGTGAACAATTGAATCGGACTAAGAAAGACGTTGTATTATATGACTATAAATACATTTGTGTATTTACAAAAATGCCTTATTCAAACGCGGAAATGACGGATATGGTACTAATTTAAGGCAAGTGCGACGAAATTGCATATTGCAGCAGCAGAATACCAAAGACGTTTTCCAAATAGACAGAATATGCCGAATTCCGGCACATTACACGCCCGTAGAGGTGGAGTAGGGCACCAAAATAATTTGAATCATGTTGAGGAAACCAAGAGGTCCCCAGCAAGTACAACAATTTTTACAACGACAAGTTATAATGTAAACAAGTTAGAAAACAGAAAACAATTCAACTTTTTTGAAATCTCAAAATATCAGTTCTGGAAGAATCAGTAAGGTAGGCTTTACTCTCCTCAGTGCTACCATATCGTGTTTCTCATTACATAATCTAATATTTTGTAAATACTTTTACTTACTTTTTCTTTAAAAGCGCCGTAAATCGTTACACGTGGCAACGCGGTGCTCTGTCACTACCTTTGACAACTTTGACTTTGGCAGAATATATCTAACCTCGCAGCTGACAGGCGGTATAGTCGTCGAGAAATTAGGGGTTAATAAGGTTTTGAAAAAAAAAATTTCGCTTTATTTATAAGTTCGGAATTTTTTTGAAGGGTGGTTCCGTTAATTCTGAATTTTTCCTATCCCCTCTTAAAATATTTGTACTAAGTCATAGTTAACCCTGTATATTATATATACATATATAAAAGATATAAAATCTCAGAGATTTACTCATCTAAAAAAAATTGGAATAGATGCGTCATGAGAAACGAGTGGTAAAAATAGTTATTGTAAAATGCTTATAGCTTCCGAGAAATAATTATTGAAATTGTAATATTTTCAAACTTTACATAGCTAGGTTACTATAGTCTCCATATATTCAAATCCGATTACTTATAGTATTAACGTTTTTGTGATATGAGTGTTCACATTAGTTTATCAAGTGTCACAAGTGGCATACGTGTATAGCAGCTCGAAGTTGATGGTTTTAATTTATGGTGAAGTGAAAACGCTTTAGCAGAACAATTTCCCAGTAAACATGTGCCAAATGCAGCGGTGTGCATTGAGTGCAAATGTAGTGCAACGCGGATGTAACATGGGACATTTGCAACTGAATCGTGGAAGAGATGGAGGTCTAAGGAACAAACCAACTCAATAGACATCTATACGATAGACAATGATGGTTATATTCCCTATATTTTACGATGTAAATGAAACCATAATAATAACTATTTCTAGTGGGATGTTCTCAAAGTTTTACTCTGTAAAATCAATTTCTCCACATCTATTGCACTGAAACTAACTCCAAAAATCACCGGTAAGCCAGCTATCGATGTCGAGTTGGTAGGCAAAAAGAACAGCATTGAAGGAAAACTAGGCGAGAGGTAAAAAGTAGATCAAATTATTCGAATATCATTGGATAGCAGGCATGTACACTGCAATTTGCATTTGAAAGCTACATCTATACCATTTCATTTTATTTCTGTTTATGTGCATAAGAGAGTTAGAGCGAACAAAATAAAATCTGCAAACAGATAATCCACAGTCTAGCAACGTTGATTGTATTTTTTTCTGTGTTTGATTGTCTTAACACAAAAGTGTATTTCTGTCTTATTGTAAACCAGAAAAAACGTTTGCATTTTCCGAATATGTTGTACAGGTTGTAACTTTAAATCGGAGTAATACTACGTGATCCCCAGAATATACGTACTAATCTAAAATTATTATTTTTATATCAAATAAGTAGTCGAGATAGCATTTTAACTTTTATCTATGCCGCTACGAGGCAGCAACCCAACTCAGTTATTTATGTGCGCTTGTTAGTGTTTCCTAATGATATCCTCTTAAACCAACTCTGGAGTGGAAACTAAAGGAGTGGCAGAGAGTAAAACTGTAATGCAAAATAATTTTCTATAAACTGTTTCCTATCACTTTACGAAGTTATTTTATAGTTGCAATGTCACTGAAGGACTAGTCCAAATGGTTATTTCTCTCGTCCAGTGGCGCGGTTTGAATATTACAGAATATTGATAAAAATAAAATAATAAGTAATATTTTATAATAATAATTTTCACACAGAGATTAATAATAATAATAATAATAAATGATTTTATTTGCAATATTTTAACCCATGTAAAATAATACAATCATACAAAAAAAAAGTAAAGTCAAAAACATTGCAAAAGGCAGAGTTCAGGCGTAAACCTGCTCTTCCACTCAACCGCTACATATTATTAGAACAAAAATTTAGTCAAGGTATGTCTAACAAGCAACATCTACTGACATGTAAAAGCAAAATATATGCATATGTAATACATTACAGCAAAAAAAAATCTTTGAACTATTTAAATACAAATTGTTTAGAAAATTATGACTATGTATGAAGATTAAGAAATTAAGAAATGTTTATCGGACAACATAGATCTTTTAATATTAGCCTTAAATGATGCCACATTATATATTTTAATATTTTCTGGTACTTTGTTATAATATTTAGTTATTAGATAAGTAAAACAACAACGAAATAAAGATGTTTTATAAGATGGCATAGATAATATATTTTTGAACCTAACATTTATATTGTGAATATCAGTTCTATAACGTATTTTCTCGTGTAGGTAGGGTGGTGTTTTAAAAAGTAGAATTTTATGAAACAGGCAGCAGCTGTGGAGAATTTGTCTTTGAAAAATTTTTAACCAGCCAATTTCTTCAATTTGAGGTGAAATATGTTGACGCTTGTTAACATTACATATAAATCTAGCACAAGTATTCTGAATTTTTTGCAAACGGGCTTGATCATATTTTTTTAAGAAAGGAAAATAAACTACATCACAATAATTTAAATGTGACAACACCAGAGCTTCGCATAATATAATTCTATTCTCTTTATTAAGTGATTCTCTATTTGCATATATCAATTTTAGAGAACTTATAGAGACAGCTAGGATTATTCGTCGGATACCTCACCTATGGCATACTGATGAGAGCTAATAAGCTCGAAACCGGTATATGTCTGGTGGGCGTCTGACGAATGACTCTAGCTGTTGCTATAGGTTTTCCAGGTGTAATTCAATGCTGGTCGGGGCATTAGCCCGCAGAGTAGTTGTTTCCTGGAATTCCGTGTTTGCAAAATATCGTTTCTCGCCGATCGCGATAAAGGTCGACAGCTTTCAATGGTGTCTACTGCATGTAGAACGCTTCGTGCCTGTGACATTTTCAGACCGGCATGGAGTAGCGAACGGCCGATAGATGTAGTTAGTTCTACACCGCGTACTCATGGTCCCTTCTGTCGGGTTAGACAGACGAAAGCAGCTAGGATTATTCGTCGGATACCTCACCTATGGCATACTGATGAGAGCTAATAAGCTCGAAACCGGTATATGTCTGGTGGGCGTCTGATGAATGACTCTAGCTGTTGCTATAGGTTTTCCAGGTGTAATTCAATGCTGGTGGGGGCAGGGCATTAGCCCGCAGAGTAGTTGTTTCCTGGAATTCCGTGTTTGCAAAATATCGTTTCTCGCCGATCGCGATAAAGGTCGACAGCTTTCAATGGTGTCTACTGCATGTAGAACGCTTCGTGCCTGTGACATTTTCAGTCCGGCATGGAGTAGCGAACGGCCGATAGATGTAGTTAGTTCTACACCGCGTAACCTCTATTCTATTCTATTTCTTAAGGAAACTGAAAAGTCTTTCGTCAGATGACATTACTTTGCGAAATCTTGTGTGTTTGTGGTTGGTCCTTTCTCTTCATACAATATCGTTAAAATAAACATTTTTTCTTCCGAGCTGCACTTAACTATTGCTTAAAAAGTTCGAAACGTCACATACATAAGCTGCGGAAATAGTTGCTGGTCCGTGCAGGTTCGTGCAGGTTCAACAGACATAATTTGCGCGATCTTTAAGACATAAATAAAATACTATGTCCATTTTACGTATATATTCAACAAATCACATATGTTTATGAGCCAGCTCAGAAGAAGAAATTTAAATTATAGCAATTTTGTATGAAGGGAAGGGGGAAGGGGAGAAAACAGGAAAATGAGAAAGGTTTGGGTTAAATTTGTCAATAAAAAGAGAAAGCTGTATGGTGAATTTCATTATTTATTTTTTGAACTATCAACGAAATTTGTTTCAAGACCCTAAAAGGTGGTTTCTTGAAATTAGATGGGTGTCTTGAAATATGTAACATTATCCCATTCCCTTCCTTAGTGCCATTTAGTTGTGAAAGGTTGAACTATCAAATTAAAAACAGAGTTTTAATAGACATGATACTTATCTATTCAGTACAGTTCGAGCCGTTGAAGTTGTAGCTGTTCCCCGAAAAAAATAAAGTGTGCATATAAAATACCGTGTATTTCGAACAAATAATACTTACGCTGGTAGAAAATAACTTAAACGTTATTAAAGTCAATAGAATTATATTTTACTTAGTGATTTTAACCTCAAAATTATGCAAGAAATAAAGTAGATATGTTGTACTTTTCAGATACTACTATCATAATGATTAAAGTGTACAAACGTAAGATAGGTACCAGATATCAAGGTTACAACCAAAATTTACCACGAAGGAAAACTATTGATAGGAGCTATAATGGCATAACATTAGAACATGGCATTCCAGCAACTGTATTGTTGTTGATTTATAGAGTATTTTATTTGAAAGAATATATTTTTTATTTATGTGGGATAATAGGGCTATAGGCGAACACCCACTCAATAAAAGTAACGCGCCAAAAAACAGTACCTCACGGGTGGTGTGGAAATTTGTTTTCTAACAGTAAAATTTCTCATCTTGCCCATCTCTCACTTCAATAATGAAATGTGACAACAGCGCAAAGGACTACTGTATACGCCTGGAGCAACCGATAAAGACCGCGTCTCTAGAATAGCCCAACGCTGACCTAACCAGTGGCGGACTATTCAAATTCAGAAAAAGAGGTAACAAAAAAAAAATCAGTTTTTATGGCGGAATTTAGGAAAACAAACTTATGATATGTGTTTATAAAGGTCACAGGTACCCCCCTTCAAACCGGACCCCCATCCAAGTTACACCCTGTATAAGAAAGTTAAAAATAAACATTCCAAAAGACCTGGTATACAAACAATTCTTACCAAGATTTTTTATTATACAACTGTACCCTCCGAATGGGGTTACCCTTTTAAAAAGGACGATATAAACCACTTTGTACAGTCATATTTGAACACAATGGGGAGTCGTACTTTTACTGAAAATAAACCTAGAGAACAATAGGATCAGACAAGAGAGTAGTGATGATAGTGGACAGATTGAAGAAGAAGATGACACAGGACACCAAGGAAAAACTAATGTCAGATATTCCATAAATGGTGAGACGCAATTTTTTATCTCAAATATAGGAATTATTTAATTATTTATAGTAATCCAAAAATTTCTTAAACCTATTTTTTGGTACCGACAAGGAGCGCATAAGAGTTTGATACTTAATTTGTAAACCGTGATCTATAGAATAATTATATAGGCTTGGTAAATCTGATATAATATTTTATTTGCCAGCATTATTTGAAGAAACTGCAATAGATAACTGAGAATCATCAGCACGTTAGACAATTCAATAGCTGCATCTGCAACATAAATAGAAAATAGTAAGGGTCCAAGAGTGGAGCCTTGAGGTACCCCATTATTTAACGGAATATACTGTGTTGTCTGAATAACATTACCATTTGGCAAGCGTAGGTACTTGTTGAGCTCGGTGGCTTCAATAAGATTTTAAAAAATTAATGGCCTTTGTAGAAAATACATAGTAATGTATCATTGATAATAAGGCCTTGTTAAAATCTTGAAATGCAAGGCTTGTGCATTTATTATCATCTATATGAGATCAAATAATTTCAGTCAGAGTAATAAGTGATGTAGAGGTACTAAGATTTTTTCGAAATCTGAATTGAGTAGAAGGCATCACTTTATTGTGGCATAAATATCCATATATTTGATTCGATTTGGTCTGTGCTGTATACTCTAAATCGCTTTCGCATCTGCCTTCTAACTCTTAGGAATATCCCAGATGTTTGACGTATTGTTTCACAAGGATTGGTAATACGTTCCACTAACGCAGCTTGATTCTGTTTGGGTAGAATTGCTTTAGATGCTCCAAAGGTAGAAATCGCATGGATTTTAGTCTGGTGATCGGGATGGCGAAGGAGTAGACCCGCCCCGACAAATCCAACTTCGGGATGTAAGATTTAAATAGTCTCTTAAACAATAAACGAGTACGAACATTAAGAGAAACAGCTTCTATAAGGGTAGGTAGATTTTCCTATAAAAAATCCAGATATCTTCGTCCATTTAATCTTCTCGACAAAATAAAAGGTCCAATAAAACAATTTTTAATAATTCCTGCCCACACATTGACTGAAATCTGCTGCTGGTGTCGCGATTCATAAATCATGTATGGAATTTCATCAGCCAAAAATGTTCATTGTGACAATTAAGAACACCGTTTCTTGTAAATAAAGCTTTATCCGTGAACAAAATGAAAGAAATAAATTGCCAAACTTCAGAATTTCTTCATAGAGACGCCTTGCTTTATTTGCATTTATTCTCGCTTTTTCATACATAAAATGGATGTCGGTTAATTCTTCAAATGAATATTTCACCAGATTTACTTATTTCGTAAAACATTAAAAACTAACAGACACTTCAAAAACAAGTCACTTTGTGTATCTTTTTTTGTTTAAGTCCAAGAGACACTTTTTAAAGGCGCCGTATTCTTGAAATAGTGATTTCTACAAATACAAGTCGTTTTAGACACTACTTAAGAATAGAATAATATAGAGTTTAGCAAATCACAAGAATGTTATGTCATGCCACCTGCAAATATTCAAAGGTACAGAAGTAAAATGAATAGACACATAACGTCAAAAAGCAACCTGTCCAGCAAGTTTTTAGGTAGGTACCTACTGAAATCTTTCAAAATACGTATTTTTTTAAATTCAAGTATAGATGTAAACATTGTTATAACATATACTTGCATAGTTCTGCATATAAGATTGTTCACTTTTGTTTATAGGTATGTGAAAATAATTGTTAAAATGTGTGGTTAGAATAGCAGAATAAAGTGTCAAACGCATTTTAAAAGTTATTATATTATTTGAGGAGAATTTAAATAGTAAAAGTGGATAAACAAAACATCAGTAATTTTATTTTTGATATTACTTTTGCGCTACATGTTTTATTTTTCGAGATTTCAGTACCTAGAAAACACCACAAATTTGATCATTTTACGGCGAGAAATGTGGCGACCTTAAGCAGAACTTAGCGATACCAATTTGTCTAAAAATCAGTGGCGTACATTTTTTTTGTGCTAAAAATGAGTATTTAACGGCACGAACACCACTGATGCTAGTATGTTACAAGACAAATATACACATAAATCATGGGGTTGTTAGATTAGAAATAACAAGTCCACGATCTGTAACACGTTAAAATATATTAATAAAGGTATAACAACTGGGAAAGAATGTTCTACCAATACAGAAGTCTGGACGGATGTTACGCGAAAGACGAGCGACAAGTAACTACTGTGGTTTTCACTGGACCTCTCGAGGAAGGTCTCGGGACGCTAGCTAATCCCTGACCATCTCTTTATTTGATTATAATTGGGCTCAGGTCAGAGGGTTGATTTATTAGCTTTGATTTGTTTATTGCTTTAATGCAAATTGCAAATAATCATTAAATTGTAATTGTAGGGATCACAGACGTATGTCGGTGACCGGTGTCGGTGACCGCTACACAGACAATTTTAAACAACCTGTATCTCAAAAACGAGGCATTTCCGGATCCCTCTTTATACAATCTTTTTTTCTTATTTTTAAACATAAAACATGCCTCTAGATTTTTTAATATCATTCTGTAACATCCTGTATAGAAAAATATGTTACAAATAATTAAGTATAAACGTTATGATGTCGAAAAAATTACCATTAGGTAAGTTTATGTAATGCCAACAAGATTTAAATATCTAAAATAAGCAAAAGTAACCAAGAAACTCTTTTAATCTTCCAGTATTTTTATTGAAACGGGACGGTGAAACGACAAATCCATTACTAAGGAATTCCAAGACACAGAAATAAATAAGTGTGTTGGAAAACTTTTATGTTGTGACATAATTTTAACATGCTTCTCCACTTATTCATTTTTGGAGAACAAAAACAAAAGCTCTCCTGAAATATAATGACTGAAACGAACTGTAGCTACGCATTTCATGCAAATTTTAAAATTCCCTTGATTTTCTCTAGAGGCTGATGACGTACCTGACGTAAGGGGTAACTCTGACGAAATAAATTAATGTAATAAAGGAAATAAAAAGAAATTTAGGTAGAGTGGATAAAATCGGGTTTATAATGTTAAAGAATGGAATTTATAAATATTTTATAAACATCAACTAATTTAATAAGCATATTTTAACGTTTAAAAAATGTATAGGGATATGACCTTATTTGCTAAGTGAGACGATTATAAGAGTACTTCTATTGGCAACTTTCAGATGTTAAAGTTAGTAACAGAACAGAAAATATTATAGTAGGTATTTACAATCCTAACGGGTAATTGAGAATGATTGACCCTGTCTCAATGGCTATCAAAATTGATTTCCACTTGGTAAATTACTTTATTTTTCACTGTCAGTTGGTGCGATTTCCCAAACTGACTGAACAAGATTTTTTTCCGAAAAGTAAGGATTATTTTATGATCCGCTATGCTACACCAGACATTTACTTATTTACTATATTTTACTAATCAATTGAAAATGTAGATTTTCTTTAGCCTCGTTGATAATTTTGTGAGAATGCCGTCTCATTAATTGAGAAGGTCGATTCGCTAGCAAATAAAATATTTTTACATAAACAAAAATATTCTGTGATATGATTGAACATTTTCAATTTTGACTTATTATGTTTTTGTTGCTTTCTGTCTAATTTTGAAATGTAGTTTACCTAAAATTTCGAAACTAAAATAATCTCATTTCTAAAATTATATCATGTTTTCGTTGATGGTTATGCTATATTCAAAATTTTGCTTGGACGAAGCATTCTTGTACTTTTTGTGAAACTAATAGTTATGTCAGATATACGTTCTGGGGCTTTTATTATAAATTAAATTAAAAAAAAAATAAATGATTAACAAAAACTTCTAACAAAAATAAATTTAAATACATTTATACATGTATATCTTACACATGTGTACTACAAATCATACAAATTTTTCAGTCAACGACCATACCACGATGTAAAATACCAGTTCTCGTCCGATCACTGAAGTCAAGCATCGTCGGGCGCGGTTAGTACTTGGATGGGTGACCGCTTGGGAACACCGCGTGTCGTTGTCCACTTTTTGCAATTTTTTTCGAAAACACCGTTGGATGTCACATAGGCACTGAGTCCTGAACATTTAATTATTTAATTCTCAATTTTGATTTCACACTTTTGTGTAATTTCCTATCTATAATATTGGAATGTAGAGCTCATTTAAAGTCTCGAAATTAAAATAATTTCATCTTTACAATTATTGGGTTAAGTGAGATAAGGGTTTTTCGACGGTTATAATATCTACAGATAGATGTACAATTCATGTGCATTTATTTATGAAACGCATAGCTTAGAAGTTATCTCGGAATTATCAGCTACGGGCAGTTCCGTGCTAGCCTTTGAATGAGCGAACACGAAGAACTACATACAATTAAAAATATATCACCCCAAAAATCATTAACTGATATTATAATCAACACCGATATTACAGACATTGTAAAACCACGACGGAAGTCGCCTGAAAGTTTACCGTCTAATTATGTAAACATAACCGGTAGTGATGAAAGTGTGTGCAACAAAAACATAGACAGTGATAGGACACCTAGTTCTAGTTTTAGTGCTAAAAACAAAACGAGAAATAAGTTAGTGAGACAATTGAGTAACAGTGCCCCGGGCTTGGACCCAAACTCGATAAACATCCAAAGTGTAGTCATTAAGAAGAGAAAACCTAAATACATAAACGTGAAATCAAAGATCGACATAGGAAAGAAAAACAACGACGTTCCGCAAAAACAACCGACGATGACCGAAAAAAGCCACTCAAAAACCTCTGAGCAACAGTGGGAATCCCAATTCGTTCTTGAAAGAAATCCGCACATGTCTGAGGAGACAAAAACTTTAGAACAACAAAAAAACCGCACTTAAAAATCAGGATTTATCGGTAGCACTAATTGCAAAGTCAATGCAAGAAAACATAATGTCTATAATTAGAGACGACGCAGAAACTATGGAAACCCAAGAAATTACAATCACACCACCGACACAACCCCAATTTATACACCCAAAGAAGACGTCCAAAATGGCAGCGATAATGCAACCCATAACGCCAACAGTAAATAGATACACTCCTCTCACTAATACAGAAGCCGAGCAAGAAGTTCGTTCAAGAACAACTTTAATAAACAAACCAAAACACACGAATAACAATAGAGGCAGCACCAAACCTCCACCAATTGTAATCCAAGGCAGGCCTAATAATCATCTGCACCTAATAAGCGAACTGAAGACACATATAAAAAAGGGTTTTTACATAAAATATGCCCCTAAATCCATATTGATATATATCACCGACAAAAATGAATATCACACTTACAAGGGGAAACTCGTAGAAGCCGCTGACACACCCTTCCATACATATACGAGTAACGAAGAAAAAACACATGCTTTCGTACTACGGGGGCTACAAAGTGGACCAACAGCCGACGAGGTCAAAGACGATATAGAAGCTAATTACGACATCGAGATCAAAAATATATACCAAATGAAAACTAAGTACTCTCCATTATACCTAGTAATCACTACCAGCGATGTGACACTTAATATGCTACAGAATAAAATTAAATATATCCTGTACACCAAAGTCTCCTGGGAGCGTAGGTATAACGAGAGAATTATTACAAAATGTAGAAGATGTCAAGAATGGGGACACGCTACTTCCAATTGCTACAAAAAACCTAGATGTGTTAAATGTGCGGAATTCCACTGGACAAAAGACTGTCAAAAATCCCAAGATTCGGAGCCAAAATGTGCTAATTGTTCAGGCAACCATACTGCTTCTAACACCGAGTGCCCCGTATACAACTACCGACTGCAAAAAATAAACTCCCAGCTGCAACCACGAGAAACGCAGACACTTGTACCAGCCCCACAACCTACAACCAACCCCTGGACACGTGGACCCCCAAAGTTCAACCAGACACCACAAACAACTGGAGAGGACACCACGGCGAGAAACCCCCATCAAACCAGGAGGGACCCGAGTAGAGAATCTGCAGATCCAACCACAGCCACGAAACAGCCGGAGCATTTGCCAGGTAACGCTTCCCCCGCAGCCTCCCTAGATTTTAATGAACTAATGAACCAATTTGCTACTTTGAACTCTCTTATTAACCTGAAAGAAACTATAAAAGCCGTAAAACAATTAAATACAATGTTAATGGGTGCCAAAAACGCTCTGGACAAAATATTAATTTTACAGGAATTTACCACAAAACACTTATCAAATTATAAAATTGACCCTTCTTGCTAATTAACTGGAACGCTAACGGACTAAGGACAAGAACTAACGAACTGAGACACTTCCTAAATGCAGAGAAAGTAGACATAATGGTCCTGACAGAAACTAGACTTAACGTAAACGACAGACTTAACGTTACTAATTACAAAACGTACAGACACGATTCAAATTACAGAGGCGGAGGAGTAGCTATACTCATCAGGAAAAATATACCACATATGCCCTCCCATATATCGACATAAACATCGAAAACATAGGTATACAACTACAAGACGGCACAATAATACGTGCAATTTATAACAGACCAAGACATAACATAACAAATGACGAACTGACGCAACTCACCAAAGACTACAGAGTGCTACTGGTAGGAGACTTTAACGCCAGGCATACCTCATGGAACAATAAAAAAAATGGCAAAGTCCTATACGATTATGCCGAAACAACAATCTCGCAATATCGGCTCCGGATAGACCAACTCATTATCCCGCTAATGGTACTACTCCCACGATAATAGACTTAATACTGAATAAAAATTATCCACACCCCTTAATCCCAGTTTCCCCCAACTCTCTAGCGACCATAACCCTGTGACAGTAACTCTGACTAATACAAAAACAAACGAAACATCAGTACAGATTTATGACTATAAAAACACAAACTGGAAATTATTTAGGAAAATTATTAATGACAGACTGACAATAAACAATAACATAGATAGTCGACAAGAACTGGACGAAGAAGTAGACGTACTCACTAAAATAATACAAGACGCACGAGACGCAACGACCAAATTAATTAAACAAAAACCAAAAGTCGAAACCCTGCCGCAAAACATCAAAGATCTAATTACATTTAAAAATAAAATCAAAAAAAGGTGGCAGAGATGTAGAAGACTAACAGATAAACGTAGGCTCATTGACCTCCAAGACACGATTAAGACACGACTAGACGAATACAAAAACGAAGTATGGGGGAGAAAAATCGAAACACTAGCGACAAGTAATAACACACTCTGGAAAATGGCAAAGTTACTAAAAAAACCATTTAATGACATCGCGACGCTAACTATAAACAATCAAACATTAACAATGGACCAAGACAAAGCCGACGCTATTGCAAAAAATATTCAAAAAATTTGTACATCACCAGCAGACGAAACAGACGAACAAAGACGTATAACCGAATACCTAACCAACATGACAACCACATTAACAAGATGCAATGTCCCCTCTAGAACCCTAACTAAAATGCTCGCCTCTCCCAATAAAATCCTAGAAATAATTAAATACCTACCTAATAATAAAGCTCCCGGTCCCGATTCCATACCTAACTTAGTACTAAAAAACCTCCCCTTTAAAGCCATAGTAGCCTTGACGAATATAGTTAATAAAATAACAATTTAGCAACATTTCCCTAAAAAATGGAAAAATGCTACAATAATTCCTATCCTTAAACCAGCAAAAAATCCTCATAATCCTAACAGCTACCGTCCTATCGCTCTCCTCGATACGATGTCTAAAATCGCCGAAAAAGTTATCTTAAAAAACTTACATTATCATATAAATAAAAACAACCTGATAAACAAAGAACAATTAGGCTTCAGGAAAGGGAGTAGTACCATACACGCGTCATAAAGAATCGTGCAGGAATCCATAATGTCATTTAATAGTAAACAAACTACAGTAGCACTCTTACTGGACATAGAAAAAGCATTTGACACAGTTTGGTTAAATGGACTGACGTACAAATTAATACATTTACACAAACTACCTAAACATATGACTAATTTACTATACAGCTACATGACTAATCGAAGCATACAGGTTAAAATTAATAATACATTATCAAGTACAAAACTTCTAAATGCAGGCGTTCCGCAAGGTACTGTACTTTCGCCGATATTATATAACCTGTATGTCTCTGATTTACCGACTTGTCCGATAACGAAAACTACGATGTACGCCGACGATACGACAATCTATGCATCTTCTTTCTCTGCACAGACTGCTACGCAAAAATAAAATACCATCTAGACAAACTCATGACGTATTACAAAGACTGGAAAATACAAATTAACGCGCAAAAGACCGAGACAATAACTTTGACTAGAAGGTTTACCGAGACGACAACATTCAGCAAAATAAAAATCAATAATGAAATAGTAAAAGAAAATAATACCGTCAAATATTTAGGAATTACGCTGGATAGGCGGCTGAGCTTCATAAAACAAGTAAACAACATATTACAAAAGGTTTACACTGCCACAAGCAAATTATATCCATTAATAAACAGAAGAAGCCGCCTATCCACAAAAATAAACTACTTATCTACAAAACAATTATAAGACCGACAATAACCTACGGTGGACCGATTTACCATAACATATCCGACACACAATACAAACGATTACAAACTACACAGAACAAATTACTTCGACTAGTTACAAACGCAAACAGGTACACAAACATGACACGGTTACATGACGAACACAAAATAAAATTTATCAAAACCCAAACTAAAGAAGCAGCCAGGAAATTTTACCAACAACAAATACAGACATGCGAACTGACTAGAGGACTACATTATACAGTGCCTTCATAAATGATTACAAGCCACGTGACCAGGACTGTGATTCTCGAAGAACAACTCGTATGCAAATAGATTTCTTGTCTCTCTCAATTGCCGTAGTGAGGAAAAGGATATTCGCATATGAATTGCTCTGCGATTGATTCGAGAATCTCGACCCTGATCACGTGGCTTGTAATCATTTATGAAGGCACTGTATACCAGATGACATCAGACGTGTACACAAATACTTGACAGAAAACTTGGACTGACGACTGGACTATAACGGACAGACAGAATCAAGCGTTCACACGGTTCACACAAATAAACACGCCTGCCAAAAAACAGATACAGGATGTGCTTTAACAAACAGCGACTAAGGGTTTGAAATATTTGGAGTAGGTTTTGGTAATTTTCCTACATAAAAAGATATATTTGTCAGAAACAATCGAGTATTAAAATCATTCAGTCTATAGTGCTTTGGCACTCATTAAAAATAAACAGCAGTATAGCTTTGGGAAACTGTTCATATCTAAATATAATTAAAAAATACAAAGAGGCAAGAGGCAGAACATCGCCGGGGGTGGCGCTACGTCGCATGACTTCAGTACCGCTACTCAAATATATTAAATACACATATGACTTGTCACAATGTATTATAAACAATTTAGTGTAACAATAAAAAAGTTTAAAAGTAAGTAGTTCTCGTCCGATCACTGAAGTCAAGCATCGTCGGGCGCGGTTAGTACTTGGATGGGTGACCGCTTGGGAACACCGCGTGTCGTTGTCCACTTTTTGCAATTTTTTTCGAAAACGCCCTTGGATGTCACATAGGCACTGAGTCCGGAACATTTAATTATTTAATTCTCAATTTTGATTTCATACTTTTGTGTAATTTCCTATCTATGATATTGGAATGTAGAGTAAGGTGGGGCGAAAAAATGTTTTTTTTTGATATCAATGAGCTTGGGAGCGCAAAAGTTGCTACTGTATACCAGTAGATTGTGATTAATTTTTTTTAAAATTTTGCCGATTTTTAAAGGTGCCACAACGACCTTGATTGTTTCATAAAATGAGGTTAATTGATATATTGTATTAATTGGTTTAATTACTTGTCGATATCACATATAGTTTAACTTGAGCCAAAAATAAGTACTCAAAGCTATGAAAAGGACCACAGAAAAAAATTAGGACAGTGTCGTCGTCTTTTGAGGTGCCACAAAGGGATCCATATTTGGTAAAAATAAGGAAAATCACATTTAATTAAAATGAAGTTTATATTTCTTTTACGGAAGATAAGCTCTAGCCTAACTCTTATAATTTTTATTTAGAACTGTTAAACTGAACATAGACATATTCAACGACAGTGGCGTACATACATAAAATATATAAACTAAATTAATGAGAAACAAAAGATTTCAAAAAACGCATTTTTATCATTTAACATTTAAAATAATAAGTTTAGACTACTACATAAGTTTGTATTCCGATTTCTTATTATATCGTGGCATGATAGATCTAGACATCAGCCTCGATCGAATGTAGCTGCTGCAGCTTCTGTCACCAAACGGACGCAGCGTTCGACGGCTTGAGTGTGACACACAAGTTTGGGAAAAGTTATCATTTCTTCGCCGTTAGTTATGTAATTTTTAATGTCGGCTGTTATAAGTGATTTTGTTAAGGGAGGTTCAATATTTTTAAAAGACTCATGATCTATCATCTCGTAGTACTCTTGGGCATCAAAATTTAACACGGGAACTTTAAACTGTTGTATTGAATTAGGCCTCTGTTGTTGTTGTACGTATTATGAGTTTTCACAAATGTCTTGGACCTTTCCAGCAAGCTGATTTAACTTTAATACTAAACCAGACCGATGCATATACTTTTACTACATATGTAGCTAAAATGATCAAATTTTGTGAGGGAGGAGACATATAAACGAAGTATTCGACTGGCAGTTGTGAGCCAGCGGGAGTGTGATATTGGTCCAGGTTGAATATTGGCCAGATCTTTATTACATTCACCCGCTATAACAGCAAGAACCATCTTGTACAGATATTTCTGATCATTGCTTAATTCCTTTAAATAAATTTCCGGCAGTGGATATCCTTCAATTGGTTTAAATTTTATAACGGGCTGAGCGCATTCTTTTATATTTACCAATTGGACCACCAAATGATTTAGGACCATGTGTTGCGCCGTCTAGACTAGTGAAGAGATGTCTTAGCGGAAGTTCATTTGTGTGCAGCAAGCACACAAACCAATGCAGAGATTTGTTGTAATGGAACTCTAACTTTCTTATCACGCCATTTTCATAACCGGTATTGACATTTGTCCCATCACATCCTATAGCAATTAATTCTTGAGTGTATTTTTTCAGTAAACAGTAATCGGTAATGGCGTTTGAAATATTAATAGCATTTCCAGACGGAGGAGTAACATGTCCTAAGTATTCGGAATTTGGTTCTCGAAGAATGGCAATATGTTCTTCAATAGTTGTTACCGGATGATATACTCCATCTTTTATAATAGTTTTTCTGGATGGATCTTTCCTTCCATCGAAATAAATAGATCTTAGCACCTTATTTTACCCGGAATCACACTGGAATTTACTCCGACATTTCTGTCTCTCACGTCTAATTTTACTGCGATCGATAATAGACGCTGTATCGTTTTCATGAACAATGCCTAAATCTTGTAATAACGCAGAAGAAACAGCAGCAGCACCACGGTCAGAAAGACCCCATCGATCACATTCACGAGCTAATGTTGGCAGAGTTTTACGCATTTGGCCATACGTGGAAATACCAGATGAAGTAGAGGGGGTGGTAATATCTTCAAATAATGACAAATCTGAATTCATAGTTAGATTATCTAACAGACCTAACTCCACGGATGTATCTTTATCGGGTTTGTCAAATTTCTGCATTTTAGAACTGAAACTGGAAAATATGTGTGATTTTGATGGTAAATCTTCAAAATTCAGTAATATTGTGGCACCTCAAGAAATCTGTTTGAAATTATGACATTTTTTAGGGCGTTACTGATAGCATAAACATTTAATTTTTGGCTCAAGTTCAATCATATTTTGAACGAAACACAAATTGCATAAGCATTGATTTTTGCGTAATTTTAATTTTTTTTACAATTTTTAAGGTCGCCGTGGCACCTGAAGATATAATTCGATTTATTGCAAATTCTAAGGGCACAATCAGTATACGGAGTAACAACTTTTGACCACCCAAGTCTTATTAAATTTTGAAAAAAATTCAAAACGCTACATTTTCGCTCCACCCTAATGTAGAGCTCATTCAAAGTCTCAAAATTAAAATAATTTCATCTGTACAATTATTAGGTTAAGTGAGATAAGGGTTCTTCGACGGTTATAATATCTACAGATAGATGTACAATTCATGTGCATTTATTTATGAAACGCATAGTTTAGATGTTATTTCGGAATTATCAGCTACGGAGCCTTTATTTAAAAATTAATAAAATCTTGAGTTTTTGAAATAAATTTAAAACACAACAATTACGTTTTCCTCACCACAAGTACCACAAATCATACAAATTTTCCCGGCAACGGCCATACCACGATGTAAAATACCAGTTCTCGTCCGATCACTGAAGTCAAGCATCGTCGGGCGCGGTTAGTACTTGGATGGGTGACCGCTTGGGAACACCGCGTGTCGTTGTCCACTTTTTGCAATTTTTTTCGAAAACACCGTTGGATGTCACATAGGCACTGAGTCCTGAACATCTAATTATTTAATTCTCAATTTTGATTTCATACTTTTTTGTAATTTCCTATCTATAATATTGGAATGTAGAGCTCATTCAAAGTCTCGAAATTAAAATAATTTCATCTTTACAATTATTAGGTTAAGTGAGATAAGGGTTTTTCGATGGTTATAATATCTACAGGTAGATGTACAATTCATGTGCATTTATTTATGAAACGCATAGTTTAGAAGTTATTTCGGAATTATCAGCTACGGAGCTTTTATTAAAAAATTAATAAAATCTTGAGTTTTTTAAATAAATTTAAAACACGACAATTACGTTTTCCACACCACAAGTACCACAAATCATACAAATTTTTCAGGCAACGGCCATACCACGATGTAAAATATCAGTTCTCTTGGATGTCACATAGGCACTGAGTCCTGAACATCTAATTATTTAATTCTCAATTTTGATTTCATACTTTTGTGTAATTTCCTATCTATAATATTGGAATGTAGAGCTCATTTAAAGTCTTGAAATTAAAATAAATTCAACTTTACAATTATTAGGTTAAGGAAGATAAGGGTTTTTCGACGGTTATAATATCTACAGATAGATGCACAATTCATGTGCATTTATTTATGAAATGCATAGGTTAGAAGTTATTTCGGAATTATCAGCTACGGAGCTTTTATTTAAAAATTAATAAAATCTTGAGTTTTTGAAATAAATTTAAAACACAACAATTACGTTTTCCACACCACAAGTACCACAAATCATACAAATTTTTCGGGCAACGGCCATACCACGATGTAAAATACCAGTTCTCTTGGATGTCACATAGGCACTGAGTCCTGAACAACTAATTATTTAGTTCTCAATTTTGATTTCATACTTTTGTGCATTTTCCTATCAATAATATTGGAAGGTAGAGCTCATTTAAAGTCTCGAAATTAAAATAAGTTCAACTTTACAATTATTAGGTTAAGTGAGATAAGGGTTTTTCGATGGTTATAATATCTACAGGTAGATGTACAATTCATGTGCATTTATTTATGAAACGCATAGTTTAGAAGTTATTTCGGAATTATCAGCTACGGAGCTTTTATTAAAAAATTAATAAAATCTTGAGTTTTTTAAATAAATTTAAAACACGACAATTACGTTTTCCACACCACAAGTACCACAAATCATACAAATTTCTCGGGCAACGGCCATACCATGATGTAAAATACCAGTTCTCTTGGATGTCACATAGCCACTGAGTCGTGAACAACTAATTATTTAATTCTCAATTTTGATTTCATACTTTTGTGCAATTTCCTATCTATAATATTGGAATGTAGAGCTCATTTAAAGTCTCGAAATTAAAATAAATTCAACTTTACAATTATTAGGTTAAGGAAGATAAGGGTTTTCGACGGTTATAATATCTACAGATAGATGCACAATTCATGTGCATTTATTTATGAAATGCATAGGTTAGAAGTTATTTCGGAATTATCAGCTACGGAGCTTTTATTTAAAAATTAATAAAATCTTGAGTTTTTGAAATAAATTTAAAACACAACAATTACGTTTTCCTCACCACAAGTACCACAAATCATACAAATTTTCCCGGCAACGGCCATACCACGATGTAAAATACCAGTTCTCTTGGATGTCACATAGGCACTGAGTCCTGAACAACTAATTATTTAATTCTCAATTTTGATTTCATACTTTTGTGCAATTTCCTATCTATAATATTGGAAGGTAGAGCTCATTTAAAGTCTCGAAATTAAAATAAGTTCAACTTTACAATTATTAGGTTAAGTGGGATAAGAGTTTTTCGACGGTTATAATATCTACAGATAGATGTACAATTCATGTGCATTTATTTATGAAACGCATAGTTTAGAAGTTATTTCGGAATTATCAGCTACGGAGCTTTTATTTAAAAATTAATAAAATCTTGAGTTTTTTTAATAAATTTAAAACACAACAATTACGTTTTCCTCAGCACAAGTACCACAAATCATACAAAATTTTCAGGCAACGGCCATACCACGATGTAAAATACCAGTTCTCGTCCGATCACTGAAGTCAAGCATCGTCGGGCGCGGTTAGTACTTGGATGGGTGACCGCTTGGGAACACCGCGTGTCGTTGTCCACTTTTTGCAATTTTTTTCGAAAACACCCTTGGATGTCACATAGGCACTGAGTCCTGAACATTTAATTCTCAATTTTGATTTCATACTTTTGTGTAATTTCCTATCTATAATATTGGAATGTAGAGCTCATTCAAAGTCTCGAAATTAAAATAATTTCATCTGTACAATTATTAGGTTAAGTGAGATAAGGGTTCTTCGACGGTTATAATATCTACAGATAGATGCACAATTCATGTGCATTTATTTATGAAACGCATAGCTTAGAAGTTATTTCGGAATTATCAGCTACGGAGCCTTTATTTAAAAATTAATAAAATCTTGAGTTTTTGAAATAAATTTAAAACACAACAATTACGTTTACCTCAAGACAAGTACCACAAATCATACTAATTTTTCAGGAAACGTACATACAACGATGTAAAATACCAGTTCTCGTCCGATCACTGAAGTCAAGCATCGTCGGGCGCGGTTAGTACTTGGATGGGTGACCGCTTGGGAACACCGCGTGTCGTTGTCCACTTTTTGCAATTTTTTTCGAAAACGCCCTTGGATGTCACATAGGCACTGAGTCCGGAACATTTAATTATTTAATTCTCAATTTTGATTTCATACTTTTGTGTAATTTTCTATCTATAATATTGGAATGTAGAGCTCATTTAAAGTCTCGAAATTAAAATAAGTTCAACTTTACAATTATTAGGTTAAGTGAGATAAGGGTTCTTCGACGGTTATAATATCTACAGATAGATGCACAATTCATGTGCATTTATTTATGAAACGCATAGTTTAGAAGTTATTTCGGAATTATCAGCTACGGAGCCTTTATTTAAAAATTAATAAAATCTTGAGTTTTTGAAATAAATTTAAAACACAACAATTACGTTTACCTCAAGACAAGTACCACAAATCATACAAATTTTTCCGGCAACGGCCATACCACGATGTAAAATACCAGTTCTCGTCCGATCACTGAAGTCAAACATCGTCGGGCGCGGTTAGTCTCGAAATTAAAATAAGTTCAACTTTACAATTATTAGGTTAAGGAAGATAAGGGTTTTTCGACGGTTATAATATCTACAGATAGATGCACAATTCATGTGCATTTATTTATGAAATGCATAGGTTAGAAGTTATTTCGGAATTATCAGCTACGGAGCTTTTATTTAAAAATTAATAAAATCTTGAGTTTTTGAAATAAATTTAAAACACAACAATTACGTTTACCTCAAGACAAGTACCACAAATCATACCAATTTTTCCGGCAACGGCCATACCACGATGTAAAATACCAGTTCTCGTCCGATCACTGAAGTCAAACATCGTCGGGCGCGGTTAGTCTCGAAATTAAAATAAGTTCAACTTTTCAATTATTAGGTTAAGAAAGATAAGGGTTTTCGACGGTTATAATATCTACAGATAGATGCACAATTCATGTGCATTTATTTATGAAACGCATAGTTTAGAAGTTATTTCGGAATTATCAGCTACGGAGCCTTTATTTAAAAATTAATAAAATCTTGAGTTTTGAAATAAATTTAAAACACAACAATTACGTTTACCTCAAGACAAGTACCACAAATCATACAAATTTTTCCGGCAACGGCCATACCACGATGTAAAATACCAGTTCTCGTCCGATCACTGAAGTCAAACATCGTCGGGCGCGGTTAGTCTCGAAATTAAAATAAGTTCAACTTTACAATTATTAGGTTAAGGAAGATAAGGGTTTTTCGACGGTTATAATATCTACAGATAGATGCACAATTCATGTGCATTTATTTATGAAACGCATAGTTTAGAAGTTATTTCGGAATTATCAGCTACGGAGCCTTTATTTAAAAATTAATAAAATCTTGAGTTTTTGAAATAAATTTAAAACACAACAATTACGTTTACCTCAAGACAAGTACCACAAATCATACAAATTTTTCCGGCAACGGCCATACCACGATGTAAAATACCAGTTCTCGTCCGATCACTGAAGTCAAACATCGTCGGGCGCGGTTAGTCTCGAAATTAAAATAAGTTCAACTTTTCAATTATTAGGTTCAGGAAGATAAGGGTTTTTCGACGGTTATAATATCTACAGATAGATGCTCAATTCATGTGCATTTATTTATGAAATGCATAGGTTAGAAGTTATTTCGGAATTGTCAGCTACGGAGCTTTTTTTTTAAAATTAATAATATCTTGAGTTTTGAAATAAATTTAAAACACAACAATTACGTTTACCTCAAGACAAGTACCACAAATCATACCAATTTTTCCGGCAACGGCCATACCACGATGTAAAATACCAGTTCTCGTCCGATCACTGAAGTCAAGCATCGTCGGGCGCGGTTAGTACTTGGATGGGTGACCGCTTGGGAACACCGCGTGTCGTTGTCCACTTTTTGCAATTTTTTTCGAAAACACCCTTGGATGTCACATAGGCACTGAGTCCTGAACATTTAATTATTTAATTCTCAGTTTTGATTTCATTCTTTTGTGTAATTTCCTATCTATAATATTGGAATGTAGAGCTCATTTAGTCTCGAAATTAAAATAATTTCATCTTTACAAATAATAGGTTAAGTGAGATAAGGGTTTTTCGACGGTTATAATATCTACAGGTAGATGTACAATTCATGTGCATTTATTTATGAAACGCATAGTTTAGAAGTTATTTCGGAATTATCAGAATCAATCATTGGATATGGATATGGGCACTGAGTCCTGAACATTTAATTCTCAATTTTGATTTCATACTTTTGTGTAATTTCCTATCTATAATATTGTAATGTAGAGCTCATCTAAAGTATCGAAATTAAAATAATTTCATCTTTACAATTATTAGGTTGTGAGATATGGGTTTTTCGACGATTATACTATCTACAGATAGATGTACAATTCATGTGCATTTATTTATGAAATGCATAGTTTAGAAGTTATTTCGGAATTATCAGCTACGAAGCATTTATTTACAAAGTTAACAAAATCTTGAGTTTTTGAAATAAATTTAGAACACAACAATTACGTTTTACACACAAGTACCACAAATCATATAAATTTTTCAGGCAACGGCCATACCACGATGTAAAATACCAGTTCTCGTCCGATCACTGAAGTCAAGCATCGTCGGGCGCGGTTAGTACTTGGATGGGTGACCGCTTGGGAACACCGCGTGTCGTTGTCACTTTTTGCAGTTTTCTAAAATACCTGAAAAATGCAATATATTTTTCACACATTTTTTTGGAACTCAAACTAAGGGCGATGACGCATCGGTTTGTGCCAACTTGGCAACTGAATCGGTATATGCGGGATGGCCTATAGCGGTTTTCTTAGCCAGTGGCGCGTGGTTCATATCATTTGCTAAAAAAATAAGGTTGGCGATAAATTTTCCTTCGCTCAGAGATTTGAAACCGTCATAATCTAGAGGGCATTGCTATCGACGCCCACAGATTGAACAAATTGAACATTTATTATTATTTATTTATTACATTTATTGCCTTTGCTACTCTATTAAAATAGTATACTTTGTTTAGTAACACATTTTCTGTCACAGGTTTTGAGATCTGCGATAATGCCTGACATTTCCGACAGTTTGCAAACGTCAAAAGTTGTGGACAATATCAGCAATTAGGCGAACCCTTTTATTCCCACGTTTCATGAGATATCTGTAAGAATAGGCAGGAACATTTTATATCATCCAGAATATTTTAGGACTGATATGCTGTTTGTAGCGCTATTTGATACTTGCTGTGAGACTAGAACAGATCATTTAAAATAACATTCTCATCATTAGTACTATTTTTTTAAGCTTCTGCTATAACAAATTTTACATAGTAAAATAATAATGTAACAAAAATTATACAAAAAAATTGTTAATTTTCACATCATTATGCACTTCTCAGCTATGTTATGTTTCCAATTATTCGTCCATGTCCCGAAATGCTACCTACACGTTAGCCAGCTGACGAATTGAATTTACAAATCGAGAGCAGTATATTTATTTGTCCACGACTATCCTATAAAATGTCCATTATACATGTATTTCCTAAATAACAATAATATGCATTATTAATATGCATTACGTGTGAATAATGAAATCATTATTTACTGGTTTCAAAGAATTGGGAATTAGCTAACAAAGTAAGCATTCTCCGATGTCAGTAACTGAATCTGAATCTCTTTTGTGAAAGCCAAACGCTACCCACTATACCAGTTTCAGCAATATTAACATTTTTCTGAATGACGTTATTTATTTTCTAAAGGACCCCGCAGGGTCCTTATGGAAATTGTGTCTCGGTCAAATTTGATGAAACTCTGGACTCTGTTAGTTCTCGACGAGTAGAACAAAAGTTCTCATGGCCACTGAGTCCAAAAGTCTCATGGTTTTGAGAGATAGCTCTCTGAAGTTCGACTTTGGGTGCCTTTTGCAGTATTACTAGTTTTACACTTAACAATAGTATATACTTGTTTGTTCAAGCACGTATGCATGTACACGTGTATTCAAACACATATAAACTTCAAACACGTATTGATTTTTATCACAACTAACTTTTATACTTATGTACCGGACGGGTTGTCGCCCGGCGGGATATTCAAATTCAAATAATGATTGTTTGGCGTGCAGCCATACGCAGGGGCGAGATGAACATTTTTAACAGAATATAATATCGATGCATCAAATAAGTTGATCCTTGAGCATTTCAATTTCAATTCCATATAGATATATATTCTGAGCAAAACCCGGACTTTGGAGGACATAAGCAAATGTATACAGATGAGAAACCGTATAACTGCAGGTTGTGTGGGAAGCGTTTTGAGGAACAGCGTGGCCTTGAATGGCGTGGTCAGGATTTCTCTTAAAATCAGGATTGTCTTGGTAATGCTACAAGGTTTATACGCAACGTGAAGAACGCTCCGAAACATTTACGAAAATGACTTTTCAAACTCGGCTTGATAAGCAACCAGTTTTTACTTATTAGTAATGTATCATAAGGATACACCTGATCTTCGGAGACTCCGAGATACTATTGAAGGATTATTCTTATGAGAATCGCTAAAACATTTCTATCACCATAAGTACCTTTCGTATAACTTGATTCAACAATAATATAATATACTCTTTTGGGAGGTAAGTGATGACTGAGTGAAACTAGTAATACTGCAAAATGCACCCAAAGTCGAACTTCAGAGAGCTATATATCAAAACCATGAGACTTTTGAACTCAGTGGCCATGAGAACTTTTGTTCTACTCGTCGAGAACTAACAAAGTCCAGAATTTCATCAAATTTGACCGAGACCCAATTTCCATAAGGACCCTGCGGGGTCCTTTATCAAGTGAACGATAAATGTCAAACCTGAAAGTAAGATGTTTTGACAGTTTTGAATTGTACCCCACTAAACAAGAGACCTTACATAAAATTTTAACAAAGTTGCAATCATTTAAAATATATAATTTTACACTGTAAAGTAACTGCACGCTTGCTATACTATCTCATATGAATGTTTTAACCAGATAGTTTGTTATAAGTGAACCGCAAAAAATTTCTGTGACGTTACATATGACGTACTCGCTGCAAGTTATCACATAATTTACTAAAGAAAAGTTGCGATGCAACAAAATTATCAAGATGTCGAAACATTTCTTTAAAGAGTCCTATCAAAATTAAAATCTAATGTTGATATAATTTGTTCTTTATAATTTGTTCAAACATTTAACACTTTAAGTTATGGCAATATTTTACAGTAATCACGGTGTAACATATGATGTTTCCAGCTTAGTTGTCTATGTGATGGTGTCTTATATCGGAATAACATGCGTAAATTTTAAATAATCAATAGAGGCTGAACTCTATAAAAGAATAGTTCGTTTGAGTGTAGTTTAAATGTAGTATATACACAGATTTGTCTATATCTATGATATGTAGGTATATATTTTTCGTATGGTATACAAACTTGTTTTATATAATGTATTAAATATAATTTAGTTTCTTTCAATCTATAGTTACTCTCAGATAAATTATGCATCAGCTAAACGAGCGGGTTAATTTATAAATATTCTTTAAAATTGTGGAATATGCGTTTTTTTTATTAAAATAACGAAACGATTCAGTTAACTATATGTATATTAATAGCGGACAGATGGCGCCACTTACACATCACTGATACTGTGTAACCGAATTTTGGTAAGATATCTACAAGATTTGGACCATGGGGAAGGGAATAATGGATCCCTAATTTATGTTTGGCCACTGCCACACGGGCGGAGGAAAACCTCGTCGGAGGAGTTTATCTTGGGAGGTGTGGACAGTGGAGACAACTACTATTTATGTCGCAAATTAACTAGTCGAAACATTTCTAGTAGTTTGAAACCACCAATCTGTGACTGTGTGAAAACATACGTATTTTGAACTATTTAAAGCAAATGACAATATTTATTGGTAATTTCTTAATTGTCGTAGACAAGACAAAATGGTACAAGGCAAGCACACATTTCAACATTACTGTAAACTTGCTAAGACAAGTTGTAGCAAACTTTATAAAAATATTTCCTTACAAAGTTTTTGGGTGGAAATTATAACTTTGTCACAAATCCCTTGCGAACCTCCTGCAAAAGTTTTTGCAACGTTACAGCTTGGTTTGTAAATTTTGAGAAATGTTGCAGCATTTTATCTTGTTAATTCATTCATTCAATTATTTAACAGGTCAAATGCCTAATTATAGAATTAACTAACAGCACAAAATTACAGCAATAAATATGTACCTACATCTCAAAGAAGTAACAGACAAACAAACAAAAATATATGGAAGATAAACAATACATAATATAAAACAATTATTTATATAATCTAGCTCTGTGAACCTAGAAGGTCAAGGCTTGGTTGATTATCTTTATGTATTTCATTCTCTTGCTTTTTCTTTCTATCTTACAATTTGTAGTTGTTGTAGATCTTTCTCCACTTTTGTTTTCCATTTTGCTTTCGATCGGCCTCTCCTCTTCTTACCACCAGTTGTTTGTGTCATTACCATTTTTTGGTATCCTTATCACTACCATTCTCTCAATATGCCCTAGCCATCTTACCACATTTATTATGCTCGCCTCTTTGTATAAATTTTTTATCTCTTCATTCGTTCTTCTGATCCACTCTTCTGTTCTACCTTTTCCATAAATTTTCCTAATATTTTCCTCTTCCACAGTCTTATTGGTTCTGCTTTATTGAACGTACATATGTCACTACTAGTTTTACCATTGTTTTGTATAGTCTTATTGTTGTTTGTCTAGAAATATTTGTATTTCTCAGTATTCTCTACAGTCCTCCTACACTTTTGTTTCCTGATATTATTCTGGCTTCAATTTCTTCTCCTATTTTTGGATGCCGGGCATATATAGTTCCTAAATATGTGAACTGTTCTACTTCAAACCTCTATGTTCCCCCGATTTGTGTCTATTTTCAAAAACTTGCCTTTTTGACTGTTCATCTACTCTCTTTATTATCTCTATTTATGTATTTAATCTTATTAAATTATACTGCGTAATTTAAAAGTTATTCAGCCGATTTCCAGCGGCGTTCTCCAGGGACACATATCTCCGTAGGAAGGGCCTGTAGGAAAACATTATAGAAACTTATATCTTATTTTTTCATGTTCTATCTGCACCCGAGAGATTTCCCACATTTTCCCGGACACCTTGTATAAAAAAGTAGTGTTGGGAAAAACCGAGTTATTTCAAAAAGCAAATACTAGAGTATTTAAGTGATATCAAAAACCGATTGATAACTCGAGTGATTTACTTGAATTCGCAGCAGCTGTACCTACATATTATGATTTTTGTAGTTTATATGCTAATGTTTTATTTTAAATACATAAATACCTATATACTTTTTGTATGGGTAAATTTATATATTTAGAATAAACAATACAAATCTTAGATATATAAAAATACAGGGTAAACCTTAAATAAGTACAAATATTTTAACCAGCAGTCTAGTTCACTGTGTAGAACACATAATTTACAAAAAAATCAGAAATAAGAAAGTGAAATTTTAAAAAAATTTTATAATTTTTCTGTAGAAAACTCGTTGAGGACCGCTGAGTTTCATACATTTATGAGTCATAGCGCTTCAGATAGAACGTGTGGTTCACAGTGTTGCCCGTGTTACACAAATGTCTTTGCTTGAAGAAACTTTTAAATTTAATATGTTGTGTGAAAATTATAGTTTTTCGTTATTATTCATAAAATAACTTAAGGAAGTTGTGTCTTGTGCCTCTTTCTAACAGTGCACAATGGCATTTAACTTGTAAAATGTGGATTAAATAGTTCATTTTTTAACAAACAGGTAAGCTTGTGTGCACGTTTATGTATAGTTTTTGAACATTGGACATAGAAATATCACGTAATATAAATACTTTACGGTAGTATTTAACTTGCGGAAATTTATTTTTAATCGTTTATAGTAAGGTCAGTTAAGCAGTTAAAATGTATGTCAATATTGCTGCGTATCATACTACATACCCAACTTTACTGTACTTACACTTCAAACAAGTATTTTTAAAATAGAATTAACCGTATTACTTTACTATTACGTTAAGGGAAACGTAATATTTATATTAGAGAAGATATGGCAACCTCGCAACAAATCATATGGTTCATTAGGTTGGTTAAGACAGCGGTCCTCAAAATGTCGGTATTTTAAAAAAAAATTAATATCTCCGTAAATATTAGAAATTTTTAAAACTGGCTTTCATTAGACTGATCTATATGACGAACTACACCAGCAGTTAAAATATTTGTACTTATTTAAGGTTCACCCTGTATATGTTGCATTTACACAAAAAATTAGTTACTTCTATTTTTTTTTGTTTTCCAAAAATTATTTTACGACTATTCCGTCAACATAAAATTTTATTTTGATCTATAGCTACGACAAGTGCATTATTATACGAATTACGAATATGAACGATGGTCATTTCTATAGTTCCTCGGTTTTTCGTTGTTTGTTATAGTTGCGTTGTTTGTCATAGTCAGACGACTTACGTCATACAAACAAATTAATAATTCATTATATTTTCATTAAAATATTAAATTATTATATAAAAAAGAACTGCTACTGAGAATAAAAAATTACTATATGCTACCCTAAATGTTTGCACTATATACTGCGCTAAATTTTCAAAAAATGGTTGCTTTTAACGCGACCAAATATCGAAAATTATGATGACAAATTGCGTAACATCAGCCGTGACATTTGTAAGTTGTCTGAATTCTTGCCGCAACTATAGCGGTTCTTGTTGCACGTATGTATTATACGAACATGTATATAAAAATCTTGGACTCGAATACACAATTTGCAAGTGAACAGTATGGTTGCAATCTATCCTTATTTCGGAAGAACAGTCCTTACTGCAGCCTCTGTCCTTTCGTCCTTATTTTTACTAGAAATGTCCTCGGAGGACATGATTAAAATCGTATTAAAATAGAATTATCGGGACACAAAGACAAAATATGTAAAAAAAATAGATCATATACAAAGTAAAAAGAATGTCCTTACTGGAGAATTTAAAAGATAAGAATAACCTGCGCATATGAAAAGGTGGCAACACTAGTGAACAATGGAAAAAAAATCCAATAAATAATTCGTTACTCATATAACCGAGTGATATCGGTTATTGCAATAACCGAATAATCAATTATTTTCCACTCGAGTGATCCCAATACTAAAAAAGTTTTAAAAAATATATATTTCAAAACATTTCAGCTTTTAATTTTAGCCCAGAAAATGATGATATGGTTTTCCGGTATTCATTGTTATTGTTTTTTTCTTCAGGTTAATTAAAGGAAATGAATTAGACAAATAATATGACCTAAATGCTTCTTTATGATCATTACAGTGGCGGAGACATCTTACTGGACGTTTTATTCATATTTGATTTTATTTAGTAATAACCGTAATAACCTTTTTACGGAGTAACTATAAATAAATTCCATTTTACAATTTGCAAAACTTGAAATATTGAACATCAAAAGCTTATAAATCTCTGTCATTTTCTGTTACAAATGCTCTACTAAAATTAACATACACAATAGCTAGGGGTAGGTTATATAGTTGTCTGTGTATGCGGATCTATTTACCAGTTTCGAATTTCTGTACAGCAGTAAATCTCATAGAGAATTGCTAAATCTCGACTTTCAGAATTTTATGTGGCGGCTGTCTCCTGACTGCATTATATCTTTTCAACCAAAAGCTGCTCTAACAATGAATGAATGAAGTCCCGTACGAGTTCCAAACAAGGAATATCCGGCAGCCGAGAGCCAATATCCGAAAGACAAACCTGAAAAATTCCCACTCATACTACATCCATATTATACTTTTTATCAAACGGAATGCGATGTTGGCTGTTTTTATTAGATTTTTTTGTACTTTTTGATTGTGGGGAAATTAATTTTGTGTCCGCAACATTGATTGATTGATTTGATAGGCAAAATGATAAGTATGATGATGTATTTCAAAAATATGTTACTGCTAGACAATATTCGATTAATATATGCTTTCAATATTAATACTAATGTTGTAGATAGTTGGTTAAGAAAATTTGTCAGAAAGTATCTGGGCTGGTTGCCATGTAATTTGTGCAGTTTCTCAATTTTTCAATCTGAGACACCTTCTTTAGTAATTTTTGGCCGCATTGTTTTATCTCATCTGGCAGTGAAATATATTGAGTTTCCTAAACTATGGAAAACCGTCAGGGTTTTTGAAAGATGGTAATAACATACTTATTACTAATATGTTTTGCAAAATTGAAGTTGTTTTGTATAACCGTATATATCTATCTGCATATAATCCATTATCTCATTGTCAGCACGTCTTTTTAAATAATAGATCACCATGACAAATTTAACCGTATTTGCTCAATTTGTATTTGAAGTTCTTGATAATCAAGAACAGGTAGATGCAGTTTACACTGACTTTACCAAAACTTTCGATAGGAAACTAACTACTCCGCGGACTAAAGCCCCGATCTGTGTTGAATTACACCTACAATATCTACTTCATTGATAGGAATTGTAGAACTAATTTATATTAGCTTAAAACAACACAGTAAACAAATTGTCATACTGTCTTATTGAATGAATTAGGTAACTTTAGTTTTGTTGTTCCAAATTATTTCATCCTATCTTAAACAAAGGACAAATGTTGAGTATAATGATTGGCGTATTTCCTCAGTTCCTCAGAGATCTTACCTTAGTCCTTTGTTCTCTTTGCTCTTCGTAAACGATTTGATTCATGTTCTTAATTATCATAAACTTTTTTTGCTGATGATTTGAGGCTATATAGAAATATTAATAATGTTGAAGATTGTGAAAAGATACAAAATAATGTTAACAATTTGTTGACATGGTGTAACGATAATCTGTTGTACCTTGTACCTCAATTACAAAATATATAAAATCAGCTAACATTCAACCAACATATATCTCTGAAAATCAGTGAAGCGATGAAAATGGATTGATTTATATTTAGAAATTGTAATACCTTTAGTAACATTGATGCTTTGAAAATATTATACTACTATTATTAATATGTTCGTTTCAAACCAGAGCATGGTTGTGAGATTCAGTATCTTCTCTATAAATGTTACAAAGTTAATATTCAATAAATAAGTAAATGCAATGAGTAAATAATTAATTCACATTTTTAAGGTATATTTTTTTGGTAATTAATATTAATTATAAGTAACTGTATAATTTTAGATTGTAAAAATTTTGTGGTATATCTATGTGGGTACTGTTAGGTTAATAAAAAAAATAGAAGGGTGCATTCGTAATTATGATGATAAGGGCATTGAACATTATATATTAACATCAGAGGAATGTAACGAAGTTTATCAGATAAATAAAGGTACCTCTAATTTTAAAATTATACATCTTAACATAAGAAGTATAGCAACAAATTTGGATCAATTTAAAATATTTCTTGAACAATTTAATTTTTATTTCGACTGCATCGTTCTAACAGAAACCTTCAATATTAATGATAAAGAAATAAATATGTTTGGTATGCCGGGATATGAATTGGTTTACAGCAATGGTGCAATAAATAAAAATGTTAAAATTAAACATAAAGACATACGTCGCAAGAAATGGATTTCAAAAAAACTTATCAAACTTATAAATAAAAGGGACAAAATGTACAGCGAGCTAAAAAAACATCCAGATAACATAGAACTAGAAAGAAGGTATCAAACGTTTAGTAAAGATTTAAATAATTTAATTAAAAAAGTAAAATGTAAATATTATAGAGAAAAAGTTGATGAAAATAGATATTCACCAAAATGTTTGTGGGATATAACAAATGAGTTCTGTGGAGCGGTAAATAAAAACAAAATGAATATATCTTGTATTAAAAATGAAGATGGCAAAAAAATATTTAATGATAATGAAAAAGTAAATATATTCAATGAATTTTTTACCAAAGTTGGTAGTTTGTTATCAAATAAAATCACACCTCAACCGTTTGAGGCGCTTAAAAGAAAAACCCAAGTGAATTCAATATTCCTTCATCCCACTAACCCCTCGGAAATTATAAAAATTATACAGCAATTAAAAAACAAAAAGTCGTCAGGCATAGATGGGATAACAATCACAACTTTGAAAAACATAGCTGATGTAATTGCGGAACCGCTAACGTATATTATAAATTTGTCAATATCAACTGGGGAGTGTCCAAAAGCATTTAAAGTTGGTATAATAAAACCTATTTTTAAAAGTGGCGATAAGGAAGAAATCACAAATTATAGACCAATTTCATTAATCAGTAATGTAGCAAAGATATATGAAAAAGTTTTGAAAACAAGAATTGTAGGTTTTTTAGATAAATATCAGATAATAAATAATTCACAATTTGGTTTTAGAAAGGGATTGAGTACACAGGATGCGATTGCGTGACTTACTAATAAGATTTATAATGCACTTTATAATGGAGAAAAGAGTATAGCTGTGTTTATTGATTTGACTAAAGCATTCGATACGGTGCGTCATGATCAACTGCTTACGGTGTTAAACAACATGGGTTTTAGAGACCATACTATAAAATTGTTGAGATCATACTTAACAAACAGAGTACAATATACTGAAATAAATTGCATAAGAAGTGAGCCCGAGGCAGTTGAGTGTGGCGTACCGCAGGGGACGGTACTGGGACCGATATTATTTATCATGTATCTAAATTCACTATTTGATGTACGTACCTCTGGATCGATTATGAGTTATGCGGATGATACGGTTGTGTTCTATTCAAGTTCAACTTAAAAAAACCTGCAAAACAAAATTGAAAAAGATATGAAAAATATACGAAACTACTTTGATAGCCAATATTTGACATTAAATTCGACAAAAACAAAATACTTACCATTTTATCTGCATGAGACGTCTGCTCCTCCTTTTAATCAACTTGTAGACCAAAATCTGAGAATATTGTCTGAAAAAGATATTAGATATTTAGGAATATTAATTGACTGTAAATTAAAATGGGGTAAACATATTGATTACGTTTCTAGTAAAATTAGGAAAGCTTTTATATCGTTTTAGAAATATGAGAGAGATATAGCTACTTTATATTATGCAGTTAAAAATTGTATATTTTGCACTTGTTGAATCGCACTTAAGATATGACATATTAGGTTGGGGAGGAGTACTAGATACAACCATAAGTCATTTAGAGAATTTGCAGAAATGGCTTTTAAAAAATATACTTCGGAAAAACGTACCCAGCAAGTGATTTATTTAATAACATCAAAGCAATGGACATAATAATGTTATATTTCTATCAGTGTGTTCTCCATCAATGGGAAAATAAAGACAAATCAAACCTGAAAAAGACAAGGGGAAATTCAAATAATTTGTTACGAGCACCAAAATATAAAACAACATGTGGGCAAAGATGCTTTACTTACCTTGCCGTGAGAGCTTACAATTCGTTGCCTGGCCATATTAGGGATACAACATCTTTTAAAAAACTTAAGTCAAAACTAAAGATATATTTGTTGGAACGATGTAGAACGGAAATTCATAATACCATTAATCCCAAACATTATTTTAGTAATTTGTTTTGATTCTCGAGTTTCAAGCCCGTTTTTTGTTTTCTGTTTTTTTTTTGTGTTATGTGCGAGTGTATTTGTATGTACATTGGACTTTTAATAACAGGTAATAGGTATAAAACATGTTTAGGTAATTCCTGTTTTTTTTGTTTATTTCTTACTGTTACATTGTTTATAAAAAAGGCATAATAAGTTAAACTAAGTTTGGATATATATTTATATTTATAGTTTTTTTATATATTTGTTATTTATATTTATTTTATATATTTGTTATTTATATTTATTTTTTATTTTTTGTATGTACCTCTTTCATGCACAGTGTGCTTATACACACTTATATGAAACTTTTGTGTATTTACCAGTTTGGGTGATATTTTATAATTTAATTAAAATTTTTGGTAAATAAATTATTCTATTCTATTCTATTCTATTCTATTCTATTCTATTCTATTCTATTCTATTCTATTCTATTCTATTCTATTCTATTCTATTCTATTCTATTCTATTCTATTCTATTCTATTCTATTCTATTCTATTCTATTCTATTCTATTCTATTCTATTCTATTCTATTCTATTCTATTCTATTCTATTCTATTCTATTCTATTCTATTCTATTCTATTATATTCTATTCTATTCTATTCTATTCTATTCTATTCTATAATCGGTACAAATAAATTTTTTGAAATGTCTAGTATATAAAATATATGGTGTTTATCCTGAAAGAGGTATACCTTATTTTTTACTGAATTAGATAGGTATTTTAAGCTAATATAAGTCAAATCTCCTACAATTCCTATCAATGGAGTCATATGTATGTTCTCTGATACCAAACATCTAGGTATGCTAATGAACAATTCCACAGACAAAGCTCTATTCAATAATTATCTTAAGAAATTAATCTATTTAAATTTACTAACCTGCTTTTAATGAAAACACTCTATAAAATATCTAACTTCACTTTTCGCAGTGGAAACACGACAATTCAACCACAATAGATGAGATCTGACCTATTTCTGCATTTTTAGGATTGCTTCTTCAGGTGACCTCCTTTAAATTGAGTCAAATATCTAACTATAAAAATTAAAATTATTTGAAGTTAAAAATCGACAATAACAAAAGTGACAGCCTGTCAATGAATTAAATGTGACATATCTACTTGAATAATGTGTACCCTTTATGTAAAAGTTTTTATATATCTTTAGGTATTAATAATATTGTGTGAAACTAACTATTCTGTGGACAAAAGCCCCAACCAGCGTTGAATTACACCCACAATATCTACCCATATATTCCTTATTATTAGCTTTTGTAACATTTTTTACTGAATTAGAAAGGTATTTTAAGCTAATATAAATCAAATCTCCTACAATTCCTATCAATGGAGTCATATGTATGTTCTCTGATACCAAACATCTAGGTATGCTAATGAACAATTCCACAGACAAATCTCTATTCAATAATTATCTAAAGAAATTAATCTATTTAAATTTACTAACCTGCTTTTAATGAAAACACTCTATAAATATCTAACTTCACTTTTCGCAGTGGGAACACGACAGTTCAACCACAATAGATGAGATCTATTTCTGCATTTTTAGGATCTTCAGGTGGCCTTGACTTTTAGTTTAGTTAAGTAATTCTTAGGTACATATACCTACGTACCTTTAAACCTAAAAAAAACTAAACTTATTAGTCTTTTTAATATCAAGTTTATAAATTGCTCAATTTTTGGTTTTACAAGGTGGCCCAAAAAAAGGAATCAAACTACTAAAGTATAATAAAGCTACTGAAATTATTATGCAATTTAAATTCGAATAATAATATTTATAAATTAAACATCTACTTAATTATTATTGTAGTTATTGTGTAAAATTGGAGATCCCTCTTTGCTTTAGAAGATAATTGTAAATTCATTTTTTAATTTAAATATAAGCTACACTGCATTGTCTCCATAGCTTTTTCGTGAAGATCTTAAATAGAATAATTTTTTAGACATTTTATATTTTCACATGTTTTTAAACATTTAAAGTTAAAACGAATACATTTGAAGGTTTATTTATATACTCTGTACAATTACGAGTACCTATGTTGTATATAAAACATAAATTTTTTAGAAACATTCCAGTTTATTATCAATTTTTTAACAATAAATTTTTATATTTTTAGTGACTAAAGTACCTATCTACATTACTTGAACATCCTAATTCCTATTAACGATTTTATTTTAGAACTTACCGTTGTATTTCTGCACCTCTCATTTCAGCAGTTACAAATTGGTATTTGTATTAAAATAGTCCACCATAGTAATTAAGTCTACCATCGGTATATTAGGATTAGACGAATATGCGTTTACATAGCAAGTTGTGAATTTTAAAAGTAGTTTGCTTTTGCTATTCTCTTTTAATTTAACATATGAACACTTTTGCTCAAGTTCGAGACAGACGAATACCCAAAAGCTGTAGGAGGCAATGACGTCACGCCTCGCCTAATTCCAATTCGATCTCGTATATTTCAAAGACTACTTATTAGATCGACTTCAACTTTTTTCGGTTTTACATACATCATTACATAAATGCTTCATAAAAATTATGCAAATAGGATAATTTAGGCTTTGACCAAATTACTCTATTTACATCGTCGTCTGGGAATGTATTGTTTTTACTACCAGATACATGATGTACTATTCCCACAAATCATGAGAAAGCATCGGATTTAATTTACTACCTTAACAAGAGTGGGCTCGTTATGTAGCTACACTTTTTTAATCTTGGTTAATCAGCTACATATTTAAGGCTGTTGCTGAAATTTATACAAGGCCATTATAAAACGGACTTGAAATATAGATATGTACGTACATATAAAGAAAATCTTGGTTTAGATATCATTCCTGTATACAATATTATTCCAGACATTTATTTGTTTTTATCTTGACATGATGCCACTCTACAACTGTCTATAATCTTAATTGTTTTAAATTATATAAACTAACCACCACCTCTTAGCGATACCACATCCTGCAGTACTTTTAAGGTACCATCCTAAATTGTACGATAATCAGTTTACAAGAAGCTGCTGATGTATCGTTATCAATTATAGGAACACATGGTCGAAACAAGTTTATTTACGGTTATTACCAAAAAGACGTGCAAAAGTAAAATTTGGATCTCCAGTTACAGAAATGTAACGCGTGGACAGAACCGTGAAAATAGTTCTCAGAACCATGTATCCTGGGATGATGCTTCATTAAGAAATGAAGTCGTCTTTCTTAGTACTTTAATATGGACTGACTGCTGTAAATATGTCTCATTCGCACGCGTAATTCTAGTGAATATGTAGTATTTTCCAATTTGTTCTCAGAATATGTACAGCAATTATACGCCCAAGAGCAGTTCAGAGAAAGTTACCAATTAGTGTTTTCATTAAAATCGACAATAACTTTTACTATCTTAAGTTTCAATCCATAATTTGTAGAGTTTTCTTTGGGTTCATATTTAGGAAATATACAGTATGATCCATTAAGAGCTCGGACATCCTTCTAAAACAATTTTGGGACGCGCGATGAGTCACTAATAATGGTACATAAGGGCAGATTTTTAACGTCAAAATAAAGCGATTGAGCCCAAAATGTCTTATTAAATTGTTGCTCCTTTTCATTCTACTGAGTGTTAAAGTTGAGGTGGCAATTACGAATATGCAGTGTTAAAGCCATTACTAGGGGCGCTAGTTATACTGTACTGTCGATGTAAAGATATGTCTAACTTTTTGTATTTTACACTTTTGATTTTTTTAATAAGAAACTATTGAACTACCTTCAGTTCTAAATAGAAAAGGTATACCTGTTACAAATCGATAAACTCCACCGTTTTCGAGAAACAGACGATTTAAGTTTTTGAGATTCGACGGGAATTAAATTAGAAAAGATATCAAAACTGAATTAAAGATAAGACGAACACTGTAGCAACTAAAAATTTTATTATGCGTATCTTAACAAATTATTAATCATAAAAGGTTCTCAAATTGAGCACCAGCGACTTGAGCACTTTCTATTATTTAAATTTTGTCTGCCGTTGAATAAAGTTCTATGTTGTTTGATAATAATAAACTATTCTTGAATATTTTCCCACACTTGTTCTTGGCTATTAATAATGTCTTTGTAAAATAAAGATTTAATATAGCCCCAAAAGTAAAAATCCATCAGATTTAAATCAGGGCTACGTGTAGGCCAAGCAATTCCGGTGCGGAAAATTTCTATTAAGATATTTCTTACTCGTCGGGGGTAATATTCAGGTGCACCATCATGCAAAAACCAGAAGTAATGTCGCAGATTTAAGACAATATCTTCAAGAAGCAGTGACAAGTCATTAATTAGAAAATTAGTACGAACGGCCCCACAATGTTATCGGAGAGAATTTCTCACCAAATATTGATAGAGAACCCTTGCTGAAAATATACTTCCCTTGGCAGATCAGGATTTTCTAGTTTCCAAGAATGACTATTTCTCCAGTTAAAAATACCTCTTCGGGTAAAGTGGCTTCGCCCGTAAATAATATTTTATAATAAAATGTTTTGTTGTTGGCGAAGAAACTGTGCTAACCGTAACTTAGCTAAAGAGTCTTGTGGCGTTAAATGTTGAACTGGAGTAAAATGATAAGAATACAATATTTCTTTGTGGAGTATTCTGCTAACGGAAGACAGACTTATGCCCATAGCTGCTGAAATTTGACGTGTGCTTCTTGGTCCGCTGTGAACATTTTTGGCCTTCCAACGTCTCTTTTTAAGCGAAATGATTCTGTTTCACCTAATCTGTCCGGCTAAATTTCAAAACAATCATGGTTCTTAAAATATAGCGAAAAAACGAAAACATTTTTTCAACTTTAACACTCTGTAGAAGAAAAGGAGCAACAATTGAATAACGCATGTTGGGTTCAATCGCTTTATTTTAAAGTTAACAATCTGACCTTAAGCTATGTACCATTATTAATAACTCACCCTGTATACGAGGTACAATGAGTATTCAACATTTCACGACAAATACCTTAATATAATTTTTTCTCAAACATCCCTGACAAAGGCAACCCCAAATATGCTTTTTATTAACCAACTTCAGAACGGTATCGAATCATGAAATTTTGGTCACACAGAAAAATAACTAATTTGTATTTAAGTAGATATAATAAAATTAAAATTTTCATCCTCATTCAAGTGTAATAATGTAATGTAATAATTCAGTAATAAAATATATTTCATATAAATATATATTCTTGACATCCAAGCATTGTTATACTTAATTCAACACTTTTTTTTCTTACAATGGTACTAAATTTAAGATATAGAGATATCTCTTCTTGTAAGGAACAGCTATATTTTCCTTGCATTTTCCTTGCAATATTAAGTTTGTTATAGACTCATCAACATAACTTTGTGCTGCAAAGGAGCTCCTCCATCCAACAATAAAATTGTTGAAGTGCACCTCATACAATGGCCAGTATATGCTTCTGGATTTGCGACACTCAGGAATGAAGCAACTATTGAGGGTATCTTCGCCAATGTGTTAATTTCAGCAGGCTAATAATTACATTTTTGATTAATGTATCTTAAAAAGAATCTGTTTTGTGTTAAGCGAATTGGGAGCGGGGAGACTTTCTGCATTCACGCAAAATCCTTCTTCTATAATTATTGTAAATTTTCTTGAAATGCCCGTCTTGGTGTCACGTATTGAGACAGGGGGGTAACTGCCAACGTCCTGTACGTCAGTAATTTTCAATTTTGTTAATTCACAGCATCGACAGACACCAGAAACCTCTTTTATTACTGCAACCTAAAATAATTCAAAGTTCATTATAAACCTACCAACATTTAAAAGGTAAAGTGGTATTACCCTAATCATTAAATGTTCTTTATCGGAAGCCCCAGTAAAAATTCTTCAATATGTGCACTTTCCAATACTGCAGTTTTGTTTCTTTGTATTCTCTCGATTCACTCTTCAAATAAGCAGTAACCATGTTATATTTTCCAATATTTATATTTTTGTAGACCTTTATAGGAGCGTTCAGCATCGAATACTAATAGAAGAAATTTCATATTTTTCTTCATTTATTGTCATTATTCTCCGTTTTTCCCTCCATTACATGGTTATATAAAAACAATATTTATTTTTATCATTTCATAACAATTTTGTTTTATTCTTTAGATAAGAATATTGAAGAGGAGTTCTTCGGTCTCTAAGTTGACGAAACAATAAAAAACAATTTAGTAACAAACACAATAAGATCTCTCCAGATATTTAAAAAGTGCTTCGAATTCTTTGTAATGTTTAGTTTAGTTTATTTATAAAATTATGAAAATTGTATACAGGGCGATTCAGAACTCATCTAAAAAAAAATTTTTTAATGTACAGGTGTACTTACAACTACAATTAAAAAAAGGTAGTTCGAAAATGATTTCAAAATACACTTCCGCACCACGCTGGGAATTGGTCCACTGTTAAACCTGATAGACGGCAAAGCATGCAATCGGCGACCGGAAAAAATGGAAAGAATTCCCAAGCAAAGATATAAATAATATTTTATAACACCTATTTTATGCTGCAAATTCAACTACTTTGGCCGCTATTATTATTAATTATTAATGCGTAAATCATCAATAGTAGGTATCTACTTCGATACAATACACTTCATTTTTTTAAATATCTCCCCAAAAAGAAATCTAAATGATTTAAATTCAGGAAATCGTGGCGGCCATGGTACAGGTCTACTCGTTCAATCCCTTGGTATTAATGCTTTGACACGCCGTACATGGCGCGGATATAATTGTGCCTTGTATATGATACGCCACATTGCTGCAATACACCGGGGACGCCCTGGATCTCCATATTTTCCAATTTCCCGTATCACGCTCGCGTTGCACTACACTTGCACTCACTACACACTGCGTTAAAAGTAGCTGCATTTGGCACATGTGTACTACGTAAAAGTACGTATTTACGAATATTATATTTTATTCTAGTAAACAGAAAGTCCATCTCTGGTACTTTGGATCTGATTTCCGGAGTTTAATAATTACCCATTCGCAAAATGTTGGCTATCAAAAAACATACCAATATTAAAATTACATCGCTGAAGGTGCTTTCGACAAAAATATTCCTCTGACCCCTTGTGCCACTGTTCCCTCTTTGCAGCTACATTTGTTTAGAAGACAAAGCCAATACAGTCCCCTCGTTAACTGTGAATGATTTAGTCACGTTTCAAAAACAACCACTAGCCACATGAAAGAATTTTTATTGTCAACAACAATTCTCTGCGACAACCTAAAAATACGATTTAAATTAATGAGATTTATATTAAGTGTTTCATAGCAAACTACAAAAAAATTTGCATAAAAGCATTCTTGGCACACATGCTAACCATTATTATTGGTGGAGTCCCGTCTGTCTGTCTCTGTAAGCAGAAATACGATCGTCGTTTTGTTGGAATCTGGTACGTGAGTGTCTTTGACATTTATTTTGACTGTTTTATTACTTTTTTGTATTTACACAGCGAAATTTATTAAATTCCACTACAGTGCATCTAAAAATGCTTGAGATTTGATAGACCTACTGTCACTATTGTCATATACAGGGTTAAATATGATCTAGTACAAATATTTTAAGAGGGGTTAGGGAAAAATAAGAATTAACGGAATGATCTATCAAAAAATTTCCAAACTTATTTATAAACCGAAAAATTTTTATTGCAAAACTATGCTAAACCTTTATTTATCGTCGTCACTGGTCTTCTGTCAGCCGCGAGGTTAAGAATATTCCGCCAAAGTGAAAGGTGTCAAAGGCGATGACAGGTCACCGCGCTGACACGTGTATCAGTTTCGCCGCTTTGAAATAAAACAAATTATTTACGAAATGTAGATTATTATCTAATTGTTTAACGAGAAACACGATATGGTAGCACAGGGAGTCAGCACCTATCTTACTGTTATTTATTTACAGGATTGATATTTGTAGAGATTTTAAGATTGTTGTATCATTTTCTGTTTTCTTACTTGTTTAAATTAAAACCTGTCATTGCAAAGATTTTTGTACTTGCTGTGGACCTCTCCTTCCCTCGACCGTTATTTTTGTTTAAATCAGGTTACCTATTTGGTCCGGCGGTCATTACCAAGTGGATACGTATATCGTAAAAAAACACAAAAAAATACACGCAAATGTACACAAATACATAAAAACACTGTCATACGTTTACCACCAAGGCATTACAACAGTTGTTCAGTGCGGTTCAAAAAGTATTCAGCAAAATATTTTGTGTACTCGGAAAACGTGTTTGGTATTACGCTGCCACACGATAATATACACTTGTCACACTCCCATAAATCAGCACCTTATCCATCATCCAGGCATTTGAATACGACACGTTTGTAAATACACAAAAAATACGCAAAAAAATAAATTTGCGAAAAGCAAGTACTGAAAAATTATTTCAAAAATAATCAGTGTGCCGGATGCAATATTATTTGACATCTGATGCAGACGCCATCTGTAGGCCACTAGTGTGCAAGGTGCACTTCACGCCGATGAATGTTTAAACTTCTTGTGTTGTTGGGGAATTAAATTCTGTTAATACTAATAATAGCAACAGTAATAGCAGGTAATACACGATATATGCATAAAATAATTAGTACTATTTTAAAATATAACACTCCTAATGTTTTGTAAAAATGTTTCTTAGACCCTTACATACGGATTCATCAACAAGGCGTAACGTTAGTCAGACTAGCGGAGGTTACGCGAAAAATTTACGCCTCTGTTGCGCCAATTTAAATAAAAGCCATACTCCTATTCATTACTATGTATAATACTTACTTTATAATATGTTAACTAATCCGTAGCACTGAAAAGTACTGTTTTTGAGTATAAATACTAAATATACAATGGGAAACGCAAGGAACTAGAGGCCGAAGTTACGCGATTTTTAGACAGGTACTGTACCTGTACTGACTGGGTTTAACTTTTGGCGCAAATATGGACGTAAATAAACAGCCTACCTAGCAACGCATGTTTCGTGAATGAGCGCAAAGCTGGTTAGGCCGACTAACGTGCTTTACACGGGCGTAAAACTGGTTAGTCCGACTAGCGCTACGCCCGTTTCATGAATCCGGCTGTTAACATTTAACTAAGCTTGGCGATGTTCTTTGAGGTTTGGAGGGCATGCAACTAGCAATGCAGTATTCTAGGTTATGTTATTTAGAACCGTAGTGACTAATTTTAAACAGTTTATAGTAATTAAATAAAGTATTTTATGTCGGGTATGTTAGTGGATAGTTATGACGAATCTGAAAGGAGTGAAAGATGTAGTTTTGGCAGTGTGCAACGAAAGACTGAAGAACGAATACAAAATACTACAGCTAACCGGATTAACTGTTATCTATGAGGTAGTTAGGCATTATTATTAACAAAAATGTTTAATTTCATCGTTTCTACACGTGACAACGTTGCAAAAAACGACTGCATTGTAGTTGACATATCGCATCGCATCTCGAATGATGATTCATTGTCACAGGCGCCGATTGTCCAAGGGAAAAGAGGGTTTTGCCCCATTTTTTAAAAATCGAGCTAAAATTCCGAAATAAATGTTGTATTGTCTTTTAGACCTCCCTGAGCAGGTGGTTAAAATGTTTGTACTTACTCATAGTTAATCCTGTATAGTACCGATATTTACCTTTAATTAAAAAACATGTATTTTAACATTCCTTTCATATCTACCTAAAAAGTACAAGTTAACCCAGTAGAGAAATTAGTAGGTTTATAGCAAATAACTTTACTCAATTTTTTTTCCTGCAAAATGCTGACATTTCGACACTTTTATTGAGTCTCCTTCAAGCTGAGGTGTCGAAACGTCGGCAATTTAAAAATAAAACAATGAGTGAAGTTATGTTATTTGCATCTAACTTGCTAATTTCTCTACAAAATTACTGTCAGGGTCGTTACAAGTTAACTTCATCATCAACTTTATGTTTATCTAAAAAACGAGAAATACAAAATATTATATTTGCTTTTATTCTATTGAATACTGTATGTACACTGAGAAAAATTAGTAAGACGAGTTTTTTAAATTATTTCTTATAGCGATAATCACAAAGATCTTCAGATACAAGTGATTATGTTACTTTCTTGTAACAATATTGCACGTTTTATTGATAACAGAATATAATATTACTTCTCCGTGTTATTATTGAAATATGACTGTCTTATTACCCCCTCCTTCTAACATTTCCGACATGAGACTAGAAAGGAATCGTCTTTCATTGCTTTTCTTCCCTTCTTACGTTTTTACCTCGCCGTAGACTCTGGACTCTCAAAATTCAGTAGTTATAAGTTAAAATTCTTGCTTGTCTGCTGTCTTGCTTAAATTGCTGATCTATGTTGCGTATGCATGCGCGACATCTTCACCTTCACGAAAGCCACTCCAATGCGTTGGACTAAATCTTTCCTACTTTCAACTTCCGTGGAAAGTGCTTTGGCCCGTCCCCAGACGTAAAAATCTAACAAAGTTATTTCTGGGGAACGTGGTGGCCGTAGAATAGGACCAATTCAAGGATTGGGAGGGATGGCATGGCAATTCGAGCAAAATTTGTGATTAAAAAAGAATTTGGATTTTTAATTTTAAGTCCGAGGAATGTAGTACCCTATGTAAGGAAGATACAAATTATGAATTCTGCTGCACAAGAGTAAGATAACGTATTTACCTGCAGCGCGCGTGTTATTGACGCATAAACAAGTCTTCATCTCGAATATCGAATTTCACCTGACTCAATACCCAAATTTAGCGAATTAGTGAATTTACGAAAAGTTTGTTTGCCATGTTGCATGACATTGGAAAGGAGATAAACTACAGAAATGTTTAAAGAAATTCGAAGTTCACGATCGCTTTTATTTTTTTATTGCAACGTCAAGTTGAGCTTTAAATTTCTTTTTACCTCTTTCAAAAACTTTGGGACTTGAAAACGATATGTTATTTGGAAGTAATTTAGAATTTCATAAAACCACACAACAGTAAACATAAAAATTTAAATTAAATTTGGAGGTTATACCAATAACTTTTTTTTAATTTAAGGTTAACTACTGAATTTTAATAAAAAAAAACTATGGGGTAAAAGAGAGTTATTGGGGCTGAAGAAATTGCAAATCACCCCTCCATTCGGCCAATTCAATTTGGCAAACGATGCACCAAACACCCTATATAATTTATTATCAGACGCGTAATTTATTAGGTAGACTTAATGACTATTATCACAGAATATATAGCTACGCAACAGAAGGCTCGTCAAGTGGTGTTAAATGTAGTCCCCGAAAAGAAGCCGGCGCCAAAAGCCAGCTTCTTTCAAACTGCGCAGGTACAGTAGAAAGAGTAAGTTTAGCTACTAGCTTGTAGGTCACGCCACAGGCGAGTCGATTTTAGCGCCCAATTCAAAGCGTTGCCAAATGTAAATTTTACGGAAGTTATTAGAATATTATACCTAAATAATACAAAGTATTAAATAACAATAATAATATGTATTCTTACACATCAGTGACAACTGACGTTTTTATAATTTACAGTAATTGTAATTAAAAATAAGGTAGACACATATGTAAATAAATAGGCACTTTATAAACACATTTAAAAATTTTAAATTGTGTTAAAATAATAATAATACATCAATAACAATTTGAGAAAACGTAAATATTTATAATTTTATTAATTGATTAATAATATGACATGATTTTTCTTTCGGTATAGATCCAGAATTATATCTTGTTTGTATTACTTCGATAATTACAAGTGACATTTTTATAATCAAAGCAAATATTAAAACGACGAAAAGAAAGCTTATGCATACATACATACATAATACATACATATATACATATACATGTCCATAATAAAATTCCTTGTGCCCTTATCTCAGAAACTGTGATACGAAAAAAGTTTAAATAAATAATCTTTGGGGATTTCTTTAAATTTATATGCGTTGTGTTAAATATGTGTTCTGTACAGATAGATAAAATTATATTTTCACAAAAAATACAAATTACATTCCTCTGATGTTTTCAGTATCATATAGATTATAGATAGTTAGAATGTTTATAATTATTATTGATTGTATACGAAAGGTATACTTTACTATAATGATAATGTGACACTGTACGCGGTCTAGGAATTTATTGGAGACCAATGGCTAAAAGACAAAGACATTCGAGGCTCGTGTATCTTGTACAATCGTTTGCAATAATAATGACACTTTCTTAAAACAGTTTTTGAAGTTCTGAATAGAAATTTCATTAAATCTCTCTTGGTACGTGAAACAACTAATAACTAATGTTAAAAATTTAAATCAGATTGCAATATGAATATGTCAGATGTTCAAAATAAATCGCAAAATTCCTTTTTAGTGAGTGTCCTTGCAAACGATAGTACATAGACGAAAGGTGAGCGTAGCTGCAGTCGACGATGGTTCCGACGATGTTGGCTGCCGAGCGGCCGCTGCTCGTCTATCTTTGTCTTGAGATATGGCCACAGCTTAAAATTGTTATTTAAGCTGTGATATGGCCAAGGCGTGCATTCAACTGTTTTTATAGAATTTTTACACACAGTGGCAGATCTTTTATGTCAGTTTGTTTTGCTACTGTTTATGTGCACTTGTTAAGTTTCTATTTGAATTACTATTACTATTATTATTATTAAATACGAGTAGGTATATTAGAATAAATCTACAATAATGGCTGGAAATACCTAAGTGCCAATATTTTAATTGTGGTGAAACTCGAAACTCGGGTGTTCGAATGTTTCGGTTTCCACATAAAAATGAAGATGTATGTAATAAATGGTCTATACGCAAAAAAAAACTACAATTATTATTTTTTTAACCCATAATTTAGTTTTTGCAAACAATACAATTTAAAACTGTAAGTTTGTATAATACATAACATTGTTATACTTATATTGACATATATAAATTTTAAAATTGACTTGCTACTTAAACTTCAAATTGATTTAATTCAATTCAATTTAAGATAATTTAATATTCCATAGGAATTAGTCAATGTTTCAAACTAAGTATAAAGTTGAGTGAACCGATTTGATTTTGATTTTTTTTTCTCTAAAACTAAATTTACCGCACAAAATAAGAGAGTAAGAAAATGTTTATCTAATAATTACGTAAATTACACACAGCTAAGGGAGAAAAAAAATCTATCCAATTTTTTAAATAGCAATATAACCACCAATTTTTATTATGACTGATCCAAAATAAGAATATAGCTTGCCTTTACTTTTGTAGTAGGTACCTATATTTGTTTTAACACGTATTCAAGAGATAAATTCATAAAAAATTACGGAAAAATACATAAAAGTTCACCAATTGTTTACAATTGAATTCGGTGTATCCAGAGGTTGGAAGGTTATTTTTATTTTTGCATTTTGATAAATATTTTATTTATTTATTACCACGATTTTATGTGATGATGTGGTAATTTGATTTGATTTATTGTAATATTTACCACTTTTTATTTTATTTATGATTTATTTTACCCTGTTACCATTTATCTATTTATCAAAATGTTTATTTCTGATTTGATTTGTTTATGTGTTTATTTATTCATAATACAGTTTTAACTACAAAAAATTTCGAAATCGATAGTATATCGAAAGAGGATACCTACTATTTTTGCCTATCACATTTCACTGATTTTTTTTATTGTCTGAAAAACTTCATAAGAGGGTTCAACATGCGAACATAGGTCAAACTATTTTAGTTTATTTTCTCGACAATAAACGAGAGTACTTTTTTTAGTCTAAGGTTGAAGCTACCCAGATTTATTATTTTAAAGTCTTTATCATACAGGGTTTAGAAATTTAGGCAGTAAGTTGTAAAGTTTAGCCCATCCCTGGTAAACTAAAAAAGCTAAATATGTTTTAAGGGCACTATTTTAAGAGCTCCTTACTAGTTGTCCATCACATTAAATTTTTATTAAATTATATTAAGTACTTTAAAAGTTATTAAATAAAAACGATTACCAGCTGCGTTCTTCAGACACATATCTCCGTAGGAAAAATTTTTTATACAAATTTATCATCTTATTTTTTCATGTTCTATCTGCACCCGAGAGATTTCACATTTTCCCGGACGAGTGCCTGGCGAGTGCAAATATTCCGTCACCACATCGCAAACGCAAATAATGCTTCTAGTTGCGGGGCGGGTAGTTGACGTGTCTAAGCACTGGCTTAATTAGTGCTTGGTGAAACGGATGATTTAGACTTTATCATATTATTAGATGTAATTATTAACTGTTTCATTAATTTGAGCCTCGACAACCCATGTGAAATTTTTAACATTTATTGCTCGATAATATATTTTGCTTATATTATTTAGAATTCGTCTTCAATTTTCTTTTATTCAGCTGCCTTTAATATATTCTAAACCTTTCTCTGCTGGTTTTTTCAATTTCATATTTCAATAAATAAAAGGCATTTAGGCAAATTAAACATGATTAAACATATTAAAAAATAATGAACATAAAAAACTCCTTTTTGTTTTATATAAAAAATTACCTGTTTACAATAATTCTTTCTAATTTTGAAGAGGGCGATATCATAAATATATCTAATACAATGATAATATGTATATATATTAAAACTTCTTTTGTCTATCCAAAATATAGATATTTCTAACTCGCCGAATGAATGAACCACCGTCTTATTTACGAGCTTATTTATGAAAACATATTCTGTACCGCAAATATAAGCTTATTCACACGTGGCACATACATAAAATTCAACTCAATTTCTTGAAAACCGTAGCACATAGCAAAGTAAACTTTTTAAAAATTTTTAAAATTTTGCCTACATTTGCCTCGGTATAGCTATATATCAATTTTCAATAATTAATATAGTTGCATACTAACATTTTTAATGCATAAATTTACTGGTACGACTTTGAAACTAATTTTTTCGAAAAGGCTTTAAGTTATCAAAACTTGGTGTGTACCATTAGAAGCGCTATAGTTTTTTTATATAGGTATTGAAAAAATTATGAACATTAGTAAAATCGTTGTTTTACAACTGCGATGTAATGAAAAACATAATTGTCAAATAAAATCCAAGCATCAATAATTTGATTTTAAGTTCGGCCCTACTGAAAAAAGTTGTAGAAGTTTATTTTAAATTATGGTAAACGTTCCATTTAGTTATAGCTTAAAAAAATTAACCACAAATAAGCGAGTTAGCGAGGCGATTTTACTCCACTATTAAATTAAAACTCATAAACGCAACGCACTTTATAAAGACGGCAAGATATGGCAACAAAGGCAGCGGTCGTCAAGGAAACGAACGCGCTAGGCCGCTTCTTTCGAAGAGCGCATATTTATAAGTTTTAAAATTTTAACAAATACGTATCGTTGCGCCATCTGTCAACAACGACAGGACCTATGCCCTAATATGACCCCCACGAGAGTTCTGTTGCGTAGCTATATTTTCTGTGCTATTATTTTTATTTTTCAATATATTTTTACTGTTTAAGAAAGGTATTTTAAGCTAATATGTATCAAATCTCCTACAATTCCTATCAATGAAGTCATATGTATGTTCTCTGATACCAAACATCTAGGTATGCTAATGAACATCCACAGACAAAACTCTATTCAATAATTATCTAAAAAATTTAATATATTTACTAACCTCTGGAGTGGGAACTCGAAATTCAACCACAATAATTGAGATCTCACTTATTTCTACGTTTTATTAGGATCGCTTCATCAGGTGGATGTTCATTAGCATACCTAGATGTTTGGTATCAGAGAACATACATATGACTTCATTGATAGGAATTGTAGGAGATTTGATACATATTAGCTTAAAATACCTTTCTTAAACAGTAAAAAATGTTACAAAAGCTAATAATAAGGAATATATGGGTAGATATTGTGGGTGTAATTCAACGCAGGTTGGGGCTTTTGTCCACTGAGTAGTTAGTTTCACACAATATTGTTAATACCTAAAAATATATGAAAAAAAATATTCAATATACTTGAACTTTCAATTGATTTACATATACAATAAATCGTTAGAGACTTTAAAAATTATAAATTACTTAATAAATGTAAAATATAATAACATGCATACAATATATGTTAATTGCCACACAACATCCTGCATCTAGAAAACCACATATCTAAAATGAGAAAATTAAATTTTGTTACTAAATGAAAGTTCATTTAAGTTGTTATTATATAATTCTATTTCCCATTAAAAAATGTGCCGCCATTTAGATCACATAAAAACAACGTTTTATAATTTCATGACAATTTTTTTATTTTTCAAATAAAAATATTGAAAAGGAATTCTTGTCTCTGAGATGATGAAATAATAAAAAACAGTTTAATACCAAACACAGGACCTCGCCATATGCCATTTCGCTATTTAACATGTCATACCTACTAATATGCAAATATTCATAAAAAAAGATATTTTGTTTAACATAATTATGTGCATCTTTTAACAAAATTTAAAGCAAATACTGTTAACTATACTTCACAGATATCGTATTCACGTTAAACACAACATTTCAAACAAAAATTTTTGGTAATATGTATGATGTAAATTGTAGTTGTGTAAATTCTTAATATTTTATTTTTTATACAAGGTGCCTCAGGCATTACTAGCATCTTTGGAAGGGGTGAATGTACAGTGAAATTAAATGAGATTTACCCAAATAATTCAAAAGTTCACCGTTGCCGAGATGCACCATGTCAAAGATTTAAACATTTTTATTATATTTTTTATTTACTTTCGAAATCTTTGGCACCCTGTGTCTGGGAAACGAACTTTGAACTTTTAAATATAGGTATATTTGGGCAAATCTTATTTAATTTCACTGTACAGTCACTCCTTCCAAGGATGACTGTAATACCTGAGACACCCTGTACATAAACAACAATCACTAATAGTGAGACTCTCCACATGTGCCTAATATCCCTGGTATATACTGCAAATGGGAACTAAATATTTGGGAGAACGTAACATTATCGAAAAAATCTACAGATTACGTTCGTAAGCCGAAGTTTGGATGGGGTTCAACCCACATTACCCACCCCATACTAGTGACCCAAGGGAGACCGTTTAATGATATCATTTTATCTAGGAGAAAATCTGCACCCTTATAATAACGAATTTTGCGACCTTAGTATAATGCGCTTCATTAATGATATATACTAGTCGATAAATTGAATAAATTGGAAATATCATTAAAATCCAAGTATTATTATTATTATTCTTAATTTATGTATCTTCCCTTGAGCTTGAGTCCTTATACGGGTGTTCTTGTTTTTTGTAGCAAGACTTTCACAATTTGTACTAAAAGTCCTTTAAAAAAAAGTTCATATAAACATATTATGTATAGATGCGTAGCTTTCGATTTGCAATGTTGAAGTTTAAAATGAGAATTGATTTTTTATTCGTAAAACGAAAACCCCTTTTTATACTTTGTTGAAACTTGGCAATTTTGTTTGTAGTAATAATACTCATTTTCTCACATAATCACATAATTTAATTTGTCCTATTTTCTCCAGTGGCGTCACAAAAAGGTACCAGCTAAAAATAGAAAAAATATGGTACGCCACAGCTTTTTGGAAGTTTGAAATTTTTCTCAGATTTAGCTATCAAAAATACTACTTTTTTGTTATTTATTTTTTTTTCTATCCCCCTTTGTTTATACAGAAATAAAACATTTTCATGAGATTGCTTAATTTATTTACCTATTTTGTTGTTACAAAGTGTGCTGTGAATATTTCTGTTTTTCAGTTGCCAAGGTATTGTAGCAATGGTTTGACATTTTGCTGACGTTCTTTTTTTTTCGATTGGCGGTTTTCGGTGACATTTCTGTTTCTCATAAAAATGCCTTTTCAGTTTAGTAATGAAGAGTATGCAGACATGCATTATTTGTATGGATTTTGCGATGGAAACTCTGCTACTGCTGCTCGCGAATACAGAAGAAGGTTTGCCAACAGAAGACAACCCCATCCAAACGTTTTTTAAAAATACAGTTTAGAAGCTAATGTTTAGAACCGTTCTGGGCAGTAGTAGGTGAACAAATTCGGCAAAGCCGTGGGAGACAAGAGCAACGAATTTTAAATGCGTTTGCAAGAAACCGACAATTATAAGTACTCGGCGGGCTTCAAGGCAATTAAATGTATCTAAAACCAAGATATGGAAAACTTTAAGACAAAATGGTATGTATCCCTACCATTTACAGCCTGTACAAGCATTACAACCTGAAGATGCACAACGTAGCGTACATTTTTGTAATTGGATACTTAATCAGGTATGAGAAAATCCAGAGTTTCTTAATAAAATTATTTAGACAGATGACTCCTGTTTCACAAGAAGTGATGTAGTAAATTTCTATAATCTCCACATTTGGGATAATGAAAATCCACATCTGATTCGACCTATGAGGTTCCAACAAGAATTTAGTGTAGACGCTTGAATGGGAGTGTTTGGCGATTTTTTGTTGGGACCTTCCATCCTGCCCAATAGATTAAGCGGTCAATTATTTCTTGAATTTTTAACTGCCCAGCATGATAACATGCTAGACGATGTTCCTCTTCAACAAAGAATAGACTCGTTTTTTCAATTAGATGGATGCCCTTCTCATTACTTTTTGATGGTACGAAACTGGCTGAATACAGAGTATCCACAGAAATGGGTGGGTCGTGGAGGTCCAGTTGGGTGGCCTCCGCGATTGCCTGATCTAACACCTTTGAATTTTCTTGTTTGGTGATTCATTGTACGGCGAGTCCGGAACGCTGCTCTTAGAATAACTCATTTGAGAGACGTTAGGCGGTATTTGACACATCTCTGTAATTTGTGTGTAGAACAAAATGGCGGGCATTTCAAACAGCTCCTTTGTTTTTCCATACCATGTTGTTTATTTTTTTATTATCTTACAATAAACAGTGTGAAACAAACAGTTTTATTTCTGTCTAAACAAAGCCAGGTAGGAAAAAATTAAATAACAAAAATGTTGTATTTTTGATAGTTAAATCTGAGAAAATTTTCAAGATTACCAAAAGCAGTGTACCATTTTGTTTTCTTTAGCTGGTACCTTGCTGACGCCACTGGAGAAAATAGGACAAATTAAATATGTGATTATGTGAGAAAATGAGTATTATTACTAGAGACCGTATATCCTTCGCACATGACGTCATTATCAGGGGCGCACTTAGGACGCTAACGTTAACGTTTTTGGAAGTCAAGTACGTACATTTATTGTCAAATACAGTTAATATCAATGTCTTACCTTGTACTGGTGATATGTATGTTGTCCAATATAGTCCATATTAAGTTGTGCAGTTTACAAAACACTATAGACTATTCACTTTTAGTACTGAAATAAAACTGAATAACCAGCAAGTGTTGTAAATGTTCAGTTGTTAAGTTGTGACGTTTATCGCTTAAAATCCATTTCAGTTTCGAAAACGTACGTTCAACGTCCACAGAGGTCACTGGGGCATATTTAAAATATGTATAATTTTTCACTGATGGCACATTTAGTGTGGGTTCAGCAAAATCTACTCCTTTACCTTCAAAAATGTCTACTATATGGCATACAGTTAAAAATTCTGGATTGTTCTGCAAAACGGTATTAAATTTCTTCTCCACACGTTCAGCACTAGATCCTGGTACCCGAGAAATAAACTGCCGCAAGTCTAAAACACTATTTACGGCATTATTTATTGAATAGCTGTATTGATGCTGTCACAGGTTCTTCAACATTACATTATTGTACTTTCCATTAACACAGTTTTGCAAAAATTGTCTAAACTCTGCATTATTTAGTTCATTTAAAGGAATATTACACCCCACCATCACTTTTACCAAGTTGTTGTTAAATTGTTTTTGACGTTCACGGTTTGTCATACTATTACTCACACGAACTTTGTGTTGTTCCGAGCGCATATATCCCACAATACGTGTTTTATAATTCCACGATATAACTCTTACAAATTTGGTCCTTTAATTCTGCCCGTCAAATTCTAAATCTGGTAATCTTTAATCCATTTCTTCTCCACAGTAGAACGAGTAGCCGACGGAACATATTCAAGCACCGAATCAGACAAACCAACAAGAAACTCGACAAGAAACTAACATTTGCTAAACGCACTATCGTCCCTACAAAGATTCGACACACATAACGTTTCACTGCGAACTTGACACATACCGGTAAATAAACACTGGCCATTGTTTTGAAGATGATATTTGTTTTTAATTAGGAATCAATTCATATATGTTTATATGAACTTGTTTTTAAAAGGACTTTTAGTACCCTCTATTTCAAGTGAGCACGTTTAATAATAATTGAGGCAGAGCAGATTTTACCCGTGAGGAAAGTAGTTTTAGGGTTTCCTACCTAATGCCAATTGTTTCAACTGCATGGTAAGTTTATTTTATACTTTAGAAAAATAGCCGAAGAGTGACTAGTTTTATTAAGATATGGAAAATTATGTTAAGCAACCTATACAGGGTGAGTCAGTCATAATGTCAATTTTAACCACGTATTCGGGAGGCCTAATAAAGGCAGAAAATCGAAAAAAAATGTTTTACCCACCTTTAAAAAATAAACAAATCACCCTATAAAAACCGGTAACACGACGCTCCTGGTACGCTACGATGGCGCACCCGACGAAATTCTAATGTCACAGACTTGCCGTATTAACCATGGATGCCACATTTACATACATAATATCATCTAACACATCAGCGTGTTATTCAAATTTACCTCCATTTAGCACTGCATTTCCTGCATTTCTTCCCCTCAAATTTGTAGATCATGCCACACATTGGAGGGGGGATTTAGAGAATACAAGCAAATACAAGCAGTAGTTTGTTTATTTCGGTCTAACCTCACGTATTTGGCGTAAATTCACAACGCATAATTTTACAAATTCCGATTATGTGGAAATGGTAGTGTTATACGGAGAATGTTTACGAAATGCGACTGAATTTTATTAATAAAGTGCTATGGACAGATAAATGCAGTTATACTTATGTGGGCTGTAAACAGGTTAGTATCATACTACTTAAAAACAATACATTTCTAGGCTAGATGTACGTAACTACAAATTGTACATTTGGTTATGTGTGCGGTTAATTGTACTTACGAGTAATACTAAAAATTCATATTTATTTGTAAAACGTAGTGAAAACGTAATATCAAAATTATTAAACTGTAATAGCCTAGCATTCGAAAACATTTATTTATTATCTACATTTGTTTTTATTAACAAATAAATCAATATTTAAGGAAAATTCATTCATGTATCTAGATTATAAAAATAGTTTTACTCCTTGTTAAATAACAGTACAAAAACTAGGTAACTAGGTTACTGACCTAATAAGGTCAAGGTCAAGATTAACTCTCGATTAGCGGCGTGCCATTTCAGCACACGGTCTTGGACAGTTTTCTGTCGACAACACGATGGTTTTTATTAAGTACTTAGTATTTAAACACGAAACACTTTTCAGCTTCTCAATAATTTACCCATTGGGTATAGGTTTTTATGTAATGTACGTAAATGGTTTATTACTCAGTTTATTATTAGACACGTTGGAGTTTTGTTGCAGTCATAACGGCTACATTTGCTCAGAGAAAATCGACCCGCGAGTGTATGAGTATCGTTTGATTGGGCCGTATTTTCTACCGGAAAACCTGAGTGGACCGCGTTACTTGCAATTTTTAATAGAATTATTTGATTATTATTATTTGATTTTATTGGGTATTAACATTTTAAATTATTATTGGCTGAAGTTGAACTGAGCAAGAAAAATGATATTCTAAAATAGTCAGTACAAACTGTTTATTTGTGATATTGTCTAAAGCTATTTATTTGTGGCATAGTTTTAGTTTTTCTTTAGTTTTTTTGGGTTTTTGCCACACTTCTGAAAAAATAGAGATTAATTAAATAAGCACTTGCGCCAAACGGAACAGTCAAGGGTTATTTTTGAATCTATGTTTGCCTAACCAAAAAATATCACACTGAAAAAACAGATAAGTAAAAAATAACAAAAATCACATCACTATCGCGCACTTCCGTATTATTGACGTTTCGAAAACCTCTCTGTTTTCGTTCTCAAAATCGTATTAAAAATGTTAAACGTATGTCAAGTTTGACAGTTTAAAATTTATTTATCTGCTTCCATAGAGATGTTAAATGATTTTTATTTTATTGTTACTTACTTCTTCTTGATACAACTGTAGCCAACAAGGATCGATGTTCACTGAACAGTTTGACACACACTTATCTCCGTTCAACAAAATAATCGCGGTCTCTTTTAATTTTCTTTTTGTGTTATCTTCCTTCTCTAAAATTTTTGCCGAACCCCATTGAATTAAATGACCGTTTTCCCAAGCGTGTTCGCAAATTTTGGATTTTTCAAATTCCCGTCTTTTTATGTAATTTTTATGTTCCTCAACTTTAACATTCATAGGCCGAGACGTTTCTCCAACATAGTGTTTATTGCATTCACAAGGTATGCTGTAGATGCAATTTTTGAATTTTGTATATCATTTTTTGGACGCGTTTTAGACAAAAATGATCGCAAAGTATTAGTTGTCTGAAAAACTGTTCGAATATTAAATTTATTACCGATTCTTCTTAACTTTTCTGATAATATAGGAATGTATGGAATTTTTATTGTATGATTAATTTCTTTTATTTGTCTTACAGTGTTCGTTTTATCTGTAATATTTTTTAATGTTCTATCAACAAAATTTAGAGGGTATTCATTATTTATTAATACATTTTTAATAAATTTTATTTCGTTATTAAAAATATCATTGTTTGATGAAATTAATTTTGCTCTATCATATAAACATTTAACAACACCTTTCTTAATATCGATGTGATGGTTAGATCTAAAATTTAAATATCTATTGGTGTGAGTTTGTTTTCTATAAACACTTGTTTCTACAGAATTATCGTGTTTTTAATTAAAACATCTAAAAATGGTAGCATATTATTATTTTCTATTTCCAAAGTAAATTTTATTGTTGGTTCTTTATTGTTAATATCATTTAAAAATTCATTTAATTCTGTAACAGTAAAAGGCCAAATTGCAAAAATATCATCTACATATCTCCACCAGATAGTTGGTTTTTATTTATATTTTGAATATAATTTTCTTCAAAGAATCCATAAAAATGTTACTTAAAATTGGTGATAATGATGAGCCCATTGCCATTCCGAAATTTTGTTGATAAAATTCATTGTTTAGTTGAAAATATGTTGTTTTTATACATAGACTTAGTAATTCCATTATACATCCTACATTTAATTTTGTTCTGTTTGCCAAATTGATATCATTTTCCAGTTTATTTTTAATGATATTCAATGTTTTGTCTACTGGTACGTTAGTGAATAAACTAACTACGTCAAAACTCACCATTAAATGATTATTATTAAACTTATTTGAGGAAGAAATCTTTTCTAAAAGATGTTTGCTATTTTTAATATAAGAATCGGATTGTCCAAATAAAGGTTTAATAATCTGTAACAAATATTTTGCTAATTTGTTGCAAGGTGAATTTATAGAACTAACTATTGGTCTTAGAGGTACATCACGTTTATGAATCTTTGGTAAACCATAAAAATGTGGTGGTTTACTATAATGTGGGTTTAAAATTTTTCTTTCAATATCTGAAAATTCTATTTTGTATTTATATAATGTTCTATAAATTTTGTTTTAAATAGATTTAGTTGGGTCTTTGTTTAATTTTGTATAATTTCCGTCATTAATTAAACTATTTATTTTTCATCATAAGTTGTTGTATCTAATATAACTGTGGCATTACCTTTATCGGCTGGTAAAATTTTAATATTATTATCATTTTTAAGTGATGATATAGATTTCCTCTCCTCTAATGATAAATTACTTTTAATTACATATTTTTTTTTGTGATGTCTAAAACCTAGTTGTTTAGGTACTATATAGATAAATATTACAACTTGACATAATTGCATCAGGTCGATATCGAGTTGAACTGTCAGATGTAAACGACCTAGGATGTTACCGGTCAGTGACAGTCTGAAAGGGGGTTTAGATAATGATTTGAAAATATTTTTTTTCGGCGTAAATATGCATTTAGATTTTTTTTTAATCACGTATTCGCATTATACTCATTATTTCCTATCTCCTCTTAAAATTAATGACATTATGACTGACTCACCCTGTATAGTATAATTTTCCAATGAATTGAAAAGATTGAGCTATTGAATGTCTAGTGAAAAATGGTTTTTTAGGCTTTTATTCTCTTCTCTTCCGGTTAAATTCAAAAATAATATTTACTTTAAAGGCTAGGACACAATGGGATCTAGACCGTAAAACATTATTCAGTTCAATCATCGTCTGCTAAATCGCAGCAGCCGCGCTTTTTCTAGTCTGCTTCTTTGCCCGTTTGCAGTGACTCACCGCGCGTGGCAGCACTCTACAGCATATATGTCATAGTTGTCAACTGTTTCTATCAGTAACTTGACGTTTCCTAAATATTATCATATATTTCAAATATCTGTTGAGTGTACATTTCTGTTAACGTGTTATTTTTTAATTTTTAAATTGATACAACTTAAAATAATGAAGTATTGTGTTTTTCATGGTGTAAGTGAAGTAGCAGTCTATTATTGTGTATGTATTTTATAACAGTATTAGGACATAACACGTTATGTAGAGTACATAAATGGTATTAATGTTGCATATTTTAAAGTTTTAAAGTAGTACATATAAAATATATACAATTTTACAAACCAAATTAAATAAATAGGTTCTGTTACAAGATAAGATATTACAGCCTCAATACAGGGTGAGTCAGTCATAATGTCATTAATTTTAAGAGGAGATAGGGAATAATGAGTATAATGCGAATATGTGATTAAAAAAAAATCTAAATGCATATTTACGCCGAAAAAATATTTTCAAATCATTATTTAAACCCCTTTTCAGACTGTCACTGACCGGTCACAGCCTTGGTCGGTTACAGCTGACAGTTCAACTCGATATCGACGTGATGCAACGTTGTCAAGTTGTAATATTTTTCTATACCTACTCACCTAGGTTTTAGACATCACAAATAAACGGTTGTACTGACTATTTCAGAATATCATTTTTCTTGCTCAGTTCAACTTCAGCCAATAATAATTTAAAATGTTAATACCCAATAAAATCAAATAATAATAATAATCAAATAATTCTATTAAAAATTGCAAGTAACGCGGTCCACTCAGGTTTTCCCATAGAAAATACGGCCCAATCAAACGATACCCGTACAGTCGCGTGTCGATTTTTCTCTGAGCAAATGTAGCCGTTATGACTGCAACAAAACTCCAACGTGTCTAATAATAAACTGAGTAATAAACCATTTACGTACATTACATAAAAAACCTATACCCAATGGGTAAATTATTGAGAAGCTGAAAAGTGTTTCGTGTTTAAATACTAAGTATTTAATAAAACCATCGTGTTGTCGACAGAAAACTGTCCAAGGCCGAAATGGCACGCCGCTAATCGAGAGTTAATCTTGACCTTGACCTTATTAGGTCAATAACCTAGTTACCTAGTTTTTCTGTTATTTAACGACAAGGAGTAAAACTATTTTTTAATCTAGATACATGAATGAATTTTCCTTAAATATTGATTTAATTGTTAATAAAAACAAATGTAGATAATAAATAAATGTTTTCGAATGCTAGGCTATTACAGTTTAATAATTTTGATATTACGTTTGCACTACGTTTTACAAATAAATATGAATTTTTAGTATTACTCGTAAGTACAATTAACCGCACACATAACCAAATGTACAATTTGTAGTTACGTACAAGCTTTTGCAATATTAATGACACCGCTTCAAAACAGTTTGAGAGCCACTAGAATTTTCGGTAGAAGTTTGTGCTCCTGTCCGCATTGCCCTCTTACGGCGGGAAAATACACTGTATATAAAAAGTTTCCCCGCCGTGAGAGGGCGAGGCGATCGAATTTAGTGGGAAATTCCGCATAAAAAAATAAATAGAGACAGGGAATCATTTGCTCAAGGTCAAATGTGTTATATTTTACTTACAAAATATATTACCTAACTATAGATATTTACCATGATACAATTTGTATCATGGATATTTACTACTCTTTTCTTTTTCTAATAAGAGAGAAAGATCATGGCCAACAGAGAAAATAATATTATTTTCTCTCTGATGGCCAAGCCACAGCCTTCAAGCAAAACTGTAATATTTCTACCTGCGACCCACGGTCACCTATATTATTTATTTATTCGTCACTTTTTGTTGGTGATTGTTTACTTTTGATGATACATACGTAACACAAAAAAAGTAATACGCCGAAGTAGTTGCCACAAAAAAATATAGTTAATTTAAAACGTAAAAAATAACTACAGATTTTACAATATAGGTATCCGAGAAATCCATGCATATATCGTCTGTTAAATTGCAGCATCCATACAGGTGGCGATCATCTAATATATGTTTAAAAAAAGTAAAAATTCTCTCGTATAAAAAATAATTTTCCGCACAAACATTTATGATGAATGTTATGATTTGGCTACCTACTATTAAAATTCAAAGACAAGTCACAGAATAGAATCGATTTTCGCCATTAAACAAAAACACTTATTATAAAATAATTATTTATACATATTTATTTTAGAGCAAATGAAGAAGTCATATATACACAGGAAGAATTAACTACATTTGGCGGTAAATTTGAAAAAACAATATAATTGCTAACCTTTGAAAAATTTGCTTTTGGATTAACAAAAGAAAATAATAAACACAAACTAAATCTACGAAGTGGCAATAACATTCATCTTAGGCTAATATAAATATAAATAATATATGTGGTTACGATTAGTATATAGTTGACATTGGCAACATGAATTTATGGGGTTGTGTAAGCTAGGCGACAAATTAACCAATAAAAAGCTAGCTTTCTGGCGCGAGAAATTTGAATCACTCGTTTTAGTTTAAAAATAGAAATAATTTAATAAAAGACTATATTTTCTCATAAATTATTTCTAACGTTTTAAATGTGCCGATAATAAGATTGTCATATAAATTTTTTAAGGGGAATGAATTCCTAGTCAAATTTATTTATACACAGGAATTTTACAATCGAGGCCCAAAGTTGTGTTTTTACTACTTGTGGAAATTTGCAAATTATTTAAGAAAATTCTTGCTTAAACGTGTGTTGTATAATTTTATTTCAATACTGGAACCATAATAAATTACAAATTTAAAATTCTCTGTTCTATATAAACGTTAACCTACATGTCATAAAAATTAGCGGATAAATACGGATTTTGCTAATTTTGCCTGAAAATTTTAATTTTCACCTATTTTTAAAATATTTTATTATTTAAACACCTAATATTGTACAAAAATTTGACTTTTATTATATTTTATAAGGCAGTTTTAATCAAAAGTATTATAAGTTACTATAACATATCAGATGTTTCACATACTTTTACAGAAAAAAAATTATGGTTCAAAACCTCCAGTGATTGAAAAAGGTACTTTGAAGTACAAATATTTTTACAAATAATATATTTTTACAGATTTAATATATTTTTTTTAAATTATTATTATCAGTTATAAAGTTAGTATAATAGTTATAATAATAGTATTAAACAGAATATGTTTTAAAATGTTGAACATTTAATTCATAATATTTCTCTGCCATTTTTTCAGGCGACACAATTTTGAATTCAAAATAGTTAAAAATTCACTGTAGGCACAATTCAGTAGACAATACATTTTATGGAACTAAAAAATTTTACAAGGTGATTCTAAATATAATACAAGTTACTGCATTTTCTAGACCCCAAAGTAAGACGGGAAGTATATATCAACATTATAGGATATGAAAAGTTAGTTCCTTATGACTGTTTAATTAATATTTTCTGAATGTGTAGAGATAAATTAATATAATATTTGGCAATCGCATCACTTTATATGTCCTTTTTGAAAAATTAAGTAGGAATGTCTAGCGGCAGATAAAACAAGGGTGATAGTGCTTATAAAATGCTCAAAATTTTTGTTTTTAAACAATTTTTTTTTTATGAATTCATAGCAAATATGAAAACTAAAGATTTTGACATAAAAGGTGGCACTCACCTAACACTGTGGCACTCACCTAACTCACCATATTCATATTATGTTCAGAGTTTGAAAAATGATTAATTCTTTGCAATAATTCGATTGTCGGATGCTTGTAAATCAACATTTTTATAATAAAAAACCACACGATCTACTAATCAATGGTTACTGGTTGTAGCCAGATTTTTATTTGCTAGGCGAGCTGCTGACAGATGAATAAGGTTATATATTAAGACAACTTAACCTCACTTTTCTCTTTTACTAAACGATACTTTCGCAATTTATTCAGATAGCAAATGCTAGCACACTGCTTAGTTCTTGCCCCATTGAATGTGCCCACTTACTATAAAATTTCTATTCTAATATTCTATTTATTCTTTATGTAACAGCAATGTTTAACGTCAAACTGGAAATTACATCCACTAAATTCTTGCCAAAACTGTAGTCTTAGTTTTACTTTTTATCTTCGTATATTGACTTTTAACATTAATACATTAATATACACTTAATAATAAATTATTCATTAACATGTTTGCACAAAAATGGCTTGTCTACAACACTAACACTGAAACCACAAAATACACCGTATTCTAGGTGGAAACTACCACAATGTTTTCAGAAATTTTAACAAAGGTAACATTTTTCAAAACAAAATACTCAAGTTTGAAAAGACCATGGCTTCCTGTTCCTGAAAATATTTAAGTATAAATAATAATCTATATAAGTAAAAACATTTAAACTCACGTTGTTTATTGACTTCTTCATCAATTTTGATTCCCAAATTTATGAGAACATAACCTCCATTTTCTAGATTGTCAAATGTCTCTTACATATCATAATTATTATGAAGCTTATAATAACCAATGATTAGACTATTATAAAGTCACATTGTTTTTGAAAAATACTTTACTTGTTTTAAAATTAAAATGTAGAAATCATAGATTACGACTACGAATTACGAGTTACGAATATAAATCACATATAAATTATAAAATCTGTAAATTGTCAAAATTTTTTATTCTTTTTATGACCTTCACAAAACATGCTTAGAAAACGTCCATCATCTAGTGGTGATTAAAATAACTAAGAACTAATGCTGAAAGTTAAAAGTAGAATTCATTACGAATAAGCCTGCAGTTCAAAAAATGTCGCAAAATGCATATTTATTGGTGTCATTAATATTGCAAACGATAGTACATCTAGCCTAGAAATGTATTGTTTTTTAAGTAGTATGATACTAACCTGTTTACAGCCCACATAATTATAACTGTATTATTTATCCGTCCATAGCACTTTATTAATAAAATTCAGTCGCATTTCGTAAACATTCTCCGTATAACACTACCATTTCCACATAATCGGAATTTGTAAAATTATGCGTTGTGAATTTACGCCAAATACGTGAGGTTAGACCGAAATAAACAAACTACTGCTTGTATTCTCTAAATCCCCCCTCCGATGTGTGGCATGATCTACAAATTTGAGGGGGAAGAAATGCGGGAAATGCAGAGTGCTAAATGGAGGTAAATTTGAATAACACGCTGATGTGTTAGATGATATTATGTATGTAAATGTGGCATCCATGGTTAATACGGCAAGTCTGTGACATTAGAATTTCGTCGTAGCGTACCAGGAGCGTCGTGTTACTGATTTTTATAGGGTGATTTGTTTATTTTTTAAAGGTCGAGTAAAAATTTTTTCGATTTTCTGCCTTTATTAGGCCTCCCGAATACGTGGTTAAAATTAATGACATTATGACTGACTCACCCTGTATAAAATGTCAAATTCTGACATTCATGGCCTGATTTGTATGTTCCCAAATACTAACATTAGTGTGCTAGATTGAAATTCACGTAATTCGACAGAAACGTATTACAAAGGTGACGCGATTTAGCAGACGATGGTTCAATATGAACAGTAGAAAAATTGTTGGAAGCTATGTTTACAATAGTTAAAAATTCAACATCTATAACAGGGTGTCTTGCAAGTCGTTACATTTTTAGTAGGTGATAGAATACTTGATTTTGAGTCGACTGAAACAAACATACCTATATACCAAGTGTTTGTGATAATTAATGCCATTGCACAGATGTTTGTACTTGCTGGGACCTCTCCTTCCCTCGACCGTTCTTTTTTGGTTAAACCGAGGTATCTACTTGGTCCTGCGGTCATGATCAGGTGTATTACTTACGTCGGGAAAAAACACAAAGAATAACAAAAAATACACGCAAATGTACACAAATACATAAAAACACTGCCACACGTTTACCGCCAAAGCATTATAAAAGTTGTTCAATGTGGTTCAAAAAGTATTCAGCATAAAATTTGTGTACTTGAAAAACGTCTTTGGTATTACGCTGCCACACGATAATGTGCACTTGTCACACTCCCATAAATCAGCACCTTATCCGTCATCTAGGCATTTGAATACATGTTTGTAAATACACAAATAAATATGAGAAAAATTAAATTTGAGGAAAATTATTTCATACTAATCAGAGTACCGGAATTGTATGTAATATTTTTTGACATCTGTAGGCCAATAATGCAAGGTGTACTTCACGGCGATAAATTTTTAAACTTTTTGTGTTGTTGGGGAATTAAATTCTGTTAATACTAATAATAGCAACAATATTAGCAGTAACCGACGATGTTTGCATAAAATAATTAGTAATATTTTAAACTATAACATCCCAAGATGTTTACAGTGTTCTGTAAAAATGTTTCTTAGACTCTTAGAATATAACTAATTTCGCATGTTCTTTAAGGTTTGGAGAGTATGCAACTAGCAATGCAGTATTCTAGGTTATGTTATTTTAAAACAGATAACTGACTAATTTTAAACGTTTTATATCGGCTATTTTAGTGAATAATTATGATTAATCTGCAAGGAGTAAAAATGTAGTTTTGGCAGTGGGTAACGAAATAACGAAGAACGAATACAAAATACTGCAGCTAACCGGATTAACTGTTATCTATCAGGTACTTAGGCATTATTATTATTAATAAAAATGTTTATTTTCATCGTTTCTACACTTGACAACGCTGCAAAAAACGACCGCACGGTAGTTGATAGATCTAGCCATCTCGGACGATAATTGGTTATCATTGGCGCCGACTTTCCGTAGGAAAAGAGGGTTTTGCACCATTTTTAAACATTGAGCCAGAATTCCGAAATAAAATTTTTATTGTCTATTAGACCTCCCTGAGCATATGGTTAAAATTTTTGTTAGTTAACCCTGTATACGTCCAAATATTTACATAAAATTTGTAAATCGGGGGTTTTAGCGGGCGAGAAATTCAAATATGTTTCTAATTTTGACTTCACTAGTGGAGGATGGCACATCATATTTTCTTTAAATGACAGAACTTTTTTGCTGCCTAGTGTATCCATCTGCCTATTGAAGCATCGATTCTCCTACCTGTTTTAGTTGAAAAAGGTATACCTTGCTGAAGTCGGTAGGAGTAACAGTTTTCGAAATAATCTTACTTGAAATATTCAGTGCACCGATTGAAAGCTGTTATCGTTTCAGTTAAAGTGTCTTTTCTACTGAAAATACAGCAAAATGTTATTTGAAAAAGTTGTGCATAACGGTAAATTATAAAGATGTGCAAAATTTTTAAAAAAATCGACCTGCTTTGATAAAATCTGTGCTTTGTTGAAAAATGGTTTCATAAAACCTCGCCGATCTTCTTGAAATTTTGCATGTCTCCATAATTCATGATTCTAAACAACTTGTTCTAGTAATATTTTACTGTATTTTCAGCAAAAAAGGCACTTTACCTGAAACCAAAACAGTTTTTAATCGGTGCACTGGGATAGGATTATTTCAAAAATGGGTAGGAGAATCGATTGTTTCGATAGTCAGATGGATATGTCATAGTCAAAGGTCGATATGCAGTCTCTTCCCGGAATGACTGGTTTATCCTAGGTTTGACCATAGCCTTCGGGCAAACCCCGAAATAAATTCCAATTTCGACCTTTGATTAAAGTATTTTTAGTCAAACCTAGAAATTCCTAACTTTTCAGTCAAACGTCGAAAGTAAAATAATCTGTTTCGGGCTTTGCCTAGTCGATCCTAGAAGCGACTGGCAGACTCGGACAAACGTCGATCTGTAGTAGGGACTATACTCTAGCAAGTTTAATAGTATATTATTTAACGAGCGGTAATGCAGGTCATAACTCAAGCAGATGAAGTGTAATTCATCAAGTGAGTTATGACCATTACCGCAAGTTGATCTACGACTATAACAATAAACTTGCATAATAAAATTGATTTGAAAACGTCAAAATTATTTTGTTCAAATATCAAATGACATTAGTTCCCTCAATGATAATAATTGATAGTTTCGCCTACTGAGAGGCGTTGGCAATTTAATAATTTTAAAATCTTTTAATTATTTATTCCTTTCCACTTGTTAAAAATTCTTTTCATTTTAAACCAAAGGAACGTATTTATCGTCTTAAAAATTTCCAAGAATTTACTTCGTACAGCGTGAGTTATAATAACTATAAAAATTCACGCTATTTGTTTATTGATACTATTAATTGCTCAAAAGCAGTTGAATAATTAATACATAAATTAATAGGAGTAGATAAACAGGTTTATACGTCTCTTGCGGTGTTCCGATAAATTATTTTCTCATTTCATTTTTTGACATTGAGCGTGCTGGTGTGTATGATTAAAGATGAGTGATGCATCAGTGTTGTTACTGAAAACGTGAACGAAAAAGCTTTAAAAATGAAGTTTAAAGAGAAAATTACTAATTTCAATAAAGATAAGTGTTCATTTCACATCAGAAATAAACAGATGTACCTATGAGCAGATCTAACGTATTGCGCAATTCTAAATGTCATAATTCCTCACCATGTAAGAATAAAGACTAATTTTAATTACATATGATTAAAACAATAAACATTAAAATTAAAAATGTCGTTTTATTAATACCTAATCTAACAAACAAGACATTCTAATACCTAATTAAAGTTTGACTGGTCAAACCTCGATTTCATGAAATTTAGTTTCGACGTTTGCCTGATCAAATTAATCTCTCCTAGGTTTGACAAAAATTCTTTAATCAGAGGCCGAAAAATTTCATTGATTTGGGCTTTGACTAAGAGTTCAAGTCAGACCTGAGGATTTACTAGTCAAACCTAGAAGCGCCGAAGCTTTGAGGTTTGCCTATAACAGATACATTAAGATGCAAAAAGGTTCTGCCATTTAAAAGAAACATGGTACGCCACAAGTGGCGTCGTCTACTAGTGATGTCAAAATTAGAAACATATTTGAATTTCTCGTCCGCAAAAACCCCTGATTTACAAATTTTATGTAAATATTTGGATTTCTTAAGAAGTTATTTACAAATATCGAAAATAAAATTTTAACTTTAACACCCTGTAACTCCGTTAATAATCAGTTGGAAAAAATGTTATAGAAAAAATGTTATAGCATTTATTTTCGGTCTAGAATTATCCGCTGAATTTTTCCTCATCATTTCTGGACACCCTGTATATGTTTTTATTGGAACCATGGATGTTGATTCGAGCAAATCTCACGCCTAAAAAACCGCTCAGTTTTAAATAAACAGGCATGCGAAAATTAATATATGCGTGCACTGGTAATACATTTTTCGAAGGGAGGGCCGCAGCAACCCTCTTTTCCAAGCAACCCCCGTAACCCCAGTCAGTGGGCCAGTGTGCCACGCCAACCGCGATAATAAGGCATTGATCCATATTGATTTATGGCTCTTTTGAGAATTGCATTGTGTCTATATCCACGCGCACTCCATACTTTACAATCGGCTTCCTTTGCTTACTCACCCCAGGGGCAGTGCATGCGTTCTCTGCAATTATAGCCTATTCAAAACGATGCTGCGACAAGAGTTTAATGAAAGTGTGCCCGCTTTTAATAGTCGGCGTCGTAAATTTCATATTTTTACGGCTTTTTTATTTCCGCACTCGTCTTGTCGCCTTCACGGACTGAACAATATACTGACAATATACCGGGTATCCAAGTTTTTCTTCTACTTGTATATAGCCACGAAGTCTAAATCTTCACTCTGTTCTTTAGCAAGAGTTCTATTATCCCAATCATTCGGGTTCTACAACTTAGTTCTGTGATGTCACTTAGTTCAGTTGTTACAGTTACTTTCCTGCTTTGTTCTATCACTGATGATTTTTCTCTTTATATTTCTTTCAACCGACCTTCCAATTTGTTTTTATCGGTATTTAACTTCTTTATGCTTTACGTATTTCTTTAATCTACTGAGTTTATTTTTGTTTCATTTGATTCTGAATTAATTTTATATGATTGAAGTGTTCGGCATTAGTAACTTTTTACTCTGGTTGTCCAAATCAATTACTGTTTTCTTACATTTTTCCAGTTCCTGTGTCAATTTTAAAATTTGATTCTTCTGTGTCTCAATATTGGAACTCAGTTCTGGGTGAACTCTGTTGCTGCTTATTGTCCAGTTGTGAGGAAATTTCCCATTTTGATTTAATATATTCCTAGGGAATTGATTGCTGATATGTCCCTTTGTTGCACAGTTCCAACATAGGATGAGTCTTCGCCTCTTGTACATGGTAAAAAATCAGCACGGTTCCGTCCTTTATAAAAGTTATTAAATAAATCTTGCAGACTCTTCACAAACTCATCTAATCCACTTTCGCTTACCTTGACCAATTACACTTGATCTCGGTGCTTGCTGAGCGGCTTCGATTCTTAGCGCCAGGACTAGAGGTTCGGATATATTCTTGTGTCTGGCTAACCTTAATGCTTGGCTAATTACGGAATCTCGCAGGTCATCGATAAAGCTGCTTACTGTTAACTGTTCTTGGAACTTTGCTGGTGGGGTAGGTAGTCTAAATTCACCATACGTGTTATATCTGGCTACAGATATTCTTCGGCCTTTAAGTTGTGCTTGGTAAACGTGTTGTAGATGGGTTTCACCTTACCTCATTTCTGAGACACTCTTCAACGTTTTATAATCCTTTTGTTTATCCTCAGTTAGCGTTCTAACTTAATCTGTATCTACGTGCTGTTTGTTTAGTTTAGTCTTTTACATATGCGTTTCAAAAATTACAACTATCTGCTTTTATTCACACATTTATTTTGTTAATTCTTAAACCATTGTGTTATTTATTACATGTCAACACTTATCTGTGTATGTTTCTACTATGTACTGTATGTTAGATATATATTTTCAATTTTTTTTTCTTGATGATTTTATATTATGACTGTAAACTTTTTTCTGACGTGTGTAAACACTTTTGTGTATGTAACACTAATAAATATCTATCTATCTATCTATCTATCTATCAGTTAGCGTTCTTAAAATCTCCATAACTTCACCTCGTACAGCCACGGTTAGTGAGGTGGATTTTTCTCCTTCTGACCAGTTGTTTGCCAAGGCACTGCTTCAAATTGTTTAAGGTAAGTACTCCATGACACATTTCCATGAAATGTTGGCAGCTTAATCATTGAAGAGGGAAGAGAACTACTTTAGAACTACTTTCGTCTTAATGGACCTCTTCGCAAATATCTGTAAACTTCGATTTGTAACTTCATGCTCTAACTTAATTATACTTTATTCTACAACATGCGCTTTGGCGTCTTTACTCTGTAACTTATTAACACTTTCTTCTGAGACGTGAACCTTATCTTGTATCTCATTTTGTAAAAGGTTGATTCCTTCTTCAACGGCTTCTCCAAATTCTTCGAGACAGATGTTAATTAGTTCTTCTAACTTTATTATTACTCTATTATTTACTTCTTGATTACTTTTCATTTCTTCTAAACTGTTCCTCACTTCCTGCTCTTTATTTCATTTCGTCTTGACTATTCTTCATTTCGTCTTGGTTATTCTTCATTTCTTTAATTATTTCATCTTGGCTATTCTTCATTTTATCCCGGTTGTGCTTCATTTCTTTTTTTAAATTATCTCCCATTTCGTCTTGACTCTTCTTCATTGTTTTCATCATTTCCGTTAACTGTTTGAATGTTTCCTTCATTTCTGTCGCTCTAAATCTCTTTACCAACTCAAAATTGACGTTTGATTTACATATTGAATCCATTGTCAGAAAAGCTTATCGTAATTTAGGTTTTATTATGAGGACGACTAGAGCATTTACCGATCCCAAATCTATAACTTTGCTATATAATTCCCTTTGTCGAAGTGTTCTTGAATATGCTAGTATAGTTTGGAATCCTACTTATAATAAATATATTGATCGTATAGAGAGAGTTCAGATTAAGTTTGTTAATATTTTAAATTATAGATTTAATAGACATCTTCATTTTGAATCGTATGACATCAGATTGAGACATTATAATTTACTTAAACTATCATCTCGTAGGCTGATTAATTACGTACTTTTTATTTATAAATTATTTAATCACAATATTGATTGCAACTATATCATAGGAAATTTTTACTTTAATATTAAACAGCTGTTAACTAAATCAACTAATCTATTTCACTTGAAGTTCGGTTCTACAAATTATTTACTTAATTCTCCAACTTATTTAATGCAAGAAATATACAATGAATATTTTAATGACATAGATTTATTTTATAAATCCTTAAATCAAGTGAGAAATGATGCCATATCAGTTTTTATGTAGTTATTTTTTTTTATTTAAACTTATTTCTTGTCTCTTTTTTGCTGTCTAGTTTAATCTAGTGCTAGAATTAATTAATTTAGTTTATTAAATTCTAAATTTATGTATGAGCAGTGTCTACACATAGTTTTTATGTGTAACCCTATTATTGGAATTTTTGTAAGAATTCTGTTGGGTTTCCTTAACTGTATAAATAAATAAAATAAATAAATAAACATTCACTTTTCAACTCTTTCTTCGTGGAACGTCGCACGCGTTTTAAAGTAAACTAAAAGTGCCAGGTTCACTCAACGTTAACTTATTTTTATGTTTCTTGAACCCTTCGTTATTGGTACGCTTATGGAATCCTGTCACCTGCAACTCTCACCTCCCTTACTCATCTAAGTACTTTAAATCAGCCACTATCTGTTATTTTGACTCGGGTACAGTTATTTCCCGTTTCATGTAGGTATTACCTGCGCTGCATATATTCTGCATACTGTTAATTAACAAATGGAAGCCAACTGATAATCCAAAATTTTCATCTAACTAGGTACACACATTAATCAACATTGAAGCCGGTTTACTACTGCGATTTTAAGCATCCCATCTGGTCATATATTTACTGAACATTTCAACATTTTGTCAGAACCAAACTAGCTAGGCTGCAGCACTGAAAGTATTAAAACCCACCACTATTTGAAATTATTTCAGTTTTACTGAATGCACCAAATCAGTTCCAAATTGAATTACATCATTAAACGAAATGGTTTATTAATAATGAGATTAGCTGCATTATACATTTGTTTTGCTTAATTATTATAATTATTCGTTTTTTACTGTATTAGAAAAAGATTTTAAGCTAATATATATCAAATCTCCTACAATTCCTATCAATGAAGTCATATGTATGGTCTATGGTATGTGTTTTTGATTTTGTGATCATCATTAGTTGCCAGCCACCGCTGACTTTCATGCTTCTTGTAGTAAGTAAATTTATTAATAAATAACAAAATTAAAATAGTTTACAATAATGAACATTGGCATTAAAATTTATACCTATCGCGCACCAAGAAAAAAAAATGTAAAAAATCATGTTTTTTATTTAAATCAATGATTTTTTATATTTCAAATCAAAACCACGGTTTGCCCAGTTTTGGTAAAAATTATTAGCTATATATTTTTCTCCTACCGGCAAATAAAGAATCGAATTAACTAACCTACAAACAATTGCACCCAATTATCTAATGCTATGAATTAGTAAAAAAATTGGATGTAAATGACAAGATAATTTTTATTTTGACTGTCGCATTAATATTTTGCTTGAAATAAATTTGCAAAATTCCCCACGCCTCTATTACTACATTTTACTCGTTAAATACCTACCATAACGGCATTTAGAATAATAAAGTAACTTTTAATTATATTAATGGACATTTTTGTTTCAGGGACCCTGTATTTATATTTATTTATATCATTTTTTTATCATTCATTTTTAATATGAGATAATGTAATTTTCTTTCCAACCTCCATATGGCCCATATAAGTTGTAACAACATAAAAATAAAGTTATAAGACTGTGTAGAACTATATAGAGAACAATATATTCAGGTACCTAACTTCATAATGTTTAAATTCACACGGGTATATTGCGTGGATGCGTCTTAAATTAAAGGGAGAAATGCCATTGTAGTTCCACTTCCCTGGAACGAAAAGTCATTGTTGCTCTTCCTTCGGAATGAAAAGACGATGCTGGATTGTCAAGGAGACAGTCTGCTGTAAAATCAGCATACGCATTGCAACTTTAATGAAAAACTGCACATCATTTCACCGCCTTCTTAGATTACGACAGCAAGTTCATTGTTCCGTTTCAGAATAGGCAAAGCTCTTTCCATTCATGGTTTGTCATCAGGGAAAGCGGAATATCCTTTATTCGAGAAGTTTGCTTTAGGGAAAAATCATAATTAGAATCGATATGCTCACGTCTTTCATCCGCTTTGATATAACTGTTGAAAAGTTTTCATTGAAATATAGTTTTGGTAAAAGTTAATCAGTAGATGTGAAGGGTTTTGGATGATGGAATTGGCGAACGTAAATATTATGACATTTTTATTCATGATATTTTTGGTTTAAAGTATGCAATTATTTCTAATCTTATCTTTTTAAACCATAAATCGCTACACATGTAGTAGATGGTTAACAAAATTAACGATTAATGTTCCTTATTTTCTATTCAACGGCAAGTTTTAGTTCGTTTTTTACTATAAAAATTCTGGGGCATTCACACTGAAGATCTTGCAAATGAGATTTAGTTTTAATAATGGCTTATGCATATCCAAATGCTTAAATGACCAATATGGTTTCTATTTATAGCTATGAAAATGGTACTGAGACTAGACGAATTTACATGGAAAGATGTCCAAATCCAAGAATGTACAGAAATATTTGTCAACGTCTTTCGGAGTCAGACACATTTCAAAAGGGTCCAATTTCTGGAACACCTTTGAGTGTTAGAACGCCTGAGTCGGAAGAAGTTATTCTACACGAAATTGAAGAAAGCACAAATACTAATACTAGAAAGATTGCTGCAAACCTTAATGTGAATCATAAATTATTTTGATCCATTCTGAAGCATCAACAGTTATCACATACAAAGGATTCATACATTACTGCCACAAGACTATCCTCCTAGCCTATGATTTTGCCACTGGATTTTACAAAAAAATTAACAAAATTTTGACTTTATCACTGGCATATTGAAACCAAACTAATTTTTCCCAGAGATACTATAACAAATCTCCACAATAAACACGTTGAAACCTTATGAAAACTCTAGTGGCATAATTGAATCTCGATTTCAACACCAGTTTTTTTTAATGTATGGGTGGGTATTATTGGAATATTTCTTGAGCCTTACTTTTTATCCAGAACCTTAATCGGTGTTAGATTTGGTAATAACATTGATTGACTCAAGAATCAGGTCAACCTTGGCCAACCAGATGACCAATGAACTCTATTGATTTTTTGTTTGTGGACATCTCAAGATATTAGTTTACAAGGTTCACGTTGAATCTGATGAGTACTTACATCAACAAATTACAGCTGGTTGTGATGTGATAAAAGCTATTCCTAGATGTTTTGTACGTGTTCAAGCTGCAATTTCAAGATCTGAATAATGTATTTTGGTTGAAAGTGGCTATTTACAACATTTCAATTATTTGCCATTTATTGAGACGATAATTTATATAGCATATTTTGTTTCTTTCATTTCTGCCATGATTTCTTCTAAATGTGTAGTCAAAACTATTAAAAAAATTTAATTTGATACTTTGGAATAAACCGTTTCCTCAGTAAAATGGTGAATAATCATATTTAAGCCCACAATATTATATGTTAACTAGGTGACCAGGCAAAAGTTGTTTTGCCATAAGAATTATTTCTAGTGAATATTTTGGTAGTTAAATAAAAAATAACTAACTTATTGTAAGTGTGTGAAGATGTGGTATATGACTAAAAGAGGAATGGAGCACTGTGAACGATGATGGCCTATAAGAATAACAAAACACGAAACATTCATTTTTTAAATTCATTGTACTTATATTATCTTTCAAATTACGTCTCTGCCACGAATTATGACAAATAAAAAATAAATATTTTCAGTCTCTTAGTGATATTTTTAGTAAGTCCATCTTTAGCCAACATAAACAAACTGGATGGTTTGCCCACTCGAAAGCATGCCACATATAATTGTCCGTGTGAAAAACATGGCGTGCTCAAATCTAAGCCACAAACGGACATCGTTTGGCCTTGGGATCGATCATTTATCGACCAGGGTTAAAAATGGCTATTAAAAAATAGGGGTTTGTGATAGAGGGGTTAAAATTAAGGGTTGTATGTATTTTAATGCCACATCATATAAAAATTAAATTATAAAATTTTGTCCAAAAAAAATTAAAAAAATGTTTGGGGTGGACCACCCTTATCACTTAGAGGTATGAAAAAAAAATTACAACTGATTCTCGGACCTACCGAATATACATACAAAATTTCATAAAAATCGGTCAGTAGATGGAAAGAGAAAAAAATAACAATTTCAACTGGCTATGGCCACCTATGATTTGTATTTAAAAAAAAACACAACGTTAGGTAATTATACAAAAATTAATAAAGTTACAAAAAATTATGCACGCCACTGGACTTTTTGACCATTAATTTCGAGAGTGGAAAGGTCATTTTTTCTATCTCCTATAGTTAACGTACAGAGCCGTAGATAAGGTGAGCGATAATTGGTGGGAATGAAACCAGTGGCGACAATTTTGAACATCTTCTGTTCCACACCCAGAGTGAGTATAATTAAAGGTTTATTTCGTAAGTATGTAGTTAATATTGGTATATTTTTAAGGGGTGAAGGGGCGTATGGTTCTGTTATAGATAAAGCAAATTTGATGGACGAGTCTTGGGCTCTGTTTCTAGAAAATAATAATGGCGAAAACAGTATCTTTTTATCTATTACCGTTTTTGAGCTACAGGGCGTTTGGTAAACCAAGTGAAACCGAAAAACCCCTTGCAGCTAGAAAACGCTAAGAGGTAGACAACCACATCGGCTCTAGGGGAGACTTTGCCCCCCTGTCCCATGGTACTTCCCTGGCTACGGCCATGCTGAGAATATAATATCTACCTTCCTTTTTTTTAAAAAAAAAAACAAAACTTTGAACATAAATGAAAGGTATAAAAAATGATGTCATTTACTAAATATAAAAAAATAAAGTTTTGCAGTAGGGGCCGTTAAGTAAGTTATTCCGTCCTGTATATTTGTGACAACAGGTACATAATAACGTTAAACATGTAAATCCGTTTCATTTTCTGTAACACCACTTTTCATATTCGGTGTCGGGAGCATAACTACCCCTAAGGGACACTATATCGGGAACAAACGTTTCAGCCCGTCTTTCATAAATTTATTACGGTAAAACTTAATTAAACAACAAATCTACGCACCTGACTGGGGACTACTTAATTTTGAGTGTGTAGCTCTCTACCTGCATATTATGGGGTTTTAGAGCAGAGCTGAGGTATTCCACGTTCTTGTTTTGTATGTATATGAACTCTGGAGGAGCTGAGAATACACTCACGTCCGCAAAGGAGAGGCACGTAGGCATTGTTGGCACCACGGCTTATGTACGTGTCTGAAGAGGCTCTTAAGATCTCAACTTCTTGCGCTAATGATGTTTTACTTCTCAAAAATTGCGTGTTGTCTACGTTTTTTGTGTCTTACGCACATACGCGTGTTATACAAGATGACGGAAAAGAAATGGATTGTCAATTTTATGCTCCCTTTTTTCATTTACATTTCAGTTATTTGGCCATATCTTGCGAATTTATTTATTTGTAGAAGGTGTAACAAAAATCAGGTCATCCCGCAAAATGAGTATTTTTGGGGGCAAAATTCGACGATTTAACCCTACTTACCTATGCCCAGAGTTATAGGCTTTCAGAGTGAAGCCAAATATTTCGAAAAATCTTAATATCTCTGAATTACTTTAACTTAGAATAACCAAATGTGGTCTAGAGAATTGAAATACTACACGGTGTTCATTGAGGGTGAGTTATCCCAAAAATTATACCAAACAAGAAGGACTTTACATTGATTTCATTGCCAACGTTTCGTTGTTGATTTTTACACCATCTTCAGGGCTCTACAATATAAAAGTACAAAAATGTTTTTTAAAAATAAATTAATTAAACAGTTAAAATATAAAATAAAAGTTTTGTCAATAAACACAAATCAATTTTTAAAAAATTAAACATTTCAAAACAAATACATATAAAATATTTAGTCCTGATCCTGTCACAATTACAATAATAAAAAAACAGATTAAAAGACAAAGAAAAATTATAAAAACAAAACCTGCAACCACCAAGTGGCAGCAAAATGTTTAATTATATTATGCCATATAAATAACTTTTATTTATTTTTTTTTCACTCACCGAAATTTAAAATGTCCTTTGTCTAAAAATGTAGTGTCAAACATGAAGAAGATAACATCTTCCTTCCTTGAATGTTCTACAAGTGCCGTTGGATGCAAAATGTTTGGTTTTTTAAAAATTATGAATCATAATTGTATCTATAAGTATCTAGATGTTATCTTCTTCATGTTTGACACTACATTTTTAGACAAAGGACATTTTAAATTTCGGTGAGTGAAAAAAAAATAAATAAATAAAAGTTATTTATATGACATATAATTAAACATTTTGCTGCCACTTGGTGGTTGCAGGTTTTGTTTTTATAATTTTTCTTTGTCTTTTAATCTGTTTTTTTTTTATTATTGTAATTGTGACAAGATCATGACCAAATATTTTATATGTATTTGTTTTGAAATGTTTAATTTTTTTATTTTATATTTTAACTGTTTAATTAATTTATTTTTAAAAAACATTTTTGTACTTTTATATTGTAGAGCCCTGAAGATGGTGTAAAAATCAACACCGAAACGTTGGCAATGAAATAAATGTAAAGTCCTTCTATTTTTGGTCTTTATCCCACTAAGAAAAAACCACTTGAATAACTAAGCAAGACCGCCAATTAAAGAAAACTTAATTATACCAAACTTTTTTCCCATTGATAGAATTTAAAAAGAATGATAATATTCTACGCAGAATTTAATTTGAAACACTTTTTTACTCTTGCTAAATTTTAGAAAACTTTTAAAGTAAGAAAATGCAATAATTAAAAAACGATTTTAATAGTGTTTATTAGAAGAAATCAAAAAGTCAGTAGTGGGCTTTGCCTTTAAAATGTAACAGTTAGTAATAAAACTATTTTATTTCTTCTACTGCTTGTTGCTGAAAATGCTTGGAAAAAATACATTTAGCGATCAAGTTGACATGTGTTGACATACGTTAGATTTCTGTGAAGGAAACTGTAGAAGTGTGGAAGATTATCGTAAGAGATAGAAAGACTACTCTGACGACTAAAGCCCCAACCAGCGTTGAATTACACCCACAACCTAAACTCCCACTGTCAAAAGTGAAGTTAGATATTTATAGAGTGTTTTCATTAAACCAGTTAGTAAATTTAGATAGATTAATTTCTTTAGATATTTATTGAATAGTCTGTGGAATTCTCCATTAGCATACCTTTATGTTTGGCATCAGAGACCATACATATGACTTCATTGATAAGAATTGTAGGAGATTTGATTTATATTAGCTTAAAATACCTTTCTAATACAGTAAGAAAAGGATTATCCCGTATTTTAAAGGCAAAAACTCTACAAAGAGCTACAAACATAAGAATGTATCAAACAGCCTAATAAGACCCACAGTTACCTACGCCTGTGAAACATAGACAAAGACAAAAAGGAAGAAATGAAACTTGCAATATGGAAGCGTAAAATTCTAAGGAATATCTATGGAGGAGTAAAAGAGAATGGTGAATTTAGAAAACGGACAAATAAGGAATTAGAAGAGTTGTTCAATGAACCGGCATATAGCCAGAATGTCTAAAGACAGATGACTAAAAAAATATTAATGAGAGGAGAAGGAGGAAGAAGAAAGACAGGAAAACTTGTTAGAAGAAGTCAAGGATTTAGGAGAGTTACCGAATGGGAAAAGGAGATAGAGTAAAATGGAGAAGGAAAGTAAAAGAACTCGTAGCCAAGGACCACTAGGAGTGTAGTGCTGATAAGACCAGTAAAGGAGAAAATTATACGAGGTAGTATTATTTTGACGTCATCCTGAATTTTTTGCATCAGGTCCTGTATAGCCAAAATGTACTATTTGTTAACTTTTTCTACAAATCTATTAAGAACAACGTTATATTAAAGAATATTTGACGCAGTTGCCCTAATTTGAATTAAGGAATTTATATTGTGTTCCATTTTTAATGAGACACCCCGTATAGACACATGCAAGATTAAGATTAAACTAAATTCCACAAAACGTATGTAATACATAGAGCTGAAAACAATTCCTATAAACCGGTATTATTATATCTTATTCATCTTCCTTCTGCTGTACTTAGAAACATATTCTAGGGTCAGCTAAAGACGTAGGAAATTGACTCGCAATAAATTTAAGAGGATATAAAACATCCTCCTCCCTCCTGCAATTGAGCCTTTATTCTGCTTTCCACACATTAATATAAACTCTCCGCCGTATTTCAAAACGGGCTACACTGAATCCTAATGAAAATGACGAGTGTCCATCATTGTAGTCAAATTATTAAGGGAGTAAAACCAACGTCGGAACAAAGGGGTGGCGCATTTACAGGATGGCCAAAACTGGATGATATAAAATAGTTCAGTTTCTTCTGTCTTTAAAAAACACGTTTTGTAAGTCTTCTGAAGCGTATCAGATTAGATTAGTCTTTACATGATAACTTTAGTTGTCTTTTTATATCCAAGTTGTTGTTTCAATAGTTTCTATTTATGAGAACAATGAACTAGGCTATAATTATTTTACAAGGGTTCGCAGGACTGATAATTTTGTGGAGAATATGCAGTACGACCGAGATTAACTGGAAATGTTCAATGTGGAGAACAAATTATGTATTTAGTGAATGAAGGTTCAAAAAACATATGTAATCATTTTCCAGGTGAAACAAACCACTTATATCGCACTCGATGGGTTCATGTTATAAACAAGGGAGCATTCACATGAAATAGAATTCTGTAATTGACTTTTAGATCGACATGCCAACAACGAAAACTATTTGAGATCAATTTTGGTTACGGAATGGAAAAATTCACATGAAGAAGCTTTATCGGTATTACGACTAAATATCCAGACTCGGTACAATTTTAATGTCATTTTTACTTTTGTGGAAGCAAGTATTATGCACATTGTGCATATTAAAAAATTTCCTTGTAACATAAATTCAACTTTAAAATTATCCTGTAACTACTGTTTTTTAATTTCCTGGCTAGAAATATTAAATAAATTTAATAATTAATAAAGGATTTAAAAAGGTTCCTACTGACATAAGAAAGTCATGGTGTTCCACTTTTTTACGCTACATTTTCTGCTACACTCCCTAAAGACTCGCTAATTCTAAAATATGTCTTATTTAGTTTCATTAACATTGTCGTACCAAAATTCTTTCTCTAGTCAACTGAGTGTTTCGAAAAAAGCTTTTATGCCTTATAGCGTTTTTCATTTAGAGACAGAATTTGATCATTTGAATTTGCATAGCGTGCAGTAGCTGCTAGTTAACTGTTTTGGAATTGATATTATTTATTTTTCTTAACGTTTTACGAAAATGATAATAATGGGGAAGTTACATGAATTCTATATCGATTTAAAATGTATTACAGGGTAATCTTTCAGACATATTGAAAGATCAGATCATGCGTTGGTCAGGAAGAAAAGTGACACAACTCAAATATGACAATTTTGAGGTTTTTGCAGAAAACAACACAAAAAGTTTACTTTTATTGTAGAAAAACGACACAGGCGTATTATAGATAATAGCCGGCACAAGTGTCATTTTTCCGTTGGCGGGAAACACCGCAGTATTAATCAGAAACAACGTCACATTTTTAGTTACGACTTGACGATGCTGAAATAAGCATGTTGTATTGCGTAATAGTCTAAGAGCCAGTGGCCGGCAACCTATAAGTAAATGATTATACCTGAAATTTTGCACAGTGAGTCTCTTATACCTATCAATCATGACGTGATGACTCGCTAAGCCCGGCGAGGCCGACCCAACTGTTACTCAAGTGCGAGAGGTATGAAAATTTAACCAACTTTGTTATTAAATTAACAAAGCTGCCGTTTGAAAATTTTAAAATTTCAGATCTAACAAATTAGGCATTTATTTTTATTATTTATTATATTTAGCACCTTTTTATATTAAAATAATATAAGCAACAAATAACCTCTATTTCTGGCACAGGTTCTGAGATTTTGTGATGTCGACCACAAAGTATAAACTATATAGAGTGGTATCTTCATTACTATAGCACGTGAAAATTATTTAGGACAAGTCCATCCACTGCAAGCGCTGCTGTAGTACTTTAAGTAGATGTAGTGTGTATTTATGAGTTACTTACTGATGAGATTCAACTTACTTGTAACTTGGCAACGTTTTAATTATGAATTTGCTGTGACTGATTTTGATTTTGACAAGTCTATTTATTTAATATATTTATTATCTTATTACATATCATTATGTCCATTCTGTGAGGTTTATTACTGAAGAAATGAATTCTGAAGAACATTAGAGAAACCAGAAACATGAAGAATAATTTAAAATTTGTATTAAAAATAAGGTGATACTATACTATGTACTAAGTACCAATATTGTATTCAATGTTGTGTACCATATTATGTAAGTTCTTGTTTAAAAATAAATGATTTATTAAATATTTTATTATAATTATTATTAGGTAGGTATATGTAGTATGTACTTATAAAACATTATATCTAACTGATAATGTATATTATCATTCTATTAAATGAAATATTCTCAAATGAAGAGCTAAAATTTAAAAAAAATAGTTCACAGTCCATCCACCAGGAGCTGAAACTTTTATACAAACTCGATCCTAGAGATTCAACTCTATCTAGTTTATACTTTGTGATGTCGATTACAATGCTTGACATTTCTGACAGTTTTTTAACGTCAAAAATCAGATTTAATGAAATACTTTTCAAATTTATAATTTTTGCCAATTTCACAAGTGTCTGCCATGACTTTAGAAGCACGGTAATCGTCTGCCTTTGTTATTTTTATATAATAATAATTGTATATTTTAAAATTTTCAAACGGCAGCTTTGTTAATTTAATAACGAAATTGGTTACATTTTCATACCTCTCGCACCTGAGTGCGCACCTTGAGTCGGCCTCGCCGGGCTTAACGAGTCATCACCTCATGATTGATAGGTATAAGAGACTCACTGTGCAAAATTTCAGGTATAGGTTACTTATAGGTTGCCGGCCACTGGCTCTTAGACTATAAAAAGCGACACATTTTGGAAGGTGACCATATTTTGTGAATTTTATTTGCGTGAAAAGTGACATAATTTGACTTGTGACAGTTTTCTTGATCAGGTAAGCATACATTTTATATTAAGTTTTAATCATGTATGGATTATTTTGAAATGCGACATTATTCTTCCTTCAAAAGTAAAAATAATAATATTTTTCAATAGTCACTTTTCTGAAGTGTCGTTTTTTCGAAATATTTATTACAAGAATTCCTACAAAGAACCCGAATTTAAGATATTAAACCTCTTCAATCAAAGAAGGAAACAGAAGGAAAATAAAAAAGTTTTATTAAAAAAAGCTTACCAACGCAAAGTAGGTATCACAGATAAAAAAAAACAAGCATTATTATCTCTGTTAAAAAAGAACACAATTCCCAAATGTTATTTTGATTATTACAATCTTCTTTAGATTTATTTTAGTATAAAAACTGTTTTAGTGTTATTTTCACAAAATAAAAGATTTTTTTTCAAATAGTTATTTTAATTTTTTGGTGTTAGTTTATATTTTTTATATCAAATTGTTTTCATAGTATTTTTTAATTAAAATGTGGTATTATTTGAAATATGATTATTTAAATTTTCAAGAAAAGCGTCACAAGTACAAAAAGTTAATTAATTATTTTTTTTTAGGACCGACTATATCAAATTAGGCAATGAAGGTCATTAAGATATCTCCAAATACTTCACATAGTTATGTTTCTAAAATCCGATTTTGATTATTTTACCTAGTTCTCCTTAGAATACAATTTATTTAATAACAGAATTTTCCAACGTCTCTCCTGAAAATTACTGCTTTTTGACTGGTGTCACTTTTCTTGCGGACCGACGATGTGTCTTGCGGCAATAATCACATAATAAATAAATTATTAACATTAATAAATTGCCATAGAATGTAAACAAACCTCGTTGTAAAATTATGCTGATTTCATATGAAACTACTTGTTTTAATTTGAAAAATAACAAGTAAAAATAATGAATAATGATATTTAATATTTCTTAATTTTTGAAAATTAATTTAATACATTTTTATTGCTATTTACTACTGATTTTGTTTCTGTTTTTTTTTTAATCCTTAATTCATTACTTTTATTTATTCTCCTTTCAGAATAAAACAGGTAATTTAATGTAGTGAAGTCAGCAAAATTTTATAAATACTTCAAATATTCTATATCACGTAAATAGTAAATGAAGCGCTGAATACATCAAATGAAAAAAAAACATTTCTGAACATTCTTGGATTTGAAGTTGGATGATTTGGAAGTCTAGCCTCAGTACTATTTCCATCTGCAAGGCCTTAAAACCATATTGGCCATTTCAGCATTTGAGTATGCATAAGCCATTATTAAAACTTAATCTTTTTACAAAATAAACTTAATTTGACAGTACACAATATTAAATAAAATAACGATTTTTTATTATTATTATTTTGTATGGCCGCCATGCGATATCTCTAAGTAATTTAAAAATGCACTTGATCAAATACGAAATACGCATCAATTTTGTTGTTAATCGGTTTAAAATGCAAAAAATGGTAAAGAAACAAAAAGTGAAGGTAATACAATGGCACATATGATGGCCTTTTTAATTTGTATATTTCTGATATATATTTTGGTTAATAACTTGGCTGTTCCTTCACATGGAGCAGGAAGTAAGCAGACCACTTATATCTCACCTGCACTCAGTTTATATGTGAACATACATATGAAGGAACAGCCAGATCAATTGTCGGTCATCTCACTACCTATGGCATACTGATGAGGACTAACAAGCCCAAAACCGGTCTATGTCTGATGGTGTGTCCGACAAGGGTTCTTGGCGCAGATACTGCAGGAGTAATTCAATGCCGGTCGCGACATTAGTCCGCAGGGTAGTTGTTTCCTGCAGTATTATTTACAGATTTAATGGCTCGTCGTCCAGGGCGAGAGGTCTGCGTTAAGACCTGCTGCAATGTAGATTGCTTCCTGTAAGTCAAGTCGCTTAGGCCGAGCAGGAAGTAAGCAGAGCACTTATATCTCACAAATATAGATAAATTTTTCCTATACGGAATTGGTCATGAAGCGTTTTTGACCAATTCAGAGGTAAAGTTAACGTAATTTTAATTTTAAATGTTTGTTGGGATCGCCACCATCTCCGCCACTGCTTTCTAAAGCCTGTTAATTTTTTGTGTCATACGTAGTGTTGTACTAAATATATTGTTTGAAGCTATTTATTTTCGGAATAATTTTAGTTTTTTTTAGTTTCTTTGGGTTTTTGCCACACTTCTGAAAAAATAGAGATTAATGAAACAAGCCCTTGCGCCAAACAGATCAGTCAAGGGTTATTATTGAAATCTCACACTGGAAAAAGCAGTTAAGTAAAAATAATAACTAAAGACGAGGGCAGTCCAATAAGTACTTAGCCTCACCGCCCGTTGGCGCCACTATCGCAAGAGAAATTTACTACCGTGTAGTACATTCTCCTAGACGGTCAAAATTTCAGCCGGATCGGACTCGTATTTTTGTTTTGACCGCATATGGAACCGTGCGTATCCGCGGATTTTTGAGAAATCGGAAAAGAACTATATCAGTCGGTGATTTGATTCTTGTTTTTGGAAGGGAAATCATGCAGTGAAATCAAAGTGCGCTTGGATATTGTGTACGGGGACACTTCTCCTTCGATGGCTACCGTCAAAAATTGGTTTAACGAGTTTCAACGTGGTCGCACGTCTGTTTTTGATGAGCCACGTCTAGGTGCCCCAAAAACGGCTACCACGTTGGATAACGTGATAAAAATCAACGATTTCGTATTGGCAGATCGCTGATTAAAGGCGCGAGATAACTGAGATAGTAGGCATCTCAAAAGACCATGTGGGTTATATTCTGCATGAAATTTTGGGCATGCAAAAGGTGTGGGCGCGACGAGTGCGGCGTTTGTTCACTTCGGACAACACGTGCAACCATGAGACCACTTCAGAGCAATGTTTAACGCTGTTTAAGCGCAATCCGAAGGAGTTTCTGCGTCGTTTTGTGACCGTTGACGAAACATGGATCCACTGATACACACCAGAGACCAAGGAACGGTCAAAACAGTGGACTTCACCCGGCGAACGTGCTCCGAAGAAGGCCTATCGGGCAGAAAGGTGATGGTCACCATATTCTGTAATTCACAAGGTGTGATCTACATCGACTGCCTGGAGAAGGGCAAAACGGTCATAGGACCGACTATGCCGAATTATTGGGCCGATTCGACGCGGAATTGCAGAAAAACGGTCCCATTTAGCAAAGAAAAAGTGCTCTTCCACCATGACAACGCACCGGCTCACACCTCCGACCTCGCCACGACCAAATTGGTTGAATTAGACTACGAACTGCTGCCCCATCCATCGTACTCTCCAGATATGGCCCCGTGTGATTTCTTTTTGTTTCCAAACTTGAAAAAGTCACTCGCCGTGCAGAAATTTCAGTCGAATGAGGAGGTCATCACCGCCACGGAGGCCTACTTTGCAAACCTCGAGAAAATATATTTTTCAAACAGGTTAAAGAAGTTGGAACAGCACTGGGTCAGGTTTATCGAACTAAAAGGAGACTATATTGAAAAACAAATCGCCACTTTTCCAAAATTTTCGTTTTTTTTTTGTAGGCTAAGTACTTATCGGACCACCCTCGTAAGTGCACCAAATTCGGATAAATTATCTCACGCAGTTTAGAAATTAAAAACTGATTTTTTTTAAATTTTTGATACGCTGTAGCTGGACAATAGCTATCGTAAGACCAAACAGTTTTTATCTCTATCTAAGAAACAACCTGTATATTATATCAACTTAAAAATTTATTTGGCGCCTATCTGATTGTGTGTTCCTCAGTAATTATTGACAGCACTGAACATTCTAAAGCATACCGCGCCAATATCCTATAGTAACTGATCCATCCTGTACAACTGTTTGTTGAGTGGCCACGATGGTCATCGGGCGTAGCTTACAAAACGCGGACGAGTAAAACCGGGGGGTAAACTACCCCGTTATACGTGAATATCATATACACCTCATACGTGACAAGTGATCCAACGGGCCCCGTTGTTTGCGGCGTGGCCGCCAGCCGACTCTGGCGCCCCTTCCGCTAACTACATGACGTTTCTATTATTAAATTACCACTCTATTAAGTTAGCGGTCTGGCTTTTTTCAGCAGATATATCAACGTTATTAGGTTTGTTTTTTATTGTCAGTGAGTTGGTAGTTCGTTATCAGTTGGATTTAATGTTTGTTCTGTTGCTGTAACATCGGTAACTAAACATTTTAGTTTTATGTGTTTGCGCGATTATGAGCGTATTTTCCCACGCAAAAATGGGAAACATGTACAGGCGACGTCAATTACATTTGATGAATATCGCTTACACGAATTTTAATGTTAACCTTTTTATGATGCATAGGGTGGTTACGCGAAAATTGCTCGCTCGGCTTCACTATTATTATTCAAGATATGAAATTTTTAAATATTTTTAACGAATGCTTTACAAATGCAATAGTATACAGGGTCAGTCAGTCATAATGTCATAAATTTTAAGAGGAGATAGGGAATAATGAGTATAATGCGAGTACGTGATTAAAAAAAAATCTAAATGCATATTTACGCCGAAAAAAAATATTTTCAAATCATTATTTAAACCCCCTTTTCAGACTGTCACTGACCGCTGACAGCCTTGATCGTTTACAGCTCACAGTTCAACTGGATGTCGATCTGATGCAATGTTGTCAAGTTGTAATATTTTTCTATAGAGTACCTACCTACCTAGGTTTTAGACATCACAAATAAACGGTTGTACTGACTATTTTAGAATATCATTTTTTCTTGCTCAGTTCAACTTCAGCCAATAATAATTTAAAATGTTAATATCCAATAAAATCAAATAATAATAATAATCAAATAATTCTATTAAAAATTGCAAGTAACGCGGTCCACTCAGGTTTTCCGGTAGGAAATACGGCCCAATCAAACGATACCCGTACACTCGCGTGTCGATTTTTCTCTAAGCAAATGTAGCTGTTGACTGCAACAAAACTCCAACGTGTCTAATAATAAACCGAGTAATAAACCGTTTACGTACATTACATAAAAAACCTATACCCAATGGGTAAATTTTTAAGAGAAGCTGAAAAGTGTTTCGTGTTTAAATACTAAGTAATAAAAAATCATCGTGTTGTCGACAGAAAACTGTCCAAACTGAAATGGCACGCCGCTAATCTAAGTTATCTTGACCTACCGTATTATTAGGTCAATAACCTAGTTACCTAGTTTTTGTACTGTTATTTAACGACAAGGAGTAAAACTAGATACATGAATGAATTTTCCTTAAATATTGATTTATTTGTTAATAAAAACAAATGTAGATAATAAATAAATGTTTTCGAATGTTAGGTTATTACAGTTTAATAATTTTGATATTACGTTTTCACTACGTTTTACAAATAAATATGAATTTTTAGTATTACTCGTAAGTACAATTAACCACACACATAACCAGATGTACAATTTGTAGTTACGTACATCTAGCCTAGAAATTTATTGTTTTTTAAGTAGTATGGTACTAACCTGTTTACAGCCTACATTTCAAGTAAAACTGCACTTATCCGTCCATAGCACTTTATTAATAAAATTAGAGTCAGTCGCATTTCGTAAACATTCTCCGTAGAGTGCTAAATGGAGGTAAATTTGAATAACACGCTGATATCTTAGACGATGTTATGTATGTAAACATGATGTGGCATCGATGGGTTTAATACGGCATTAAATTGTCGTCGGGTGCGTCATCAGAAAGTTCGTAGCGCACCAGAAGCGTCGTTTTACTGATTTTTATAGGGTGATTTGTTTATTTTTGGTCAAGTAAAAATTTTTTTTTTCGATGTTCTGCCTTTATTAGGCCTCCCGAATACGTGGTTAAAATTAATGACATTATGACTGACTCACCCTGTATAGCGTTGCCGATATTAAGAATTTCCGTTCTTTTTTAATGTAACATCCTATATCTTTTTATGCCATCGAAAAGACCGTGAACAGAGCTTATAGGAATATGTCATTTTTTCTACTTAATGTAATTATATTATTTGTTGACTTTAGTTGATGTCTATTTATTAATGGTTAAAAATAATTTTCGCACAATCGTTCTAAAATATGCAATTACTGTGGCTTGTTTCCCTAGAAATAAAAAAAATAATAGTGTTGTTTGAGTTCATAACAGCATTAATGAGGTAAGTAAAAATTAGCAGTTCTTTTCACCAAGAAATGCTGGGCTCATTTATTGTAAAAATTAAAGATACAATTTGTACAATTCTTAAACGTAATAGTTTTTCCCTCGTCTTTATCATTACTTTTACAGTAATTTAATTTTCTGTATTACTTACTGAGTTAGATATATTAGGATTAGAATAAACTTCAGTAGTTCTGTCTTCAAACACTGGAATGGAGTCAGATTCATTGTAACTGCCGCTGTTGTATGTAAAATCTTATCAGCAAATTCTATTTTATTTGTTAAAGACTCAGCAACATATCCTTCAGCGACCCCAGAAGACTTAAATTTCATTCTCTGTTAGTCAAATAATGCTTTAATGTTATCACTAAAACCTCCATCCCCTATGACATTTGAGTGCCATAACATCAACTCCAGTATTTGCTAACAAAGTCGCCGACGTCCTTCTAAAAGCATGTCCAGTATAGGATTTTGGATCTTGCAGTTTTAAATATTCGGCAATTTTTTGTGGTATTTGTCTCAATGTATTTATATCCACAAGTTGATTTACACATTTTCCCTGACGAACTGAGTAGAAAAATCGACGAGAGTTAGTCTCCTTAGGTCTTAATCCTGTATATTTTCGCAAAATCGTCAAAAAGGGACTTTTTCATTGGCCTTGTCAGTGATTGTGAAAATTCGACTAATATGTGTTTTGGTATCAGGCACTTTAACAATGACAACTGAACCTTTATCCGTAATGTCATCAACTGTCATCTTCATAAGTTCATCACGCCTAAGAGGCCCAGCGACTAACATTATCATTACTGCTTTCATCATAATATGTATAGGTTTCATTGGGGGCTTCCAGCAGGAATTTGTTCATCTCTTCTCTGGTAAATACCTGATTTTTTCGCATGATGTCCAATATGTTTCTTCTTTAGAAATGCTACTAACTTCTTAAATTGCGATATATTAACACCATTATTTAAGTTGATCGTACGTTTAAGCATAGAGTACTCTGCCCATAAGCTTCCCGGATACTTCAATCTTAAATTTCTCTGAACAAAATAAGCCCGCAAAGTTTTTTCAGATATCTCCGCTTTCTTCTCATTCAACCATTTCCTGAAGGCATCATAGACTTTTTCATACCTCACCTTTGATTTTGTGAGAATTAATGACCCACAACCTAGTTTATACGATTCTTCAATATCCGAATCTACCTCTGAATCGTCTTTATCAGCCATTATAAGCACAGTTTTGACAACAAAACACAAAATAGTTCAAAATTGTTTTTTTTTTTGGTTTCCAACAAAATAAATTCAATACACGTTATATAGGCCACGCCATTTCAGCAATCAAAATAATTTTTTTTATTTTATTTGATAAATTCGATTGTGCGAAAAACGTTATAAACTATAGAGTTGTTAAGTGGCTAACCCCACTTACCAACCTAATAGTGTAATATACGATTACCTACGGCTACAAGGCTTGATATATTCCTAACTGGTACTAATCGTGAGTATTATGCGCAGACGCACGAGTTAGATAACTATTTTATGAATGACATAAAGCATGAAAGACGCGCGCATATTATACAGAAGAACTATATTATATCAGTGTCTAATGCAGGCAATATAACCAGCAAGATCTGAATCTCGTGATATGGAAAAGGAAAGAAGTAAATTATATTTTACAACACCTATTTTTATACAGCAAATGCAACTGTTTATGCCGCTATTGTTATTAATTATTAATTTGTGATTTTAATTATTATAATAGTTTGACATACCTGATGTTACAACATTTTGGGCCAGTCTTAGTTTCTATAAACTAACATAAATGTTTCTCCTTGTTATCCGTTTTGAACTTGTTATGATCCGTTTGCATAAATCATCAATAGTGTCCACTTCGGTGCAATATACTTCATTTTTTAAATATTCTTATAAAAATAAGTCCAAATGATTTAAAGTGAGGAGATCATGGCGGCCATGGTACCGGTCCTCCTCGTGCAATCCCTTGGTATTAATGCTTGAACACGCTGTACATGGTACAGATATAGGTAATAATTGAGCCTCGTGTATGGTACGCCACATTGCTGCAATATGTCGTGGACGCCCTGGAGCTTCATATTTTCCACGATTCGGTTGCAAATTTCCCGAGTTAGGCCAGCCAGTCACTTGTACCGTTGTAAATCTAGCCGTTTGGAACATGTTCACTGGGAAATTGTTGTGCTAAAGCATTTTTACTTCACCATAAATTAAAACGATATCCATCAACTGCGAGTTGCTATAGATATAAGCCATTTTTGATATTTGAAATACTAATGTAAATACTTGCAACACAAAAAAGTTAATACGATAAGTAATTGGATATTTGAAATCGCCTACCTAGAGACTACAGTAGCCCAGTGATGTAAAGGTTGAAACTACTAGAACTTCTATAATTTTTTTCTCGGAAACTATAGATTTTACAAAGTTTTACTGTATTGATTCCATTTTTATTGATACATCTATTCCCAAAATCTTTTACATAAGTTCTAAATCACCCTGTATAAAGTTTTTTCTAAATACCTTAGTTTTTGAGTCACAAAGCAATACAATTTTAAGTTTGTTTAAGATTCTTTTTGAAAATCTCTGGAGTAGACTAAAAATTTCTTTTGAAATTGCTGGTCATAATGGCGACCTTGTTTACCAGACATAATCTGGAATCTGGAATTAAGGGGAGGGTAGCGAAACGGCTACAGCACTTAGGCCCCTTTGGGCCCATTGTACCTCCTCCCATTAGGAGATCAGTCCACCTAAGCCGTCAGCTAACCTAATAAGGAGAAAAAGGTGGTGACTCTGCTCAGGGGATCTCTAATGTAGGCCACAGAAGGCCATCGCTCTCCCAACACGGACTCTCTTATTGACGAGATGGCAGCGCACTCACAGAGTGCATGGAGCACTGTCTCGTCTTCCTGTTCGCAACCCCTACAAAGAGGTGTATCACACTTCCTCATGTTATAGAGGTGCTAACCAGCAGTGTCTAGTTTGAATACCTGTCACTAGACGGAGGCTTGTCCTAGACATAGCCAGGTACTTTTGGCTGTATCCTTGCAGGGGTACCCTAGGGACTCCTTTGCCAAATTGCAGCCATTTGTTTCATCCCAGCGTTTCTTAAACTCTTTGTGGATGTATCCTTTGATAATTTCAACAAATGCTGACAACGGAAGCATACTGGAGGGACCAGGTCCAAATATTCAGACCCGATGCACTCCTAGCCAGTTCGTCAGCTACTTTATTGCCATTGCACCGGTCGTGTCCCTTTACCCAGCATACAGATACGCTGTTGTTAGCTGAGGCCACTACTAGTGCCTGATGGCATTCCCATGCTGATCTAGTTGTTATCTTATGATTACGTAAGATCAGTAGTGATTGTCTACTATCTGTGTAGATTCTGATGATTTTGCCCGTTGTACTCGTACGGACAATTTCTTTGGCGGCTATGGTTATACCTGCTAATTCCGTTTGCACTACGGTAGCATGCCTATCCATTGCCCACTGACAACGAATATGCAAGGATCTGAAATAAATCCCACATCCTGCATCTTCCTTCTTTTTTGACCCGTCCGTGTAGATGTTGATAACATCTTCACTGGCGGTCTCCTCGATTCTGATAAGTACCGTGTAGGGTCTGTCAAACACAAACTTGGGAGAGAGAGACCAGACATAAATCCAATAGACTTTTATTTTGGAAGCACCTTAAAAGACTTGTCGTGCAACATCGAGTTGAAGATTGCATTATATCGAATGGCGGACATTTTCAGCAATTTCTTTAAGTTACTGTTTCTTGAGTATTAAGAAATTAATGGTTTATGTCTAATCATTATTACAAATTACATATCTTGCAAATACGGAATTCCAGGAAATAATTACTCTACCGGCTAATGCCCCGACCAGCATTGAATTGATTGAACCAGTATATGTCTGGTGGGCTATGGCGAGTGACTCTAGCTGTTGCTATAGGTTTTCCAGGTGTAATTCAATGCTGGTCGGAGCATTAGCCCGCAGAGTAGTTGTTTCCTGGAATTCCGTATTTGCAAAATATCGTTTCTCCCGAACCCGATAAAGGTTGACAGCTTTCAATAGTGTCTACTGCATGCAGAACGATTCTGTGACATTTTCAGTCTGGCATGGAGTAGCGAATGATCGATAGATGTAGTTAATTTGTAAATTGTATTAATAAGGCAGAGGTTCAGTCAGTAAATTAAGATCTCCAAGGTCATATCTTGGCCCCAGGAACATGTAGTAGCATTTTGTTCAGATCTTTTAGAGACATCATGTTCATCTACATACATCCTGTATATCTAGTATAGGCTGCCTCTATAAGATCTAGACAAGATGATGAATGTTGAACAGATTCCAGCATATACTTGTCTCGTGTTAAAGTGGGATGGCATACCTGTACACCGTATTCGAAAATTAGCCTTGTGTACATCGTATATAGTTTTACGAATGTTCCTAAAGATATGTTTGGAAATACATTGGTAAGTAGATAAACAAATCTATATGATATATGTCGCCATAGTAATACCCAAATCAACATGACTACCTTTAGTCGTAAGTTGATTATTATCAATTTAAATTTGGATTATTTTTACTAAATACAAAACAATGCACTTTTTTCTGTATTGAGGGTAAGTAACCTAGATGTTTGGTATCAGAGAGCATACATTGATATAAATTGTAGGAGATTATTTGATTTATATTAGCTTAAAATACCTTTTTAATACAGTAAATAATGTTACAAAAGCTAACAATAAAGAATATATGGGTAGATATTGTGGGTGTAGTTCAACGCTGGTTAGGGCTTTAGTCCACAGAGTAGTTAGTTTCACACAATATTATTAATACCTAAAAATATATAAGTAACCCCGTCTCACTATAGATATATTTGGTTAAATCTTCTAGTACAGGTGATATGATGTTAGAGGATCATTGTCATCTGCGTAGCAGGTGAATTTCGATTTGATTACACTTCCCAGATCTAAAGTATATGCCAAAAAGAGTAGGCCCACAACAGACCCCTGTGGAACTCCACTTAGGACTGAATAACTGGAAGAAAACCTGACGCCAACCCGAACAGAGAATCGTCTATCTCGCAAAAAGTCTAACTAAGCTCCCACGAATTCGAAAAAGATATAATTTCATTAAGAGTATTTGTAATGAAACACGACTGAAGGTTTTTGGAAAAATCTAAGTTCTAGTTCTTTCTGGGTGTCAACGTTAAACCGAGGGATGGTCGATTCTGTTTAAATTGTAGGTATGTTGAATTTTACTTGTAAGATTTTAATGAAAAATGAAAGTTTTAAGACAAAGTGGTAAGTTCACATAGAAAATGCAAGAAAACCATTTAATAGTGACCATAGGAACACTTATTTTAAATAAAAAGGGTTTGCATTTGCAGGTATTGTTACACAACTAGTCATGGTAAGATGAAAGCTTAGTAATATCAATATAAGTTTTGTTGAATGAATGAGAATTTACAAAAGCTTACGTTGTAAGAAAATGAGACTGTAGCAATGAATCAAAACTTAAAAAAAACTTTAACAATCATTAATTATTCCTTTAGCAAAATTTATTTTGTTATGGCACAGCGTAACCTTTCTCCAGAATATTTAATGCAAATATTTTGCCAATAATAATAAATATGTACATTAATGGCTATAAGATGTTTCCTTCAGTGAAAGTAAAAAGTTTGCAAAGCATTTGCAAAATATGCTTGTGTATGCTGCTTCTGTGAGGTAAGGGAGTGTTTGAAGATGAAAGATTATTACAACAAATATATTTATTTCAGCGGCTGAAATAGAGTAAACTAACTATCATTTGAACCAGACTATTATTTACTGTTTGTTGCTATAATTGCAGTTATACGGTTTCCAGCCAAATTATGTCCCCTTTATTTCTGAAACTTAATTAAATTTTATGCTTCGCAGTAAATGTCTTTTATTATACGTTTCATAGGTTTCTATATAGCCAAAGTTTAAGTGTGGTTACTAATTTCCTTCTTACAGCTAAATTGGACTACACTGGCGTCACTTTTTATTAACGCTCCTTTGCTGAAAACAGTCATTAATGAGGTAATTCTCTTTTATTTTTTTGGTATTCACCTTCCAGTCTGTCGGTCAACATATATAAAAATGTCCTAAATGTATAAAGGTTGTAAATTATAATTAACAATGATCAAGCTTAGGTATATCATTTGTTACTATACTGTAAAGGTATTTACCCTAATATAAATCAATTTTTTACAATTCTTATCAATGAAGTCATATGTATGTTCTCTGTTACCAAATATCTAGTAGTACAAAAATAAAACGAATAGTTCTTCTTTGAAGAATGAAAATGAGTTTTCACAAAATACTTGGCCATATCTAAGGTGACTCTCAAACTGTAAAAATAGAAAGTTTTAACAGTATTAATGTCAGATATCAGACATAAACGGTGTAAGGAATAACAGCTAGATGCTTTTTTTATAACAGATTCTTCAGTTCAGTTTTATACAGTTACCTAAAAAAATATACAAATAACGATTAATAACAGTATACATTTTCTGCTTGTGGCATCATTATTTTCCCATTTAATTTAAATTGTTCTGATCTCTCTTCTTTCCCCCTTGATCTGTTTTTAAATTTAGGCACACTGTATAAGTATTTTACTTGAAAGGATAGAAAGACACAAGAAATAAATATATTAGTTAGTGTTGTGTGGCCTCCACACAATTCGTTCCTCTACAAGATCAGTTTAATGAACCATAGAATCGGAAAAATTAAGGAACGTGAAAACAAGAGAACGTGTGTTTTAGGTTTAGGTGAGGTTTTAGTTAGCGATCCCACTGTTTTACTCTATAAGATACAAATACAGGGTGAACCTTAAATAAGTACAAATATTTTAACCAGCAGTACAGTTCACTGTATGGAAGACATAATTAATAATCTTTTTACAAAAAAATCAGGAATGAAAAATCAAATTTTAAATAAATTTCGTGATTTTTCAATAGAAAATTTGTTGAGGACCGCTGGTTCGGGAGTCATGGTTGATGTGCATTCCACAGCGTTGCCAGTGTTATACTAGAATTGTTAGACATGTCAAAGAATGATTGAAATATTGCCATTTCTATTTATCTCCAATAAATTGAAAATATAAACCAGATTCTCTACTCACAATCATATTATCGAGAATTTGTTCATTATCCATTTTTACTACACTCCGACTGATTTATCACAATACGTTATTTTTATCACTATCACTGAACACTACTTACTTAACAATTATGCTTTTAGCATGTCAACATTTTCATTGTTTTATTAATGCTCCATATTTTATTTAATCACACTGTATTTCACGAAAAATATTAATTAAATACACAAGACACTTAAGAGAAGAGCACTGTCCGTGAAAATAATAAGACAATTTAAATACTGTCACGGATTTCCCAATCCGTCTTTGTTTCCACTGCCAGAAAAACAATCCGTTAATTAATCACTTCTTTATTAACTGCTCAGTACACTACTGACTACTAATTACAGGTCAACTAAACACTTATTTAATTAATCGCTATCTAAATCGCTTTGATCTCTCTAACTAAACACTTCACTTCAACACTGTAATACAAGACTAACTAACTCGGCCGTTTCTTCTTCTTTTATAGACCCAACGAATATTCCAGGTATATTCCAGTATCTCTAGATCCAATTTCTCGTACGACTCGAATGCTTCTCGTCGCTTCCCGATTTTTCCAGTCCCATCTGGATCCGCGGCATTCTGTTTGTTTAACAGAATCGTGTAGGGGCGATCGGAGCAATCTTAGCATTTTGCGATACCACCGTCGTCGATTTGGGAGTGAGTGGGGCAAATTCCGTGACAATACGTTTTATACGTTAGTGCGGCACCGTGTCAGGGACCCGAACCCTTTTGGGAATTACGCGAGGCAGTATGAATAGTGCCCTTAATAAATGGGCCTATCAAACACTAGGAGGGAATTGGAGAAGGAATGGGGGATGTAGACAGGCCCATGACTTCTTCAATGAACCTAATAAATCTAGGACGAAGTGGCTGCTGAGCCTTAGTCGAAGGTCCCTGAACCAAATGGTGGGGTCCTGACAGTCCACTGATGACTCAGATGTCATTTGAATGTTATATGAATAGAGGATAGTTCCTTATGTCCGGAATGCGGTTAGGGGTAAGAGACCCCTATCCATTTTCTAGGGTACTGTGCGGCTCTTGGAAGACTAAGATATAGAATCTTTGGCACCGAGGAGCTGCAAAGAGAAGAGATGAGGGGCCTACCATGGACCAGGATCCTGGCGTTCATTAGGACGTCGGGTAGGTTCGAGGAAGGCCGAGAGCGAATAGTGGAGGTGTGATCGGATGACAGTGTAGGCAAAAAGGTCCCACTTGTGGCCTACTTGCCAGGCTAAGGCCGCCCGCACTTTACTACTACTACTACTAGTGCGGCAACTCTTAAAATAGATGTGCCAAGCGGTGCATTACTTAAAGAAACTATTAGCTTAGCTCAAAAGATGCAAAAGTATCTCATATTAACTTTCAATTTACGTGTATTGAAGTTATCAAATCCCTTTCCACAAATATTACATGTTTTGATTGCACTTGCCGGTGCCACAGCTTATTCCTTTCTCCTGAACCATACTAGTGCACCGGTATCAACATCAACATCTATCTCTATTAATCCTAGAGCCTAGAAGATGGGGCTTGTACGGGACAATTCGCCTACTGCTCCTGACACCTACCTGTTGTTTGTGCCTACAGCTTCTTTGTGCATGCGATTGATGTTGCTTTTAAATATTTTACTTTGCCTTTTCTTGATATCGAACGCATACATCAAGCTAGTTATTTTGTTATTTCATGTTTTGTGTTTATTTTTAAATTTTTCACCCACTACGAAACTACGAGGTACGAAATGGTTAGTACTGACACGTTGTTTAAGGTTATGTGGTGGAAAATAACTCTAAGATGTTGTGTAAAAGTTTTATATTCTTCATAAAATAATTTAAAGGGATAATTTATGATAATCTTTCTTACAGTGTACAATGGTATTAACTGAAATATGGGTAACTGTTTAAATAGTTGGGTTTTCAGTAAGTATGTGAGCTTTTATGCACGTTTATGGATATTTTTTTGAAATAATTTAAGTAACTTCTTAAACTCTTTAACTGACAGTATCGAACTTGAGAAAATTCATATTTTAATCGTTTATTCCTTAAGGTCGCCGTATTTCTCGCCGTAAAATGATCAAATTTGTGGTGTTTTCAGGTACTGAAATCTCGAAAAATAAAACACGTAGAGCAAAAGTAATATCAAAAGTAAAATTTTTGATGTTTTGTTTATCCACTTTTACTATTTAAACTCTCCTCAAATAATATAATAACTAAATAAAATGCGTTTGTATGACAGACATTATTTCGCTATTCTAACCCCACATTTTAACAATTATTTTCACATACTTATAAACAAAAATTAACAATCTTATATGCAGAACTATGTAAGTTTATGTTATAACAATGTTTACATCTACAGTTGAATTTAAAATAATACGTATTTTGAAAGATTTCAGTACCTAAAAATTTGCTGAATTGCTTTCTGACATTATATATTGATTTTACTTCGATACCTTTGAATATTCGCAGGTGGCATGATATAACACTCTTGTTATTTTCTAAACTCATTATTCAGTTCTTAAACGTCTAAAATTACTTGTATTTATAGAAAACACTATTGAAGGATACGGCGTCCTTAACTTATTGCTAAAAACGAGTGTTTTTAAACTAGAAACAATGGTAAAAATTGAATTTACGTTAAAAAAATATTTATCTTACAGAATATATGGCAACCTCGGCTTCAGTAAATCATATAGTTTATTTTATTAGGTTAAGTCAGTGGCCTATCTGGTCAGCGGTCCTCAAAATCTGGGCATTTAAAAAAAAAATTATATCGAAAATATTTGAAATTTTTAAAAATGACATTCACTAGGCTTATCTATATGGCGAACTACACCTGCAGTTAAAATATTTGTACTTATTATTTCCACTAGTTTTTTTTTAGAAGTTTTTAATATAAATTTAAGAAAAATAGTTAAGGAAGAATTTATAGTGACAAAATTTTGCATTTAAAGCTATGCTATTTATAACCAGGAAACTGTAATTTTTTATTTATCGAGTTCATGTAACATAATAGGTGCATGTTTTATAGTTTCCATAATTTATAAAATCTAGAGTGGCTACTGAATCATTTCTAAAACGGTAAATCCTATAACTCCCGCAAGTGTATAGGAGCAGATTACTGTTGGCAACAATGTAACAATGGAGAATTATAATATTGTGCTCAATGTTGGTCGGGCTGCGCTAATGCTAAATTAATACCACCCGTATTCTGCTGATAAATTATTATTGAAATTGTCCGATTGTTTGCGTTTTCCAGACCAGAAATTCAAATCGGACTGGATTGTAGAGGCTTATTTCTGGATATCGGGCTGTTTTAAAGTCCATCCAGATATTATATACTACTAAGTTTGGTAAAATAAAATAAAGCTGAGCTTATTTCGTAGTTATCTTATTGCTCTGTTGAACCTGTTTCGAATTGCATATTTTTACATGTAGGATAACAGAATATATTGTGGAGTGTTATCAAAACTGAGCATGGTTAAAATAACAGCGTGTTTTCTAAAACAATATCAAAACATCACAAAGAGTCATAATTACATTCTAGAAATCAGTATGTTGAATGTTGTGGTTTTAAAATCGATGTCTATCTGAAGTTCCACAAAGCTCCATATCAGGGCCCTTCTTATTTTTGTCATTTTTATTAATAACATTGTTCATACGATTGACATGAATTACAGAAATGACTTAAAGATAAGAAATTTGGGCAGAATTCCTGATAAATCTTTCTTACTAACAGTGTTCATTCTGCTTTAATAATTGCAACCTACAATAGATATTAAGGATTATGTATTGTTTAGTATCCACCTCCTGGTCGTATTGGACGATACACAAAACAGTTATTTAAATTCTGTAGATTTATATTTTGAAACCACATGAATGTTTAGTTGAAAAGTATGTACACTGAATGCTATATCGTCAATTTAAATATCTTGAAATTGTCGTGAAACATATTGCTCTTTGTCTCAGAAGTAACTGGACGGTATTTATTTTTAATATATGCACTGATCCATTACGTTCTGTTGGAAGGTTTGAAGTCACTCATCTTTCGTTCTTGATTTTTATAAATGATTCGTTTCTAAATTATAAGCAGTTCTAAGCTATCGCCTTGGTTGAAATTATTTTGATTTCTATTGCATTTTTGTAGAGTCTTGACAAGAATCTTCACTTTCTCTCTCTCTCTCTCACTGGAATTTTTGGTTTGTCCAATTCTATCGAATGCTCTATAAGTATCGGTTCTATGATCCTGCTAACTTCTCACTACTATTCCTCAGGTGGCACTTGTGCTCCTTCAGCCTCGCACTAATGTACTTTATTTTATGTCCAGCGTATATTTTGCAGCATATATACGGAATGCTATATATATACCAGGACCTTAGAGAATACTGATCCTGCAGTTGATCTTAGGAAAGGCTGCTCTTTATCTTCCTTCAGATCACACTAATATAGTGTTTTATTAAGAGATGGCCTATCTTGTCAATATGTCCTTTATAGAGAGTATTAGAGAATGATTTATATGTACCTGGGTCCGTATATACCTCGTTTTCGATATACATGTTGTTTAAAATTTTCTGCTTTAAATACTAGAGTCTTCATTTCAAGAAAACCGATCAAGATATTGAGCAGAGATCTTAGCCGGCAGAATGCAGAAGGCAATCGTCCTTGGTTCGCTACGTCTGCTCAGAACACACGATTTACGGGCGCAATGATTACTGACTCCACGGAGTGGAGAGTGGTCATTGCTTGACTCTTCAGAACATCTCCGAATGTGTCGGAGCTTCGGAAGGTGTGACTGAAAAAAAAAATTAATAATAATAATAATAATAATAATGTGTCTGTATTTACCAATTTACATAATATTTATTATACAAAGATATTAATCAGGGGTGGCGATATCTAACTAAGTTGCTCATATAACCACCCCTCTAGAAACAATATTTATCAACTAATATTACAAAGAAAATAAGAAAAATAGTGCACACACATTATAAGACAAAAAAGCAAAAGAGAAAATAATTTAAACAAAAATAAATAAGGAATTGAATGCTAGAAAACATTAATTAACACGATTGCAAGTTTTAACTATAAATGTTTTGACTTCTCTTTTAAAACACGTAAGTCTGATGGTGTATCTAATATCCCTAGGCAACAAATTATAAAATTTAGCAGAATTGTAGCTGAAGCTGCGTTGAAACATACCAGAATGATGTATTGGCATGGATAGTAAATCACGATAGCGAGTAGGCCTATCATGAATGGTGGAACCTTTAATTAATTTTTTATAAAGATATACAGGCATTTCAAATTTTAACACTTTAAAAACAAGACAAACCAAATGAATTTGAAAACGTCCATTCAAAGTCAGCCACCCAGAATCTTTAAAAGCCTCAGAGATATAGTCAAACTTTCTTAAATTATAACAAAATCTGATACAGGCATTTTGCAACTTCTGCATACTATACTTGTCGTGTGCCAATAATGCGGGCCAAAAAACAATATCACAATAATTTAAAATAGATAAAATCAAGCTATCCGTAAGTCTAAGTTTAACATCCCTACTTAATATATATTTATACATGTATAACACATTCAGCTTACCGAAACACTTTTTAAATATACTATTAACATGTGAACCAAATCTGAGATCAGTGTCAATCAACAGTACCAAATTTTTACATGTGTTGACTGATTCAAGTAAACAATTGTTTATGCTAATTTGAAATATGGGATTAGTAATAATTAATTGTCTATGAGAACCAAACACTAACATTTGAGTTTTTTTCTCATTGAGAACCAGGCTATGTGCTGCAGAAAATTCATTAATAATCTCGAGGTCAACATTGATATTATGAATGGCAACATCTAGATCATTATATAAAAAATTATAATATATCTGGGTGTCATCCGCATACTGATGCAAAGAACAAAATTTAAGAACCCGCGATAAATCCCAAGTATAAAAAGAAAATAGCAAGGGGCCCAAGATACTACCTTGGGGAACGCCCATATTTATAGGAAGAAATTTAGAAAAAAACATTATATAATAATACTCTTTGTCGTCTCTGCAATAAATAGTTATTAAAAAAATTAAGTTCAACTTCGCCCACACCAGAATACCTAAGTTTAACAATTAGAGTTTTACGGTCAATAGTATCGAAAGCCTTACTATAATCCAGCAGAATTAAACACGTATCCATATTTACATCGCATGACCGTAGAATATCATCCGTTACATTGAGTAAAGCAGTTGCTGTGCTGTGATGACGACGAAATCTAGATTGATTGCTAGATAAAAAATTACTTTTAGTTAAAAATTCATTAAATTGTTCATATACTATTTTTTCCAAAATTTTAGACAAAACTGGCAGAATACTAATTGGCCTAAACTCGGATACACTCACAGGATTGCCTGACTTCGGCACAGCAATTACGTTGGCATTTTTCCATATCTCTAAAAACTGACCAGTAAGACATTTGTTAATTATGGAAGTAATGTGGTCACTTAAATAAGGAATTAGATATAGTAACATTTTTAATGAAATACCATCGGCTCCCGTAGCATTAGATCTGGCATTCAATAATAGTTTTTCAATTACAATAGTTTTACTACTGAATTATAGGTTACAGAATAAACTGTTTTTTTGTAATTCTTTGTTATATGTTCTAAAATGCTAATAATATTGTAATAGTACTGTTTAGCAACATATATCCACACATAAACTGAAAATTCAAATATAAGTAACACTGAGTTGGATGGCGACCATCATATTTAAATACCTTCTACGTCATCCGGTCTCAAAAACACTGCAAAGCTATTAGACGAAAATTTGTAGACAACGTCTCTGTTTAGGAATCTTATATTAGGGTTACAACAATGTTGTCTTGGAAGATCCGTTGATGACTGGATCAATGAGCGATCAAAAGAAGGTTAGTGTTGTGGACAGGCCATGCTTCTGACAAAGTGTCCATGGGCTGACAAACCGAAATTTCATTGTTAGCAGAAGCAACATTAAAATTATCACGGGTATTCTGATGGGTCAGAGACATCTCAGCAAGCACCTTTATAGGTTTCAGTACACAGCCTCTGTAACTGTGTCTGTTTAATGATAAAGAGGCACAAACACCTTAGGGCGGCATTTCTTTCTACTCAGGATATTAGAAATTTTCTAGAGCAAGTTTTGGTCTTTGTACGTAGTTACTAGTGGCGCCCTCTTTAAAATATCCATGGTCAAGTTTCGAACTAACTGATATATGTTAAAGTGATAAGAGGCTTGCACACTCGTACCTAAAATTTGTCAGATCACAATGATTGAAGCTTTCCTCTAAGTTTTCTGACAAAATATTGCACTCTGCTTGGTTGAGCGGTCTTGGGACGTGACCTAAAAGTGTAGTGCAAGGAGGAAAATCTAGATTTGCGGCAGGCGGCAATTTCCGAGGGATTTTCTAAGAACAAGTTGTTTTGAGACAATAAGAAAATATCTGCTAAATAATGAAGCGCAACATATCTCTACAAAATCTTAATCACTTGAATACCTAGGAACATTGTCAACTTACATTGTCAAGTTATTGCACCTACAAGTCTGGATAAATATCTGTTATTTCAACAAGAAATATTAAATATTTTATTATTGTGTACGAAAATTAAAAATAACAGGGAAATATTTAATTTTATAGGCAAATTGCTGGTTTATGTTAGATCAATTTTAAATAAATTTTTCAATATCGCCATACATATTATGTGAAATATCTACCTAATTTTGTCGGATTCAGTATATTTCGCCTGACATATCTTTCAAAGCATAAAATGTTCTTATTAGTTATCTCGCAAATTCAAATGCTACCTGCCGGAATCAAAACATTTTAAACGTGATGCAGGAAATTTGTACATGACATATGGAATTTTCAACAAATTAAAAATTGCTGCAAGTTAAGTGTTTCTGACAGATCCCCGTCAACTTTAATTTACTCTGTGATATAAATATTTTTTTTCAAAAATAAATCCCCTCAGATATATATTTCAGTAACTAATGACAATTGTAATGCAGTCGTATTAAACGAATTTCAAATATGTCCATAAAAATTTACACTAAAAAACTGTTAAATATACATTCGTCGGCATTCTTTAAAATTACTAATATTTGTGATCAAGTATATTTATGTTTCGAAAGCATAGAATTTGTATTGTTCTCTTAAGCAAAATATTCTCTTGACACCAAAAAAAATTCAGCAAACAATTCAATTTATTTAAACATATTTATTCTCGCGAAATAAATCTTGCTCGGTGTAATAATCACTTTCTTGTCAAAAATAAATTGATGTATTTGGTAAAAAAAAATTATTTTTTTGACGAGTATAGCAAATAGCTATTACATTTGATAATGAAAACTTCATTTTAAAATTAATATTTCTTTTTTTTCATTTTTCTAAACAATTTGTTCAGATCTGTGTAAAAATAACCTTTTGAAATAAAAAAAGGTTTTTTGATTGAAATTAATGTGCAATAGAATCAAATAATGCGTTTATTTAATTAAAAAATGCAAATTTTTAATTGAGAGATGTGGAAAAAGAAAATATGTAATTTTGTAATTCTTTTTGTAAATATGTGTTTTGTTACATTATAATCCTTTGAGAAACCGTAAATTAAAAAATTCACTTTTCTAATATAGTCGTATTGTCAAAAAAAGTATTCGTTTGGAAGGAAAAATTTCGAATTGCTTTCTATAAACAAAAAATAATTATCAACAGGTGGCCGCTAGATGTAACTGTGCTATATTCCGCGTACACAGGGATGTCGAGCTAAAGAGACATACACTCAAAAAAAAAATGTTTTTCAGCAAGCAATTCAATTAATTTAAGTATAGACAATTTATTTTCGGGAAATAAATCTTTTTGGTGTAATGCTCACTTTTTTGTCAAAATGAACTGATTTATTTGGCAAGAAAATTTAATTTTTTTAACGAGTATTTCTTTTAATGAAATTTTCCTTGTAATAAACTAGCGAAATATTTATTACGTCGCAGTTTTTGTTTTAAAAACGACGTCATAGTCATTGTTGAATAAAGATGCCACTTTTTAATATGCTCAAGTAAGTTCGTATGGTAATCTTCACATATTCGCTTTATCGAAAAGCGGTGTGGGAGGAGTGTTGTGTACATCAATTTACATACATTGTATTTAAATGCATATTTTTACCTAGATATATCGTCTCTTTATATCCAAGAATTCTATTTTAATATGATTTTAAGTATCTTTTCATTTCTAGTAAAAGGACGGAAGGATAGAGAACTGTCCTGGTCCTGGACAGTCAACTGCGCCATCGCAACTCGGAAAATGGCATCTATACCACCGCTTATGCCAATGATCTTACCATGCTGATTAGTGGAAGATTTGAAGGGATTCTTTGCCAAAGAATGCAAACAGCCCTAAGAGCCATTGAAAAGTGGTGTGAAGAACATGCTCTATCCGCAACCCCAGGAAGACAGAAATGGTTCTCTTCACAAGGAAGAGGAAAATGGGGCCCATAAAGGCACCAACTCTCTTAAGCAGTATGCTAAGCTTTGAATCGGATGTGAAATACTTTGGAGTCACGCGCTTGATTCAAAGCTAACATGGAATCTTCATTTGGAGAGAAGACTAAAAAAGGCGCACATATCCTATGAGCAGTGCCGCAGGACCGTTGGTAAAACTTGCGGAATTAAATCAAAGGTGGTCATGTGGATATACACTACCATTGTGACCAATGTTAGCCTATTGAGCTGTTGTCTGATGGCCGAAAGTCCAACAGACGATAGCTAAACAAAAACTCAGACAGGTACAAAGAATTGTCTACCTAAGCGCAACTGGAGCTATGCGTACGACACCCATCATAGCAATGGAGGTGATGTTATGTCTGCCACCTTTGGATATTTATCTAAGAGAAGTGACTGCGACAACTTTTCTCTGCCTCAAAAATACTGGTCTTATACTTGATGTGGGATGTGGAGAAGTTAGAAGTCGCCTGTGGAATGAAGTCATCACAAAGATGCCCCTTTTGCAGGCAGACACTGACAGTATTTCTCTCAAGTTTATGTTTGACAGACCCTATACGGTGCTTATCAGGAATAAGGAGACCGCCAGCGAAGATGTAATCAACATCTTCACAGACGGAGCAAAAAAGAAGGATGGTGCAGAATGTGGAATTTATTCCAGATCCTTACATATTTGATACCAGTGTGCAATGGATAAGCATGCTACCGTGGTACAAACGGAACTAGTAAGTATAACCATAGCCGCCAAAAAAATTTCCCGTTGACATACAACGGGCAAAACCATTAGAATCTACACAGATAGTAGACAATCACTACTGATCTTACGTAATCATAAGATAACAACAAACTATATCAGCATGGGAATGCCATCAGACACTGGTAGTGGCTGGATAAAACGACACGACCGATGGCAATAAAGTAGCTGACAAGTTGACTAGGAGTGCATCGGGTTTCAATATTTTTGGATCTGGTTCCTTCCGTACGCTTCCGTTGTCAGAGGACCAAAGGAGGATCAAAGAGGACACCCACAAAGAGTTTAGGATGAAACAAATGGCTGTCAATTTGCTAAGAGATTCCTAGAGTACCCCTGCAAGGATACAGCCAAAAAGTACCTGGCTATGTCTAGGACAAATCTTCGCTTGGTGACAGGTATTCGAACTGGACATTGTTGGCTAAGGAAGCCCCTCCATTACATGAGGAAGTGTGAAACACCTCTTTGTAGGTATTGCGAACAGAAAGACGAGACAATACTCCATGCACTCTGTGAGTGCACTTTCATCTCGTCAATAAGAGAATCCATGTTGGAAGAACGATGGCCTTCTATCGCCTACATTAGAGAGATCCCCCTGAACAACGTCACGACCTTTTTCTCCTTATTAGGTTGGTTGGCGGCTCAGGGAAATTGATCTCCTACTCGTAATGGGGCCAAAGTGCTGTAGCCTTTCTTCTACCCTCCCACAATTCAGATTACAAAAGAACTGTCCTTCCCAAGTAAGGATAACCATAGTCAGATCTAATGTCTATCATTTAGCATGCAATGAAATATCATTGGACTTCTTTTTCTACAGAATGACATAACATTACAATTGAAGTTACTATATACATTATTGTTTCATAAAACTCCTAAGGTAAATTTAATATTGATAGAAATATACAGGTTCTCTTATTTTTAAATCCAATGCAGCAAGTATATATGATTGATAAACAAACTATAGGTACTCTTATTTGTTTACTTAGTTCCCCTTCATAGAACCTTTTTAAGAAGCCCAGTGTTAAAACACTTCAAAGCGTTGCACATTTTGCTTTTAATTTCTCGAGATTATCATAAACTTTGTAAAATGTATGTTAAAAACTCGGTACACAAATGAACAAGTACGAGTGGGGATTATATATAACATACATAATTAAATTAGAAGTAGTTTCAAAAGCTTAATGAAATATGTACCCCTTTATGTGTAATCACCTACTTTAATTTATACATAAATCAAGCTCACAGTTGTCGCACATGGTGCCTTGGAGTTAAAAAGTTGCTACATTGTTCAGGTCCACTCATTTAAAACTGTATATCCTGTAATTTAGGAGACTTCACATCGTTATTCTACGTACAATAGAATATCAGTTACAAACATATGGCTTACTGTTATTTCGTTAATTGCGCGCAATGGGGGAGGGAGAAGAGAACGAGTACTGTGAAAAATTTTGTCAGCTAGTTATTCTGCAATATTTGCTTAGCAATTCGCTAAAGTGTATATTTAAAATTATAAACTGAACGTAATTAAGAACAATATTATTTAGGCAGGTAATTTTCGACAGAGGGAGAGAGAGAAATAAGTAAATCTCATATGAGGTATCCTGTAAATGGTGGGGGTTAATTATTATCAGCTGGGTATTTGTTTTTCGAATACATTGTATTTACGAGTAATAATAATAATTATTATTAGGTATTCATTATTCAAAAGACCAATACAATTGGTATAGAACTAGTCATGCATTACAAAATACCATAAATACAATACTACAAAGACACAATTACAAATTAAAATACAAGGTGTATACAGTATACAGTGGGTACTAAGCCTAGAACAAAATATAATAATTAAACCTGATCATTTAATACAATTGAAAATATAGTCCAACAAAAGAATAGCTGATGCATTAAACATAAACGCAAATAATCTATAATTATTCACTACTTAAAAATGCATTAATCGAGTTTAGACTATTTTGAATTAAATAATACTTAACTTCCTTCTTAAATCTTTTATTACATTTTCAGTTGATGATCTTGATGTATATAAACTGGATGGGTATAATATTTTGTACAATAATAGTAAACATAACAAAAATGATGGCGTAATAGGTTTTATAAAAAAAGCTTTAATTACACGTACTCTATAACAGAAATTGGGGATATAAAGGCTCTTGAAATTTGCTTACTTTATGGAGAAAATAGAAAAGTCGCAAAAGTGACTGCAATTTATAGATCTCCAAGTTTTTCTGCACACGACTTTAACTTGCACTTAATGAATTATCTCAATAAAACTACAAAATTTGATATACATATTATTACTGGTGATATAAATATAGATATTCTCAATGATAGTATAGTTGCTGAAGAATACATGAATATAATGAACTCCTTTGGATATGTATCTTTCATCAATAGGTACACTCGCCCTCAGAGTAAAACTTGTATACCATTTCTTTATAAAAACCGTTTCAGTAAATAATGAAGATATCAAATCATACGTATTTAACTACGACATAACTGATCATTTACCTATAGCTATTTCAATCGGTTTATGTAAACCAAGACCAGATAATACTCATTATAAAAAATATATTAATTATCAAATCTTGAAATCGAAACTGAGGAATGAAAAATGGGAAAGTCTTTATAATGAAAATAATATAAATATTATTACTGAAACATTTATTAACACTCTCAAATTTTATATTAATAAAAATACTAAAGTAATTAAAATTCCTGGTACGCAAGTATTACGTAAACCTTGGATTACACCTGCCCTTGTACGATCTATAAATGTGAAAAATGAATTATACAAACAACATCAAATAAATCAAAGGGACAAAAACCTCGAGATTCAATATAAAACATACAAAAATAAACTAAATACATTGATAATAAAAGCAAAAAGAAATTATTATAAAATACAGGGACAATTATGTGAATCCGAGGTCAATCAAAACAGTAGGACGAAATTTTAATTATCTGGCTTCCAGATTATATAATATGTTGCCAAATTCTCTAAATACCATAAAAGTGTACAAATCATTTAAGTGCAGAGTAAAGCTTTGGATTCAGGAATTAGGTCGAGGCACTTTTCACAATATAGTCAGCCACAGAAATGAAGTTTAGCTTTTGTTCCCCTTTACTTTGTTTACAAAAAAATTATATTTACATATTTGTGTCTTTTGTTGTACTTATAAATAAATGTATTATGTGTAGTTTATGTATTTTGATATTAAATGTGATTATGTGTTCATGTCTACGAGTGTTCATATATTAGTTTAGGATTATAGTAGGTAATAATAAGGTTAATTCTTATTATTAATCACACACAAGCGGTATTTGTAACCGCTTCAGTGATTCACTAGTTTATTTACTTGTTCGATTGCTGTTCTTTGTAATATATTTGTACTGTTTTATTAGTAGAACATGTTTTTATCTATATTATGTTATTGTTGTAAATAAACTTATATATATATATTGTTGTGTTATGAAATTTTGTTGGGCGCCAATTAATATTTGTGTTGAAATTGTATTTGTCTTTCTGTAATGTTTTGTGTTTGTGTATTTTGTGTATAAAAGAAAATTGTATTTATTGGACTACAAACCTGTATCTTATATATTTTTGCTTATTCAATTACCTGGCTGCTTGGAGAACATAGACTCTGGTAGTCGGTTCGCTCGTCAATTCAAATCTTTTTTAACACACTGTATTTTACTTTCAAATAAATATCAATTTAAAATGGACAAGTTTTATTTTATAAGAGATTTTTTTTACTACTTATTCAAGAATATTTAACGTTTTATGAACATTTAATTAATAGGTAACATATAAATTTTATTTTAAAGGCAGTTGTGTATTAAAAGTTGCCTATCTTTAATATTTTAAATTTCTTAATAGGATACAACATTCTTAAAATCCGTGATTCTATGGTATTCTGCTAGTGTATGTTCATTGATGGTAATGTATTATATTTACAAATCATAACTTTTTGACAGATGTTCCACTAAATAACGAATTTTAATATATTAAATAGAAAAGTAAAGATTATTAATTATACTAAGGTAAGTAACTTATTGTTTTAATAAGTTTTAGAGTCTGTGACTGTCTATTTTGTGAATTTAATAGCTAGCTAGCGTTTATTTTCTCTGATAAAATTTACGTAAATTTCTGTGAATTTATGTGCACATAAAATACCTTTCTGATGTTGATTTTCCTTTTATAAGACTTCGACTGGAAATCCTTTGGAACTCCCTCTGAACTGGTAATTGGGCTGCAGATGATTGGTTTTCCGCTATATGGTACTGCCAAATTTCTGTCTTGGATCTGGATCTCTGTTTATATTGTTGTTCGACACTTTTCTTGCAACGTGAGTATTACTTTTAACTCTTATTTGGACTTTTTCTTGTTAATTTCTAAATTTTATGGAACCTCTGTTCAAAAACCGACGCTGCTCGTTCTTTCATTCTTTCGTATCTAATCAACAAACTTTTGTTTTTCCACTCTTTTTCTACCAATTTGATAACTTGATGCCTTGTTGTAAAATTTGCACACATATTATGGTCCATACATATGATCTTATATAGTTTTTCGATGCACTGTTTTTATGTTTTCACTACACTTACTTAAAACTATGACAATTTTTATGTTATTACAATTTTACTTATGTCTAATTATTAAATATCCTTCAATATTACTCTTTTTATGTACATTGTTATATTTTTTGTGGAGCCAACTTTAGACTTGACATTTGTCCCTGTCTATGATATTTATTTGACATTTCTAAATGTTTTACAAATTTTATTTATTTAAATTACTAATATTTTAATTATCTTCACTTGACTTATGTTGATATGTGTATGATGTTATTAAATGATCTTTTCTTTTCTTTCTATATACTTTAATCTTGGTTTAAGTCCTTTTTGTTTATGTACTATACAAAAATATGATATCATGTCCCAATATTTAATGAATTTTAACTATTTTTTTCTTTCAAAAATGGTAATTTATTTAATTTACTCTACAATAACTGTTTATATGCTCTGCATTGTCAATTTTTATATTATTTTGTATAATTCTACTATGTTTTAATTTTTATAACAACAATAATTTCTGTTCTATTTTATGGTTTTTTTTAAATAAACATGTAAATTCTCATAAGTATTTAAGCTGATTTTTTTATATTGTCTCAATTTTCCCAAAATTCAATTGGAAATTTTATTTCCCAAGAAAATTTTCAATTTAATTTTTAATTTTATATGATTAGTATAATATTTGATTTTTATTTGTCCTAAATTATATTTTGTCACTATTACCAGCGTATTTATATATGGTGTATTGCTTCTTTCAATTATTCCATCTTTTAATAATTTGCCAATTTCAATCTTAACTTTTTCTTTATGCATATATGGTATGGGATATGTTTTGCTTTAAAATTCGTAATATCTCTAACCTCTAATCTATGTACATAACTCTCAGCTACTCTCATTTCATTTGACACTAACCTCTCATATTTTCTTAACGCTGCTCTTACCTCACTTTCATAATTATCATCTACATTTATTTTAATTTTATTAATATCAAATATTTCATCATCTACCTCATCATCATAATAATTATCATTCCCACAAAAATACATTTCCTTTTCATTCCTACCTTCATCAAAACCTACTTTACCTTGTTCACTTCCTTCTATGTACATAAATTCATCCCTATCTTTTAAATTCAACCCATATATCATCTATGCATAATTTTCTTGCCTCATAATCTATTTTAGCTTTGTATTTGTTTAAATAATCAGAACCTATCACTATATCCATTGGCATGTTTGGCACGATTAAAAGTTGAAATAATACATTTTTTTCATTAAATTTTAAATTGATATTTAGCATTTTATTTACATCATATAGTTTCTTTTGGTTAGGACCTATTAATGTTACTCTATTCACCTTTATAATATGTTTATTCAATTGAGGAAATTTATCTAAAATATTTTTACTAATTAATGAAGCTTCAGAACCAGAATCTATCAATATCTCTAGATTTGAATTTTGAAATTTTGAATTTACATATACTAAAATATTATTTTGATTTATAATTACATTTTCATCTAACTTGATAAATTCACGAGGATGGGTATAATTACTAATAAAATTTTTGACTATGTTGTTTGACTTGCTTTCTACTGAAAATTTTGATTGTTATCTACATTTTGTATTGCAGGTTCCCTATCCATTGATATAGATCTGCGCTGTTCAACTGGTCGTTCGTCACCTTGTGGATTTTGGACACGTTCTACTGATCTGCTCGAGTTTCGTATACTTTGAAAATTTACCTGTCTATTTTGGTTTCCATCGTCTCGTCTCGATGGCTGATTTTGATTTCTGTTATAATTTTGGTTATTGTTGTTAAATCTATTATTAAAATTATCATTGTTATTATTGTTATAATTTCTGTTATTATTATACTGATATTGTTGATTTCTATTGTTATTATATCTGTTATTATAGTTAAAATTATTACCATTATTGTTGTATCTATTATTAGTATTAAAATTATTGTTGAAATTGTTTCGTGGATAATTAGTATTATTATTATTACTAGGCCTAAAGTTATTGGATCTATGATTAAAATTGTTATTATATCTAAAATCTTGATTATTATTATTTTGATTGTTACGAAAATTTTGTGAATTGTTTCTAGTGCTATTATTCATATTATTACTATAATTTTGATGATTACTTGTGACATTTCTCTCTATTCGATTTAAATAACTATACATTTGTTCCATAGTCCTAATATTTTGCATAGCAATCGTTTCTGCAATTTCCGGTTTGAATTGTCGTGAAATGTATAGCACCAAATCTTGTTCGTTTAGCTTTGGGGTTAGATATTGTGCAGACGAGTATAATCTTAATGCATAATTTGTTAAACTGTTTGTTAAATTAGGATTGTACTTTCCAAAATACAATTTTTCTCTTACTGCTAGTTGTGCATTATCCCCCCAAAAATGTTGTGTGAAGCGTTGTGTAAATTGTGTATAGTCGTTTATATTATTTTCAATTCCATTAAACCATAGTAATGCCTCATTTTCCAGGTTTTCCCTAATAGTTTCCTTGATTCTATCCATTCTTGTTTCTTCCGAAGTTGTCCTATCATAAATTTCTTGTATTTTTCTGGTTAGTGCTTTTAAAAACACTACAGGGTGTAGTTTGTTGATATTACCAGAAAATTTATGTATTTTGTTGTCTTCATGGCATATTATTTTTGTTATTACTTCTCCTTCTCTATGCTTCATCTCTCGGACATGCTCTATTTCCTTCTTAAGCTGTTCTATCTGTTCTTCTGTTCTTTTTCTTTCATTGTCCAATACCTCTTGATCTGCTGGTATTCCTTTCTGTACTTGACTTTTGACTAATTCTATTTCTTCTGTATTTTTGTTGACCTGTCTTTCTATCGTCCCTATTTCAGTTTCTTGTCGGTTTGCCTTGTCTTCTAATTCATTCGTCCTAGTCACCATTGTTGCTACGTCTTGTTCTATCTTGTCCACATTTTTCTTTAAATCGTCTTTCCACACGTTCAAATCTTTTCGGAATTCCTCTCTCATGTCTTTTAATTTAACATCCAATAATGTCACCACACTTTCCAAGTCCTCCTTTCGTCCTTTTTCTAATTTTTCCATATCTTCTTTTCGTCCTTCCATGATCGTCTCAGTCAATTTTTTTCTGTCTTCTTCTTGTCTTTTTCTGTCCTCCATAATTGTCCTCATCATCTCTTCTAACATACTTCTTACTCCTGTCTCGCTTGCTTCTCCTACACTCGTTCCCTGTTCCTGTACACTTTCTTGGTCCGATTGTGTCTCCGTCGACTCCTCTCCAAGTTGTTTCCCACTTCTTAGATCCATTTTCCTTCTTTTTCTGTATTCTTCTTTTTTAACCCTGTACTATTTTCGAGCTTGCCTCACGTTGGGCACGCCAATTTGTTGTGTTATGAAATTTTGTTGGGCGCCAATTAATATTTGTGTTGAAATTGTATTTGTGTTTGTGTATTTTGTGTATAAAAGAAAATTGTATTTATTGGACTACAAACCTGTATCTTATATATTTTTTTTTTTATTAAATTACCCTGGATGCTTGGAGAACATAGACTCTGGTAGTCGGTTCGCTCGTCAAGTCAAATCTTTTTTAACACACTGTATCTTACTTTCAAATAAATATCAATTTAAAATGGACAAGTTTTATTTCATAAGAGATTTGTTTACTACTTATTCAAGAATATTTAACGTTTTATGAACATTTAATTAATAGGTAACATATAAATTTTATTTTAAAGGCAGTTGTGTATTAAAAGTTGCCTATCTTTAATATTTTAAATTTCTTAATAGGATACAACATTCTTAAAATCCGTGATTCTATGGTATTCTGCTAGTGTATGTTCATTGATGGTAATGTATTATATTTACAAATCATAACTTTTTGACAGATGTTCCACTAAATAACGAATTTTAATATATTAAATAGAAAAGTAAAGATTATTAATTATACTAAGGTAAGTAACTTATTGTTTTAATAAGTTTTAGAGTCTGTGACTGTCTATTTTGTGAATTTAATAGCTAGCTAGCGTTTATTTTCTCTGATAAAATTTACGTAAATTTCTGTGAATTTATGTGCACATAAAATACCTTTCTGATGTTGATTTTCCTTTATAAGACTTCGACTGGAAATCCTTTGGAACTCCCTCTGAACTGGTAATTGGGCTGCAGATGATTGGTTTTCCCGCTATATGGTACTGCCAAATTTCTGTCTTGGATCTGGATCTCTGTTTATATTGTTGTTCGACACTTTTCTTGCAACGTGAGTATTACTTTTAACTCTTATTTGGACTTTTTCTTGTTAATTTCTAAATTTTATGGAACCTCTGTTCAAAAACCGACGCTGCTCGTTCTTTCATTCTTTCGTATCTAATCAACAAACTTTTGTTTTTCCCTCTTTTTCTACCAATTTGATAACTTGATGCCTTGTTGTAAAATTTGCACACATATTATGGTCCATACATATGATCTTATATAGTTTTTCGATGCACTGTTTTTATGTTTTCACTACACTTACTTAAAACTATGACAATTTTTATGTTATTACAATTTTACTTATGTCTAATTATTAAATATCCTTCAATATTACTCTTTTATGTACATTCTTATATCTTTTGTGGAGCCAACTTTAGACTTGACATTTGTCCCTGTCTATGATATTTATTTGACATTTCTAAATGTTTTACAAATTTTATTTATTTAAATTACTAATATTTTAATTATCTTCACTTGACTTATGTTGATATGTGTATGATGTTATTAAATGATCTTTTCTTTTTCTTTCTATATACTTTAATCTTGGTTTAAGTCCTTTTTTGTTTATGTACTATACAAAAATATGATATCATGTCCCAATATTTAATGAATTTTAACTATTTTTCTTTCAAAAATGGTAATTTATTTAATTTACTCTACAATAACTGTTTATATGCTCTGCATTGTCAATTTTTATATTATTTTGTATAATTCTACTATGTTTTAATTTTTATAACAACAATAATTTCTGTTCTATTTTATGGTTTTTTTTTAAATAAACATGTAAATTCTCATAAGTATTTAAGCTGATTTTTTTATATTGTCTCAATATATATATATATATATATTATTATGTAACACTTTTGTAACGATCGGGTAATTTATTATATATTAATATTCCCATATATTTGGGAATTTCCTCATATTTGGTTAAATTATGCAGTGGAATCATCAAATTTTTACCCCGTCTGGTATCATAATTGTGGTAAAAGTCACTAGGTAAAAATAAGTCTATGTTATCTCTTACATATAAAAGAATGCATAAAATGTAAACACATGGTAGAGTTAAAATTTGCAAATCTTTAAAAGTATTTCTACATGATTCGTATCTGTACATCCCTAATATTTTTCGAAGAACTCTCTTTTGTATTTTAAATATTCTTTCAGAAACATGTGATGCACCCCAAAAAATTATACCATACGATGCTCTTGATAAAAATTCTGCATAATAACTTATTTTTTTGGCTATAACTTCTATAATACTGCAACGATTTTTTATAATTTGACACACTTGTTACTTTTATACAGACGCAGTTTCAGGTAAAGTAAAGCTTCCTGGACGTTTGACATATCGTTATTTTTTTTCCGAAATAACTTTGACACTTGTCTTTAACCTTATTATATGTATCTGAAAACGTAAGAAAGCTATACCGACGACGTGGCGACCAGTTGGAAAATTTGTTAGTATAAATTAATTAATTTCCCATAATAGGTTCCGTGTCTGTTTAATCTTGTACGAATGAAGCATAAAAGGTTTGAAATTATCATCAAAGTAATCTAACAGCTACCATTAATTTTTTTTCAAAGTATACCTCTTGCTTAAATCGTAAAAGAAATCAGATTCATCAGTGTATAAAAAATTAAACGGGAATTTTCCGCAAACTATTGATTTTTTGACGTCAAGCAAGAGTATCAAATTTGTATTTAACGGAATTCTATAAAATCAAAATCAAAAAACTATGATCATTTCTTCACTTAGCACGTGCCCTTTCTGCCCTTTAAAACGCTGCAATTTTAGAAATATTTTACATTATACTGCGTCTCTATCAAAGTAACAAATCTGCAAAATTAAAAAAAAAAACGTTCCAATATTAAAAAAATTATAGCCAATTAACAAATTAAAAAAATAAATTTGATGTTACGTAGTTCCGTTAAATTCGACTTCTCGAGAAAATGTTTGTTGGTCTGCACGTTCACCTGACCTAACGCCTATGGATTTCTTTTTGACACATAAAAGTGATCTGCTTACTTCCTGCTCGACCTAAGCGGTTCGACTTACAGGAAGCGACGACCTACAGTGCAGCAGGTACTTAACGCAGACCTCTCGCCCTGGGCGACGAGCCATTAAATCTGTAAATGATACTGCAGGAAACAACTACTCCGCGGACTAATGCCCCGACCGGCATTGAATTACTCTTGCAGTATCTGTGTGAACAGCCAAGAACCCTTGTTGGCCACACCACCAGACATAGACCGGTTTCGGGCTTGTTAGCCCTCATCAGTATGCCATAGGTGAGACGACCGACAATTTAATGGCTCGTCGCCCAGGGTGAGAGGTCTGCGTTAAGTACCTGCTGCAATGTAGGTCGCTTCCTGTAAGTCGAGCCGCTTAGGCCGAGCAGGAAGTAAGCAGACCACTTATATCTCACCTATTATTATTTCATTAATAAGAATTACTCACCTATTTTGATTCGTTCTAGACAGTTCGCTATTGGAAAAAATTAAGGCTCTGGTTTGTCATTCTAGTCATCGCGTTATAGTAAGAGAAAAAATTGCTGTAACGAATACGAAGTAACAAAGAAAATATAAGTTGGAAACTCCTATCATCAAAGCTATGGTGTCTAATTATAAGGAATATAATGCAAATGTCTTATTTTTACAAAAAGATCTTTATTGGGGTAACAATGACTTTTTAGGATTGCAGTTACGGATCCCTTAAATGGACCACTTTATTTAAAAACTTTTTGTCTTTACAATTTTATCTATAGAAAGCTTATTTTTCCGGAAAATTCTTTAAACTGTAACATACGACAATATTGCAACCACCAAAATATTTCAATTATCTAAGGATGTCAGGAGATACTTTCCACAAATTACTTATTATTGTTGGTCCAAGGCTGACGAAGATATATTGAAAATATATAGAAAATCTCTAGTGTTGATCCCATTTTTAGATTTTCACATAAAAGTGTGTTTTCGTTTCGTTTTCACTTCACCATGGTGAAGTGCATAGAAAATATAGTACATTTTCTATGCATTTCACCATTTATTTTATGCTTAGAACAAATTTGAAAGTCTGTTGTCATTTAAAAATGTTTCATCTTTTTCATCTTGTAATGAATTCCATGGTTCTATACTTGAATTTTATGATAATAGTTTCGGATACATGTGGATCGTATAATTATCATTCATACGAATTAAAATATTTTCGGATATCGTACATCGGAATTCGGGTGCATGGGACGCTGGCTTAACGCTCACTGACCGTGTAAATTCGTGCATATGCGAGCGTCAATTGGTGATCGCCGCAGGAGTTGAAGGGGAAGACGGGTGTCCTGAACCGTGCACAGAACTACCTCGTGCGGCCCAGTTCAATGTACCGCGACGCGCTCGCGTAGAGACCCCGATAATTCATCTGGTCTACTACTCAATAGAGAAGGGCGAGCAGAATGCGATTTTAACGAAAGCTCGACGGCTCGACACAGCGGACAGCGTCGGCAGGCGTAGGATGCTGTTTAGCTGCACCAATTAACCAAATTATTTTATTAATAAATTTTAGTAATTATTACACCGCGAAAATATATAAATATCTAATTTTTTTGGCAGTTCTGCAGCTCTGCAGCACCTATACACCAGCCGCCACTGTTCGTGAGTATACATAAACAAAAAGCGAGCAATTTATAAAACTAGGCAAAATTCTCTGACTACGAGACGTGTTTATACGGCTTTTCACAAGCAACATAAAACATTTTAACCAGTTGAAACATTTTATTCTGTGTTATGAAAAGAGCTCTAAGAACACCATTAAGAGTTAGTATGTTTAGGTGTATTGGTAATTATTATGTACGAACACCTGACAATTTTAACATGGTATGTGAGCCCATTTGTCACATATTCAACACCTTTTGCTGTTATAATTCTGTTACAGTTGGTCAGACAAAAAAAATGGTTAAGTTAAATACGTTTTGTTTGGTACAATTTATCATACAGCAAAATAAAGGCACTGATATGCCGGACACCATGTATATGCATGTTTTATATCTGCATTGTTTTCGACTTCATATAATTAAGTAGAGCTGAACCCCGTTCCTAACACCACTACTGCATTTTCAATTGTCACGTTGTCACTTGTATAAGTGAAATATTGGAGTCCTAACCCTTACATTTAAACGACACCAGATGCAAGCGTATGCCCACTTTAAGAGGCACAAAGGCGTGAAAGCATATGTCTTATTTTACTTACTAAGAGATTAGAAAGAAAATATAGGAATGTTCCCTTTTACTATGCACCGGCATTAATAAATGCAAGTGCTCTTGGAGTATTATAATTCTGTGATCTGTGATTAATTTTTGACAATACTTATACATAATGATTTTGAAAGTGAGGGTATTAATTTTAACTGATTATATTAGGAATTAAAATATATAATTTTACAAAATATTGCACTATACCAGACTTCCAAAATTGTAGAGAGTGACTAATGTTATAAACCTGCTCACAATTTATAGCAGTCAACACAAAAAATATACATGCAGGCCTTATATTGTTCCTTCCACATTGTGTGCCGCATATCTCTGAGAGCATACCCGATTACACAGCTACGCATGCGCTGCTGGCATTTCATTGGCTGCGACGAATTGTCGGATCCAACTGTGTCATTTCCAACGCTATCATGCGCAGGTATATCGTTAGGGCGCGCAAAATTTCGTTAATTTAATTATGAATGCAATTAATTTTATTAGTGATTTGATCGAAATGAGGAATATCGGATGATGACAAGTATGAAGAGTATAGTGCGCGAGGTCAAAATATGAGTGTAAGTGATGTTGAAATATATCTTTCATTAACAAAACTGTACGTGAATAGCATATGTGTGAAAATAAAAAAGTGGTAAAGAAGTACAACTGTGAAACGGAAAGTGATGGAAACTCGAGGAAGGAAGATTGTATTTTTAAAATGAGTTTTCCAAAAAAAAAATTCTATTGCTACAAGATGAAACTTAGTCCGTATAAATGAAATAGAAAAGAGTATACTGATAGAAAGGATGAAATAGTGATATGACGAAGAAACTATTTAAAATAAATATAAAAAAATAAGATTCTGGATCGAAGAATATATTAAATTATGACGAAACATGGGCTTATGAAGGTCATATGGAAAGCGGTACGATATGATATAATAAGTGACCGTTATAGAGACAGTGCTAGTAACCAATAGTAAATAGTGTGTATGTATTCTAAAGACCTTTGTCCTTTTGAATGCGGAATTCGCAACTATTTGCGCGATTTATTTAACGTTGAAAAAATCTCTATTTGTAACAAACTTTGTCAACTACCTATAACATTTTCTATCATTTTCATCATGAAATTGCCATGGTATATTATCAGAAGTTCAAAACAAATTTATTAACACCACATAATAATGAAAGGGGCAATAATATTTGTAGTGTTTGACAGTTTCGTAAATTGCAATTGTCAAAAGTTGAGATTTTCCCGCCTAAATAATTAAAACAGAAGTTGCAAAATTCGTGAAAAAATCCCTAACTTTCGCGCCCATGAGGACAAGGCTTAAGTGTGATATCTGCGAAGTGCGCATCAGGTAGGTGTAAGTGAGTAGTAGTGGGCAATCGCCGTCCATAAGTACAGGGGCACATTTAAAGTAATGTGCTAGGTTCAGCCGACAACTTATTTTTGATAATTGTATGTGCTTTAACTCTTCTCAAGTGGCACGCTTAGGTAATCATATCACCCGTACCTCCCGTACTCATCTCTTTGTTGTGAATTAGTCACTCTCTATTATTTTCGATTTTGGATATTTGATAATACAAGATAAAAACTTTAAATTTTGAAATAATTCTTATTATTTTTATTACCTAACGCCCCGAAATTGCTAAAAATTGTTATATCACTGTTTCTACTCTAAAAATAATGAATGTTATGTAATGCAATTATTTTTGTCATTTTTGTATATTTTTTATATCTGATCATCTTCAAATTTAGTACGCCTATGAAATGTTGCTCCTCGCACGATTTGCCCGTCGCGCTTGTCAACAAGCTAGTGATTAGTCACTGTCCAGAATTTCGACCGCTGACTATAATAAATGTTTTTTAATAACTGAGTTTAAAGTTATTGCAATTATTGAAGGCTACATTGTGTAACCGTAACTTATCCGAATAAGCCAACGAACTATTATACAATACGTCATCGATAAGTGACACTTGATAAGTTGCGCGAGCAGTCTTTGGAGAAGTTACGCATCGTTTATAATCTCAACCTTAAAGAACAACGTAATACGTACGTTAACTGATAGTGGTATTTATATTATATTAGGTAATTTCTGGTATGTGCGTAGTATTATCTTGTGAAACACGTAATTTATTTATACAGTGATATAACAACGGCCCAAGCGTCTTGATAATAATGATCTTTGAATATGTTGTTAGTCTAATGGAGTAAGAGTGGCTCTGTTCCACAAAATGCAAAGACTTCAAACTTTAACACCCTGTATCTTCCTTATAAAGCCCCAAAATTATAACTATTATTGTAGTAAACTGCCATTATTTTTCAAAGTTCTTAAGTAATCTTAAGTTCGTAAGTAAAAACTGAATCATCATGTATATACAGCCCTCTCTAAATTTAGACATATGTCTCAACTGATTAATATTTATTAATTATTTATATTAACCCGATATAAAAGAAATACAATAGCTAGAGGATAAGTTATTATTTTTTTTTCATTTATGTATTTGTTGTTTACTAATCATTAATGTTCGCTTATACAGGGTGTCCGGAAATGATGAGCAAAAAATTCAGGGGATAATTCTAGAACGAAAATAAACGCTACCGCTTTCTATAACATTTTTTCCAATACTGATTATTAACGGAGTTACAGGGTGTTAAAGTTAAAATTCTTAAGAAATACAAATATTTACATAAAATTTGTGAACCGGGGGTTTTTTGCGGACGAGAAATTCAAATGTTTCTAATTTTGACGTCACTAGTAGAACGCGCCACTTATGACACATCATGTTTCTTTTAAATGACAGAACTTTTTTGCTGCTTAGTGTATTCATCTGACCATTGCAATATTAACAAGTAATTATAATGTAGTTATTTAAACTAATAAAATATGTTAACGAAAAACAATAAAATTAAATGTACAATTTGTGGCATTTTATAAATTCGTGGAATTCACTGTTGACAAAGTATGTGCTACAGGATCAGCTTGCAACTTCAGTGATAGTGGAATAGCTGTTAGTTGCTGTTCTTCAGTCGCGGAACATATTGTTACTACGTGCTTCAGCAATGTTCTCTGGAAGTTCTGATTAGGGATTTGATGCTTTGAGAATGCTCTGGGCCATTTTCTTTTTGATATCAAAACAATCCCCAATGTATGACTCAGGTACCGCTGTGGAGTTCCACCCACTATGCCGTTTTATGTTTGTAATATTGGACTCGAACTTGACTAATAATATGGTAGAAACCAACGATATTAGATGGTATTTTCCCGAAGCTGTTGATACCCACACACTGCTTAGTACATGTATCCCCTTTATAACATAACTTCGATAGATTGTAACCCTACTTAGGTATTATTTAAGAGGAATACAAATCCCAGCTGCTCTAAATCAATTCTTCGAAAATATCAAAAGCTGCTTCATAAAGTTTTTGCTTACTGCATCCCCTAGCTATTCTAAGTCCTTCAACATGTTGCAAAAACACGTGTAGAGAATTTCCTGTATTTTTTCCATTACGTTTAATTGCCTGTTTATGTACCGCAACAGATTTCTTGTTTTCAGTAATCCTTGTAGCTCTTTCCGTTGAAGCATTATCTATACGTTTTTTAAATTTATATATCGTTTTGCCAAGTTCTTCTAAAGCTGATACAACTAAGTATGATATTATCTTCCCTGTAATTAGAAATGTTATTAGGTATGCGTTCAAGTCTTCCCAGTACGTGATTAATTCTACTATGAATTCGACTATGTAACTCAGAATTTGTTTCATAAAAATCATTAATCAAATCAGTAATTGAAGAAATGCTATCATTCAATTCCTTTTTCTCCAATTCGAAATTGAAATTTGGGGTTGAATAAAGATTTACCTGTGGTCCAGCTAAATCTCTCTTATGTTCCCTTCTAAGTTATTTTCTTCTTAAAGAAATATACACTCTATCAGTAGAAACATTGCGAACTCAAAATTCAGAATTTAATTCATATGTTCAGAGATCTATATCGTAATACATTTTGTTTATAAAAATAAAAAATTAAATTAAGTACTTAATATAGTAAAGAGCAAATGCGACCTGCTTAATAATAATATGCCGTCCCCTCTCCCGCACAAGTCTTCGACTTCTGAGCTAATTCTCGTGATTAGAATGAAGGGTAGAGAGTAAAGTTGTAAGTATATCAGTAAAACAATAAGATGGATAATTCGGTGACAATTTATTAGCATCAAGTTACAGATTGCGAGCAAATACTACACTGCCCTGTAAGTGAAACGTCCTTAGTTTAAATAGTATTAATATTCACAGTCAGCGCATTCCTGTGATATAAAAAAAGATGATATTACAGGAATGCTGATATTACATTATATGTTATATTAATAATCCATACAAGGTGGAAAAATAAAATAAATGATCAAAAAGAGGTTTATACTACAATTCCCTCCTAAGTGGAATCCTGCAGCTGCAGAAGGAGCTGAGGGATTCTTTCTGTGACAGATATGTATTTTCTTATGAAGGCATCTGTAGTATAATAATAAGGTGCAAAATACAGTTATAACAAATAGAAAAATATACAGGATAACATTTCTTGATTTCATATTTTCAAATTCACTGAGATGCACAGGTTTTAAACTCTTCGTTAGACGTTGTAGCTGCTGAAAGTCTTGAAGGTCCATTTCATGAAGATGAATGGTGGGGCCACTGGAGGGTTCCAAATTAATCGTTGGTAGATGGACCTGGGTTTGTTGGACATAGTCGCTTTGAGGAGAGAAACGAATGTCTCTGATAATTACATCACATGAGTCTATGGTCACTAGAGATGGTTGATTTACAGAGTAGGTTTGTTTTACACGACATTGTTCGTGAACTAGTTCTTCATGATATGGGATAATCAGTATCTGATTGTCCTTAAGTTTTTCTAATAGTGTAGTTTGTAACTTAACGTTTGTCGAAAGGCATTGATGTGGTTTGTTTTGAATTAAAGAAAGGAAACATTGATCATGTTGAAGTTCAAAAGTTCCTTTACATAGATTGTATTCTTCGATATATGGACATGGTTGAGCTGTCCATAGGTGCTGTTGAGTATCCAGATTTGCATGTAGGTAAGGTTGGAAAGGAATAATAGTTTGGTCATTAATAGGGATAGATAACAGATGGTAAGTGTTATAATGCTCGGGAAAGAAAAGTGGTACTGACAATTTCACTATAATTTTATATTCAAGAATAGTTACTGAGATTAAAAATAGATTATAGTAAGAGTGTAGGTTAGCTAATTCGATTATTTCCTTGCGATCATAAATGGCATATAACTGATTTAGTATAGGTTTAATATTTTTTAATGGTAAAAAGAAATTGTGTATAATGTTATGTTGAGCGAGATTTGTCGCCGTTTCCAAATTTGAAAGTAAGTCTTCCACTTCTGTGAAGATCTCTTGTAAATTTAATTGAATTTTGACACACTCAACATCACTTTTTAATTTCTCAATTACACGTGAAAGGATGTTGAAATTCTTATCAATTCTAAGAAATGAATCATTAAGTTTTATTTAAATTAATCAATATAGAACTTTGTAGGTCTAACTGTGTTTTTATTTCGTGTTCATTTTGTAGAAGGGTGTTAAATTTTGAATTAATAATTTCTAAATCGTCGTTATCTAATGTTCCAAATAGATACTTATGTAATGAACCAACGATGTTAATTAGTCCTCGTTTCTGTCTGGTCTTTGGGTTTTCAAAATTTTCAAGTTTAGTTTGTATATAAAATAAAGATTGTTTAATTTTTGATAAATTGCAATGAGAAGCACCCAATTCAGATAATAGTTGGGTAGTTTGGTTTTGATTTTAGTTAAGTCAATGACCTGGATGAAGTCGTGGCAATGGGAGAAAATACGAGTTTCCTTACTTAATTGACTCATTAGAAGGGGGTTTTTGATAGTTTCGAATTTTAAAAAGTTGGCTAAGGGAATGTTATCGTCAGGAGAGTCAGGATCGTCAGTTGGGAGGCCATGTCCTGAAACGGAAAGAGGATTATCAATTTTCCGTTTTCTTGGTTTAGGTTTGCGTTTTATAAAAGCTTTGTGATATTTGTCACCTTGATGTCCGGATCGTTTGAATATCTCTACAGTGGGTCCTAAATCTTTAGATGTTAATTCTTTTGTATATCGGGGAGACAATTTATTTCGATTTGAATTTTTAATATAGACATTTTCGTCAGCTTCAAAAGTATCGGGTTCTCTACGAGATTCATTTAATTTAGTTATAGTTTTGTCTTTTTTTGTTTCGATATTTTGTTTAATTTGGTTATACATGGTTTTCATGATGTTTCTATGTTTTTCAATATAGTCAGATGTAATAATCTGTACATATATATCAAAAGCGTCGGGCCTACTGTCGCGAGTAATATTTATAGGGACTCTTTGGTTGTTGTATGTATCGTATGGTTATAAGAAATTACCGCCAAAGATATTAGTCAATCGGTGCATTTGGTTGTTCAATTTTTATGCATCTTACTAAGTCAAGTAAGGTGGAATGAAACCTTTCAATATTTCCGTTTGTAGTATGTCCCTGTATGGAAGTGAATTGGAGAGATATTTTGTGTAGGTTACAAAAATCTTTAATCATAATGTTATTAAACTCTACGCCAGAATCTACCAAGATTTTATACGGGTAACCATGACTTTCGATAAATTTTAAAAGACTACGTTGAACGTTAACTCCAGTTATTGCGTCAACAGGATAAGCATGTGCATATTTAGAAAAACATCAATGATAGTAATAATTTTCTGATTATTAATCGAAAGTGTATCTATATTTAGGAGTTCAAACGGAGAAGAAGGAGTGTATGTATGTTGAAATTTCGGGTTTGGTGGATGACGATCGGTTTTCATGGTAATACATGTTTGACATTTAGAAATATATTCTCGGATATGCTCAAACATATGAGGCCAGTAATATTTTCGTAAAAGAGCTTGATGAGTTGCCGTTACTCCACGATGGTATGTTTTTGCCTCATGGTTATATTTAATTTTTTGTTGTTGCTCTTGTTCCGTAAGGACATCTTCAACTTGTTTTTACAGATAACAAATTTATATCCAGAAGGGAGATTATTTTGTAGTGTTCTAATAATTTTTCGTTCGAGTTCAATAGAGTCAAAGAAAAGGGCATGCTTAGTGGAGTTAGCTTTTATGAATGTTTTGAGGAATTTAAAAATTTCATCGTCTGATTGTCTATTAACTAATTTTATAACATGTTTTGTTTTACCGGGAAAAGTTTTTCGGAATAATGAGTATTTAATTTGTTTGATTCATTTTCTGAAATTATAAATTGATGATTGAAAAGGTTTAAGACATTATCTGTATATTTGATTTCTAGGATAGGATTAGAACGAGACGTATGGATAGTTTGTGCATCACTTTCAGGATGGCTTTCAGGCAATTGTTCAAAATCTTTTAACAAGGATTCATATGTTTCACGATTACAGTCATTAAGAATATCTTCAAGAGGAATTTCGAAAAGTTTGTCTAAGTCTAAGTCTGATTCGTCTACCTGAGCTATCATCGAACTTGTATCATTTTGTATTGAACTTGTTTCAATAGGATTAATTTTATACGAGAAAGAGGATCGGCTTGGTTGATTTTCCCCTTTTATATTTAATGACATAGTCATACTCTTCTAATTTGAGTCTCCAACGGACAAGTCTGGAGTTAGGGTCTTTTAAATTAAATAACCACTGTAGGGGTTGGTGATCTGTTTCAATTATGAATTTTGTACCAAAAAGATATGGTCTAAAATATTTTACGGAGTTGACAATTGATAAAAGTTCTTTTTCGATCGTTGAATAATTACATTCGGCGGGATTGAGAGTTCTAGAGTAATATGAGATTGGATGACCGTCCTGGCTTAGAATACTTCCGATTGCGAAATTAGACGCGTCACAAGTGAGCGTAAAAGTTTTGTGAAAATCGGGATAGGCTAATACAGGTTCGTTACAAAGTAAATTTTTGCAAGTTTCGAAACAGTCTAAATAATCTTGAGAAAAGTCGATTTTGGAATCCTTTTTTAGCCTTTGTGTTAGAGGTTTTGTTAGTTTAGCAAAATTGGGAATAAATTTACGATAAAAACCTAAAAGTCCCAAAAATGATTTTATCTCTTTTGTCGTTTTCGGCAAGGGAAAATTCTTTATGGATTCTATTTTCTTAGGGTTCGGCCTAATACCTTCCGGTGTGATAATATGTCCTAAAAATTCTACCTGTTTACATAGAAATTCCGATTTATCTAGCTGTATTTTCAGATTAGCTTCTGCTAGAGTTTTAAATACAAGTTCCAAATTTTGTATATGTTCCTGAAGGAAGTACTAAAAATGATAATATCGTCCATGTAGACAAAACAGATTTTATGTTGCAAATCTTTAAGTACGTTATCCATAACACGTTGAAACGTCGCAGGAGCGTTCTTTAACCCGAAGGGCATCCGGACATACTCATAATGTCCATTTTCAGTATTGAATGCCGTTTTTTCTATAGAGTTTTCGTGCATTTCTATCTGGTGGAATCCGCTTGCTAAGTCTAGGGTTGTAAAATATTGACATCGTCCAAGTTTGTCGAGGATGTCAGAAATATTGGGTAAAGGGTATCTGTCAGTTTTGTATTGTCATTAATTTTCCGGTAATCTACCACTAGGCGCCATTTTTGTTTACCTGTGGCGTCAATTTTCCTTGGTACAATCCAGATTGGTGAACTATAGGGAGATTTAGAGGGGCGGATGATATTATTTTGCAGCATTTCGTCAATTTGTCGTTTTACTTCCTGCTGATGCACACGAGGATATCGATAAGTTTTAGTATGAATGGGTATTTCGTTATGGGTCTTGATTTCATGTTTAACCTGGTTTGTAAAGGTTAACGTATCATTAGGGAAGTGAAAACAAGTTTCATATTTTTACAAAGTTCAAAAGATGGAATTTTTCCTCGGAATTCAAATGTTCGGTTCTAAGCAAGGTTGTAATATCTTTTGAATTTTGATTGATATGGTTTAACATAGTTCCTTCTTTAGTTTTAATCTGTAGTGTTTGAGTAAAGTATTCGTCAAGTAGTGTTGCAGGTAAACTTTGGTCAGGGGCAATGGACTGGGTTTCTGAAGTGGTATTATATATTTCAATTTGTGCTAATCCGTTTTCAGCACGTGTTACGCATGCTGGAATATAAAAACTTGGAGATCGTTGAGTTTCTATAAAAATTTCTCCAGATAAGATATTAACAGGGAATTTTAGAATTCTGACAGAGTTAGCTTCAATATTTATGGGTTCATTGTGTCTTTGTATCTGCAAGGGAATGATACAATTTGTATTTGACAGTGTTAAGTTTTTGGGATCAATAATTAGTCCCAAGTGTTGAAGAGTTTCAAAACCTATCAGTCCGTCAAAATCTTTACTGAAGTCAAATATTATTGCTTCCATCGTATAATTTGAATTAAATTCGTTAAAAATTGGAATATGCGCCGAGAAATAAGATTTTTGAGAACCAGTGCAGGTTGTGATGATGTTTGTTTCAGGATGAGTGCATTTTGGGTAGAACTGTGAAATTACAGAGGGGTTAATGATATTTTTCCACATCCAGTATCTAAGAGAAGTCGAATAGGAGGGTTTTGAATTTGAATGAAGGGAAGTTTATTATTTTCAACATTGTTCAAAACTATATCGGGTCCTGGGGAGTATGAGTTTCTTGAAAATTTATTTCTTGGGATTTATCTTCCGAAAATTCCTGGTAAGAATCATAAGAATAATTGTTTGGACTTTCTTGTTCAAGAGAATAGGCTTGGTCGAATCCTGATTCATATTCAGACGGATTATATTCAAAATTATTTTGTTCAGGGTTGTTTTGCTCATAGAGTTCAGTATTAAATAGTTCTTGTACTGCAGGTAGGGAAGCTTTATTGTCAGGAAGGTTTTCCTTTGAAATTGTGTGCGTTGGGGACTATAACTAACACCAGATGTTTGAGGGTGAGTGTAGCTAATACCTGACATAGGTGTAGGTTTGGGTTGAATTTGTTGTTGAGAGGGTTTAAAAACATTTTGAGGTTTTCCAAAAACATTTCGATTTGTTGAAGGTTGCGGTAAATATCTTTGCTGGTTATTAGGTGATTGATATAAATTTATAGGTTGCGATGGAAATCTTGATGGGTTATTAGGTGATTGGTAGAAATTAGCGGGTTGAGACGGGGGTCTCGGTTGATTATTCTGATAAAAATTTTGTTGTGGTTGCGGTTTAGGACGCTGTGGTCTCATTTGCTGATTTTGTTGTTGAGGTTTCCTAGCTTGTCTGTTTTGAAAAGTAAGTCGCTTGTAATTGTCGTATTTAATTTCATCTTCTATGAAACTAACAGCCTGTTCTATGGTGTGAACTTCTTGTCTAGCGCGAATAAGTTGTTCATAGTGGTATGGTAGATTTAATTTGAAAATGTTAAAAGCTTGAGTTGAAAAGAATGAAATACGGCCAGTTTGTTCAGTAGCCGAAAGAAAAGTTTGTTGTATTTTGTTTATAATTCTAGCCTTAAGGGCTATCAGTTTTTGACCAAAGGATTGAATATCCTCTCCAGGAATTAAAGTCGTATATTGCAGTTCTAGTTCTAGAGTTTCTAGAGATTTATTATCTGAGAAATTTTGTTTAAAGAAAACTTTGATTTCGTCCCACGTTTTAATATCGGGTCTACCTAATAATGATTCGCGTGCATTACCTTGTATCTTGGTTTTAATTGACGCTAGTATAATGGTTTGCTGTCGAGGGTCATTAGTGCTAAGGAAATGAATCAAATTTTCAGAATTCTGAAGGAAATCTGGAAGTTCTATATCTCTGCCAGTAAAAACAGGGATAAGCTTAGTCAATTTATCTAAAGTATCTAAGTTAAGAGGACTTGCCGATGTTGGCTGTGTCATTTTGTTTTGTTTCCTTTTTATTGATATAAAAATAAAAAATAAAAGTCTTTTTCGGACTATCTGTCTTGCTCACGCCCTATACAGGAGAGTCAAGATAGTATGAAAAAACTTATACTAAATTTCGCTCTAATCGCCCTGCTAAATAAATAGCATTTGCAAGATTAAATTGAAATTTCTAACCTAATTCTCACTTTCAAAAGCCGGTTTAATAATTAAACGTTGCAACTTGAAATGTGAAAAATTTCCAAAATTATACACTGTCTTGGATAATCAAAACTTGTCAGTATACTTAAGGAATAAGGGAGTGAAGAATTTGCAAATCTGGTACTTACAGTGTTGAGCCTAGTTAACCAACCACTAGTAGTTCCGTTCCAATAAATTTCTTCAACGATGCCAAGTGGGTGTCCTTGTTCACGATTCGTTTCGCAGTTGAACTGTTGAAACAGAGACCTCTTGGACCAGGAAATTTGATGCTCCAAATTTGATCCAAAAGGCACTACGAATCCTACCGACTGCGCCAGTAAAGTTGTAAGTATATCAGTAAAACAATAAGATGGATAATTCGGTGACAATTTATTAGCATCAAGTTACAGATTGCGAGCAAATACTACACTGCCCTGTAAGTGAAACGTCCTTAGTTTAAATAGTATTAATATTCACAGTCAGCGCATTCCTGTGATATAAAAAAAGATGATATTACAGGAATGCTGATATTACATTATATGTTATATTAATAATCCATACAAGGTGGAAAAATAAAATAAATGATCAAAAAAGAGGTTTATACTACAAGAGACATTATTATTAATATAGTAAAGAAATATTATAACAAAATTTGTTTAAAAATATAATAATAAAATATATCAATATTTAATGCAACCAAAAACCAAATAAAAATACTTTATATAATCACGAAAATTTTAAATTTATGTGAGTTGAAAGAACTAAATTCTATGAATATTTTTAATTGATTGTAATTACATATAATTAATTAAATTTACTAACACAATAGTACACGATGTATTTTACCAAACGTAAATTATAACCAAATAAATATACAGGGTTAACTATGAAGTACACAAATTTTAACCACGTGCTCAGGGAGATCTAAGAGTCGATAAAAAAATTATTTATTATTATTCGGCGCCTATGACAATCAACCATCGTCCGAGATGGCTAGATATGTCATATGGCTACAGTGCGGTCGTTTTTTGGCGTTGTCAAATGTAGAAATGACAAAAATAATTTTTTTTATTAATAATAATACCTAAGTACCTAATAGATAACAGTTAATCCTGTTAGCTGTAGGATTTTGTATTCGTTCTTCATTCCTTTGTTGCACACTGACAAAACTGCCTTGCGGCATATTATTATTAAGCAGGCCGCATTTGCGCCCAGAACGACTTACGTTGGTAGGCCCTAACCACCATTCAGTGCAGGAATGAGGGAAACCTGGAAAACCTCATTAATTAGGGAGGTAGTTAAATGCCAACCGGTATCAATCTCTCACATTGACCCCAGTCAACATTCTTCCACCCTACCATACCCGCAGAGAGGGTGCCAATCTCTCCACGAATATAGCTTATATACGGTCTACCGGCTGCAGGGGTCGAACCCACAGCGATCCAGTTAAAATAACATAATCTAGAATACGGCACTGCTAGTTACATAGTCTCCAAACATCAAAGAACACGAAAAAGCTAAGGTTACTTTATAATGTATTTATTCAGAGTATTTTATTTTTTTAATACTTTTTGAGACTGTTTTATGTGTGTATATTTTTCAAAGGATTTTTTTTTTATTTTAGAAGTCTAACTTTGATAACTGCAATGTTAAAAAATATATATGTAAATAAATGTAAAGAAATATTTTTTGAATTATGGTCTACTTATTCAAGTAATCAAGTAATCAAGTAAATATATTTTCTCAGGTGTAAAATTACAATAGTTTTTACATAATAATAATTACATAATAAACATCCTTTTTTTATCACTATTTTTATATCAGGCAGTACAACGTAGTAGGTATTCCTTCCTGGTTTGTAGCCTAACCTTGTACAGGTTGTGTGCTCAATCCAGGAACGACTTAAATATATATTCCATGAGGCTAGAGGTGAAGACGAAAATAAAAATATATATATAAACATACAATACTCTTTTCTTTTAAAGATAAATATTTCTTATGGAGTAAAAATTTTCAATTACGTAATAAAGAACAGCTACAATAATATTCTTTTATCCTTCAACTTTTTTATAGTAATTGGTAACAAATTATAAAGTTTTGGTCCATAATAAAATAATGATTTTTGGCTATGTGATTTACGAAACAATGGCATAACTACATTTTCTTGTTGTACATGTCTGGTGGGATAACCATGGCCTGGAATAGTAACAGATTGATTCATCATCCACAGCAGACACTGATATGTATATAACATTCTTATAGAAAATAGAGATAGTTCAGTATACAATAGATTTGTTGAAAATCGCTTATTCTTTTTAAATAAAATTTTTAGTAAAGTGTTCTGCAAAACTTCAAGATTTCTTAAAGTGGTTTGAAAAAGACCTCCCAGACAACAACGCAGTACCTTAATATTGACTCAGCCAGTGCTTTATAAATAATAATTAAATTTTGTTTATTTAAAATGTCTCGAATTTCATAAAATTTATGTATTAATCTTCTTAATCTATTTGAGATGAGAGAAACATGCTCCGACCATCTCAAGTGACAATCAATCATAACTCCCAGATATTTTATACATGTTACTTGTTCTAAATTAGGACATGTCAAACATTTATTTCTATTATTAACAACTATTTTTAAAAAATTACAGTCTATTGGCAATATCATTACGAAATTGTATACCATTTCCATCATCGTCATTACTAGCATCATGTATATCCTTTCTGTTAACATTTTGTAAAATATCTTCATTTTCTATAATCGCGTCAAGAATTCAGACGTCTTACATCACGGCTGACGTTACACATTTGTTTTATTGTCAACGTAATATTCGCTATTTGGACGCGATAAAAACAATCATTTTTTGCAATTTAGTGCAGTATATAATGCAAACTTTTTGTGTAGTATATAGTTTTATTACTACCAGTTGCAGTTTCTTAAATATTTTGTTGAAAATATAATGAAATATTAATTTGTTCGTACGACGTAAGTCGTCTGAATTCTTGTGGCGAGTATATCAAATTAGTCCAGGGACGTTAGGAAAAATAGTGGAAATGTTTAGGCACAGCAGATATCGAGATGCGGTTTTCTGCATTGTGTTCTGCAAGTTCCCAGGGAAAAAGTCTATATCGTCTGGTTTAGCCATTTTTTGAAAAATGCCTTCTGGGCCGGAAAATGCATTACACCATTATAGGAACGATTGGGAACTCGGAAAAATCGCTCCGAAATCGTTACTCGGGGGTTTTCGGGGCTACCGAACTCGATTCTGGCATTAGAATTACCTGTGCCTAAATTTCCGCTATTCGGTCGATTTTGATCTAAATGCCCTGGACTAAATTAAAATCATCATCTATTGTCAGATTATGTAAGACACAGCAAGCACGTATAAAATAAACAATATCGTTTATCTTTTAATTTTTTGTGATACAGTTGTCGGAATCTTTGTTTTAACAAGCCAAAGCAATGTTCTACAGCATATCGGGTTTTTGCCAATTGAACATTGTAGTGTTGCTGGTTCCGTGTTAATTGACATCTGTCCTTATAAGGAGTCAAGAGATTTCTTAGACAAGGATATGCAGAATCTCCAAATTTGTATAGGTTTCCACATTTTTCTTGAAGTGTGTTTGATAGTGGTGATGCTCTAAATATTCTACTGTCGCGTTCAGATCCTGGGTACCCAACAAAAATGTCCCTAATTTTTCTACGATGGTCACATACTACTTGTAGCTGAAAACAAAATTAATTAATACTTACATATAGCTAATTGAATTGTAACTTACCTGTATAGAATAATATCCCTTTCTGTTTAAATAGGAATCGGGATCATTTTTTGGTTTATCAAGTATTACCCCAGGAAATTGCTTATTTTGATGAAAATTGGATTCAATTTCTACTTTCTCTTCGGCTGAAGCCCACGTTACAAAATGAGGAGTCAAGTTGCTCAAAAAGTTCGTAGATCTTAGAATTACAGTATATATTCCGAATATACTGACGTCAAAACGATCTGCAACATCTCCAAATGATGCAGGCTGATGTCCCACAAACCACAAAAATATTACTGTTTGCTGCATTTCATTCAATTTTCCATTAAACCATTTTATATTGGTTCTAAAATTTGCTAAAACATCAAATTGATAATTCATAATTTTAAATATCAGCTGATAAAACACTAAAACGTTAACGCGTATGCTCCTGATAGTTGTTGAGTTTGTAAATTCTGCTAAAACAAAGCTATTATTTCTTGCACTGACCGCTCACTTCAATTCAATTACAGAAATACCCCCGTTTTCCGCATTTATATTTATCTTGGTTTTGATAAAGGATTTTCTCAATGACTTTCTTTTGTCTTTAAAAATTATTTGACATTTCATATCCTATTCTCTCTAATATTTTGTCAATTTTCAGTCAGAATTTTATGTAGGTGAACTCGACTCTGAAATCCTGATTAATATATTGTCCCAGCAACTGTAATACATATTCAATTAGGGTCGTAAATCAAGATTTTGTGGAGCTGCAACATTTGTTAGGGGCACTTGTTACAATAAATTGAGGTAGGGGCATCGGATGTTGTCTCAGTTTGGTCGAAACCAAGTAGTTTACAAGAACTTCTTGTGGCCAACTGAAGCGTTATTTATGAGCGTGGTGAATTTAATACGCGCTTACTAGATACGCCGAGACGTTCCTAGACTTAACTTGGTCTCAGGGTCTAAGTTAATTACACTTATGAAGTTACTAAGAATTGATTAAAGGTTTTTGAAACCAAAGCGGTCGGATAATTGTATGTTTCTCAGGGATAACTAATTTAATCGAATTAGTGATTGTTTGAATTGTAATTAGATGAGGAATTACGAATCGATAATAAGTTCGAGAAACTAAACTACAACAATTTCATAATTTAGTTCAAGTTCAAAAATCGTTAAACATATACAAGGAATTCGAAACCATACAAATTATTCTGCTTGGTTTTAATAATTCCTAAAACAAGTGCTTTAATTTTATGAAAACAAATAAATTTGCAAATTTAAAAGACAGGCGAGTAGATTTATTTTATATAAAGTGAGTATTTAAAAATATTTTGTTAAAAGTGGAGGCAAACGAAAACGAAAATTTGGCAACCTTGTTTTATATGTGGAAATAGATAAGTAGGCTGGCTGTCTACTATGAAAATTTGTTTTCAGGTCTTTTCATATTTTTTAGTATTCTTAAATGGATTAGGAACATTTTTTTAAAATTATTGGATAAATATAATATATATTTTTTTCTATTGTAAATTAAATTCTAAGTTAATTTATGGTTATAATAGTGCTTTTTTACTGTTTAAGAAAGGTATTTTAAGCTAGTATCTATCAAATCTCCTACAATTCCTATCAATGAAGTCATATGTATGTTCTCTGATACCAAACATCTAGGTATGCTAATGAACATCCACAGACAAAACTCTATTAAATAATTATCTAAAGAATTTAATCTATTTTTACTAACCTCTGGAGTGGGAACTCGAAATTCAACCACAATAGATGAGATCTGACCTATTTCTGCATTTTTAGGATTGCTTCATCAGGTGGCCTTCTTTAACTTGAGTCAAAGATCTAACTATAAAGATTATTATACCAATAAATTAAAATTATTTGAAATTAAATGTCAAAATGAAATTAAATATCGACAACGTCAAACTGATTATCTGTCAATGAATATCATAACGACCTACTAAAATAAATAAAAATTAATAAAAAAATGTTACCTTTTATGTATAGTGTTTTCATATATTTTCAGGTATTAACAATATTGTGTGAAACTAACTACTCAGTGGACAAAAGCCCCAACCTGCGTTGAATTACACCCACAATATCTACCCATATATTCCTTATTATTAGCTTTTGTAACATTTTTTTACTGTTTAAGAAAGGTATTTTAAGCTAATTTCTATCAAATCTCCTACAATTCCTATCAATGAAGTCATATGTATGTTCTCTGATACCAAACATCTAGGTATGCTAATGAACATCCACAGACAAAACTCTATTGAATAATTATCTAAAGAATAATCTATTTTTACTAACCTCTGGAGTGGGAACTCGAAATTCAACCACAATAGATGAGACCTGACCTATATCTGCATTTTTAGGATTGCTTCATCAGGTGGCCTAGTTAGTATCACACAATATTGTTAATACCTGAAAATATATGAAAAAACCATAATAGTGCTATTGGCGAAGATCTCCATAATAAAAAACGATAAACCCGTCAAGGAATATTACCCCAGGAGTGACGTGAAAATTTATTTCAATTTATTATTTGAACATGGGTTGGGCCTCACTTCTAGCAGCTGCCACGAGCCGCCACTGCTGTATACAAGTAATATATTTTTTAATATCATTGCCACACATTGTACATAAAATAGGAAACAAAAATCAAATACTGATTTTGCTAGAAAACTATTAACAAATTCAATTTTATGTAAAATTTTATACATATCATATACCTATAGAATAACTTATATAATTTGAATATACTAACATACTCATATTGAACGGTTTTCTGTAATTATTGAATGGGGAGTTTCATCACTAGGACGATTCCAGTAATAAATAATGTAATATCTCATACATTAAACAAATTGCGTTCATTAGTATGCTGGCTGAGTTCCTCCATAACGCAATATTTGTGTATATCCGTAAAATACTTTACAACAGTAAACATTATATTATTGGATTCTGCATTTATATTTTCCTACATGGTACGAGCTTTAATAAATTAATGATTATGAAAACATTTCACGTCGCTAGTTTAAAATAGTTTAATTACTAATGACTAAAAAATTGATAATTGACAATGAAATTAGGTTTCAGAATAAATAATTTTACGAACGTTGCATAGGAAATAAAATGAGTAATTAAGGATTTTTTTATCATCTGGACCAGTATGGTGGCAGTAATTTTGAACAATATTAATATGTAGTACCTACGCGTAATAACTTTGACTTGCAGGTATATATTTTGCTATTTGCCATATTCGTTTTTAATTTAGAAACTATATTAACATGAAATGTTTATGATTCTTAGATGCAATAATTGTATGGTTATTTTATCTACATAACATTTTGTAGGTAAGTGTATTTGCGATGGCCCCAGCGGGTGTTGACGCAATGTGATTTCTGCCCAGTGCCTGAATGTCAGTGTGAAGAAATTCAAGCAAGCGCAGGTAAACGGCGGGAGTAACTATGACTGACGACTCACTAGAAGTACTGGGACTGACTAGGACTCTCTTAACGACTGCGGTACCGTGCACTAGTGATGGGTTGCTATTTAGCGGCCTGCTATTTTTTTAACTGCTATTTGGTTAGTAGCAGTAGCAACTGCTACGTGCTCAAAAATTAGCTGCTATTGATTTAACAGGTTGGCATAAATTCATGGCTGTCCTAACGGGTGAATGTGAATGCTAATACGCCAAACTGCTTTATTTATTTAGCAGTTTGGCATACGCCGCTCGCCGCTGTCCTAACGAGTAAACGCCAATACGCCGAATAGATAGCAACTATAGCTATGCACTGTCGTTTATTGCCCATTTATTATAAAATATATGTTATATGATCTTTAAAACGAATTAAGTAATTTGTTATATTGAAACGTATACCAATTATACAAGCATTTTAATTTTTTACTGTATGTTTCTGTTACACTTGAATACCGTGCTCTTGGAAAAAAAATAGTAACTTTTTTCATTGTAAGGGCATAGTATATTTGTCTGCCATGACAAAATATTACAATAAAAAAATTCAAACAATATGTTACAATAATCGGTCGCGCGGTTTAAGGCGTCAGTACTTAAACCGAGGTGACTGGATCGCTGTGGGTTCGACCCCCGCAGCCGGTAGACCGTATATAAGCTATATTCATGGAGAGATTGGCACCCTCTCTGCGGGTATGGTAGAGTGGAAGAATGTTGACTTGGGTCAATGTAAGAGATTGATACCGGTTGGCATTTAACTACCCCCCTAATTAATGAGGTTTTCCAGGTTTCCCTCATTCCTGCACTGAATGGTGGTTAGGGCCTACCAACGTAAGTCGTTCCTGGGCGCAAATGCGGCCTGCTTAATAATAATATGCCGTCCCCTCTCCCGCACAAGTCTTCGACGTCTGGGCTAATCCTCGTGATTAGAATGAGGGGTAGAGATATTATTATTATTATAATAGCGAGTTAAGAAAGTAATTTTTCAAATCTAATGTTTATCGTTTTCCATATATTTACGGCATTCGCGATACCTATATCAATAAAAATACAAATTTTCCTTTCGTTTTGCAAAATCTTATCCTTACTCGCAATAATTGTATATACAGCAAACAACGGATATATTTTATATTTCTCAGTTTTCGTCTATTATCGCGCCTCTGAAAGTATGGAGTATTGTTAATTATTATTGCACTTCGCTGGCTGCTAACTCGCTAAGCCGCTAAATGCTAGGTACGCGCCATCTAACAAAAACAGCACTAAAAAATATATTATTTAGCTGCTATTAAAATAACAGCTATTTTTAACTGCTAAATAAAAGTAGCAGTAGCAGAAGCAACTGCTATAATCCAAAAATAGCTTGGTCGACACATCACGAGTACTGTGCACATCGTTTGGGTGTGCTCCGTGTTCTTTGGAATGCGGGCCTAGTTTGTGCTGTGCCTTGGATGGTGGGTGGTAGAATGGCTCGCTTTTTAAGTAAGCATTTTTTATTTCTTTTATTAATAATATAATAATAATAATAATAATAATAATAATAATAATAATAATAATAATAATAATAATAATAATAATAATAATAATAATAACGCTACTCGCTTAACCCTTATAAAAACAAAAAAATATAAAACACAATAGAGCTAGGTAGGAACATAAAAATAGATATACAAATAAATGCAATTAACTCAAAACAATAAAATATAAATTAATTAATGTAACAAAAAAATATATACGATGATAAGTCAAGTTGAAAAAGTAAAAAGGTAAGATTTAACATTTTTGCGATAACCACTAACAGAATTCTGTTTAAATTTGTAATTAATAGAATTATAAATAGTGTAAGCATTATATGTAAAGGAACGTGTGAACATGGCTGAATGAAATTTAGGAAGTGAAAGTTTGGATGGAAATCTTATATTGATATTATGAATTTCATCACGACGTATCAGTTTTTCTTTTAGGTATGGCGGGGAAGATGTATGCAAAATTTGATTTATAAAAACACTAAAGTGAAATTTGAAAGTATCACTGATGTTTAACCAACCCAGTTGTTTAATCTTTTCAGAAACTCTATCATATTTCTTTAGGCGAAAAACAAATCTACAGCAGCTGTTTTGAATTTTCTGAAGACGGTACTGAGTAATTTTGTCCAGACAAGGATAATATACAATGTTGCAGTAATTTAAAATGGACAACACAATAATTAATTAAATAAATTAATAATTTTGTGTTGTTATTTCTAAACTGTTTAACCTACCTGGCAGGTCTTGACTATGATTCTCATTTATGGTTTGATTTTAGTATACCGTTATCGTATTTCTACGATAGCGGCGTTTTTCTCCCTTTTTTAAATCTTATACTTTAGGTTTTTTTTTAACTAATAGTCAAGGAATGTTTGTTTTTTTTTGTATATCGTTGGCTTAAATTCTTTGCAAACTTGTACCTACAGAGATGGGCCCATGGCGATGTTTTCCACTGTGAATTGCTTTCGGCATGTGTGCCTTTTTTCATATTTACTTTGATGCAGTGACGTGCCCGACTTCAACGAGTCTGCTTACTGGGCTCTGGTCTTGCATCATTCTTGCATGATTATTTTTTCAGTGCGAACTATATTGTGCTCTTCTTTTGGTTCTTTCCTTATTAAATTGCGGGTTTAATTTACGGTTCGCCGTTTAATTATTTTAACATTCTTTCATTGTCCAGTTGTTTGTTTTATTTTATAGATTGTTTTCAAGCCATCAATATCGTCACTAGGACCGTTTGTCTTTTGGAGTGGCCGTTATTTTTAAGCCCTCCTTTGGTTTATTTCTTTTTAACTGTCGTGGTCTTGATCCGTGTTAGGTGTACCTTTAATTTTTCGCCTGCCACCCGCTTAAGCTCACGTTTTGCGAATCACTTTGGCCCGGTATTGTTTTTATTCGGGATCTCTGATTATTTTATTTTTTGTTGATCCTCGCCTTACTTTCTGTGGTTTCCATGTTGTTTCCATGTTGTTTGGAGCTACCCACTTCCTCTTCTTCCCACCGAAGTGACGTGCTGCTGGCCTGGTAGGCTTCACTGTTTTGCGTCCTACTGTGATCTGGACACTTTGCCATGCTGTTCGGATGACCTGTCTGGGTTTCCGTCTGCGCAGGAGCCGTGACAGCACTCTTCTTTGCTACCCGCCTCCAGCCCCTATTCATGGCCGCTGTTGGCTCGAGCGTTTACCGCTAGCGGTTCTTTTGCCCTGTCGATGTTTTTGTATATTTGTTTCACGCCATGAAATTTCCGAGGCCTTACCCGACCGGCCCTTGCCATAGCCCATGATAGTGAAATGCTTGCAGTTGAACTTTCCATACCCTAATTGTAAGAGGCATTTTGCTAGGAAGACAGGGCTTTCCCTTCATCTACGACGATGCGCCAGCCGTCCGACCCAGGCTACTCCCCCTCCTCTAGGATCTGACTCCAGCTCTGGCTCCGAGGATGACTTCTCTTGTCCTGGGTGCGGCAAAAACTTCGAATCTTAGAATAGCCTCTCTCAGCATCGGAGGCTGTAGCATCTAATACCTGGGTCGCTTGTTAGCGGTCATTTGCCACCTTCGCCGGCCTGCAGCAACACCGCAGCAAGACGCACCAGCCGCTTACCAGGCACAGCTTTAGGCCTCGAACTAGAGGAAGATCGAGCTGTTCTCTCAGCTCGAGACTCTTCATGTAGCGTAGGCTGAAATTAAGCACCAAGGTACAGGATCGATTAATATATACCTTGCTGCTATGTTTCAGCGCTCTTTAGAATGCATCCGGTTGAGCTACGAACCCGTTTGGAACGTGAACAAATAGAAGCTACGGACCATCCGACTGGTGATTGAGGTTTGAGGCTCCTGAGTAATCGTCCCGTACACCGCCTTCGCAAGTCATCTGACCGTCGCTTCTTCCACCACCTTCTTCGCCTGACGGCTCTACTAGCAACCCGGGCTCCTCCTCCTCTGAGTCTGAGGACGACTTTATTAGCGGTGTTGCCCCTTCTGGCTCGCCATGTGCCGGCCCCTCCCTCTACGATGAGCTTCGCAAGACCTTTCAACCTACTCCATCAACTTCTCATTGCGAGGCCTCTCCGTCACCTGGTTCTCCTGGACCTGTCCCCGTCTACTGACGAGGAAGATCAAACTGATGACAATCCCGTCAAAATATATATTGAATCCTTGTTTCATGGTCTCCTGAGTTAAAGGCCTTCGGCATCGAGATTCTATTCGATGACGCTATTGGCAGCATTTATGAAATGTTATGGGGCCCCTAATGTTGATTCTCCTTCACCACCGAGGAATGCTGCTAGATCTATTACTGCTAGAGCTCTTCGCGCCTATAGATACAAGCGCTATCAAGAACTCTTTATTAAGGACAAGGCTTCTTTGGTGAATCACGTTATTCAGGGGTTAGAGCCCGACGCTGCTACTGCGAGTCTTTCCATTGATGCAACCGAACGGCACTATAACGAAGTTTTGTCGATGCATCCCCGGTACATGGACATGCTTTCACTGACCCGAGACCTGCTACACTACTGGCCTGTACGTTCCAATCTCTGAAGTTGATGTCTCTAATGCCTGCAGGGACAAGTCGGTCCGAATGGCATGTCTGTGGTAGATCTTCGCAGGCTTCCGGTCAGAGCTGTGACAATTTTATTTAATGCCGTGCTCTGTTCAGACTTCATTCCGCCTGCGCGTAAACTATGCCGCACTACTTTGATTCCTAAGGGCGGCGTCGATCCGGCCAACTCCTGACGCCCCATAAGTGTAGCGAACATCTTGCTGCACACTAAACACCATGTAATCTCTCAGACCATTGGCAGCTTGCACAACACCCGCTTTCCATTGGACGCCAAGAGATGTCATTGTGGCTGCCAGCGAGTACGACTTTGGTGTACACACCGTTGCCGATGCCGCCATGCCAGTGACTATCTTACCGAAGTGGAGCTGTCTATCCGAGATCTTGATGGCGGACTACTTCATAAGCCTGACCTGATGATACAGTCTGACGTGAGTGTGAATTGGGAGACGCTTCGGCCTCTATCTGACCATTTCTACCACCTACTATACTACAAGCTTTAAGGTACGGATTCGCTGATGCGACTGCGGCTGCGGCTCGCGGCTGCGACTCGTCGCCGACCAATAGGCAATCTAAATGCTGTAGTTGGAAAAAAAACATTCAGACTGTCTATTGGTTGGCGATGAGTCGCAGCCGCGAGCCGCAGCCGTAGTCGCATCAGCGAATCCGTACCTTTATCGAGGCCGTCAGGAAGCGGTAACCTAGTCTTCCCATTATTGTTGGTGCAATTGTCATCGGCGCCCATAGGTGGTTGGTGTAACCTGAACAACGGCGTTCCCCAGCGCCTACGGCTTAGGAAAGCTGTGGCTCTCTTCTTGGTATCTGGGGTTCTTCGCGGAGGCTTACTGATTTACTAAACTTTCAGAGCTGCTACTTGGGCCCCTTTTCACCACCGCAAGCATAGCCGATCTTTTAGCCTTCAGCTATTTTTAACTGTTTTTTTTTTTAATATAATGACGGACTTCGTTTCATTTTATTTTTGTCATTTATTTGTCACCTTATTTGTTTGATATCTGCTTTACTTAGAGCTAGCTGTACAGTTTGATTATTTTGTATTGTATTATTTTAATTTAATTAGGCTTTGAATTGTACTGTTATACTGTTTACTGCTTGTTATTGACGATCGTGTTTGTAATCTGCACCTACCAGGGCTTGCCCCTACATGTTTATTATAGCTTTATTAATAAATGTTTCAATAGCCAAATACTTCGTCATCTAATTACTGACGTGCATGAATGGATTAACGAGATCCCCCACTGTCGCTACCCACTATCTAGCAAAATCAATGCCAAGGGGATAGAGAAAAATAAAAACTAACAGAATCATTTATAATAATATTTCCAAATTTATTTATTAACCAAAAAATGTTTTTTTATATATATTAAACCCCCATTTATCGCCAACTCTTTCTCCTTCTATATCTTTTTCTAATTCCCTTTCCATACTTTCTTCATATTTCATTTGCTCTTCCTTTTTATTTAACCTAGTCGGTTTCTTTTCTCTTTTTCTCTTGCTTGTTTGATTTCTAATATACGGTATTAGCGATGTCATCTTTGCTCCCACTAAAAAGTGATCCGTGTCTGCGTCAGGACCTCTATACGTCCTTACTTTTTGCACTGCTTTCTCCTCTGGTTTTTCAATTAATATATGACCTATTTGGTTAACCGTTCTTCCGCCCGGAGATCTCCACGTACCTTTATAGATTTATTTCCTTTGGAAATACGTACTCATAATAATCAGGCTTTTTTCCTTAGCAAAACCTATTAGTAATAGCCCATTTTCATTTGAAATTTCATGTTTACTATATTCACCTATTGTTGGTTTAAATATATCCTCTCTTCCTATTTTTGCATTCGCGTCTCCCAATACAATTTTCATGTCGTATTTAGGTATTTCATCATATTCTCTATCTAATTCAGAGTAAAAATTCTCCTTGATGTCTATGTCTTTCTCCTCTGTAGGTGCATGGAAATTTAAGAATGTCATATTTTGGTATTTTCCCCTTATTCTCAGTGTACATAGTCGATCCGATACTGCTTTTAAGTTTATTATAAGTGGTCTTAATTTCTTACATACTATAAATCCGTACCCAACTTCCTATTATTTCCCATTATTAAGTATAACATATTCATCAATTTCTGTTATATTTTGTCCCATTTGCTTTGTTTCTTGCAGCGCAACTATATCAAATCTAATTCTATTTATTTCTTTTACAACCTGTTTCAGCTTTCCTTCCTCATATGTCCCCCTTACATTCCACGTCCCTACTTGTAAGTATTTTGTTACGTTACTGTTTTCTGTAAGTTTATGGCCCATTCTCAAAGTCTTTTTTCTCGCTATATTCGTCCTCTTGTGCCTGCTATTTCTTCCTTTTCCTAGTTTTTTGCGACCTGTCTTGTATTTCCTGCTTCCTCCTCTAACGCGTTTGTTTCCTCATCCCACTTAAACCACTTTCCATTAATATTTAATTTTTTGTATCCTATTTTTACCATTTTTCCATTTTTTCTTTCCTCCTTAGCTATTTCTCGTATTGTCCTAGCTGTATTCCTTTCCTCTACCGTTAAATCATCATTAATGAATATTCTCTCGTTTTTAATTTCCTTTAATACCTTCTTATTTTGCATAATTTCTCTCTTATTTTCCATAGTTTCCAGTTTTTATTAGGTAGTTTAAGTTTAAGAACAAATACAACTGGATAAAATAAATATGTGTAAACACCTGAAAGACTTATCTTATAACAAACTGCCAAAGGCACAACAGACATATACTGCCTCTCCTCAGTATGCCATAAGTGAGACAACCGATTATTTACCGACAGAAGCAAACCCGAGTAGTTGTGAGGCAGAACATAGCTACATCTTGTGTACATATGCTAAACCTGACGGTATATAAATCTATAATTTAAGGAATTTTATATTTAATGATACTTTATTCACATTTTAACAAAATATTATTCTTTAGGTATATCTTAAATTTAGTGTCAGCGTAAGAAAAAACGTGTTTAATTAAGAATACGAATGCTTGCCTGTCAAGAATATGTAAATATTTATAACAAGTACCTATACTCTATTACTGAATTAATAAATATATACTTGAGTCTATAAGAGAATAGTTCTCAGTGTCATATTTGGAACCTTTTTTATATTCCGGGCAGATCTTCGACTTCCACTAGGAAATGCATTATTGATAGAAATAAATTAATTATATGCGTTAGTGGCTTATAAAATACGAAACGATAGTGTTTTGTAAAAAAATCAGGCAACCCCGTCTGGACTAGTGTTTCCACTTTCAAAATTTGTATTAAAGTTATTTGGCGGGCTAATAACTTGAATTTTTATAGATTCCTTGAAAAAGTTTCAGCAAATTTTATCACAATATCATACATGGTTGTAGCACATAGTATTGAGGAAACAAAATTATACTAGTACAAATTAATTTAAATAGGTTTCCTTGCAACCAAAATTATCTTTAAAGTACGGTTTCTACATTTCCAAAAAATATACTATACAGGGTGAGTCAGTCGTAATGTCATTAATTTTAACCACGTATTCGGGAGGCCTAATAAAGGCAGAAAATCGAAAAAAAAATTTTTTACTCGACCTTTAAAAGAATAAACAAATCACCCTATAAAAATCAGTAACACGACGCTCCTGGTACGCTACGAACTTTCTGATGGCGCACCCGACGAAATTCTAATGCCACAGACTTGCCGTATTAACCATGGATGCCACATTTACATACATAATATCGTCTAACACATCAGCGTGTTATTCAAATTTACTTCCATTTAGCACTCTGCATTTCCCGCATTTCTTCCCCTCAAATTTGTAGATCATGCCACACATTTGGAGGGGATGGAGAAAATACAAGCAGTAGTTTGTTTATTTCGGTCTAACCTCACGCATAATTTTACAAATTCCGATTATGTGGAAATGGTAGTGTTATACGGATAATGTTTACGAAATCCGACTGAATATTATAAATAAAGTGCTATGGACGGATAAATGCATTTTTACTTCAAATTTGGGCTGTAAACAGGTTAGTATCATACTACTTAAAAAACAATACATTTCTAGGCTAGATGTACGTAACTACAAATTGTACATTTGGTTATGTGTGCGGTTAATTGTACTTACGATCGAGTAATACTAAAAATTCATATTTATTTGTAAAACGTAGTGAAAACGTAATATCAAAATTATTAAACTGTAATAATCTAGCATTCGAAAACATTTATTTATTATCTACATTTGTTTTTATTAACAAATAAATCAATATTTAAGGAAAATTCATTCATGTATCTAGATTTAAAAAAATAGTTTTACTCTTTGTCGTTAAATAACAGTACAAAAACTAGGTAACTAGGTTATTGACCTAATAATACGGTAGATCAAGGTCAAGATTAACTCTCGATAACTTAGATTAGCGGCGTGCCATTTCGGTCTTGGACAGTTTTCTGTCGACAACACGATGGTTTTTTATTAATTACTTAGTATTTAAACACGAAACACTTTTCCGCTTCTCAATAATTTACCCATTTTGTATAGGTTTTTTATGTAATGTACGTAAATGGTTTATTACTCAGTTTATTATTAGACACGCTGGAGTTTTGTTGCAGTCATAACAGCTACATTTGCTCAGAGAAAAATCGACACGCGAGTGTATCGTTTGATTGGGCCGTATTTTCTACGGGAAAACCTGAGTGGACCGCGTTACTTGCAATTTTTAATAGAATTATTTGATTATTATTATTTGATTTTATTGGGTATTAACATTTTAAACTATTATTGGCTGAAGTTGAACTGAGCAAGAAAAAATGATATTCTAAAATAGTCAGTACAACCGTTTATTTGTGATGTCTAAAACCTAGGTGCGTAGGTACTATATAGAAAAATATTACAACTTGACAACATTGCATCAGGTCGATATCGAGTTGAACTGTGAGCTGTAACCGACCAAGGCTGTGACCGGTCAGTGACAGTCTGAAAAGGGGGTTTAAATAATGATTTAAAAATATTTTTTTTCGGCGTAAATATGCATTTAGATTTTTTTTTTAATCACATATTCGCATTATACTCATTATTCCCTATCTCCTCCTAAAATTAATGACATTATGACTGACTCACTCTGTATAAGACTTTATTCTTTGTTTTTAATTATATATTTGTCGAATAATAAATATTTCACTTGATGGTAAAAGCACGTCCCCAAGTAAAAAACGAAACTCACAGCATTCTCAAAATGCAACGGGGTTTGCTAACAATGTGTGTATGTGATAGCAGGAACCAGGGAGTGTAATTTGGTAGCTGGCGCTGTATCAGTTTGGCGGGCACATTTCGCACGCCGTCTGTCGTAATAATTAAATTAGTCAAACTTCGCTGCTGCAACTGGACCGGGTAACTATTACACAGCGCTTATAACGCCTGTAGTATGCTTTCGTTTTAAAATTACCTTTAAAATAGAAAAATAATGTTATTTTCTATAAATGTTGTATTCAGATATGTATATCATTTATGCAATTACGAGGTGTGGCAATTAAGTTCCGGGAATTTGTCAATGAAAAAACTAGCAAATTAAATTTCGCCAAAATTTTATTATCAACTTTCACAATAGTCTCCCTCTAGCTCTACACAACGATTCCAACGTTGCTCCCACGATTGGAAGCACCCTTGGTAATCCTCCGCAGTTAACCCGTTCAGCACCACGGTTACAGCTTCTGTGACCTCTTATACGCCGCCATGATGAGCTCCCTTGAGGTGCGACTTCATCTTGGGGAACAAAAACAAATCACAGGGGGGCAATATCGGGGCTATATGGTGGGTGCGGCAACGTTGGAATTCTTTTTTTGCCAAAACTCTTGCACAATGAGCGAGTGATGGGCAGGCGCGTTGTTGTGGTGCAAGATCCAGCCGTTCTCGGCGAGTTCGTGTCGCGCAGCCGTTCCAAAATGATGCCGTGAATCTATGGCTACCCTATATTTTTGCTCCTAAGTGTATCGTTACCTTGGCATATTACATTTATTGAAACAAGCAAACATACTTACTTCATAATTTACTTTATTTAGCTAAACAATAGACTTGTTGGCGCCACCCTTAACAATTCCTACGGGATCTAAAAAATAGGTCAGTCCCGATTATTTTCACGAGAATAAATTGTGGAAGAACTTATCTATTTTCTGGGTAACGTTGAGTCATATGTCTTGGCAGAAGCTGATTTAATTCAACTTCCAAGGAAGTTGTTCTATTTAAATACATCGGTATTAAACCTTAACTTAACGCACAGTAACTTTTATCTAGGACAATCGTTTCCTTTGATGAACGACATACTAGGTGTTCCAGCTTTTATTGAGCACGCCATATACGTGGTGTTTCTAAAGGTATTTAATTCAAACTCTAATATTGCTCTTTAGTTAATCCATGCTGAACATTATGTGTAGAAGTGGTAACGTTTTTAGTACCTACTAGAGTTTGGCATTCCGCCAGATATTTTTGTGGCAATTTTAACCTAAAAATCTGTAGACTTGTCGACGTACCCTTCCGCTACGGTAGAAGATTTCCATCCCTCTAATCTTTTGAACTGAAGAATGTCACCATCGCTATTTACCAATAGTGTGGCTATCGTTCTTCAGGAGCAGTGTCCCGTTTTACAATACGGAAGCTTTAAAAACAGTGCAATTTTTGGGAAATTGACATCCAATTGTGGACACATGGCTGGCGAATGATTTTACCGAATCTTAATTATAAAAAGAAGTTATCTTTTAGAACGTCTAAACAAAATTCAACATATGTTTTAATTAACGTTATCCATTCTTCATTACTCACTATAAATACTCTTTACTGGTAGCTTTTTGATGTTGGAAATTCGATGTGAACCTTATTTTCCACGATTATAACATTAGCCAACTTCATTTTATATAAATCGTCACTTCGACATGCATATGATGTACCAATTATGAGTGCAACCTTTATAGGTAGCATATCATCAGGTGCATTCTTCAAAAACGCCACAATGTTCTCACTGGAGAAAGTACTTGACTTTTTGGATACAGATCTTATTTCTGTTGTTTCAAAAATGCAAGTAACTTCGAAAATTTGAAGATATCCACTTTATCTTTAATATTTAAAGTAGTACGCAACATTGAGTAAATGGACCAAAGGGTTGACGGCGTTCTGATTTTGGCAATCTCACTAAAATATGTCATTACAATAACTTCAGAAGCATCTTTTGCGAGCATCAACTCTTGTCGCTTATTGCCTTCGAAAACATATTTTTGATGGTAATATATAAAAAATGCAACTAATTTAAGTTTGTATGTTTGACATTTCTAGTACCATAGTAGCCATTGTTAAAATGTCAAATTGACGTTTTTTTATCTGTAATCTGGTCATAAAGGGATCTTGCTTTGTTAATTTCTCACGTAATTATTTTTGTTACAAAAACCATCACTTGCATTAAAAAGGTATGGTTGTAAATAAAAGAGTATACAAACCTCGGTGGAAAGTTTCATTTTTGTCTCGAGAAATGGATCCCCTCGGCGTTACGCGCCTCTGTAGACCATTTTCACTCGATAAGAAGGAAACACTTTCCACCTCGATATGTAATATACTATTACAGACTTTTCAGAGGGGGATATTATAACGTAGGCTCATTTTCCGTATTCCCAATCCCAATCATTTTGAAGCAAAAAAGGTATACTTGTTTCTTATCGACTAACCGCCCCGTTTTCGAGATATTTGAACTTCAATCTTTCAATGCATTTTTACTTTATGACAACTTAAAAAACTATTGCCATTGCGAGCAAAGGAAATATTCCCAACAAACAATTAAAGTTAAAATTACGTTAACTTGACCTCTGAATTGGTCAAAAACTTTTCATGACCAATTCCATATAAGGAAAGTTTATCTATATTTGTTGGCCTTTTTCCTTATGTGTTGAAAAATACTAAATTAATATTGAAGTTAATATTTTGTCGGCAATAATTTTATACCTATTTGATAAATTGGACCTAAAATAAAGATGGACCAATTTTTTGTTAAAATTTCGAAATATAAAAGACATTATTACCAAAATCTACCTAATTATGCCCTTTGTATGACTTATCTTTGCCCAAGACAGACAACATTATATGTTTCATTTTATACATTTTAATAGTGAACAAGGATAGGAAGAAAAGAAAGACTATAAGTCAAGCTACTAAGGCTACAAGTAGACTACGCGTTAGTATGTTTATAGATATTTAGATTTTAATATAATAAAGTCCGTATTTTTGGTTTCCATTCATCAAATTGTACAGGAAATTTTTCGTATAATGTCATGACCAAACTTTCATAAAAATAACGCGCCTTATAAATATACATCTTTACTATTGCTTTTAATAATATTACTATACTGAAGAATCACCTAAAATAAAAACTGAATGTACTTCGTGATAAAATGTGTTTAATAATCTTTCGTCATAAATGTATTAACTAATATTATCTGTATTAACATAATTTTAATGAGTAATTAATTAGAAATAATGAACAAACCATTTAGTGTTTATAACAATATGGCCGCTCAAACAAAATCAACTTTGAAGTCAATTTGTCTGTATGTTTTAACCTATAGGGCAGATTGCCTATGCCAATGCTGACGTCACATGAAAATATTAACTTTGTGGTTGAAATTTTCTCCAAATGAAGATATTTTATGGTAATTTATTACCAATTAAATTATTACTAGGTACCTACATATAAAATTCTACTCTTGCATTTGTGATTGAAACTTCAAATTAAAGCCAATAATATTATATATGCGTAATAACAAAAACAAAATAAATATTTTCGAACGGAATTCAATTCGAATTTCAATTCACGTGCACTACTGAATTCATCTGACACGATAACAGTCATAAGAATACTTATATATGAAGTATTTATCGATATATTATCATTAGACTGATTTACATGATATGCAGTGTCGGCTTAAACTTATTTTTACAACTCTTTAATACTGTGTAGGGCTTAGTTTTAACTGCAGATCGCCAAAACACAAAACAATTTCTACGTGCTATTACATGAAGATCTGTCGGAATACATATAACAAGAAGCTTGTTCCCTAAAAGACCTTTATAAGACACACTTACGTCGAACAGGTAAATTTATTAACAATTTTATTATTATTAACAAATAAATTTGTACCAAAATATAGAACAATATTTCTATTAGGTTAATTGAAATGGTCAAATATTCCTTACAAGTTATCAACAAAGTTGAAAATTATTAGTTATTACCTTATTTTTAACTACTAGTTGAAGACTAAAATAAGTATTTTGATATCGTAATAAATATGTAAATATTTACCTATTGTAATAATTTAAAAATCCTTGGATATTGAAGACAGATTTCTAGGCGAAATTAAGTAAATTATAACTTCGTCTTACACGTTATTGGAATGTTAGCATTTGAAAACATAGAATAGGTAAACCATATGTAATTTTGAACTGTATAAATTGACATATATTTCATTTTACTTGGAAGGCATTATATTACTCTTAGTTAACAAATTTTTGACTAAAATTTTGGTATTATAAGATTTTGTAACATTGAAGACTATTTTTATGGAAGAAAGTAGTAAATCTTGATCAATTTAGGATTATTTTTCTTGTGTAGTAGTCTATTAGGCTTAAATGTTAGTTGGGTTGTGCCTTTACATAGCAGCAAACGTCAGAAGTTGCTAAAAACTACGTTGGAATTTCTTTTATGTTAATAAGAGCAATAAAAAGATGTGATAATAGATATATGAATTCTGAAATACGAGACATAATTTGTGTATATGCCACCTCAAAGCCCCGATCTTAACACCTTAGATTTCTTCTTTTGGCCATTCAAAAGATTTAGTTTATAAAGAAGAACTTTTATCCTGCGAAGACCGCCTCTAAAAAATTCATGATGGTGTTAACGTAATTCGGAACAAAGAAGGTACTTTATTTAAAGTAAGATAATATTTAAATACGGGCCTAACAAAATGTATTCATGTTAATGGTCAACATTTCGCTCAGTTATTAGTTTTTACTGTAATAATGTTATAAAATGTTGTTCATTATTTGTTTAAAATTTTTGTTGTACCTAGTTAGTTTTAATGAATATTGTTGACTCTTATCATAAAATCAACGTGCAGTAACATATTGTTTGAATATTTTGAAAACAGATCTGTTCATCGAAATGAAACAAATATACCCGTTTTGCTTAAAAATTATTGAGGTTTCATCTGTATTATAAACAAATAAAATGAACATACTTATATAAAAAAGTTAAATCCGATTATATCGGCATAACACACTGTAAACATGCTGTATACTGAAAGTGACCTTACGATGTGCCCCTCAAAAAAACCTCACTATACTGAATTTCCAAGAAAAGTCTCTAAAACTTTTTGAAATATTAAGAAAAACCAATTTGAAAATGTTTACATTTATACCCTGCATCTTTTTTAATATTGACATTCGGACAGAAACAATATGGCACACACGGTCTTATCAATTATGATTTCTAAATTGATTTCAATATATTTTCTATTTCTAGGTTATTCCGAAAGCGATTCGAGCACCTGACCTATATAAAAAATAATTTATATCCAGACGGCCTGGCCTCCCTTAACTTAAAAACTATTAACTGTACGTACGCCTGATACAAAAAACATCACAAATATGGAGTCCAACGCCAACACCATTAAAAAATATTAGACTCGGTTACAACACTCTTAACAAGATGGACCTTGTGTTTCTCAAATTAATCGAACTTGTTATGATACAGATCGGTCAGTGGTCGCGCGGTGTAAGGCGTCAGTACTTGCATCGAGGTGACTGGATCGCTGTGGGTTCGACCCCCCGCAGCCGGTAGACCGTATATAAGCTATATTCGTGAAGAGATTGGCACCCTCTCTGCGGGTATGGTAGGGTGGAAGAATGTTGGCTTGGGTCAATGTGAGAGATTGATACCGGTTAACATGTGACTACCCCCCTAATTAATGAGGTTTTCCAGGTTTCCCTCATTCCTGCACTGAATGGTGGTTAGGGCCTACCAACGTAAGTCGTTCCTGGGCGCAAATGCGGCCTGCTTAATAATAATATGCCGCCCCCTCTCCCGCACAAGTCTTCGACTTCTGGGCTAATCCTCGTGATTAGAATGAGGGGTAGAGATATTATATTATTATTATTATTTCGAAAGAAACACCTAGATAGTTTGACTCAAGATTCGTGGAAATATTTTTTCGAATCGAAAAACGTGACGAAATGGCCAATTTCTATATATGTTGTACTTAACCTATAGAACAGCAATACACCTGCAATTTATAGCATATGCTGGAGAAATTTTATTTAAAGCAATAAAATGGACTATGAATACATTTTACCTTTGTATTTTACCTTTGTCAACAGTCTGCTACTAACTCATATAGGTATAGATTACATTAGTTTACTACCGCCAACTGTTTAATGACCAGTTTTGTTAGTACAGTTAAACACGTTCTGCAATAAGCGTATTGGCTTACGATTTAAATAAAAATAAAATAAATACAGACAAATAAAATCCCCCATTATAAATTGTGTTAAATATTTGAAAGGCCATCTACCCTTGACCAATTTTAAAACGAATGTTTGCATAAGGTGTTCCAGTTGAGGGCCATTTTAATGTGACGGAAGAAAAATTGTCTACAATTATTTTTTTGACCAGCTACGGTAAAGTATATACAATATCAATATTTTGTAGGTATATACGATAGAAGGCAATAAAAAAGTGGCATAAAAACATTCAAAGCTTCCGCGTTATCAGGCTTGGACAGCGCCGTATTTACGTCAGATACCAGTATTCGCTCAATTTTGCCAATAATAATTTAAAATAAATAAGTATATACCTAATATTGAATGTAACTGTGACTGTTTGAAAAAAAAAACAAATTCTAAATACACATTTTGATTAAACGTTGGATGTTGTTATGTTCGTATTACCGAAGCATGAAAAATTCATAAAACGAATATTAATATTTTATATTGATATACATTTGAAGTAAACCTTTGTCTACAAGTTTTATATTTCAGGTGAATGTTTTATTGTACCTAGTTAGAAAATAAAAATATTTATATTGAATTAGCAATTTTATTATTCTACCCCGTACAAATAGTATAAAATACATGATACAGTATGTATATAGGCAGAATCTAACATTTTACACATATATTGTTATTATTGTTTTATATAAAAAATGTAACACCTTACTGGAAATGAATCGTAACGTTTCTATCGGACCGTTTTTGTTGTAAGCATGGCCATAGACATAAACAAGACAATTGCCTTTAGCATTGGTTACTTAAAAAATCTATAAAACACTGCAACAATAAGCACCCTAACATTTTGACATCTCATTTAGTTTAAAATTTTTTACTACTTAGGTAACATATATTTTAAAATTGTTTAATATTTGAAATATAAACTATAATCCATTGCATTAATAATATTTTATATGATTCTGAAAAGCTGCTATGTAGCACATATTTTACTTTAATGTTCACAAGAACATATATTTATTTTTTACTGTTTAAGAAAGGTATTTTAAGCTAATATGTATCAAATCTCCTACAATTCCTATCAATGAAGTCATATGTATGTTCTCTGATACCAAACATCTAGGTATGCTAATGAACATCCACAGACAAAACTCTATTCAATAAGTATCTAAAGAATTTAATATATTTACTAACCTCTGCTTAAAATACCTTTCTTAAACAGTAAAAAAATTTTACAAAAGCTAATAATAAGGAATATATGGGTAGATATTGTGGGTGTAATTCAACGCAGGTTGGGGCTTTTGTCCACTGAGTAGTTAGTTTCACACAATATTGTTAATACCTGAAAATATATGAAAAAAATATATTTATAATTAAAAATAAATAAATTTGTTATTTTACTTGTAATCAAAAACTAAATAATTTCAAAAAATGCTTTATTATTTATTAGATATTCAGGTTTGAATTGGTAAAGAAAACAAATTAATAGATAATAATGCTCTATATTTTTTTAAAACTATACTACAATACTCATAATTAAAAAACGAAAATATAATATAAATATATACAAAAAAATATATATATAATATAAATATATACAAAAAAGAAAATTAAAAAGAGCAGTAATTTGCCGCGATGGCCTCATATTTTTTTCGCTTTTCGTTAGCAGAACGCTCCCTCTTATCGATAGAGCGTTCTTGCTCATCAAGCAGACGAATCTGTTCTCTGAGGGTCTCTCTGTGTACCCTCAGTAATTTTCTTTCTTCTTTGAGCCGCGATATGAGGTCATCGCTGTTTTTAATTTCCTTTTTTATAGCAGACATCTTTCCATCCATCCGCTGACGGAATTCTGCCTTCCGCTGCATTTCTTCATTTATTGCTCCTATCCAATCTTCGGAATCCGAGGAGGAGGAGCAGGTGGAGCGCGTAGGCGATAGCGAGCGAATGGATGATGAGGGCCGTCTAATATTTTTCCGAGCCAAACCCAAATTTTTGCCTCTGCAACAAAAAATAACAGATAATAATTCATACATTTTTCGATGATGGTTTTAGACTTTTTTAAAATAATTTTTTTAATATTTACCTACAAGGAAGTGCAGGAATTACTCGCGGCGGATTTTGGAATACGTCCGCGTCATCCTCTTGTTCAAAACACTTTATTATAGCAGCAGCCACCTTAGATGAACTTGGGCTTGGCTTGGTCGAAGCTTCCAGGCAGCTAATCGCCACCGCCAAATTTAGTTCTTCTGATATTCTGTAAAAAACGAGAAAATAGTTTAACAATACGTAGAAAAACGTTAGAAAAAAACGTACGCCTCATTTATGGCTTCGTCTAAATCTGCATTTGTTGCTGATAGGTCTCCTGCAGCTCGAGACGGGCCTCTTCGTATAAATATAAAGTATTTGCATTATTGTCCAGCAAGGACCACGAGGAGGTATGAGCGTTCCCTGCCAGGAAGGTGGGATTTGGGCTGGATAGGGTAAAGGTACATAAGTGGAACAAAAAAAAAACAGGGATAAAACAAGTTAAAATATACTTCTAAAACACAATAAAAAAATAATAATAGCAGAATGCAATTATGCAAACATATTTTTTAGATGTATATCCTAGCCATAATAAATAGTATACTATAAATAAATAACAGAACAGTAGTAAGTATTCAAAACTTGTGAACTTGTAAAACAAAAAAACGAAAAATCGAAAATCGAAAAATTGCAAAAACCTTAGTAAAACTTATGTCAGTGTTTTCTCCATGGCACACTGCAATTAATTTATTTGGCTATGTAATGGGTGTTGAATGTGAGGCACGTTAGGAATGATTGAAATCGATTATACTGAAAAAACGGTAGGTACATTCTATTGAAATTTAACAAGAGTACCTTTTTTATGTTAAATACCTCAAATTTCAATCTTTTCAAGTCAGAAAGAAGAAAAAATTAACTACAAGTAAGATATGACTAAATTTGTCCCATAGCCTTGCATTTTTTCACGCCCCTGTAGAAAATTTTGAATTGTATTTTATGAGACTTATTAAGCACGTCAATGTTAAAATCTCAGCATAATTTCGTGACTTAATGTTTTTGATGTTACTTATTAAAAACTGTTTCCGACGTTACCCCTTAAACCCTGTGGAATTGTTCATTAGCATACCTAGATGTTTGGCATCAGAGAACATACATATGACTTCATTGATAGGAATTGTAGGAGATTTGATTTATATTAGCTTAATCCAGTGGCGTAGATACGATTTTGTTCTGGGGGGGTGGTCCGACTATTTTCTACTGCTACTGGATTTAATGGAAGAGTTACACATATAAATATGAACACTGGTTTTGAGAAAGTGTGTGTATCTACGCAATAAATCCTCTCCAGGCAGGCCCAGGAGTATTTCAGGGCTGTCACAATGCCGCGCCGCGCGCGAATGCGCCTATCGGTCTATGACCATGGACTTTTCTGGAGGAGGTCCAGACCACCTGGACCCTCCCCCCCCCAACGTGTCTACGCCAGTGGCTTAAAATACCTTTCTAATACAGTAAAAAATGTTACAAAAGCTAATATGATCTCTTTATTGCTCAGAAGCGTATTATACGTTGTATGGCAGGGGTAAGAAAGGTTTGTAGTTGTAAACCCTTATTTGGAAAATTTAAAATTTTGACTTTGCCTTCGTTATTTTTGTTTGAACTAGCAGTGTATGTTTTTAATAACACCGATAAATTTTGTAGACACAGAGATGTTCATAATATGAATACGAGGCACAGAGATGATTTTTACATACCATATAGTAGAATAAACGCTACTTTTAAGTCTCCCAATATATATGGGTTAAAAATTTTTAACAAACTTCCACATCATATTAAGAACTCTGCCACTGTTGCATCTTTTAAGAATAGTTTGAAACTGTATTTACTTGAAAAATGCTTTTATTCTGTTGATGATTTGTTTTTGTAATATTTTTCTTTTTTTATCATTGTAGTTGGTATTGTATTTTGTTTCTTCTCTTTTGTTCATCTTATTTGTTATTTGTTATTTTACACTCTATATGACTGTACTTTACTCTTTATTAGTATAAGTATTACTCCTTATTTGTTTAATTGTACTTTTGTGACTTTTTCAATACGGTTACTGTGTACCGTCTCCTGAAATAAAATTATTATTATTATTATTATTATTATTATTATTATTATTATTATTATTATTAATAAGGAATATATGGGTAGATATTGTGGGTGTAATTCAACGCTGGTTGAGGCTTTTGTCCACAGAGTAGTTAGTTTCACACAATATTATATACCTAAAAATATATAAAAACTTTTACATAAAGGGTAAACATTATTCAAGTAGGTATTGTCATATTTAATTCATTGACAGGCTAATGTCACTTTTGACATTCTCGATATTTATTTTCAAATAATTTTAATTTATATATTAATTTTTATAGTTAGTGTAGCGGTCACCGACTTACATCTGTGATCCCTACAATTTATGACATTCGCACTAAGGCACCAAACAAATCAATGCCAACAAAATAATAAAAGTAACCCTCGACTTGGGCCCATTTATGATAAAATAAACAGATGGCCAGACATTAACCAGCCTCCCTAGACCTTCCTCGAGAGGTCCGGTGAGAACCACGGCAGTTACTTTTCGTTTGCCTTCAGCTGAACATCCGTCCAGACTTCTTTATTGGTGGTACATTCTGTCCCAGTTGTTTATATCTTTATTAATATATTTAACGTGTTACAAACCGTGGACTTGTTATTTCTAATCTAACAACCCCACAGTTAGATATTTGTCTCAACTTAAAGGAGGCCACCTGAAGAAATAATTCTAAAAATGCAGATATAGGTCAGATCTCATCTATTGTGGTTGAATTTTCGATTTACCACTGCCAAAAGTGAAGTTGAGTGTTTTCATTAAAACAGGTTAGTAAATTTAGATAGATTAATTTCTTTAGATAATTATTGAATAGAGCTTTGTCTGTGGAATTGTTCATTAGCATACCTAGATGTTTGGTATCAGAGAACATACATATGACTTCATTGATAGGAATTGTAGGAGATTTAATTTATATTAGCTTAAAATACCTTTCTAATACAGTAAAAAAACATATTTTTATTCTTAGAAACTCGAAATATTTCTTTTAAATAATAATAATAATAATAATTTATTTAATTTAATTGTAATACAAAATACAAAAAAGAAAACACTCAATTGTAACACAAATTCAAAAATTAATCAATTAATTAAATTTAGTTTTTTGTTTTTTTAAATAAACCAAGAGACCCCACAAAAGTCACCTTGTGCGTGGGGAACATAACACCTACAAATAATTTTAGTAACAACAAATTAACAAGAAAAAATGTCAAATACAATATGTTTTATATACACATATACCTACAGGCTCACAAGCAGTTCAAAACATAATATTGAATGGTAAGTATTTTTTTTTTCAATTGTTCATTATTTAAACAAAAATTAATTGTAAATCTTTCTATCAATAATCTCTCGTATTTTTGTCCTAGATGTTTCCAGAAGTAAAAGCTTTATTTTTGTTTATACAAAGACATAGAATTTATCAGTTTTATATTAGAGGGAATATGTTTGTATATGAAAGACATTAAAAACATAAAACATCTTTGACCGATAGTTTTGTTCATTTTAGGGATTTTGGGTTGGAAACCAGTCTTAGACCTAGTAGAAATGTCATGATCAAAAAAACATATATTTTCCGGATGTTTATATAAATATGTGGATATACTTAAAAAGAATAGTTGCCAATGATCAAAGATTTTAGTCTCCTCAAATAATAATGCCGTTGGGTAAGTAAATTCTTTCTTAAATGCCGTTCGCAGGAGCCACTTTTGCGTCACCTCCAGTCTCTTTAAATAATTACTCATTACCCCTCCCCAAGCTAGTATGCCATATGAAAGATGCGGTTGAACTAAAGCAGAATATAATATTTTTATTTGTTTATTATCTAGTATATCTTTTGAATTGAATATTTGAATTTACTTAAAAGACATCGTAGCTTATTAACAATATGATCAATATGGTAATTCCATTTTAAGTGGGGATCAATGTATATACCTAAGTATTTAATTTTTTTTGCCATATTAATATTTAATGATCTTTCTCTTATATTAATTTCAAGTTTATTATAATTAGGTAATGTATCTTTGTAACATGTGAAAGGCATAAAACAAGTTTTGGAGTAGTTAATAGTTAATAGTCTGCTGTTCATCCATAACGCAATGTTTTTAAAATCTTTTTCAGCTTTTTTTCTTAATTCATTCCAATTATCAGCTGTGTAAAATATAGTGGTATCATCCGCAAAACTAATGATTTCACCTTCTGTATTAATTTCATAAAGTTCATTAATATATATGTTAAATAGAACTGGTCCTAAGACTGTACCCTGAGGCACGCCATAATCTATTTCTCTTGGAACACTTTTTATATTATCAATTATAACCTGTTGTTTTCTATTTGACAAATAGCTAGACATTAGTTTTAATGCAACCCCTCTGAACCCTATCTTTTCTAATGTTGTTAATAATTTATTATGGCTAACCGTATCAAAAGCTTTCGCCAGATCGATGAATATACATAGAGACGGACTACCGTTGTCCAAGGATTTATATAATAGTTTGCTTAATTTTGCCAATGCATCCTCAGTTGAGAGACCCTCTCTAAAACCAAATTGCTGCTCTGAAAGTATTTTATTTGTCTCTAAAAAATGTACAATTCTTTTCTTTAGCACTTTTTCAAATATCTTAGCTACATTACTTAACAAAGAAATTGGCCTGTAATTTTCTACTTCATCTTTGCTACCTTTTTTATATAATGGCTTTATTAAGGCATGTTTTAGTACATCTGGAAATATGCCAGATGTGATGGACAAATTTATAATATATGATAGAGGGGAACATATATATTTAGAAATCAATTTAAGAGTCTCCGATTTTATTTGATCATTACCAGGCGATTTATGTGGCTTTAAATCATTTATTATTTGTTCAATTTCTTTTATTTCTGTTGGTTGAAAAAAATATAGATCAATTTGATTTCTCGGTATATACAGGAACACCTTCGTGATTTATATTTTCAGCCATCTTACCGCCTGTATTGCTATAATACCTTGAAAATATTTCCACAACTCGATGCTTTTCTCTTACTAGCAACCCATCAGAATCTTTTATTTCAGAGATTGTATCTTTAAATTTCTTTTCACCACACATATCTTTAATGTTATTCCATAATTTTGCAGAGTTATTTTGATGTGCAGTTATTTCGGTTTTAAAATAATTTAGTTTTGTTTGTTTTATGATATTCTGTAATTTGTTTTTGTATAATTTAAATTCTCTTTCAGCATTGAGATCCTGTGGATTTAATTTCATTTTTTTATATAATAAATCGCGTTTATTTATTGAATTAATGAGACCAGTTGTGATCCAATTTGATCTTTTTTTTTGTTTACAGTTTATTTTTTTACGATCAATACATCTTTTAATTGTCTCTGTTAATCTTGTTATAAATGCATTAGTTACAATATTTACATCTTGTTCAACATATATTTGTTCCCAATTCATTTGTTCAAATTCTAATTTAAGTTTTTCATTATTAGTATAATATTTATATAGAGTTTCATTTCTACTTCTTTTTTCAGGTAAAATATTTAATTGGACTATGGCAGAAAAGTGATCGGGAAAGCTATTTTTGTATAGTATTATAGAATCAAATTTGTCTGTAATGACTTTATTTTTTGTAAATATGTGATCTAAACACGATTTGCTATTGTTTTGTATCCTTGTATAATCATTTATTAAAGAAACATATCCCCAAGTACTTAATATATTCAAATATTCTTCTGTATAATCAAATTTGTTTACAATATCTATGTTAATATCTCCAATCAATAAATTTGTATCACAATCCGAACTATTTTTACTTAAAGTTTCAAGGTATTTATTTAATTCTTTATTAAATGTCACTGGCGATGACGCAGGTGATCTGTAAACAGCAGTCAAGTGAATTTTTTTGAAGAGTTTATTTTATACTAAGAACTTTTACTTTTTCAAAATAATAATATAATAATAATACTTTTTAACAATAAATTAAAAACAATTATTTCATTTAGCTATATTAATCTAATATAATTTTAAGTTACTCGATTTTTCTAAAGTACTGAAAAAATTATTAATATAAAAAAATTATGGCGACATATTAAATCATCTTTAATTAATAAAAAAATGTCTATATCTGCAAGAAAATTTTTATACTTTAATAATAGTCAACATTACAAATTCCTTGTTGCTACAAGAATAGATTGGTAGCTTTTACATCGATTTTTTCCATGTCAGCTGCTACGATATATTCAGAGAAATATGTTTGTCCAAGTATTGCTGATAAAGGGTTGATGGATGAGGATCAATCGATACATTCATGTCACTTGTAAGTAAATATCCATTATGGCTATCACAGCCGACATGAATTTTTCATGGTGTATCTTTATCTTGAACGAAATGCAGAAGTAAATAAAAATTTGTAATTTCGGGAAAAATAATTAGAAAAGAATACAATCAGCGAGCCCACAATAAACTCCAGTTTCGAAGCTAATAAAAATATATAGCATTGTATTGACTGCTGTTTGTATATTAATTACATTCAGTTCATCAAGAAGCGACCAGAGCAGTTAGAGCAATGGTTCTCAAAATTTTTGAAGTTACGATATTACACTCATAGAATTTGTTGATGTTCACATAATTTTGCGCGATAAAATTTGTAGTTTTTTTTTAATTGGAAAATTTGAAAACACATCATAGTGGAGTGTTATACATTCTAATTATGCAAATTACTTATAGAGTATAATAGCATTATTTTGTACAAACGAAAAATGATATTAAAAATCTGTTCAGATGGCATGAATCGAGATTTACCAAGGGCCATTTTTTTCTTGGAAAATAAAATGGTCGATTTCTATCGCGATTCGGCAATAATGATATTGTTTGCAAAACGGAATTCCAGGAAACAACTACTCTGCAGCTAATAAGCTCAAAACCAGTATGTATCTGGTGAGCTACTGATGGGAGACTAGCTGTTTGCAGAGTAGTTGATAGCTTTCTCTACCCCTCATTCTAATAGCGAGGAGTAGCCCAGAAGTCGAAGACTTGTGCGGGAGAAGGGGCGGCATATTATTATTAAGCAGGCCGCATTTGCGCTCAGGAACGACTTACGTTGGCAGGCCATAACCACCATTCAGTGCAGGAATGAGGGAAACCTGGAAAACCTCATTAATTAGGGGGGTAGTCAAATGTCAACCGGTATCAATCTCTCACATTGACCCAAGCCAACATTCTTCCACCCTACCATACCCGCAGAGAGGGTGCCAAGCTCTCCACGAATATAGCTTATATACGGTCTACCGCCTGCGGAGGTCGAACCCATAGCGATCTAGTCACCTCGATTCAAGTACTGACGTCTTAAACCGCGCGGCCACTGACCTATAATGGTTGCTAAAGATTGAATAATGTTCACACATAATGCAGAAGTTTCCATTTCCATAGTTTTCATTTATAATGAAATCCAGAAGAGTTGCTAACTTATATCAAGAGAGATAGTCAAGTTTCTAACGCAAAAAGACTTATCAGATTGGATTGAATTTTGGGAGGTGACAGAAACGCTTTTTCTTCAAGAAATGAGAAAGGTATTTTACAATCAGTGTGCAATGATGTTACCGTAGCTACGGTATTTTGAAGAAAATTATAGAAATTCTATACGACAGGCAACTTTTGCATTGAATTGCGCTTAACGTGAAACTAAGCAGCTAGGTCAACAGCTGAACGTACCAAGTTCACCGTGCTTTGACTCGAACCTAACTATTTTTATATTGTTGTACATTCTTTCTGCATAAAATTTTTCAGTGTGTATAAACTTAGTTGCATGTGGCGCCCAACTTAAAGGCCGAATTACTAAAGAAAAGTCATGCTCGCAATATTATACACCGCATTTGTTGGATTCGTCGCTTGTATTATTATTGAAGCCTGCATCTGCGACAGAATAACCGGGTCTGAAACGCAGCTCTTACACGGAGCTCACAGTCCACTACTATCCACATTACTCTCCATTTTTATTCACTCGTCATACCTGCCGCACTCAGCTTCCTCCTTCCCACAAAACTAACACCTTCGACAACTAGTCTCAGTACCCTTCACCAGCTCATTTGAGGTTCACTAGGTTTTAACGGGGTCATCATGGCAGACCAACTGGAAAAACTAATATCCACCCATAAAACAATTCACGCTCTGCACGGCCCGATTTGGTGGTATCAGAACCAGCGAGACAGCCAACTACTATAGCGAAAGAAAGTTAGAGACGAGGCAACTCGCCCCACCGAGAAGAAGGGTCCCAAATTGGAAACCGGGTTAAGCTGTTGCAGCATGTTTGAAGAAATCAGACGAAACTGCACCACGTGTGCTCAAATGCGCCCCAATACAGACGTTCCACGGTTCTACTTCAACGCTCTCAACCTGGAAAACGTCAAGAGATTATCAGTAGAAAACCACGCTGACGGGTTTACTGGAACAGAAACTATTTTCGAACAGCGAACCATCCACCTAATGTTAGTCAGCGGAGATACGCAAACCAAGGTGGCAAAAATAACCATCGCACCTGTCACCCTAAAAGGACAAACCTTCCACACCCGTTTCGTATTCATGAGGACCCGATTCGAATCGGTCACTCTCTAGGGGCAGATTTCGCCAAGTTGATTGAACTAGTAGTCAACTACAAATTACGATCATTCCATGCGAATGATGAGAATGCCATGAGAATTATCTGTTCGTAATGAAGGTAAAGCTTAACAGAGTCTTGAGCACCCAGATTACAGGAAACTGAACTAGAGTTTAGACAAAGTGGTATATGGTCCGGACTCACCTAAAACTATGAGCCCATTATCTCACCCTTCCCAGACTGATATATGTAGCGAGACGCGAAATTTGCCGTTCAGCAGGCTTACAAGTGCCTCTATAGATGACCTCACTCGACCTGCAGACAACGGACAAAGCTCTCTCCAAACATGAACAAACTGCTTTGTAACACACTCCTTGCAGAGCACAGGGATTCCTAGAATAGATATTCAAGAAACACGGACCCCCTACTTTATATGCCGAACATCATATCAACACTGGGAATCATCGCTCCAGTGCCAGCAACCCTTACAGGGCTTCCCCTCAACGACAGGATAATCTAAGAAAAGAGATGGACAAGTTTCTGTTCCTGGGAATTGCAGACAATTGACAACCTACTCTACTCCACAGGAGCATCGTCCTTTATCACCACGATTGACTTAAAGCCAGATATTATTAGATCCAGGTTTCGCCGCCGAACCATAAAACGGTATTTATCACCCCCCTCGGAGTGTACTGGTTCACCTGACTGCCTTTTGGCCTCAGGAACGCCCCTACCAAGTTCCAGAGTGTCATTGGCCGCTGAATGAATAAAGAAAAATGCAGATTCGCTTGCAGAGAAGTAAAATTCTTGGAATACCTTGTATTCACGTAAGTAATTCATTAATCGTGGAGGAATTGCAGGAATGTCACACGTTACTCATAAAATTATCGCAACGCGAAGGGTTTGTGACGGAAATTCATTGCTTGTCGAACTTGCAACCTTTTTAAAATAACAGCAAACTACTTGTTGAGGCTTAATCTCAAGTATTTCCAAGAATGACCCATCGACCCTTCAGGCACTTACCCCAGTTCTACTAACATCCAGGTAAAATGTACACATCAACAAAAATAAACAAAATATACAATATCAACTCAAGTTTGTGCAGCGTCCAAACATTTGGTCTATCTTCGAGCCACATCATCTTTAAGGTATCAGATACCTACAGTTATACAGTCCACGAAGAAGAAAATCAAACCAATCAACAGGAGTCGGACAACAGAGATCAGTGGATTTTTACTTCTTTGTAACTCTTCTAAAAATTCGTTAGTCTGAAATTCTTGTCTTGCCTCGTGTCGTGTTAATTCAAATCTTATTAAATAATACGGTACGGTTCGAGATTGACAAACTAAATTCAATACGAAAGTACCGAAATTAACCTCCTTGTTAGAATTTTTAGAACAGCGTTGTTTAACAATAGAATCTTTGGAAAAATTAAATAAACCCAACAATTTTAAGCAACCTAATTCACATAAATTTAATTCAAATTTAGGTAGAGCAAAATATAATCGAGATAACAAAGCAGTCGCAATGACTCATTTACAATTAAATCACCATCAAACCCAATGTATTTATTGCAAAAATACTTCACACAATATTTATAAATGTCCAGAATTCGAAAACCTATCTTATCAATCTAAATCCGAATTTGTAGAAAATGGACGTTTATGTAATAATCGTTTAAGGTCAAATCACACAACGGCAAATCAACGATTAAATGTAAATACTGTCGTTCAAATCACAACAGTTTGATTCACCCTCAAAACACTTCATTAAATGTAAATGCACCACAAACGTTAGGTAATTGTGCAACATATCAAACCTCAACTTTCTCTGATGAAGTCTTGCTCCTAACCGTTGTAATTTTCATTAAAGATGAAAAAAATACTTGGCATGAATGTCGCGCGCTTTTAAACGCAATCTCAGAATCCCTAAAATGTATCGCATCTTCCCAAACAACAAAGGCAACCATAATGTCCAGAACAAATACCTTCTCCAAGGAAATTTTATTATTAGTATTACCTAGAATAACTATCAATTTACCTAGTAATTGTCTACTAAACTTAGATATCAATATACCCACTAATATTGAGTTGTGGCGGCTCATATAGTCAGATATTAATATACACCCTGTATAAATTAACATATTTATTTTGTATATATTCATTTCATATTTTTATTGGTTCTGCGCTCACGTAATTCTGTACACACTGTATAAGTTAAAATATTTCTTGCTTTATATAAATTCACTTTATCTTTCCTTAGTTCTGTTTATATTTCAACATCTGTTTTTAAATGCTAATACAGATATTATGTTTTGTAAATGTTACTTAAGTACGTAAACCACCGGCGCCGGCGTCCCATAAATCTTAAGGGTTTTGCATGGTGAAAACTAAAACGCACTTGTTTAGAGACCCTTCTAGGAACTACCCAGTACCTACATTATCGGACGCCGGTCAGTCACATTTTTGTATCCATTGAATTCAGTCATAAACATCGACTCAAACATTGTGGGTGTCGACCGCAACCGATAATAAATATATTAGTACACAAAATACACTGTCCTTATTTAAATCACACCGCCCCACAATAATTGGTGACCCCGACGTGATCGTAACGGCCGACGTGATCGTAACGCCCGACGTGATCCGCAACAGCCAACGTGATTTGCATCGCACAGTGTACAAAAAAGTGCTTACAACGGTCTTCTTTAAGTTACACAAAAACTTAGCATAAGCATAACAGACTCCAGTTTTTCGTGCTACCAGTGACTAGTCTAGTGTTTTGTGTAGTAAGGATTATGGCTACACATCAAGAGCTAGAAACTATCACTGCACGAATCCAGTGTTTAGAAGGTGCACTTACCACTGCCCTTAAAGAACTCATAACAATTAAACGTGGCAATCAGGCTCCGCAACAACGCCGCGCGGAAGTGAAGTTCCGTTCCCGTCCACACCCGCGGTTGTATTTGCGGTCGCAAAATCGTCAAACTGAAAGACATAGTTTGTGTTGGTATCACTGGCATTTTAAGAACCAAGCAAGTAAATGTAATAAGCCGTGTAGTTTCAGCCCTGACAATGCGGAAACGACAGGGGCAGTCGTTAATGGCGGCAAACGACGTCGACCCAGCCACATCACGCCGCTTATTCATCACCGACAGTTTGACAAAGACAAAATTTCTAATCGATACCGGTGCGGACTTATGTGTATACCCGTGTAGTCAACTGCCAAAACCGCGAGAAAAGACTAACTATGAACTTTCCGCGGCCAACGGTACAATTATCGCTACCTACGGTACAATCTCGCTAACACTAGCTCTGGGTCTACGGCGGCAATTTAGCTGGACATTTGTGGTAGCTGACGTTTCGAAGCCGATCATAGGTGCTGATTTCCTGGCGCATTATGGACTCCTGGTAGACATACAAAATCGTCGACTGCTAGACCAAACTACCCATCTTACATCTCGTGGAGAAGTGACTGAGTGTGTGGTACCTAGCATAAAAACTGTCTCAGGCTCATCAGAGTTTCATCAATTACTCCAGCAATTTCCTGAAATAACACGGCCAAGCGTAACACCTAAACATGTCAACCATACTACCAGGCACCATATTATCACAACACCTGGACCACCAGTGGCGCAAAAACCACGTCGCTTGGCACCAGACAAACTTCAAATAGCCAAAAGGGAATTTGAAGCTATGACCCATCTAGGTGTTGCAAGACCATCGCAAAGTTCGTGGGCGTCGCCGTTGCATTTAGTACCTAAAAAAGACGGCGAATGGAGACCGTGCGGTGATTATCGGGCCTTGAACGCGAGAACACTTCCAGATCGCTATCCTGTGAGGCATATACAAGACTTTTCCCAGCTGCTACAAGGCAAAACCGTTTTCTCTACCATAGATCTTGTGCGCGCATTCAACCAAATTCCTGTGGCCGAGGAGGATGTCCAAAAACGGCAATTACAACACCTTTTGGACTGTTTGAATTCCAGTTCATGACCTTTGGATTACGCAATGCTGCTCAAACATTCCAAAGATTCATCGATGAGGTCCTACAAGGCTTAGATTTTTGTTATGCCTACATAGATGACATCCTAGTGGCGTCAACTTCCCATGACGAACATTTGCGGCATCTAGACATACTGTTCCAACGTCTAAAAAGTTCGGTGTAATCATCAACTCAACCAAGTGCGTTTTCGGTCAGCCAGAAGTGAAATTCCTTGGGTATTTAGTAACCGGAGCTGGTACCAGTCCATTACCCGAAAAGGTGGAGGCAATCGTATCATATCCTCGACCAAACACCGTCAAAAAGCTCCGACAGTTTTTGGGTATGCTAAACTTCTATAGAAGATTCCTACCCAAAGCTGCCCAAACTCAAGCACCACTAAATAACCTCCTGCAAGGAAACGCTAAAGGAAAAACACCAGTCAACTGGACACCTGATGCTATTCACGCCTTTGAAGCATCCAAAACCAGCCTTGTTCAAGCTATTCTCCTGGCTCATCCAGATCCCAGTGCACGCTTAGCAATTTTCAGTGACGCATCCGACTACGCAGTAGGAGCTGCTCTGCAGCAATTTGTCAATGGCGCTTGGCAACCATTAGAGTTTTTCTCCAAAAAGCTAAGCTCTGCCGAACGCAAATATGGAGCATATGACCGCGAGTTGCTAGCCATATACCTAGCCGTCAAACACTTCAGGCACATGGTAGAAGGACAATTATTCACCATATACACAGACCACAAGCCGATTACCTTTGCATTCCAACAAAAAAACCAGCAATGTTCTCCACGCCAGTTTCTTCACCTAGACTTCATCGGTCAATTTACAACCGACATTCGCCACATTTCGGGAGAAGACAACGTCGTCGCTGACGCTCTTTCGCGTGTTGAAGAACTCGAGCACACCCTCGACTTTGAATCCTTGGCAGCCTCTCAGCAAAACGATGAAGAACTGCAAAAATTTCTGACAGAAGATTCTGGTTTACATCTTAAACTAGTACACATTCCAGGTACTAAAGCATCACTTATGTGTGATACCAGTACGAATGTAGTGCGTCCCTTCGTAACGAAACCATTCCGCAAAGCAGCATTTCACACCATTCACCGGCTATCTCATCCAGGAGCTAGAGCAACCATCAAACTAGCAACTCAACGCTTTGTGTGGCCTTCAATCAAAACGGACTGCAGAAAATGGGTTCGCAGTTGCATACAGTGCCAACAATCAAAGGTTTCACGTCACGTTTCCGCACCAGTTGGTACCTTTGCACCACCATCAGCTAGATTCCAGCACATCCACATTGACATTGTCGTCCTACCACCATCAGAAGGGTATCGATATTGCCTTACTATGGTGGACCGCTTCACACGCTGGCCAGAAGCTGTACCCATGTGTGACCAAGAGGCATCAACAGTCGCACGAGCCCTCTACGACAACTGGATCACAAGATTCGGTGCACCGTTGAGAATAACTACAGATCAAGGCAGACAATTTGAGTCCCACCTTTCAAGCAGCTAAATCGCTTGTTAGGTACAACTCATTTGAGAACAACCGCTTATCACCCTTCAGCCAACGGAATGATAGAACGACTTCACCGCCAGTTGAAGGCGGCAATAATGTGCCAGCAAAACAACCGCTGGACTGAAACTCTCTCCACGGTGTTATTGGGTATCTGCTCCGCTTGGAAAGAAGACATCCAGGGCACAGCAGCAGAGCTACTTTACGGCCAATCATTGAGCCTCCCTGGAGAATTCATTAGTCACCAACAATGCGACGAAAATGCTGTGAATGCCACTCAATTCGTAAAAGATCTCCGTCAGCACATGCAAAACTTGCGACCAACAACAGCTTCGCGTCATGGTGAGAGGAAAGTTTTCATATTCAAAGACCTCGCTACCACCACACATGTATTTGTACGTCGAGATGGCCCAAAACAAATGTTACAACAACCATACAACGGCCCATTCAAAGTGATTTCTAGAAATGAAAGAACATTTGTAGTGCACGTCAACGGTCGCGATGTAACCATCTCCATTGATAGACTCAAACCTGCGTACATCGTAGCCGATGAAATAAACACCAGTGCCACTGATACCACGTTAGAACTCAACCCTACCACTATGGATCCGCCAAACACCACGGACAACAGATGGACTACCAAGTCAGGCAGACGTGTTCGTTTTCCAGACAGGTTACAGTGCGGTTTTTAACAGTGTCAAGTTCTAGCAAGGGGGTACTGTGGCGGCTCATATAGTCAGATATTAATATACACCCTGTATAAATTAACATATTTATTTTGTATATATTCATTTCATATTTTCATTGGTTCTGCGCTCACGTAATTCTGTACACACTGTATAAGTTAAAATATTTCTTGCTTTATATAAATTCACTTTATCTTTTCCTTAGTTCTGTTTAAATTTCAACATCTGTTTTTAAATGCTAATACAGATATTATGTTTTGTAAATGTTACTTAAGTACGTAAACCACCGGCGCCGGCGTCCCATAAATCTTAAGGGTTTTGCATGGTGAAAACTAAAACGCACTTGTTTAGAGACCCTTCTAGGAACTACCCAGTACCTACATTATCGGACTCCGGTCAGTCACATTTTGTATCCATCGAATTCAGTCATAAACATCGACTCAAACATTGTGGGTGTCGACCGCAACCGATAATAAATATATTAGTACACAAAATACACTGTCCTTATTTAAATCACACCGCCCCACAGAGTTAACTGACCCCGATTTTTCGAAATCAAGGCCAATAAGATTTATTATTAGGAGCAGGCTTGTTTTGGGAATTATTGAAACCCGGTAAAATTACTAATAGTATGGGTAAAACCGAAAGTACCCAGTGTTGGAATTTACCTGGACATTGCAAAGTACTTAGTTGGGATTTACCCGTAGTTTACCTTTAACTCTGCCTAGGTATCTTATAGTCTCTTATTATCCTGTTTATAATTTAATACTAAGTTATAATTTAATCTTAAGCTCTTATCTTGTTTACGGTTGTAAATATTTAATATGAAGTGAAGTTGTAAATAAAATATTAGGGTAAGATTTAAGTAAGAGGTATATTGTAACCATATATAAGAAATTGCTCAGTCGAGTAACGAGAGTTAGTCAGTAACTAAATATACAACGTAGGGTGCACACGCTCCCAAATAGTTTTAACACAGTGTCTTCTTTCATATATACATTTTTGTACGTAAATTAAAAATACAGTCTGTTTGAAACAGTGCTATCGCTTGTTTCTGGTCCTTCGAGCAAAACCTGAGTATACCAAGAAACTATACTCACAGATGTGGTGCAGCAGCACAAAGCAGTGATAAAACGTTAGAAAAAATCGATTTAAACTGTCACACAAATTAACACCCAGCATTTCGTAGAAACTCAATCGCATCATGACACGTCATAAAACAATCATCGGGTAAGCTCAGAGTTGTTTTTGATGCTAGCGTAAAAACTTCAAACGGAAACAGTTTAAATGACGTATTAGCTACAGGACCCACCATTCAACAAGATTTATTCTCAAAGCTAACTAGGTTTCGTACGTTTAACGTAGCTCTCAGCGGTGATATAGTAAAATGTACAGACAAGTTAAAATTGATCCACAAGAATGTAATTTTCAAAAAATTTTATGGCGTGACAACCCAGAAGATCCGCTATTAACTTATCGTTTACTAACGGTTACTTATGGCACTACATGTGCCCCCTTTTTAGCTGTGCGCAGCCTTCAGCAAGCAGCATTGAATGAAAAAATAAATTATCTAAACGCATGCGAAATTATTTTACGCGACTTTTATATGGATGATTTACTCACAGGAGCATCGTCCGTACAAGAAGCAATAAAGCTCAAACCAAACATTAGTTTTATTCTTAAAAAGGCGGGATTCGAAATGTCAAAATGGGCATCTAATAATGATCAATTAATGGTAGATAAACAGGAACAAATTCCATCCATTAAAGGCGCAGAACGGGAACTGTGTAAATTTCTTACAGATCATAACTTTCAAAACGTTACTGATGCTTTAACTCCCTTAAATATTACATGGCATTTCATTCCGCCTCGATCACCTACCTTTGGCGGTCTATGGGAAGCAAATGTTAAATCTGTTAAACGGCATCTCAGAAAAATTGTAGGAGACACTAATCTTAATTTCAAAGAAATGTATATTGTCTTGACAAGAATTGAAGCTTGTCTTAACTCCCGACCTCTATGTCCTGTCTCTAATGATCCTAATAACTTAACTGTCCTTACCCTTGGTCACTTCCTAATCGGAGAACCACTAACAGCTCCAGTGGAAAAGGACCTGCTATGTACAAAAAATCATTTGTCACGTTGGCAATACACCGAGAATTCTCCAACACTTATGGGCTCGCTGGCGTAGAGAGTATCTGCTATCACTACAACAAAGGTCCAAATGGAATAACCCACCAACAAAAATTCAAAAGGGAGCCATGGTAATGGTCAACGAGGATAATATCCCTCATCAGCAATGGATGCTTGGGAGAATCATCGAACTACACCCAGGAAAGGACGGCGTAATTCGGGTTGTTTCTATAAAAACCACATCAGCAACCCTAAGAAGAGCCGTAAACCGAATCTATATCCTTCCCACAGACACCGAGGAATTTCAAAACTAGTGAAGTGAAAGTATTTGTGTGATAGGGTAAACCCAATAGGGCCTAAACAGTATTGGACATCAAAATGTTACCAATTTAAACCTCATTTAAACAAACTGTTTTATAGAATTAAGTATAAGGAATATTGAACTATCTTTCACTTTCCCATAATAGTTCAACGTGTATGTTGAGGCTTAACCTCAAGTATTTCCAAGAATGACCGATCGACCCTTCAGGCACTTACCCCAGTTTTACTAACATCCAGGTAAAATGTACACAGCTCTGTAAAAACAGTCGAAATACAATACTCAAGCAATTAACAACTATCTTTTACTTAAATTCTAAAATCCTAAAAATATACAATATCAACTCAAGTTTGTGCAGCGTCCAAAGACTACTAGCCTTAAGTCCGTTTTTAGATGGTAAGGGTGTTCTGATGGTTGGTGTAATATTAAGAAATTCTAGTTTAAATTATGATCAGAGACATCCTATAATTTTACCCAATAATCACAAATTTACCGAGTTAATTTAGGCACGAACATTTAAAACATTTGCATGTAGAAGTCCAACTTTTATTATCTATTATTCGATTAAATTATTGGCCTATTGCTGGGAAAAACGTTGTAAAATCAGTACTAGGATCATGTATTATAATATGTGCTCGATTAAGCTGTAACATTCTTGATGGGAAATTTACCACCTGCACGAACTACAGCTAGTAGACCATTTTCCAAATGCGGAGTCGATTACGTTAGTTCTATTTTTATTGAAGAGGGTTCTATGCGTGGTAAGAAAATAATGAAAACATATATTTGCGTTTTTGTATAGTTTGCAGTACGTGAGGTGCATATTGAATTAGTTAATGATTTAACCACAGATAATTGTTTGAGTACTCTCAAAAGGTTCATTTCGCGACGAAGAAAACCGAGTGATATTTTTTCTGATAATGGCTTAGATTTTATAGGAGCTAATAATCATTTCCTCGAGTTGCATAATCTTATCTCAGATCAAACCCACAATGAAGGAATTTCAACCATTTATTCAAGGATCTCATTAAGTGGCATTTCAGTTCCCCACGAGTATGACATTTCGTTGGTTTATGGGAGGCTACCGTAAAATCTACTAAATGTCATTTAAGGCGTACCCTTGGTAATGCTGAAGTGTCTTACGAAGAGGTATATACCATTCTTACGCAGGTTGAGGCTTGTCTAAATTTCCGTCCTTTAACCCCTCTGTCTGCCGAGCCTGTTGATTATTTACTTTTAACCCCCTCCTATTTTTTATTTGGCGACTCGCTCGCGGCTGCTACTCAGCAAGTGGTGGACGAAATAGCAATGACCCGGTTGTTTCGTTACCAACGTATGCAACAGCCAATACAGCAGTTTTGGCGTCGTTGGTCCCGTTAATTTTTGGTTCAATTACAGTGGCGAGGCAAATGGCGAATCAATATTACGATCAACCAGGTGCGTTGGTGGTGCTAAAAGAAGACAATCATCGGTGCCGACTTTCTGGGACATTATGGTCTCATGGTAGACGTGCAACACTGTCGGTTCCTGGACTCGTCTACGCATTTCCTTCTTTCGGAAGAGTGGTTACGTGCGAGATCTCTAGCGTAAAAACTATTTCTGATGTAGTGCCGTTTCGGAAACTGTTACAACGTTTTGCGAATGTAACGCGACGTAGTGGAACACCAAAGACAGTAAGTCATTCAACAAAGCAACACATTATTACCACGCCAGCCCAACCAGTAGTACAAAAGACACGCCGACTGGCCCCAAACAAACTTTAGCCCGATAAAAAAGAGTTCCAAGCCATGCTGCAGCTTGGAACTGCCAGACCATCGCAGAGTTCATAGGCCTCATCACTACATATGATTCCTAAAAAGGGTAACGACTGGAGACACTGCGCGACTAGCGTGCTCTCAACGCAAGGACATGTCCTGACAGATATCCAGTGAGGCATATTCAGAATTTCTCACAGTCATTAAGAGGTAATAACATCTTCACCACCATCAATCTCATGCGAGCCTTTAATCAGATTCCTGTCGCCGAGGATGACATCCCGAAGATGGAGATAATGACCTTTTGGACTCTTTGAATTCAACTTTATGACATTTTGACCCTGCAACGCTGCGCAGGCCTTTCAACGCTTGATTGACGAGATGCTCCAAGGTCTCCAGTTTTGCTTCGCATATATAGATGATGATATCCTCATCGCATTTACATCACTGGAGAAGCATTTACAACATCTATAGTCTGTTTGGAAATGAAAGAGAGTAATAAAACCCCCGAAATAAGAACCGGCCATGGGCGTGGTAATATTTCGTTTCAGGTAATTATCAGATTACACCAATGCTAACAGGTAACTACAACTGTACATTAGTATATTTTACTGGATACATCATAGGGCAGGAGCCAGTATATTGTGACAGATCAATTCAGTCTTAGAGATGAATATACGAAGACGTGCTAGTGCAGTAGAGTAAAATTTGACTAGTGACTATTGTGCCAGTGGATATAATATTGTTTGGGTAAAATGTCGAGCTTATCAGATTACGTACCTGCTAAACGCGGGAAAAGATGTGCGCTGTCTCAGAATGAGAAGATTATTATATTACATGTATTTAATGCATTGAAACACCAAAATCCTACCAACAGTGTTGACGACATCATGGAAAAGTGTGACAGAGATTGGAAAATCGACTATCTACAGACTTTTAAAGGAAACAAAAAATGAACAAGATACCGTAAATCCCCCGAAATCATTTACAGGCAGATCAAAAATCGTTATAAATGATTTCTTCAAAAATGTCATTCGCAGAAAAGTACACTCATTTTATTTTTAAAAAAAAGTACCAACGCTAAATAAAATTTTAAGTGAACTTTCAGTGGACAACGATTTGCCAAAAATCAGTAGAAGCAAATTATGGGCCGTCTTAGGAGAGTTGAATTTTTGCTGGGGAAAGCAGAACAGGAAGTCAGTTCTTATCGATAAAGATGAAATTATTTGTTGGCGAAGATCCTATTTAAGAACAATTAGAAAATTCCGTGACGGAGGCAGGAATATTTATTATCTAGACGAAACTTGGTTCAACGAGGGATATACTGTAACAAAAGTATGGCAAAATAAAAATGTAAAAAGTTTTCGACAAGCATTTTTGGATGGACTTTCAACAGGGTTCAAGCATCTTCAAGTAAAGGGCGAAGATTAATAGTGACTCATATAGGTAGTGCCAGTGGTTTTGTAGATGGGGGTTTACTTTTATTTGAATCTTAAAATACAGGTGACTATCACGAAGACACGAACGCAGATGTTTTCGAAGAGGATTTTACACAGATGTTGGATCTTTTCCTCCGGGGTTTGTAATTGTCATGGATAATGCCAGTTATCATTCACCGCAAACCGAGCGGACGTCTACGACTGCTTGGAGGAAAGCCGATATAATTCAATGGTTATCCGGAAAAAACATTTATTTTGAAACAAATATAGTGAAAATGGAACTTTTGACACTTGTCAATCTTAATAAAGATTAGAAAAAATATGTTATCAATGAAATGGCAACAAATTGCCAAATAACGGGACTACGGTTACCACCTTATCACTGTGAACTTAACCCAATCGAATTAGTCTGGACGCAGGTAAAAAGAGATGTAATGTGAAATAATATAACGTTTAAATTAAGTGACGTGAAAATTTTGTTAAAAAATTCCTTGGAACGAGTAACTGCAGATAACTGGCAAAGATGTATACATCATGTACAAAAAGAAGAGGAGAAAATGTGGGAACTCGATAATTTAATTGACGTTACTGTGGAACCTATCGTTATCAATCTAGGAGACGAAGATAATTCATCAGAATATTCAGAGGATGAATTTTAATATACCTACTTTTTTATTTTCTTTATTGTACATTTATACAACACTACATTTACTCACCATAATTTGAATTTTCAAAATACATATATTTTGTGTGGAATAAAAGTCTATTCATTAAAGTTAATAAATATTTTGTTAATAATATTGAATAGCCCCATGTTATGAAATGCTGTTTTTATATTGTTTACTTATAAGAGAAATGAACCGAGAAATTGAAGCGGCATAGAGAACGACGGATTGTCGGGGATTATATTTTAGTTAACTGCTACAATTTAGTACGGTTCGGTCACACAAAGTTTTTTTAAAAGTACACCTCATCTATACCGATAATACATAATATATTATATTGAATATAAGCACCAGTACTACATTTATTTATGATTTGCATACATAATAAGCTTTTATTACTCTATTTCATTTCTAAACAGACTATAGAGGTTGTCTTCCAACGACTAAAAAAATACGGCGTTGTAATTAACCCGGCTAAGTTTGTGTTCGCGCAGTCTGAAGTTTAATTCCCCGGCTACCTAGTCTCTGGTGAAGGTACTCGCCCATTGCCGGAGAAAGCCGATGCATTGTCAAATATCCTTGCTCCGACATAGCAAAACGACTTCGACAGTTCCTTGGTATGTTGAACTTTTACAGAACGTTTTTACCTGCGGCAGCGAACACACAAGTACCCCTCAACAACCTTCTACAAGTTGTAACCAGGTTATACGATTAATCAGGCTGTAGCTGCTAGACTAATGATGATCTTGTGCATTATTAGACCAATGAAAGCAATGAGCTAATTTTCTCGTAGTCTTTGGAAAAGTTGTCAGTTCTGCTGAATGAAAATCCATGCTGCAAAAATTAGACTAATATGCTCCTCTTGGAGCTCCCAATGAAATAACAATTTTTAGTACATTTTGAAAAGATTAATTAACGAAAAGGGAAGTATTCCAGACATGACAAAGATTGCATTGGAGTAAAGCCGAAAGAAAGTTGTAGAAACCATTATAGTACCAGATTTACTGCGGTTGTTAACGCAAGCACTACTACACCAATGGAGAAATGAGACCAAAGTAACGCACAAAGATGGGTGATGCAATAACAGGATGTTTAAGTATGATAATCAGTAACACCCCAAGAAACCAACAAAACTGAATATAATTAATAGTTTTAGTATTAATTATCCAGTTCCGGTTCTACTGAACTACCTAAAGCATTTAAAAGGTTTAAGTAAATTGTCTTGCATTACTGATGCACCTATTCGATTTATTGGAATATGAGTGGCACAAATAACTACTTGTTACATGATATCAGTCAGATGACTAAGTCTAGAATATGTGGAGTGGACAGACTCAATTTTAAAACTTCACGATGACGATTGCAACAAAAGAATTTTTATAAATGTAACATTTGCTTTGGATCTTTTGCATACTGTTACTAGTGTATGCCACTACCACGTGACTAGTTTTAAGGATAGATGGCATCACAAGTACCCTCCTAAATAACAAAACCATACGACATACGACGCAGACACGAATGAAGCAGAAAACTTAGATTTACTTTCTTGTCATTGGCATTGTATTCATTCATTTATGTACATAGTGAAAATTAGTTGTACCTGATCATTTCTGTGCAGTTTATTTCATCATCAAAAGGAAACTATTCAAATCAAAACATGAAAGACTTCGTCAGAGAAACTCAGATGGTTATTAAATGGGAATTTCACGAAACATTATTTGTATTAGAACTAAATAATTAAGATGTTTACTTAGATGAAATTTTAGTAATAAATTTAGTAACTTAAAAATCAGAGGAAACATATAAATATTGGAAACAATGGGAACAGATCCGATACAGATTTTTATAATGGGAAGTCAGCATAAATCACTTCTTCACACCAGAATCTGATGACATACGAGAGGCAAAGTTCGTAACCAGGCTATACGGTTTAACCAGACTGTAGCTGGTACAGGATTGACTGAAAGTTATGATCATGAACTTTGCTAGACTTATGAACTATGCAATGAGCTAATACTCGTCTTTGGAATGAAAAACCATGCATCCAGAATTCTACTAATAAGCTCCTCTTAGGAATAATTCGGAAATGTACAAATCACGAATATAAGACTTCAAAACTTCAAAGGTATTTGAATATCCAGAAGGAACATGCAATTTACATAAAACAAACAGATTTGCTGAATACTTTATTGGGCCGTTAGCAACACAGTGACTTCCTGTTGAAACTATTCGATAAACAGAGCTGCAAATTCTCATTTATGAGGATCGGTGTCTTGATTGCGTTGCTTATAGTGGCATTAGCTTGTGTCAATGCCATCCCAACTCTTTTCGAGAAAGAATATAGACGACGAAGAAAAAGAGCCATGCACGTGGTCGAAGATCTACGGCCCAGTGTGATAAGAGTGATTTCGAAAATATTTTATTTCAAACGCCTAACATGCCGAAAGCCGCTTTGTGGATTAAACATTTTCCTGAGTTGGAGTTTAGTGAGGATAAAGTGTTTTGCAAAGTTTGTGCCAAAATCATTGTTTGTGAAAAGAAGTTCCAAATTGATCAACACTTGAAAACAGCTATGCATAAAGCTAAGTTGCAGAAAAATAAATCTGTGCCTGTTCAGCAATGTGTGCAAACCGCATTTCAAAATGTCAAACCGAAGAGTGAAAAGAAGGTGTTTCATCAAGACTTATGCAAAGCTTTAGTCGCAGCAAATATACCTTTGAAGAATCTGCAAAATACACAATTCAGAGATTTTTTGCAAAAATATTGTAATCAAAACATCCCTGACAAATCCACACTTAGAAAGAAGAATGTGCCAACAGTATACGAAACCGTAATGGGAGAAATTAAAGTTTCACTGGGCGATGAACATTTTTATATTATTGTTGATGAAAGCACAGACTCATGTGGTCGATATATCGCACATCTTATGATTGGAGGGCTTCAAGAAAATGAGCCAGGGAAACCATATTTAATATCTTCTAAACAGTTAGACAAAACAAATAATGTGACCGTAACTCGATTTATTCAGCAGTCTCTATTAATTTTGTTTTACCAAATCCAGTTCCAGTAGAGAAGTTTTTAGTGTCTTTGTCTGACGCAGCGCCGTATATGGTTAAAGTAGGCCAAAACTTAAAAATATTTTATCCCAATATGGTACATGTCACTTGTCTTTTACACGGGATAAACAGAGTTGCAGAAACTATTAGAACCCCTTGGTGAACAAATTAATTTCAAATGTAAAGAAAGCACCTCTAACAGTGCAGATCTATAGAGAGAAATTGTCAGGAGTTAGTTTTCCTCCAGAGCCCGTAATTACTCGATGGGGAACATGGATTAAGACCGCGATATTCTACGCAGACCATTTTGAAGCCATTAAAGACATAGTTTTAAATTTAGAAGACAATTCGCAGTGTGTAGTGCAAAGTCAAGCATTATTCAAAAATGTAAATTTAGCTAAGGAACTTGTTTTTATTAAGGTTAATTTTAGTTTTGTACCAGATATAATAACTTCGTAAGAAATTGAAACTTTTTCCGACAAATGCAAAAAAGTTCCCGGTGACGTAGGAAATCAAATAAGAAGGAAACTCGAAGTTGTTGTGGGAAAGAATGAAGACTTAAGTGAAGTATTTAATGGAAGTCAAAAATATTTTTGATAGTAAACCATCCAACGAAGTAATACCTTGGCCTTATAACTTACCCAAATTAAAATATTGTCCAGATCACATCGGTAGATGTTGAAAGAACTTTTCTTTGTGGAGAAATGAGACAGAAGAAGAATCAGTAATAGCCCAGAAAATCAACAGAACTCAATATAACTGACTACTAATTAATTGTTTTAGTATCTCCTTCCGGTTCGAATGAAGTAACTATAAACTTCCTAATGCATCTAAAGATGTAACTCTTTCTTAAAAAGTTTAAGTAAACTGTCTTGCAATGTTGATGAACCTATTTGATGTACTGGAATATCAATGACACAAAGAACTACGAAGTACACGATATCAGTAAGATGACTAAGTCTAGAATATAGTTTGTGAAATATACAGACTGACTTTTAACACTTCACGATGACGTTTACAACAAAATAATTTTTGAAAAATATAACAGTTGCTTTGGGCCTTTTGGGCATACTGTGTTACGTACCATTAGGATTTCCGACAAATGTACTCAGGTACAGGGAATTCCCAGATAAGTCGTTTAAATAAATTTTATGTTTATGATTTGTTTACGGTTTGATAGTTCACTCTTTTGTTCGGACCAGGTCTAAGGGTCATAATAACTATTTGTAAATCACCCTGTTAACCAAATTATATTATTTACCTGATTTGAAGTACTGCCGACAAATTATGATAAAATGGGCTTATTATACTGCCGTCGTAAGAAAGAGTGCCGTATCTACAATTTTGAGAATTTTCAGTTTTATACGGTTCTTATATAAACTGATGCTGAAAATCATTTTGTAGGTTAAAATGACGTATCTACATTCTAAGCTATACTAAATGCACATACGTTTTCTTAATTATGACGTATTTCTTGAAGTTTTATCTTTATAAAGCCTTAAGTAACAAATGTATCTAATAAAACCGTATTTCTTGCTTACGCTATTATTTTGTAAGTAAATACTACCAGTTTTTGTTTAAAAACCTCACTAAGAAAGCCGTAAGTTACAATACAATGTATTAAAACCGTAAGTGCCTATCGATTGTCAGTTACGGCTTTCAAACATGCAAATATTATCTAAACCTAAAAAGGTTGTAACCTAAAAACGTGTATCTGCTCATGGTACCTTTAAGAACTGTATCTACACCACAACCAATCAGTTGCGGTTTTTAACGTTGAAATTTTCCTAATTCTATGTTCCTCTTTCAATCATAAATAACGGTTAGTATTTGAATGCGAGATGAAAAACTAGTTGCACAAGGGACATTGCAGAACACAAGGCAAAAAAAATGCGAATAGCTCGGCAAAAGCATATGTTAAAACCTTCTTGTAGTAACTTATGCAAAAGGGGCTGTTCTAGAAAACTTATGACGGAGAGACGTGAAAATATTAATGAAAAATTTTGGAGCCAAAATTGGACTTCTAGGAGACTATTTATACTTCATACAACAACAACAAAAATCGGGGTAAAAAGAACAAGAAGTTGTACCGACAACGACTCCAGAAGAAATGACACAATAGAGTACTATTTGAAAAATGAAAGTGAGATTGTACAAGTGTGTAAATCATTCTATTTGAGTTCATTAAGTTTCAACAAATCTAATGATACAATTATAAAACTAGTGAGCAGCATATCTGATATAACTGTAGCAGAAGATAAAATGGGATTGCATCCAAATCGACAAAAAGTTGATCGACCAATTATTTATGATCACATACAAAACTACCGACCTTGTATTTCTCACTATCGACGTGAGCATGCTCCCAATAAATTATATCTACCTTCCGACTGACTGCTCATATGAACTTTACAGAAACGTTGTCGTTAAGGAAAAAAATATTTCGTTTGCGCATCTTGGACATGAGGAGTGTGAAAAATGTGAAACTTATAAACTACATAATATGTCACACCCAAAGCAAGGCTTAGTGTGAAATCTGTGTGACATGGAACACATATTAAACGTGCTCAGATAGCCCGAGAAACGTACAGAAATGACGTAAAACCGCTAAAAATTCGATGGACCTCTTCGCTTCTGTAGATTTACAGAAAGTCATAATGTTACCGCGACTTGATATGTTCAAGTCGGTAATATTTACGCAGAGAATAATTGCTTTCAATGAAAGTTTTGTACCTTTAGGTACAGGTACAAAAGAAAAACCATTTGCAGTGTTATGGCATGAAGCTACGGCTGGACGAAAGAAAGAAGTTATAAGTGCCTTATTCCAGTTCCTTCTTTATAATCGTGATAAACATCACATTGTCCTCTGGCTCGACAATTGCACTGCCCAGAATAAAAACTGGGCACTTTACTCATTTTTTGTCTATTTAATCAATTCTGACCATGTTAGCATTTTATCCATAACTTTAAAATACTTTGAACCCGGGCATACATTCATGTCCGCGGACAATTTTCATCATCAACGATTTTCAAATGGCTGTTTCCAGGGCTAATAATGGGAAAGTAATTACAAAACCTATGGAACTTCTATCACTGGAAGGACCATTCATCAAAAAATAATTTAAATAAGTTAAAACCAAAATTCTATTTGTCAGACATCATACAAGTTGTATTTTGCGAGGGAGCTTCAGCTTGGGCTATAAAATTTTATTTTTTAAGAAGATGAATACGTACAGTTAAATTTCATGAAAAAGACGGCCATAAAAAATTGTGCAATTGCAGAGCCAGAACCATATACTAGAAACAGAGGTATACCTGTCTTAAAAAGAGATAATCTATTAAAAAAGTTCTCTTCTATTATACCTGCAGATAGATTGTCGTTTTGGAATAATATTCCAGTTTCAGAAGAATCAAATGATTTAGTAGAACATTTCGAGTGATGTGTAATGCAATGTAATACCCAATGTTACTTTAAGTTACTTAACTAGGAATATCTAATTTCATTTAATTTTTTCAAACTAAAATTAAGGATTGTTACTAGAGTACCTGTAATACTTCCAGACTTTTATAAAATAAATACTTGCTACCACTTGCAATGGTGCTTTTTATACAAATTCCATTTTTGTTTCCTTCATTTCATTATCTTCGTAAATAGAATTAAATAATAATTACATCCTGAATGAATGCGTAAGTATTTTCTAGTATAACTACCTAAATTTTGTTAGTTTAGTATTCCGTAATTAGTTAGTTAAGCTCTATTGCCTTGATATGCTATATAAACATTATGTCTGGTATTAATTTAAAATACCGTAAGTGCATTTTTAACGCAAGAAACTTTTTTCAAAAGTATTCTCATTGAATTTTTAGCACCAAAAACATTAGAAACATATATTCCAATAATACTGTTCAACAGAAAATAAAATTATGACAAAAACGCGTTTGCCTAATTTTACTCCCAATTGTTATTTTGTAGATACGGCACTCTTTCTTACGACGGCAGTATACCCCTATCTCAAGGTATTAAATAGGGAGTAAATTGAAGAAAAAGGCAGATTCCGTTGAACTTTGGTAGTGTACGCTCCGTTGAGCTTCGTGATAACGAAAATCTTGATTCTAACCCTTTGGCTCCGATCTGATTCATTCTAAGTGCTTTTTCATCGTGCGTTTTACATTTTGTAATAAATCGATATACCAAGTCGAAGTATATGTTTCATTCTAAACCACGCGGACCAGGACAGCTATAGTTACAATGTAACCTGGCGCCCACATCATCACAGCAAATTAAGCAAAAGAAGAATTAACATGTCGCCCAAAAGCGTGGGGCCTTAACCTTACTTGGAAAAGTAAAACGAACCTAAGCCATATCTGCACCCTGAGAAACTTTTCAATTAATAGTTTCACGCTCTAATTTTAATACTCTGTAAAACAAAGTATATCAGCGCATTTTATACTTCGTTTAAATTACTTACTTTTTTATATGTAGTCTTGGTATACAGTACATTTTCACGAAATCTAGTCTTTCATCCCCCTTACCCTACCACCGCTTAGCGTATAATAATACTATTTTATATCTAAACACGTATAATCATATCTTCAGTAGGCGAAGAATCACAAACGCAAAAACCTTTAAATTTACAAATATCTCCCGATAGCCGCGACTCGAACGCAACAGTAATGGAAGAAGCATTGCATCAAATAACAACGCAGTTCACGGCTACATTAAATAACTTAGTAAGTCAGGGAGCGGCGAACCCTGCGATATGAAACAATGTACCGTTAAATTATACATTTTCTGGGGAAGAACATGAAGCTCCTGTTTGGTTTATGGATGAAATGTTCTCTTATTTTAATGGCAACAGGATCACCGAAAACGACGAAAAAATCGCGATATTAGAAAAACAGCTCCGCGGTGAGGCACGTAGGTGGTACGAACCGTATCGATACTATCAAGGAAGCTATGAAAATCTCGAAGATCGACTGATAAGGCATTTCAACGCGAGTTCGCGAATATCTTCCGCGATGGCGAGTCTTTACGGTGACAAACAAACGAACGACGAACCTGTCGTAACGATTATAGCCAGAAATAGGAACCTCTTTACCAGGCTAAAGCCAAACTTAGAACCCTGGAAGGCCGCAGAAATTATTTTTGACCAGCTAAAACCGGAGATATGCTTACCACTCCACGGTTGCTACTTGGATGACGCCGAGCATTTAACGGAAATCGCTGAAAAAGCGAAATAAACCTACACGAATTAACAAACCGACAACATACAACAAACCCGCGTAGAAACGCTATTTCTTCCAGGCAAACTTCACCTCGACAAACCCAACCACGGAGGCCTCCAACACCGTGCCAATATTGTAGTGACTGGCACTACCATAAAGATTGCCCGCGTAACCCTTATCGTCGCGAATCGAGGTATATGGGAACAAGTAATAATCAAAACTTGTCGCAACCAAAAAACGGGCAACTGAGCCGAATCGCTCACGTCGACACGGAAACGTCGCGAAGCGAGACGGCAGAACAGATTTTTGGGAACTAGACGACATTAAAATTAATAAAATGCAGAAATAGGTCAGATCTTATCTATTGTGGTTGAATTTCGAGTTCCCACTCCAGAGGTTAGTAAATATATTAAATTCTTTAGATAATTATTGAATAGAGTTTTGTCTGTGGATGTTCATTAGCATACCTAGATGTTTGGTATCAGAGAACATACATATGACTTCATTGATAGGAATTGTAGGAGATTTGATACATATTAGCTTAAAATACCTTTCTTAAACAGTAAAAAAATGTTACAAAAGCTAATAATAAGGAATATATGGGTAGATATTGTGGGGCTTTTGTCCACTGAGTAGTTAGTTTCACACAATATTGTTAATACCTGAAAATATATGAAAAAAAAAGACATTAACCTAGTTAACCTTTTTACCGAACCCAACAATTTGCAGGCGAGTACCTCGCAGGATTATAAGTGCGAAATGTCCCGCGATCAGCTACCATTATTAAATACCGCCGAAAATTTCAATAATACATCGATGCCCCATGTTAAAGTAATTATCCATAATAAGGAATATCACACCTTAATTGACTAGGGCGCCGCAAGTAAGGTACTTCACGCAGATTTACTGTTCAGTACCGCAATTCCGCGTGATCCCAACACTTTTTCACTAGCCTGCGGACAGGATCAAATAACCTCCCTAGGTAGCACTGAAATATGTCTGAGCTTAGGAAAACATTTTAGGAAATCTTTTCCTCTCACAGGAGAAAGTAATTATAGATTATACCCGAGAATGTATTTACCTAGGTAATCAGATTCGAGAAACGGTATTTTCGCAACAAAATGCAATAACCCCCCAAAGCAATAATACCCTACCTGAATCACTTCAAGTACCCGACCAGGTAAAATCCAATGTCCTTCCCATCCTACGCGAATATAGCGACCGAATTATCCTTGCTCCGACATAGCAAAAGGACTTCGACAGTTCCTTGGTATGTTGAACTTTTACAGAAGGTTTTTACCTGCGGCAGCGAAAACACAAGCACCGCTCAACAATCTCCTACAAGTTGTAACCAGGCTATACGATTAATCAGGCTGTAGCTGTTAGACTCAAAATGACCCGTGGAGAAATGAGACAAAAGTAATACACAAAGATGGGTGATGCAATAACAGAATGTTTAAGTATGAGGATCAGGAACACCTCAAAAAACAAACAAAACTGAATATAAGTAATAGTTTTAGTATCTCCACTTCCGGTTCAACTGAAGTGGTCATAAACTACCTAATGCATTTAAAGACGTATCCCTTTCTTAAAAGATTTAAGTAAATTGTCTTGCATTACTGATGTACTTATTCGATTTATTGGAATATCAATGGTACAAATAACTACTTATTACATGATATCAGCCAGATGACTAAGTCTAGAATATGTGGAGTGAACAGACTCAATTTTAACACTTCACGATGACGTTTGCAACAAAAGAATATTTATAAATATAACATTTGCTGTGGGTCTTTTGCATACTGTTACTAGTGTGAGCCACTACCATGAAGCAGAGAACTTAGATTTACTTTCTTGTCATTGGCATTGTATTCATTCATTGATGTACATAGTGAAAATTAGTTGTACCTGATCATTTGCAGTTTATTTCATCATCAAAAGGAAACTATTCAAATCAAAACATGAAAGACTTCGTCAGAGAAACTCAGATGATTATTATTAAATGGCAATATCACGAAACATTATTTGCATTAGAACTAAATAATTAAGATGTTTACTTGGATAAAATTTTAGTAATAAATTTAGTAACTTTAAAATCAGAGGAAACATATAAATATTGGAAACAATGGGAACAGATCAGATACAGATTTGTATAATGGGAAGTCAGCATAAATCACTTCTTCACACCGAAATCTGATGACTTTCGAGAGGCAAAGTTCGTAACCAGGCTATACGATTTAACCAGACTGTAGCTGGTACAGGATTGACTGAAAGTTATGATCTTGAGCTTTGCTAGACTTATGACCTATGCAATGAGCTAATACTCGTCTTTGGAATGAAAAACCATGCAGCCAGAATTCTAATAATAAGCTCCTCTTAGGAATAATTCGGAAATGCACAAATCACGAAAATCAGACTTCAAAAGTACCTATTTGAATATCCAGAAGGAATATGCAATTTACATAAAACAAACAGATTTGTTGAATACTTTATTGGGGCATTAGCAACACAGTGACTTCCTGCTGAAACTCTTCGAAAAACAGAGCTGCAAATTCTCATTTACGAGGATCAGTGTCTTGATTGCGTTGCCTATAGTACTATTAGTTTGTGTCAATGCCATCCCAACTCATTACGAGAAAGAATATAGAAGATGACGAAAAAGAGCCATGCACGTGGTCGAAGATCTACGGTCACCGACATGACAACAGACTGTTCGAATTTACCTGGACATTGCAGACGGGATTTTCCCGTAATTTACCTTTAACCCTGCTTAAGTATCATCTAGTTTAAATTTATTATCCTGTATATAATTGAATACTAAGTTATAATATAATCTTAAGCTTCTTATTTTGCTTACAGTTGTAACTATTTAATCTTAAGTGAAGTTGTAAATAAAATTAAAGCATTAGGTAAGAGATTGTAACCCTATATAAGAAATTGCTTAGTCGAGTAACAAGAGTTCCTTCGCAATAACCAAAGGGTGTACATACGCTATATTTCTTGTATAAATTATTTTTATTGTATACTTCGTTACAAAGTACAGTGTTTTATTGGAATAGATGTTACGGTCTGTTCCTGGTCCTTCGAGAAGAAAAAGAGTACAATAAAGTACTCAGAGATGTGGTGCAGTAGCACAAGTAGCTATTAAACATTTCTTTAAAAGAGGAATTAAGATCGCTACGAATAAACAAGACAAAGATTGAAATATGTTAATAATACTTTTTCTGACAAAAGGAAATTAGCTCTGTAAATTACTTAGTTTAAAGAAAGATGTGAATAAAAATAATCACGATTACGATTAATTTGCATCGTCTTGCTCCTCGTGGCGAAAAAATACCATATGACTTGAAAAGGATTCTGAATAATGATGTAAAAATTGTTAATTACGTCAAGTCTCATCTACTTCAATCAAGGTGTGTGAATAAATAGGAAGTTTTCATAAACCACTCCTTCACAACGAAATCAGATGGCTTTCGAAAGGCAAAGTTGTAAGCAGGCTGTAACTGCTACAAGATAAACTGAAAATGATGATCTTGAGCGTTATTAAACCTATGAAAGCAATGAGCTAATTTTCTCGTAGTCTTTGGAAAAGTTGTTAGTTCTGCTGAATGAAAAGTCATACGGCAAAAAATCGACTAATAAAATCCTCTTGGGACTCCTAATTAAATAACGATTTTTAGTACATTTGGGAAAGGTTAATTAACGAACAGAGGTGAATTTAAATGTGATTCAAGTGATGACAAATGCTACATTGAAGTACAGCAGGAATAACCATTATAGCAGCAGATTTACTGCGGTTATTGAGCACTTTATAATGCAAGCACTACACCCATGGAGAAATGAGACAGAAGAAGAATCAGTAGTACCCCAGGAAATTAACAGAACTCAATATAACTGACTAATTAATTGTTTTAGTATCTCCTTCCGGTTCGAATGAAGTGACTATAAACTTCCTAATGCATCTAAAGATGTAACTCTTTCTTAAAAAGTTTAAGTAAACTGTCTTGCAATGTTGATGAACCTATTTGATGTATTGAAATATCAATGACACAAAGAACTACGAAGTACACGATATCAGTAAGATGACTAAGTGTAGGACATAGTTTGTGAAATAGACAGATTGAATTTTAACACTTCACAATGACGTTTACAACAAAATAATTTTTGAAAAATATATAAGAGTTGCTTCGGGCCTTTTGGACATACTGCTACCAGGATATGCCTTACCAGGGAACTTTATTTTTAAGAAGAGAGAGCGTCACACCACACACAGTACCACACTAAACAAAACCGTACAACACAGACACAAAATGGAGCAGAAATACGCAGAGCACGTATTACTTTCTTGTCATTGGCATTGTATTCTTTCATTTATGTACATAGTGAAAATTTGTTGTACAACAACAGATACAGATTTTTTTAAGTTGTAAAACAATTTCTGAAAAAGTTTTCAGTTTTCCTAGAAATATTACAAGAAAATAATACGGAGAAGCACAAATCACGAAAATCAGACTTTAAAACTTGGAAGGTATTTTAATATCCAGCACAAACACGAGATTTACATAAAACAAAGATATTTGCTTTAAACAATCCCACAGGCATCAACGACTACTTTCAGGTTGACTGCAATGTATGTTACTGTAACGGTAACCTAGAGTACAACGGCTACCTGTACAAAAACATTACTACATTTACAGCTCGAGTTCATGTTACAACAAGGTATCATACGTCCATATAAAAGTCCCTGGGCCTCACCTAGTATCAAAGAAAAACAATAAATGGAGACCACGCAGGAACTACCGACTCCTCAGCGCGAGGACATATAGAGGATTTCGCGTATGCTCTTCACGGCAAGTCAATTTTTTCTAATTGACCCAGTAAGATCATACCACCAGATACCCGTAGCAGCAGAAGATGTAGAAAAAACGGCTATTGCTACACCGTTTGGACTTTTCGAATTTCTGAAAACACCATTTGGATTGCGCAACGCCGAGCAAACATTTCAACGATTTATCGACTGCGAGTTCAGAGGGCTAGACTTTTGTTACGCCTAATTAGCAATATATTAGTTGCTTCGAGAAGTGAAGAGGAGCATCATCAACATTTAAGAACGCTTTTCAAATGTTTTAGTGATTACGGACTCGAAATTAACTTATCAAAATATGTGTTTGGTGCGCAGGAGGTTAAATTCCTAGGATACTCCGTCAACTAGCACGAGACGAGACCTTTGGTAGAATGCGTACAGGCAATTACGGAGTTCCCTAAACCCGCAAAATTGTATCAACTTCGAAGATTTCTCGGTATGACAAACTGTCATTGACGCTTCATACCAAAAACTGCAGATTTACAACCTGTTAAGGAGTTATTGAAGGGACAAAATGGAAACGCATCCGTAGAACAGACAGAGGTCGCAGAGACAGCATACAAAAGCATAAAAACTGGCCTGGCAAACGAGGGCGCTGTACTCCATGCCAGCGAGCTAAAACTACGCTACACGTGACCGGTTGGAAATTTTTCAAATCCAGGAAGCAGGTTCGAACACGTATACATAAACATTGTAGGACTCGACAGATCAAGTTTGTCAATTTGAATCGAAACTCTTTAAGGAACTTTTACGTCTTATTGAAGCAACTCATGGACAAACGACAGCATACCACTTTGCAGCCAACGGTATGGTGGAGAAATTTCACAGAGAGCTAAAAGTAGCAATTAAATGCCACGAAGCGGAACGGTGAGTCGAAATTTTACGCGTCGTGTTTTGCCTAAAGTACCATACCTAAATGTTTGGTATCAAAGCACGTACTTCATTAATAATTGTTATAAGAAAACTAATTTGATTAGCAGTAAAATTACGTGAATGAATAAGATCCTTCAACAGTTTACTTCACATAAGGTACCACTTGGACGTAAAAGTGTGGAAAATATAAAGTGATGAAAGCTTCAAGCAGCAATAAGACCACTATTCAAAAAAGATTTATGTGTGAAATGGAAATTATTGTTGATTCGTCTGGTGAACATGTTAATAATTGAGATGATGTCTCAGAAGCACATTAAGCTAGAAACAGACATATTAAAGAATAGCGTCAATGTCACTCCTGTAAATCATCAAGAGAGCTGACAAATCTCGATGTAATTAATAGATTAAAGTTCTATTTAATTTATTTCATTCCCCTGGCAGAAATATATTGAAAATCCAAAAGAAGAATTTTGTAGCTATTACAACTTACTTACTACTGAGAAATATGGTGCATAACAAGAATCACCTGAAGAACGAAGTAATTTAATTAAATTATATGAATTTGTGGGGATGTTTTTAACTGTTGAAATGGTAGTTCAACGCGTACCACTATGACATCCCATGCAACAACTTTGTGTCATCAGCATCTCCACATTTGATTGTAGACAACCACCAAAGAATTTCGACACACCCGTCTTCTTTTTCGTATTGTGAACATTATTGTATTTTTGTTTCAATAGTTTAAGGTTTTAGAACAATTAGGGTCGTGAACTAATTACCAAAGACAACTTTATCCAGCGTTGAAATAACCGTACTGAACTCATTTTGGGGCGGGTTCGTGAAAAGATCTTGAATTTTCTATCATAGATAACTTTATCAAGTGTAGAAGACAATTATACACAATTTTTAAACTTCTCACGTTTCTCAGGTCTACTATAATGTCCAGCGTAGCATTTTTCTGCGTTACCAGAATGTCCTGTACATTTGACGCTTGTCCCAACAACGCTTGTTTTTAAATTTTCCATTTTTCCGTATTATAGATATCATTGGATTCTTGCTTCAATTTTGTACAGCTAATTTTGAGACAAGTTCATAAAACATGTTCGTGCACTAATTACCAGAGACTACTTTATCAAGCGTAGAGGTAACGTAGTTGATTTGTTGTATATAAATTTGAAACGGCTGTGAGTTATTGTCTGTCCAGCGTAGCATTTTTCTGCTTTGCCAGAATTTTCTGTACATTTGACAGTTGTCGCAACTAATGCTTGTTTTTGGATCTCCCATTTTTTCATGCTATAGATAACATTGGATTCTTGTTTCAATACATCTGTTAGTTCAGCTTATTGATGCAGCTTCATAAAAAAGATCCGTACACTAATCACCATAGACGACTTTATCAAACGTAGTTGAATTTGATTTGTTATATCTACATCACTGTGTCTTTAGACAATGGAAATTTTTCTACACTGCAATTCTCTTGTAATAAACTAGCATTTTCACGTAAGTTTTCTTTGTTGAATCTCATGGAAGCTATCGTCTCGTACTCTTCAGAAACTTTTAAATCACAACCCAATACACTTCTCCTATTCACAAACTATGTCATTTTCACTGATTACGTTGGAGTCACCACTTGAAATTTTTAAAATAAGGAATTACAAAGACCACACTACATCCGTTCGGTTTCAGGGTTAGTTGAAGACTACCATCTCTTTGTAATCGTCCCATTAAATAAGCACCTGACTACCTGCGTTTGTGTCCTTACCTATGCTGCCTTCTTGGAAAAGTACCTATCAGCTGGCTAATGGCCTGCTACCTTTTATCTGAGGAATTTAGTAAATTGTTTTATTATCCTATGATATATCAATGAATTATATATGTGGGTCAATTATATTATTTTTCGATACAACTGTTTCTAGTAAGTAAAATATTTCTTTCATTTATCAAGCATTACTTTTTAGTGCTTAATTCACTGAGTGTTTTAAACTTGAAGCCTCAGTTGTATTACAATAAAAATATAATTTAAGTTTTTATAAAAAATAGTCCAAAATTGTTACGCAATCCTTTATTAAATATTTACTTAGAACAGTTTTGACTACTAAATACTCTTATTACTGGTAGTAATAAAACATTTATTATATAAACAAACGTTGAAGAAACTACAGATAAAATGGTTGAATATGAAGTTAAAAACCTTTTATATTATTTACAGTGAAGAAAGAAGAATTTATGATTAACCAATTACTTTTAAATATTAGATAGCAAACCAATAGTAAAAACTTTAATTACTAAGAACAACATATATTTATCGTTTGAAGTTGTCTTAAAATTGTCTAAAATAAATAATTCAGACTTATTTTTGCATCAAAATTTAACACTTAATAATGGTATTGGACAAAGGACAGATTAGAAGGACTATTAAAATCTGTAAATGGCTGATATATACAGGTACCGACATCTATACAGAGTGATTATGAAAGTGGGATAATACTTTTAGTATTCGCCTACTTATTCGAAAACAAGTAATATGCAAAATTTTGTAAATTGAATTATTATAATGCCTACTGTCATCAGTTAAAATTAATACGCCACTTTTAAAATTACCCTTTTTATGAAACTATGAAAACCAATACATCATAAATAAAGTTAGTTTGCTAAGTAAACTATATAATGTTTACTTTTGAGATACAGGACGTAGAAGTTCGCAAAAAAATTGTTTATCGAATTTTTCTGTAAGTGATATCTGATGTAGTTTCATCCATAAATTTTTATAAATGATATGACACTGTACGTGTGATCTTTGGAATTTTTTTACTTTACCAGTGGCGGAGAAAATAGTCCCTATTGTTTTAGTACAAAAATATTAGTACGCCACTGGCTTTAAATTTAAAAACCACTATTTTTTCGATTCTCCGTTTAATTTGGGACAAAAAATTATCCTTGTAAGTTTTTCGTAACTATTACCATTTTCAAGTAAAATTTTATTTACAAATTACAATTGAATTAACGAAAAAGTTATCTATACTCGCGGCAAGAATTCAGACGAATTACGTCATGCGAACAAATAAATAATAATTCATCATATTTTCATTAAAATATAGTGCCTTCATAAATGATTACAAGCCACATGATCAGGGCCGAGATTCTCAAATCAATCGCAGAGCAATTCATATGCGAATATTCTCACTACCGGCAATTGAGAGAGACAAGAAATCTATTCGCTCTTCGAGAATCACAGTCGTGGTCACGTGGCTTGTAATCATTTATAAAGACTCTGTAGTCTGTATTTAAGAAACTGCAACTGATAGTGAGAAAGTTATATACTACATTAAAAGTTTGCATTATATATTGGACTAAATTGCAAAAAATGATTGTTTTAAACGCGACCAAATATCGAAAATTACGTTGACAATAAAAACAATTGCCTAACATCAGCCATGACGTAAGACGTCTGAATTCTTGCCGCGCGTATTTTCATTAATTATATTTAATAAAATTACACATTTGAAATCTTATTATTAAAGAATTCATTCCCGCGATGATTTCATGTATCTGCTTGAGATTGTCACAGGCGTCTATTATTCTTTTTTGCAACTGAGTTCTGTCTCGACTTATCAGATTTTTGTTGACATTTGTATTAGAATTACACAAATTATGTTTAGGCATGACATTATGACGTCATCGATAATAATTGCTTTCCCAAGACTATATTCGAATGTAAGCAATACAACTTTTGGATGTGTATATATGGTAAATTTGTTAATATTTCAAATATGACGAAAACTGTCAAAATACGAGTAGTAGAAATTTTCAAATATCTCCAAAAGTAGTAATCGCAACCCTAACAATGCTTTATAGCTTGGAAGACAATATCAATGTGCACAAAACAGAGTGAAAAAATATCAAGTGTTCCTTTGAGATAAAATATAGCTGTTTGAAAAATAAAAAAATAAAAAGCTTGCTATATTTTTCAAGTTACCAGTTCTGATGTTATAAATAATTTTAAAATTATATCAAAATATTATTTAATAATAATAATAATAATAATAATAATAATAATAATAATAATAATAATAATAATAATAATAATAATAATAATAATAATAATAATAATAATAATAATAATAATAATAATAATAATAATAATAATATCTCTACCCCTCATTCTAATCACATGGATTAGCCCAGAAGTCGGAGACTTGTGCGGGAGAGGGGGCGGCATATTATTATTAAGCAGGCCGCATTTGCGCCCAGGAACGACTTACGTTGGTAGGCCCTCATCACTATTCAGTGCAGGAATGAGGAAAACAAGCAAAACCTCATTAATAAGGGGTGTAGTAAAAGATCAAGCGGCATCAATCTCTCACATTGACCCAAGCTAACATTATTCCACCCTACCATACCCACAGAGAGGGTGCCAATCCTCTCCACGAATATAGCTTATATACGGTCTACCGGCAGCTGGGCTCGAACCAACTCCGTCTAGTCACCTCGATTCAAGTACTAACGCCTTAAACCGTGCGACCACTGACCGATCCAATTTGTTGTTTTCTTCACTTTATAAACTCATTACTATATTCTATTTCAACTTTTTTGTAATATTATTTTACATTACCATGCAAACAATAACATACTTTTTATATTTTCTTTTAAATTCTGTATCTGTAAATAATTAAAACCATCTCAAATAATTTACACTTTACTGATATAATGTTTATTTCCCCTTTGAAAATGAAACATATATGTTTTTAACTCCATTTACGAGAAACACTGATAAACTGTTGCAAGGGAATATATTAATTGGTTATTTCCGTCTACCTGGATTCGACCCCAAAAGGGTTGGTAATTTCACCCTAAAAGTTTTAAATGAAAACAACAAAGTTCGATGATTCTCTTTTCCGATAATGTCTTAATTTTATAATTTACATCGTCATCTGTTTCCCATTGTTCAAAAGACTTTCCCAAAATATTTAGCACGTAGGTTATCTATTTCATTTTTAATTTTCAATTATTTTGTACTCTGTCACCTTAGACATATAAAATCAAACACATTTTAAATATAAATATAATTAACCTTCATAGTGTATTTTAAAATTACTTTATGAAATTGAAATACAGGATGATTCACAAATGGTGACCAAAAATGAAATCTCGTATTCTTTGGTCAATTTTAAGGGAATTTTTCATATAAAGTTTGTATTTAGAACGTTTAGTTTAAAAGATACATGATTTTCAATTTTTTTAAATATTTTCAAAAAATTAGTAAGTGAAATAATTTAAAATTGGGCACACGGATTTATGTAAGCATTGTCCAAATTCTGACGTCTTTTCTTAAAATTTAGATGCACCAGTGGGGGTGATACAGGGTATTGGCGATATACAGGGTTAACTATGACTTAGTACAAATATTTTAAGAGGGGATCGGGAAAAATAAGAATTAACGGACTCACCCCTCAAAAAATTCTAAACTTATTTATAAAGCCAAAAAAAATTTTTTTCGATATTATTTTAAATCCTTATTAAACGCCGCCAATGCTTGTTGGTTGCATACTCTACAAGCATGCAACAGTCGCTCATTAGTCAATGTCAGTAGTGTCCTGTCATGTCATAATTGAATTCCTGTGTTTACGTTGTAATGTTGTGCTCTTCTTCAGTTTTAGTGCCTTATTTTAATTTTTAAACGTTTTATAGTTATTAAATAAAGATATTTGTATTGGGTGCAGATAATTTCCTACAATATAGTTCGCCGGTTTGGTTTTCTAGGTTATGGGACAAAACTGCCGCGGTTAAACGTCTCTTATTCCTTTCGTTCGATTTTGTTATAATAAATAGGAATCTAATCTATCTAATTGTACCTACGGGAAGTGTCTTTTATCGGTAGTGAGTGGCTGTAATGAGCGAATATGTAGTTATACCAGTTTATAAAGAAATAATGGAAAACGAATGCAAAATACTGGAGCTAAGTGGATTAACTGTTATCTATCTATCAGGTATTATTACTATTAGAATGTTAATTTTCGTTTCTACATTTAGAAATGCTGCAAAAAAACGACGATGGTAGTAGATATTGTTGACAGCTGTAAGTTTTATCTATGGGTCTAAGCCATCTCAGTCGATTCTTAGCATAGGCGCCGACTTTCCGCAGGAAAAAAGGGTTTTGCCCCAGTTTTAAATATCGAGCTAAAATTCTGGAATAATTTTTTTATTGTGTTTTAGGCCTCCCTGAGCACGTGGTTAAATTTTTGTACTTAGTCATAGTTAACCCTGTATATTTCTCTAAATGAAATAGTATGCCAGTACTTTATTGTAACAATCTTGATTCGTCTTTCATTTTCTACAAATCACTACTCTTTTATGTTTTCCGCAAAAAAAACTAATTTTCGAATAAGACTAAACGACACTAACACTTTTATTTAAACGGCGTTACAAAAATACTTACTTTAATCTTCCGATTATACAGGGTGTCCCATAATGATGTGCGCTCCTTTGGAGGGTGTGTTCCTTGGGTCATTTTAGGGGGGGTACTTTCTATAAAATTTTTCGATTTAAGCCCTCTCTTACGAGAAAAAATTGAAAAAATTTCCGTTTTAATTTTTTTAATCAAAAACGGTTAACTTATGAATCTGAAAATCAGTGAATACATTTACTTAATTAAGTGACATTGTTCAATACGATTTTTATTTTTACCAAATGTCTACAAGGGTGGCAACTACCAACCTCTGTCATTTTTTTTAATTAGAACTTTTTATTCTAAACGTTTCTCGATATGAAAAAATTACAGTAAATAGAACAATCAATTTACAAAATTTTCCCCTTCTTAGCATTTTTATGAAGAGACGCGTTTTCTTTAAAAAAAAAAATAATAAAATCCACATACGTACATATCCTCGGGTGTGGAATATGCAAGTAAAATAATTCGTATAAAACGTAGTAGGCTGGTGGTTTTAATTTTAGACATATGTGCCAAATTTTAATCATTTTTATCAAGTAATAAACTCAGAAATTGAAAATGCGAAATGCAAAATGTTTAACTAAGGTGGCTAATGTGGCAGTCGGTAAAGAACGATAAAGAATACATAGAAATTAAGCTACAGGCTAAATTTAATTTTATTAACTGTTTACATGTGGTGTTCAATATGCCTTCCCAGATGTAGGTCACATAGCTGAAGTCTTCGTAAAAAATTAAATTTACACTACGCAGTACCTGACAGGAATTTTTGATTTTGTTGGAAATATTGAAAATTCGTAATTGCAATAGAAATTAACAGAACAGATTAACTAATTTGGTGGTAGATATCTGACATTAATTATTGTTAATGAGAATCCAAACAATAAAACCATTAAAGTGACAGCAGCCTACTACAATTCATATGAATAATTTTGCTTACATACTCGTATACCAGAGGATATGTATGTGGATTTTATTTTTTTAAAAGAAAACGCGTGTCTCTGCATAAAAATACTAAGAGGGGGATAATTTTGTAAATTGACTGTTCTATTTATTGTAATTTTTTCATATCGAGAAACGTTTAAAATAAAAAGTTCTAATTAAAAAAACAACAGAAATTTGTGGTTGCCATCCTTTTAGACATTTCGTAAAAATAAAAATCCTTCTCAACAATGTAACTTAATTAACTAAATGTAGTCACCGATTTTCAGATTTGTAAGTTTAACCGTTTTTGAGAAAAAAAATAAAAATCGAAATTTTTTAAAAGGGAGGGCTCAAATTGAAAAATTTTATAGAAAGAACCCTCCCCCTAAAATGACCCAAGGAACACACCCTCCAAAGGAGCGCACATCATTATGGGACACCCTGTATAATCGAATAAAGAAAGCAACATCTATCATAATTTTAATTATTTTATTTGAGCAAACGCTCAAAAACACCTTAATAATGGTTTTCATCAGTTTTCTTACTAAAAAGATGTCGCTCAAATAAAATCATTAAAATGATGATTGATGTTGTTACTTTCTTTATTCGATTACATAACCGAATCATTAATAGAAGTATTTGTAATATCATTTAAATAATAATATTTATTTTTTAAGTTTTACTCGAGCGACAGCTTTATTCCGAAGTACATAACATAAAATAATAATAATTTGTATAAAATTGAAAGACGAAAATATATATTATATAATGATTATTACCATAAAACAGTGGTGTATTACTTATTTAGAAAAATATACTACCAATACCCTGTATCTCCGCCACTGGAGTATCAAAATTTTAGGAGGAAGCTTCAAATTTTCGACAATGTTTGAACATAAATCCTTGTGCTCAATTTCAAAGTATTTCATTCACTAGCTCTTAAAATATTTAAAAGAATTTTAAATAATTTAATAAATTTAACATCCTTTATTTCTTTTTAAAAGAATCCTAGGTAAAGACCCCCTTAAAAATTAACCAAAGAATCAAAGTTTCATTTTTGGTCACTGTTGGTCATAGCTGTTTGCTACAAGTGTTTCAGGTGTAATTCAATGATGGTCAGGGTATTACCCGTGCGACAAGTTAGCCCCAATGTTCGATTTTGACAAAAAGTTAGCCTCAATGTTCGATTTTACAAAATTTTTGTAGTGCTGGATTATATATGAATAGTTCTGAAGTGCTCTATAAATTTAGACAATAGTTCTATGACGTTTAGTGAAAAATTTTTTTTTTAAATATGGGGCCAACTTCACGCAGCCCCCCATTTATGAGTTCTGTCATATTTTTTGCTCGTTTTGGGATGTACTTCAATAGTTCTACAGTTCTATGTAATTTTTAGCAATAGTTCTGTAATAACAGGTTTAAAAATCAACATGTAGTTATTAAGTAAAATGATTTCCAAAATACGTGCTCTTGTGAAAATAGCGGCGATATTTTATTGTATTCCAACAATCCCACTATTCCATGCAAATCGCATCGATCTAGGTGCTGTAATTTCGGAAATATTGAATTTAATTAATATAAGAATTCTTACAAAATCTTGAAAAGGGAGTTCTGGCGAAAATAAGAGCAGCTCTGCATTGTGCACCAATAGTTCTACTATTTCATGCAAACCGCATCGATCTATGTGCTTATGTTCCCAAGTTATCGAATTTAATTAATATAAGGATTTTTCAAAAATTTTGAAAACAGGAGTTCTGGCGAAAATAAGAACAGTTCTGCATTGTGCAACAATAGTTCTATTATTTCATGCAAACTGCATGGATCTACGTGCTCTAGTTCCAGAGTTATCGAATTTAATTAATATAAGGATTTTTCAAAAATTTTGAAAACAGGAGTTCTGGCGAAAATAGCAACAGTTCTGTAATGTGCACCAATAGTATTACTATTCCGTGTAAATCACATCGATCTAAATGCTTCAACTTCGGATATATAGAATTTAAGGAGTTTTCAAAAATTTTGAAAAAGAGAGTTCTAGCGGAAATAGGGACAGGTCTGCATTGCGCATCAATAGTACGACTATTCGATGCAAACAAGGTAAATCTAGGTGTGCTAGTTCCGGAATGTTCGAATTTAATTAACAAGAGCATTTTCTCAAAAATGTTCAAAGTTCTGGCGGAAATAAAAACTATTTGTACTATTCCATGAAAATCGCATCAATCTAGATACTCTAATTCCTGAGATGTATGTCAAATATAATTAATATAAGTTTAAGTTATGCAAAATTGAATTTTTCCCCGTTTTTAAATATGTTATTTTTTTAACAAATGTAAGCCGTGCAGTTCTTATCAGGGAAAAAAGAGATTTATTTTGCATCATTTTGAGGTCCCATGACACACCAAATATTAAATTCCTAAATGTAATACAAAATAAGATATAGAAATTCTTACAAACCTCTGCAACTCTCACTTTTTTATTTCAAATATCTCCGAAACGACTGGGTTTATGCATAGCTATGTTACATAATTTGGTTAGAAATTCCATACCCTTTCCAAAAATAAAATAATTATTCCATTTAAATAAGTTGACACCTAGGTACTTTCCATATTTTGGAAATACATATTCATTAAATTCGATAACTCCGGAACTAGAGCACATAGATCAATGCGGTTTGCATAGAATAGTAGAACTATTCGTGCACAATGCAGAACTGTTCTTATTTTCGCCAGAACTCCCTTTTTCAAAATTTTATAAAAACTCTTATATTAATTAAATTCGATATTTCCAAAATTAAAGCACCTAGATCGATGCGATTTGCATGGAATAGTGGGATTATTGGAATACAATACAATATCGTCGCTATTTTCACAAGAGCACGTATTTTGGAAATTATTTTACTTAATAACTACATGTTGATTTTTAAACCTCTTATGGTACAGAACTATTGCTAAAAATTACATAGAACTGTAGAACTATTGAAGTACATCCCAAAACGAGCAACAAATATGACAGAACTAATAAATGGGGGGCTGTGTGAAGTTGGCCCCCCATATTTATAAAAAAAAAATTTTCACTAAACGTCATAGAACTATTGATTAAATTTATAGAGCACTTCAGAACTATTCATATACAATTCAGCACTATAAAAAATTTAACAAAAATCGAACATTGGGGGGCTAACTTCACACACACGAACTAGATTATTGGCGTAATTAAATAAGCTTTTAATAATGTTAAGGTTTAAAGAGGTAGTTATAGCAATAGAATTTTATTATCAAAATTGTACTTTCTTATGTAGGATTAAAACAATAATAAATAATCCTGGTACCTATTCCTATATGATTGGAAATAATGAATTTAGAATCAATAGGTACTTAGGCAATTACCTGTAAAGTGCTTGTGGTTATGGCAATTTTTAATTAGTTTCTGGTTTTCAAGTACCCACTTTAGAAATAATTTAGTTAGTCATTAAACGTTTATATTTGTTTTACATAATTTTATATTTTACTAAACTAAAAATGATAATAAATGTTTGAGATTATAGAATATTTTTACAATACAGAGTTAGGCATATGTGACGGTATACACCTGTGTATAAGAATGAACAAGTTGGATTAAAAAAATACTCTTAAGAAAGGTTTTTGTAGTATTGTTATTCTTTTCGGAGACGTTACTTCGATTTGGGTAGCCCTGTACGTTATAACATTTTCAGATAGATATTTTTTCACTACTTATAATTATTTAGAGTTTAATGGATGTGCTATTAGTGGTCTTTAAATGTTAAATAATTAGTATCATGAAAATAAAATTTGTTCTTACAAAATATTGAGCATATAAATATTTAAAAAAATATATAATAAATATTCATACTGAAAAGAGAATGGCATGATGTGATATTTATTTTCTTGAACAGCTATCCTAATTCCATCTTCCAACTGATCTGATGACTGAAGATTGATCTTGTAATGTAGATATATAGATGTAGAATAAAACAAAAGAAAATAGTCCAAATCATCGGAGTCTAGAGTCCGTGTTAGCATTTACAGAACAAAACATTATAATTGAACACGGCTAATTCTCGCAAAACCATTAGACGTTAGGCAAGTGTTTGGAAAAGGAGTGGCAGTAGTTAAGGGTTAAAAATACCTACATAATAATAATTTTCCTCAATGTAATGCATGTCATTATTTTGGCTACCTTTACATTAAAATGCAAACGAAGGTTACAAGAAATCTCTGTCTGGGGAAATTAAATTTAATTTGCTTAACTTGTCCCCAAGTAGAGTGGTGTTTTTAATTGAATCGTTTTTTGTCACCTCAAAATTTGCTTTCATTTCATTTTTTTTCTCTCTTATATAATAAATAACATTAATAGTTTTCTTACAAAAAAACTTAAGTGACTTAATTTTGAATATTAAAAACTTTCTGTTTAAATTAAGTCATGTATGTACAATGTACATATTGTCATGATATTTACATAGCGTATCTCATGTACAAATAATTTGCAATAATTTCATTTCCTACGTTTCACTGTTAATTTGCTGAGATTGATCAAATTTTCATGACACAGACACAAAGCGTATCATATTATACTCAAACGTTATACAAAATAGAAGAAGAATAGAATAGAACGCATATGATGTATACAAATTTGTATTTTTCTTTGTAAATTGTCCTATGAAACGACACACTATACAGAGTGAAACTTAAATAAATACAAATATTTTAACTGCAGGTGTAGTTCGTTATACAGAGATATTATTATTTTCTTAAATACCTACATTTTGAGGACCGCAATTAAATAAATCATATGATAATAAGGCGAGGTTGCCATATCGTCTGTAAGATAAATAAATTGTTTAACGTAAATTCAATGTTCTCATTTAAGAACATTTGTTTTTAACAATAAGTAAAGTAAAATTATCATAAACGATTAAAGTGTTGTTTGGTCAATGATTCCAAAATTATCCATAAACTGCATAAAAACTCATCTCCTTACTGAAAAACCAACTATTTAAACAGTTGTCCACATTTCAGAAGTTAATACCATTGTACACTGTTAGAAAGATTAGCAAAAAATATACTAATAATAATAATAATAATTTATTCATTCCATACAAACCAATTAAATACAACGTATGATACACACTATAAATAATAGGAATGAAAGGTGAAGTTCAGCTAATAGCTATTTTTCAACTTAACCTTAACATACTACTTCAAATTATTTTATGTCTCTAGGTTTCCTAATACAATTGTACAAGTGTTATTCATCATACACTGTCCCTCCAAGCAAAGGAGATAAAAAGTATTTAAAAATGTAAGTCTCCCACAAGTGGTTTTAACCTTTTCTTAAAATTAACCAATGTCACATTTTTGATATCGTTAGATAGCTGATTATATAACTTTGGAGCTAAATATGAGAAACTACGAGTAAAGGTGGTAGTTTTATGTTTGGGAACTAGCAGGATATTTTTGTTGCGCGAAGATCGACTAAAATTAACATTTCCAAGTTTAATAACTTTTTTAAACAAGTAACTAGGTACAGCGGTGCTACATATAAAATGATATTTGAACATATCAGTAATTTTTAACCACTCAGCATCTTTATACCTGTGACTTATGTGATCAAATTTCCTGATACCATAAGAAAAGCGCAATCATGAATTTTTCAATAAGTTAGGACCATACACGGCATCACAATATGATAATTTAGAAATAATTAAAGCTTCGCATAGTTGTAGTTTCAGATTTTGATTTAAAACTTGTCTGTGTGGGTACAATTGCCGTAAAATATTATAACATGACTTTAACAATTGATTTATATGTTTGGTAAAACGCAGATCTGAATCGAACCAAAGCCCTAAATTTTTGCATTCACTAATTACATCTAATTTAATGTTGTCTAAAATAATTTGTAAGGACTGCTACCCTTCTTTGTTTAGGCCCAAATAATAAAACATGTGACTTGTTCGGATTTAGCTTTAATCTATGTTCAAGGGATAACTCATGAAGCGAACTTAAATCTTCATTAATTTTTCTATTAACATCTACGAGTTCATCCAAATTGAAACCTGTATATAATTGAGTATCGTCCGCATAGTGATGTATTTTACAAAAAGACACTGAATTATAAAAATCGGAAATATATACAGAAAATAACAACAATAGCATATACCCTTAAATTATTTCATAAAGAATAACAAAACAAAACTATGATTTTCAAACACCTTAGAATTAATTTGCGCCACATAACCTCAAATAACGTGTCAGTGCTAACCATTTCGTACTTCGTAGTTTCGTAGTGGGTGAAACAAATTATAAAAATAAACACAAAACATGGAATTTTAAAATAACTACATAGCTTGATGTATGCGTTTAATATCAAGAGAAAGTAAAGTAAAATATTTAGAAGCAGTGTCAATGGCATGCAAAAAAGATACTAGTGCCGTAGGCACAGGTAACAGGTAGATGTCACGAGCAGTAGGTGAAATGTACCAGCCCCACTCTGTAGGATTGATAGTCAAAGTAGAGAAAGAGGTTATGTTGATACCGGTGCACAAGTATGGTCCAGCGCAGAGGAATAAGCTGTGGCAAGTTACAAATGGAAACAAAACATGTAATATTTGTGGAAAGAGATTTGATCTATTTTAAGAGTTGCGGCACTAACGTATAAAACGTATTTAAATCATCTTATTATTTTCACGGGCAGTGTTTTTCTCTTGCGTATTTAATTAATATTTTTCGTGAAATACAGTGTTAAATAAAATATGGTGCATTATTCAAAGAGTGAAACGGTTGACATGTTAAAAGTATATTTGTCAATTAGTGATAATAATCAGTGATAGTGATAACGATAACGTATTGTAATAAATCAGTTGGAGTGTAGTAAAAATGGATAATGAACAAATTCTGGATAGCTATGATTGTGAATAGAGAATCTGGTTTATATTTTAAATTTATTGGTGAGGTATAGGAATGGCAAAGGGAAGGAGATAGGCATTAATATTTTCATAAACATATTTCAATCATTCTTTGACATGTCGAAAAGTTCTAGTTAACTTTGTTGGAGCCTATTCGAAGACATTAGTGTAACACTGGCAGCGCTGTGGAATTCACATCCACCATGACTATTGACTATTGAAAAATCACGAAATTTATTTAAAATTCTACATAGTGAACTGTACTGCTGGTTAAAATATTTGTATTTATTTAAGGTTCACCCTGTATAGTCGATATAATTCTCAAGTATTTTAGTGTAATTTTATAAAATTTGTTTTCTTCCTATGGCGTAGATATTAGCCTTGTTCGCGGTAGCGATTCTGAACTAGTTCAGGATTAATTTACGGATATGCTCAAGCGCAGTTTGAATTTGATCGTCCGAAATGCAAACTGCGCTTGCGCTCATCCGTAAATTAATCCTGAACTAGTTCAGAATCGCTACCGCGAACAAGGCTATTGTAACAAAACATGTTTGAGGTAAGAGAACTTTTGCAAAGCATTTTATACTGAACTAATCATAATTCATAACTGTTAAAATATATCTTAACATATGAAAATTTTATTAATAAAGTAAATTTTAGGACAGCAGTCTAAAGATACAAAAATAATAGAACGTGAAAAAACAGATTAATTAATTCAAAAGTTATTACACGAAAAAAAGATGATTCCATTAAACTATATGTTTAGACGCTAAGATGTTGAATCAAATCTCAAACAATCGATACCAGAGTGGAGAAAGGACAGTATTTTCAAAATTAAAAAAATAGTACAATAATTATTATAAAAATGTCATCCTTTGCATTTTTCAGAGGCTTATAAAACTTCAACATCATGAATTTTCTTGTAGGAGGAAAGCAGTTTGACACCAAATTGTCACATTAATTCTTACCCCCACCAAACTTAACCCTAAGTTTTGTAGTCACATTTAAAACTTTTAGGATCAAGACTAATGGTTGCATGTAAAAATGTATTTATTATAATAAATATACGTGTCAACAAATTAAGAAAATAGCCTCTTTTGCTGATTTAAAAAAAAATTACTCAGATTTTGTTGAAACACAACAATTTTCCTAAAAATAATATTCATTGATATAAAATAATTGGTCCATTAAAATGTTCAATATATTCAAGTTGTGAAATACAAATTACAACACATGGTGCATGTTTTCTACTGCATTAGAAAGGTATTTTAAGCTAATATAAATCAAATCTCCTACAATTCCTATCAATGAAGTCATATGTATGTTCTCTGATACCAAACATCTAGCTTAAAATACCTTTCTAATACAGTAAAAAATCTTACAAAAGCTAATAATAAGGAATATATGGGTAGATATTGTGGGTGTAATTCAACGCTGGTTGGGGCTTTTGTCCACAGAGTAGTTAGTTGCACACAATGTTATTAATACCTAAAATTATATAAAAACATGGTGCATGTTTAAAAAATATGTATTTATGGTTTTAATAAACAGGGTGTCGTACACATATACAGGGTACCCCAACGAAAATTTGACCCCCCCCTATAATTGGAAAACCGAATAATATTTCAAAATTCGCCGAGACCCGTCGATTTTTGTTCTTGTGGGGAGCTTTTTTGACAGTCAAGCCAACTCGATATGTTCATCCCCCTAATGCCTAGCAACCCCAACTTAAAAATTTCAAATGCAACTACCCCACTTGTGGCACATCATTTTAAAGCCCTTTTCATTGCGAATACAGTGACGTACCGTTTTAGAAATCGGTTGAGATTTGACAGAATTATTGGTTACAAACGAAAAGATGACAAACCAACTTACGCGTAGTAATTTCTACACAAATGCCCGCCACTAATAAGTTTTTCATCTACTACACATGACCGCATTACCTAATTGTTATTGATGGGTATATCAGTTTACAAAAAAGTCAGAAATGAAATAAAAAAGCTGAAGCAAATAAAACTAGATATTAAAATAGTTATTATCGGTCAGTGGTCGCGCGGTTTAAGGCGTTAGTACTTGAATCGAGGTGACTAGACGGAGTTGGTTCGAGCCCAGCTGCCGGTAGACCGTATATAAGTTATATTCGTGGAGAGGATTGGCACCCTCTCTGTGGGTATGGTAGGGTGGAATAATGTTAGCTTGGGTCAATGTGAGAGATTGATGCCGGTTGATATTTGACTACCCCCCTAATTAATGAGGTTTTCCAGGTTTTCCTCATTCCTGCACTGAATAGTGGTTAGGGCCTACCAACGTAAGTCGTTCCTGGGCGCAAATGCGGCCTGATTAATAATAATATGCCGCCCCCTCTCCCGCACAAGTCTCCGACTTCTGGGCTAATCCCTGTGATTAGAATGAGGGGTAGAGATATTATTATTATATTATTATTATAGAAGATACTTAAGTTTATAGGAATTCAGACCTTTTCAAAATAACAAAATATCAGTACTACAAAAAAGTCGGTGTTTTTGCTTGTGACCAAGAAATCGTTAGTTTAAGCGGTTATTGAAACTATCAACGTGTGTTGGAAATGGTTTATTCTATCGCGGAAAGAGTAGAAATTGTTGCAATTTATTATCGAAATCACGATTGCGCTAAAGCTACAGCACGAATTTTTAATGCCAATCATCCTGAAAAAAAATGTAAACCACCAGTACGTTAAACACCTGATTGACAAATTTGTTGCAACAGGTTCGCTTTTAAACAAGAAACGTGAAGTAATTGGGCCAGTTCGAAATGAAGCAGTTGAAGTGGCAGTTTTGGGTCATGTACAGATGGATAATAAGCAATCGATTACAACTGTGTCTCAAGCTTCTGGCGTATCCCGTTCCAGTGTTCATCGAATTTTGAAAAAATACAAGTTTCATCCATTTAAGATGACGCTGGTTCAAGAGTTACATGAAGATGACTTTGATCGCCGCAACCAATTTTGCGAATACTTTAGTGAACAACTTCTACTGTATCCAAATCTTCTCTACAATACATGTTTCTCCGACGAATGCACATTTATGTTGAATGGCGAAGTGAATAGACACAATTGTCGTTATTGGAGTGATACTAATCCGCATTTAATCAGGGAATTTCATACTCAGACACCTCAAAAATTGAATGTTTGGGCAGGCATTTTGGGCAACCATCTTGTTGGACCATTTTTCATCCAAGGTAATCTCAATGGAAACACCTATCTAGAATTATTGGAAAGTACCTAGGATAACAGAGATTTTAGAAAGTGACGACAATTTACTAGAAAATGAAATAACCTTCCAACAAGATGGTGCGCCCCCGCACTATGCTGCTGCTGTGCGACAATTTTGGATGACCATTTCCCGGGGCATTGGATTGGCAGAAGAGGTCCCATCGAATGGCCACCAAGATCTCCGGATCTGTGCCCTTTGGACTTTTTTCTGTGGGGTCATTTAAAATCACGAGTGTACGCCACTCAGCCGGAAACATTGCAAGTGCTACGTCAGAGAATTGTAGAAGAATGCCGATTAATAACTGCGGATGTCTTTAATAATGTTCGAACAGAATTTGAAAACAGACTGTATTATTGTTTGGAAGTTAACGGGGGTCATTTTGAGCAATTCATAAAATACATCTGATTTATTATTTGCTTCAGCTTTTTTGTAAACTGATAGACACATCAATAACAATTAGGTAATGCGGTCATGTGTAGTAGATGAAAAACTTATTAGTGGTGGGCATTTCTGTAGAAATTACTACGCGTAAGTTGGTTTGTCATCTTTTCGTTTGTAACCAATAATTCTGTCAAATCTCAACCGATTTCTAAAAACGGTACGTCACTGTATTCGCAATGAAAAGGGCTTTAAAATGATGGGCCATAAGTGGGGTAGTTGCATTTGAAATTTTTAAGTTGGGGTTGCTAGGCATTAGGGGGATGAACACATCGAGTTGGCTTGACTGTCAAAAAAGCTCCCCCCAAGAACAATAATCGATGGGTCTCGGCGAATTTTGAAATATTATTCGGTTTTCCAATTTTCGTTGGGATACCCTGTATACATTTTAAACGGCAGTCGCTTAGTAACCGTAATTTTTTAAAAATTATAGAATTTTGCAAATAATACAAGGCACTAACAAGTATTATTGAAAAAAATTAGACTCAAAGTGCTTATTGGAGAAAACCGGTATGTATATCATTCTTCTTTTCGAAGAAAAAAATTATTATTTAAAGGTTGTTGTAACGTCTCTACTGTATTTTTTTCAATAATCTAAATTATGCAAATGTCCCTTATTTTAATCTGAAATACTAAACCAAGGAATCCTTAGATATCCACGTTGGCTCCATTAAAATTCGTACAATGGGACGATCGATCCAGCCCGTAGCTCAAAAATGTTCAGCTGATAAACAATGCACATTCACGTCAAGTCTGTGTATGCACCCTTCTATTTTTGCATATGAATTTGTCATGTTTTCGAACAACCGGAATGGCTGGTAATAGAAAATTAATTGTAGGAGGAGGACGAAGCAAGGGGGTGACTTTCATTTTATTTTGCACCCAATGAAGCGGCAGTCACACATGTGCTTCAAGTATTGTATAAGAGGGTTTTTAATGAGTTCATGGTGAGTCATTCATACTCCTTTATATTTCAATTTAAATGCCATATTAGAGGATTTTAATTTCGCTTCTGCGAAATTAAATTGAAATTTGCCTAGTCTTAACCGGATTTCCTGTCGATTTCATATCCACGTATATGGCAGATTAAGTGTTTTATTAGCTCTTGAACTTCCATATTTCAACAAAAAAATCAGCGCTTGGATTTCACCCGTACTTTGTGCGAATTTAAAATTTAAATCATTTTTAAAACCTAATAAGGTCCTTGATATACAATAAACTTGCGCCGTTTTCGAGATATCAGGAAAATTAATTCAGTAAAAAATAGACATAAATAACTAAAACTAATAGATAATATAAAAGTCCTAATATAAAGCATATAAAATACAAAATTGGTTTTATAAGAGCTTAAATATTACACAGCACCACAAAAAATTATTCTGATATATTTTCACTCGTTGAATGCGAATCTGGGGTCCATTTAACCACATCGCCCTAGGTCCAAGGCCAAGGCGAAATATACATGGTGTTCCGGTTTGTTTGGAACAAATTGAAACGGTAGATAGAATAAGCAATTTTAAGAGGAAAACTTTATATGAACATGGTCATTTTCTCGATCAGTAGCGGACTTACGGGGGGCTAAAGTTTCAAAAAAATACATTTATTTTCATATTGTACACAGCGCTTCCAAATTTGATACATGTACTGCTCAACTATTCCCGGATATTATACAAGTTAATTTTTTTAAATCGTTATACAGGGTGACATCAAGGATCTGCTATCACGAAACCCTTCAGAAATTTTTTCTTGTACGTTCCTGGTAAAGTTTGAAATGTTTTTTCACTCCCTTGATTCATTGTTTAAATTTCGTCTCTCTTGACTTTTGAATGTGTTCTTGTAAAACGTTAATTTTCGTGTATCGAAGAGAAACTATCAAAAAGTATCATAATCGAATATTACGTAAGATAATTTGTAAAAAAATGAGAATTTTATAAAATTACTATTTTAGGGTGCAACCAAATTTTAAGTGCAATTATTATTTATTGAAAATACCTACAGCTTATGTCTTCGATAGAGAAATTTTCAGAAATTTGTAAATAAAATATAGAAAGAAATTGTTTAGATATTACTGACATAAGCATCGTTTTCTAAAAATTCTTGATATTATGTATTCAACTTGAATTTTCCTTATTTTAATTAACACATTTAATAAAAATGCTGAAACCGGAACAAACATTGAAATATCAAGTTGCATTTTACTACTAATGAGTAACAAACAAATAAATATATACATACATATGTATAGGCTTTCAGTGGTAAAATCTCCACAAATTCACTGTTATTTCAAATCTCATTACCAATTAACATGAAACCAGACAACCTTTTCTTATAACTATCTTCATCCCTCATTCTAATCATAAGGATTAGCCTAGAAGTCGAAGACTTGTACGGGAGAGGTGGCGGCATATTATTATTAAGCAAGCCGCATTTGCGCCCAGGAATGACTTGCGTTGGTAGACCCTAACCACCATTCGGTGCAGAAATGGGGGAAACCTGAAAACCTCATTAATTAGGGAGGAAGTCAAATGTGGACCGATATCAATTTCTCACGTTGACCCAAGCTAACATTTTTCCACCCTACCATAGCCACAGAGAGAGTGCTAATCCTCTCTACGAATATAGCTGATATACGATCTACCGGCTGCGGGGCTCAAACCCACACCGGTCTAGCCACATAGATTCAAGTACTGACGCCTTAAACCGCGCGACCACTCACCGACAACCACGCGTAAACTCTGACTAATCAAAACATGTGATATCTTAACAATAAATGTACATATATTTGCTGTAGTCTGTAACACAAGGCCGACTTTAATTTTTGGTCACTTATAAAATATTATAAAATAACAATTTTCCTACAATTTCTATTAATAAAGTCTTATGTATTTTCTTTGATACGAAATATCTAGATGTGCTAGGGAACAATTGCATAGATAAGGTTAGATTCAATAAATATGTAAAACAAAAATCTAGCTTAATTTACTAACGAATAAAGAGATTTAAATCATTAAATGATTTTCAAAAGTCAAATTCACTTTTTGGCATATATGATAAGAACACCAGTTTTCCTATAAAATACATACATACAACTTTATTAATAGATTGTAGAAAAATTAGCTAAATTAGCTTAAATAGCTTTACCATTCTTGCACAATAACCATTGAAAACTATTTTACTGTCAAAAAAACTTCAGACCCCAGAAAAATTCTAAATACGCCACAGCATGCTTATGAATTAATAGGTGAATTAATAGGAATTCAAGGTAAACGGATTTATATTAGCTTAAATAGTCTCACATTTCGCGTCTAAAATGAAATGAGGTATCGTCGTGTAAGATCCACATGTATTGTATGCATTTAAAAGCACATTCTGAAATGTTAGAAAGTTTAAAGATTCAACAATTCCTTGTATGAAAATTATTTCTTTAACTTCCTTAACATTCCATTTAGCTAATTTCAAACAAAGTGATAAAAAATTATTATTTTCCGAAATGGTGTAAATATCTTAAAAACGACAAGATTAGATTAGCAAAGTCTTGTGAAGGTCACATTGAAATAACATGGGGAATCCAAATATTGAATAAAAATTATACAGGGTGTCCAGTAAAATGTGGGAAATCGATCGGGTGCTGAGATAATATGAAAAAATAAGATGACAAGTTCCTCTAATATTTTTCCTACAAGCCCTCCCTACGGAGATAGGTGCCCCTGAAGGACGCCGCTGGAAATCGGATTCTCTTGAATAACTTAATATAATTTACTAAAAATTTAATGTGATGGACACTAGTAAGGACCTCTTAAAATAGTGTCCTTGAAATATACTTAGTTTTTTTAGTTTTCCAGGGGCGGACCAAGCTTTAATAATAATAATAGATTTATTCTCAACGGATTAAACAACCCAATTACAGAGAAATACAAAAATACATAAAGACAAGAATAAGAAAAAGTACAATACTATATGAAAATAGTAACACATGCTCTCAAACCGTTACATTTAAAATCTTAAAGTAAAGTCCTTATATCACTGCGAAATAGACTTAAATTTACTAATGATGGAACTTCACTATCAAAATTAATATCGCTTCTATCAGCTATCGAATTAAATAATTGTGACATGTTATAAACAGGTGACTTAATTACTATATTAGTTCTAGTGTCTTGCAATAAAATATATGCGAACATCTAGATTGAACTCTTGGTACATGAATTGAAAATTGTTGCAATAGATAACTACAGTCAATTGTATTATTAAAAAGTTTGCATAAAAAGGTTAATGCAGAACAGTCTCTTCTGACAGACAATAACGAAAGATCAAATGATTCAAGTAGAGTTTCATGATCAAACCCTCTAGGAGGATAATAACCATTACATTTAAAATGCATAAATTTTAGGCACTTACGCTGTTACAGATTCTACACACTGAATAGAATTTTGATACAGCGGGACCATACAATTGGCGCATAGTCAAACTTACATCTAATAAATGTTACATACAAAATCTTAAGAGTATTTACATCTAAAAATTTGCCCCAGTTTCTAATAAAGTATCCTAATAACCGACAGGCAGATAACACTGTTTCTGGGATATGATAATTAAAAGTAAGACCTCTGTCAAAAATTACTCCCAAATCTTTAAATGTATCACATCTCTCTAGTATAGTTCTATTCAAGGAGTAATTAAACAACACAGGATTATATTTTCTGTGGAACGAGACAACCTTACACTTAGTCAAATTAAGTTCAAGGTTATTGCTGAGATACCAGTTGAGTACTGCATCAAGTGAATCTTGTAAAAGTTGTGAATCGATAAAAGAATTGATCTGTAAATAGATTTTTAAGTCATCAGCAGCTTTACAACTTAATGTCTAAACTTTTAACGCCCTATATGATAAAGGCTTTAAAATAATAGATCTGGGTAGCTTCAACCTTAGACTAAGAAAATGTACTCTTGTTTATTGACGATAAAATGAACCGTTTTCGAGAAAAACTTCCCATGTTGAACGCTTTTATTAAGCTTTTCAATAATTTCGTTAAGGTACCTCCTGGAACACCACTGTGTTTTTTTTAAATTTTTTATTTTTTGGATTAAATATCTTAAAATGAAACTTTCCTGTTGTTTGAATGACTTTCGTATCGCATTTTGTTGTCGAGAAAAAAAATAGAAATCATGGCCCTTTTTATTAAAAATAAAACATTAATTCGTTTACTATTATTTTTCTCGTAAACAGTTCATTTTATTGACAATAAACAAGAGTAGCTTTTTTTAGTCTAAGGTTGAAGCTACCCCGATTTATTATTTTAAAGTCTTTATCGTACAGGGTGTTCAAAATGTAGGCACTAAATTGTTTAAATTTAACTCGCCTCTGGTTAACTAAAACAGCTAAATATGTTTCAAGGACACTATTTTCTCTAGGAAAAAAATTTATTTTCCCGGACACTGCATAATTCCAATTAAAATAACGAAGTTGATGACGACTTACGGTATAACCGGAAGTTACAGCTTCTTGAGAATACAGGGTGAGTCAGTCATAATGTCATTAATTTTAAGAGGAGATAGGGAATAATGAGTATAATGCGAATACGTCGAAAAAAAATATTTTCAAATCATTATTTAAAGCCCCTTTTCAGACTGTCACTGACCGGTCACAGCCTTGGTCGGTTACAGCTCACAGTTCAACTCGATATCGACCTGATGCAATGTTGTCAAGTTGTAATATTTTTCTATATAGTACCTACCCACCTAGATTTTAGACATCACAAATAAACGGTTGTACTGACTATTTTAGAATATCATTTTTTCTTGCTCAGTTCAACTTCAGCCAATAATAATTTAAAATGTTAATACCCAATAAAATCAAATAATAATAATCAAATAATTCTATTAAAAATTGCAAGTAACGCGGTCCACTCAGTTGTTCCCGTAGAAAATACGGCCCAATCAAACGATACCCGTACACTAGCATGTCAATTTTTCTCTGAGCAAATGTAGCTGTTATGACTGCAACAAAACTCCAACGTGTCTAATAATAAACTGAGTAATAACCCATTTACGTACATTACATAAAAAACCCAATGGGTAAATTATTGAGAAGCTGAAAAGTGTTTCGTGTTTAAATACTAAGTACTTAATAAAAAACCATCGTGTTGTCGACAGAAAACTGTCCAAGACCGAAATGGCACGCCGCTAATCTAAGTTATCGAGAGTTAATCTTGACCTTGACCTACCATATTATTAGGTCAATAACCTAGTTACCTAGTTTTTGTACTGTTATTTAACGACAAGGAGTAAAACTATTTTTTTAAATCTAGATACATGAATGAATTTTCCTTAAATATTGATTTATTTGTTAATAAAAACAAATGTAGATAATAAATAAATGTTTTCGAATGTTAGGTTATTACAGTTTAATAATTTTGATATTACGTTTTCACTACGTTTTACAAATAAATATGAATTTTTAGTATTACTCGTAAGTACAATTAACCGCACACATAACCAGATGTACAATTTGTAGTTACGTACATCTAGCCTAGAAATGTATTGTTTTTAAGTAGTATGATACTAACCTGTTTACAGCCCACATTTCAATTAAAACTGCATTTATCCGTCCATAGCTCTTTATTAATAAAATTCAGTCGCATTTCGTAAACATTCTCCGTATAACACTAGCATTTCTACATATTCTGAATTTTTTAAATTTTGCGTTTTGAATTTACGCCAAATACGTGAGGTGAGACGGAAATAAACAAACTACTGCTTACTGCTTGTATTCTCTCCATCCCCCCTCCAAATGTGTGGCATGATCTACAAATTTGAGGGGGAAGAAATGCGGGAAATGCAGTGCTAAATGGAGGTAAATTTGAATAACACGCTTATGTGTTAGACGATATTATGTATGCAAATGTGGCATCCATGGTTAATATGGCAAGTCTGTGGCATTAGATTTTCGTCGGGTGCGCCATCAGAAAGTTCGTAGCGTGCCAGGAGCGTCGTGTTACTGATTTTTATAGGGTGATTTGTTTATTTTTTTAAAGGTCGAATAAAACATTTTTTTTCGATTTTCTGCCTTTATTATGCCTCCCGAATACGTGGTTAAAATTAATGACATTATGACTGACTCACCCTGTATTTTCATTGAAAATTTCATATTTAATTAAGCAGGGAGTCAAATTTTCAGGAAAAAATACTCACTACAACCATAAAAACTTGTATCGGTACATGACTGTAATCAGTCTGTATATCAGTCGACAGAATAAAAAAAGCAATAGGTATAATAAAAAACAGTAGCGTAGATAATATATTTTAAATTTATAAATTATCTTCATCGAATTGTCAAGCGGCGACAGAGTATTCAAAAAGCCATTTCGCGAATTAGCTCCATGAAAGCCACGCAATTAAATTTTCCGATCATCCATCTGGAGCACACATTTATAAATTCGTATCATAAAATCTAAAGAATAACAAGGATTAATGTTAATATATGAAAATGGCAGCATGTCCGGTGCATTATAACAAATTAAGCTTTCAACTGAATTTTAAAATAAATGAACTAGAATATATGGGTACACAATGGGGTAATCAACAAAGTAGACTGAACATGTCAGTGACTGCCCAACTACCCCTTTCACCACCCACAACATCAGCTGTCATGCCAATGAACGATCACCAAGTGAGTCAGATGATTTTGAATCTAATCGGTGTTTGTCACTCGTTACAGATTGCTATTGTTAGAACCACGGCTTTCGTAGGGCAAGGCTTTATATAAAAGAAGCGATAGGAAGCAATATCATACTACACTGATAAAAATTATTAGTGCTGTTACACGGTGGATTGTTGATTATTTGTTGCCTAGGTCAATACTGTGAAATAACATACTAGAATGCAATGTTTAAAGTCTGCACTTCGTTCGCAGATGTCATTATTAGGGGTGCTCTTAGGACGTTAAATTAATGCTTGTAGAAATCGAGAAGCAAACATATACCTACAAAAAATTAGAATCAACATCAACCTTGTACTGGTCATTTATAACATCCAACATTATTCATATTAAGTTTATTAGTTTACAAAACACTATACCTATACCTGTAGATCGAATCTAAAGTAAATTCTGAGTCCAGGTGATATGGCACAATACCTGTTAAACCTTGACAAACCGTTGAAAAGAAGAAAAACCTCTTGTTAGCCTGAATTAAGTTTATTAGTTTACAAAACACTATATAACTGAAAACACGGAATTCCAGGAAACAATTACTCTGCGGTCGAATGTCCCGACCAGCATTGAATTACACTTGGAAAACCCACCAGACATACCCGTTTCGAGCTTATTAGCTCTCATCAGTATGCCATAGGTGAGGTATCTGACGAATAATCCTAGCTGTTTTTAAATATTATATACAGGGTGGACCTTAAACAGGTACAAATATTTTAACCAGCAGTACATTTCGCTGTGTAGGACACATAAATAATAGTTTTTTTTACAAAAAAAAAATCAGAAATAAAAAAGTCAAATTTTAAATACATTTCGTGATTTTTTCAATTGAAAACTTGTTGAGAACCGCTGATCCGCCTTCGACACTAATATTTTTAAGGATCATGCTTTTAGTATGTCAATCTTTTCACTGTTTAAATAATGCGCCATATTTTTCTTAATCACATTGCATTTAAAAAAAAATATTAATTAAATACACAAGACACTTAAGAGAGAAACACTGCCCGTGAAAATAATAAAACGATTTAAATACGTTTTATACGTTAGTGCGGCAACTCTTGAAACAGATGCGTCAAGCAGTGCATTACTTAAAGAATCCATTAGCTTAGTTCGGTTTTAGAAGATGCAAAAGTATCTCATATTAACTTTTAATTTATACAGGCTGTATCACATAAGAGGGCCACTCCCATGTATCTCGCTTAATATGCGAGACACGTCAAAAATCTTTAATTGTTTTTGTTGCATTTTGGAGGCCTTTATGCTCATAAAAATAAATTTGAGATCCATGGCAACTTTATGAGTAATAACAGGAAAACCTGTAAAGTGACCAAACTTTAAGGCTGTCTAACTTTTTTCTTTTAAGAGATAGAGGAAACTTATTGATAATAAATTTTGATTGCAAAATTGATACCTTTCATCTGATATAAACATATTTTTGAAATATCGTATGTGGTTCGCTGCGCCCTCTAGGCGGATAATTGTTTTTAATTGAAGCAATCTATCGCCACAAAAAATTGCCTGTTTTTTCGTCTTTAATGCAATATACTACATGTTGCTCTTATATTTCGTTTTATTACATTTTTTCAATTTTAGTTAACAAAAAAATGTACCTAAATATTTTCGTGTTGCTCAAGATAATGTAGAACCTGTTTTAAAGACGCCAATTGCAAAAAAATAATAAACAGAATGTACTTTTTATGCAAAATACAGATTTTTTTATAATATTATTTTATTACATTGTCTGTGCCAAAATAATTTTAAAGACTCAATTGCTTCTAATGTGAAAACCAATAAATACTCTTTTGTCTTTACAAACACAGAAATTTCTCTCTCCAGCCAGTATTAGAGAAAACATTATTTAGATAGAATGCTGATTCATGTCCTATAAGGACGTGTAAAATAGTGAAAATAATATCGAGATGTATGTACGATCAACTGAAATTCTTAACATAGCCAATGAATGGTTCACAAAAATAAATTAGTAATAAATAAAAATAAGACGAACATAGTGTTTTAGAACCAATCGTAGTGGACTGGATCAGCCAGATTCATTCAGAGTAAACGATGTATCATTGGTTCCGCGGAGAGATGTGAAATTTTTGGGAATAGTGTTAGATAATATTTTGTCTTGGTCTCAACATATAGAGTACGTAAGGCAAAAACTTTCAAAATCCACTTACACTTTGCAGGTTCTGAAAAAATATATAGATATCCCGACACTTAAAATGATTTATCACGCTACTTTTGAAAGTAATATTAGATATGGTATCATAATTTATGGAAATTGTAGTGATATTATAAAACTATTTGTATGCCAGAAACGAGCTATAAGGATAATGTTTGGTATGAAAGTAAGAGAGTCTTGTCGCGGTGTTTTCAAAACAAATAAACTACTTACTGTAACAGCAATTTATATACAAGAAAGTGTACTGTTTTTCTTTAAAAATAAAGATTTGTTTGCAACTCATAAACCACAATCTAATTATAAAACTCGAAATTTAAACTATAATTATCCAAAGCACAAGCTAACTATGACAGAACATGGAGCATATTATAATTGTATTAAACTTTTTAATAAATTACCCAAGTATATTCAAGAAATTAGCGAGATAAATATGTTAAAAAAATGTTTATATAAATTTCTTATAAATTTAGAACCATATAGTTTGTATGACTTTTTAAGTTAATATGTGAGTATGCATAGGTGTGTTTTGTGTGTATGTGATATGATGGGCGTGTGTGTGTGTATATGTATATAATTTTCTGTTTGTGACACTATTTCGTTTTGTGTTATATTGTGTAGCATACTTCTGAAATAAAGATGTATTATTATTATTATTATTATTATTATAGTGTCAACAATGATTGTAATGTGGGTTTTCTTGTTTCTTACTGCGATTTTCATTCGTTATATTATATTATATTCATATTTTTTACAAATAATAGAAGTAAGCTGCAGAAAATGTCAATTTGCTCAAAAATAAAAAAATTTACGAAAAATTGTGAAATAAATCATTGAATAAATAATGTTTTCTCTAATACTGGCTGGAGAGAGAAATTTCTGTGTTTGTAAAGACAGGGGGACAAAAGAGACGCTTGGTGAGAGAAAAAAATCCAATTATTACCCAACTGGATAGGGCCAGTGGAGCGGTTACAATGAAAAAATTACAGAAAATCCCATATAAAACCCGTAAAACGCGAGTAACTTTTTTTTTACATATAATGATCATCACGCTCGTATGAACATTCGAAAAAGCAATAATCGAAGAGCCTTTTGGTAAATTTTCAGCCAGTTTGAAGCGACCGTATTTCAGATAACAGATTTTTTACCAAAGCGCGGTTTTTCGCGTTTTCCGGGCTCCCCTTGCTAGATATCGGAAAACGGATGGCAGCATCGTGTTCTACGGGAAATTTCGCATCTCCTAAGTATTTTTGATCATTTTTTTAGACCAAAATGCCGCCTCAGTACACGAAAAACCGATTTCAGACCCCTGGAGGTGAAATGATGGTCGAAAACTTCACTATGGGCCCCTGATGACAGGAAGCGGTCTTAGGGGCTGGAAATTTGGGAATATCCTTTTTTCGATAGTACTAATCGATGTACCAATTTTGAACCAGATCTGAGAGGGTGATGTGGGATCGACTGCTGAGTTGGCGTGGAATGCCCCATATCGATAATTCATAAATCAACAAGCAACACAATGTTAAAATTTTAAAATCCTTAAAAATATTTCTGCATGACACTGTACTTGCAACACCTGCCATACATCTTAAAATTCTTTTTTGACAAATAAAAACATCCGAGAATGAAGTTGACCCACCCCACAAGCACAAACCATACCTCAACCTAGACTCTACTAAACCATAGTATATGTTAATAAGCTGTTCGTTGGTTAAAACAAGTTTTATATTGCGAAACAGATAAGCCACAGAATTCAATTTCGTAATTAATTGTTCACATTGCAGCTTCCAGTTTAGGCCTTCGTCTATAATTATTCCTAGAAATTTTATTGCCTTATTATTAGCCAAACTGTGGTTTTCAATTTTTATAACTATTTTGACGATCTCACATATTGAGTTTTTTCTACATTACAGAGTTGTTTGTAATAAGCAAACCAATTATTTAAAGTATTTAGCACCTTATTGCATTTATATTCTACAGCAGCATCTGTATTTCCCGAAATAATAACTGATTGGTCGTCGGCATACATAGTAAGATACATTTCCGATGTTAATGTATCCAGTTCATTTGTATATAAAAGAAAGAGGAGCGGACCCAAAACTGAACCTTGGGGGACTCCCATTTCAACTAGCTTACTCGTCGAGTTAATTTTTTTATAAATCCGTCATCACTCTGATGCGTCAAACATACAAATTGTCTCCTGCCTTTCAAAAATGAGGTAATCCAATCTAAGGCTACACCCCGTATCCCATATGCATATAGTTTAGCCAATAATTTGTCATGTTGTACACAATCAAAAGCTCTAGTGAAATCACAAAAAATGCCTACGGGGCATTCATCTTTTCAATATATTCAACTAGTTTTTCATAATACTCGAACATGGCAGTACTTGTTGACCTACCAGAGCGACAACCATGTTGTCTGTTCGTAATATTATTTTTATCCAAAAAAGGTATCATTCGATTTAAAAAAGCATACTCAAACATAAGAGAAAAACTTGAAGATAACGTAATAGGTCTGTAATTGCCAACAAACTTTGGATCATTCTTTTTATATATAGGCACTATTTTACCTAATTTCAAATACTTTGGGAAAACACCCATATTTAATGATAAATTAATTAGATATGTAAGAGGTCTTATGATAACATTTAATACTTTAATAACAACAGATGACGGTTGCTGTGATGTAATTTCCACACAAGTACAGATTATTCTAGATTGTAGTTTTTATAAATTTTGGGGTCTTAACTTATACACTTTTTCCTTAAGTAAACTCAAAGAAAAAAGTCTAAGGGGGTTAAGTCCGGGAATCTCGATGGCCACTCACAGAAAGGACTGCTTTGCCCTATCCAGCAGTTTTAGAAATTTTCATTTAGTCAGTTTCTTATCAATCGAGCATTATGAATAGGACCACCATCTAACTGTAACTTCAAATTAAGGCGGTATCTTAATGGTATATCATTTAATGCGTTCCTAAACTCATTTTCAAGAAAATTAAAAAGCCGCATTCAAAGAAAAAGGGACCAATTATTCTGTCGCATAGTATTCCACACCAAACGTTTATTCCTTGCATTTATGATGAATTCTGGATTTTGATCTGACCAGTGATGACAATTTTGACTCGAAACCACCCCATTTGTGGTAAAAGTTCGTCGGTGAATAAAATTTCGTTTAAAAAGTTATCATTGTTTAAATATTCTCCTTGTAGGCAATATCAAAATTCTGATCTTCTTTCTTCATCTCCTGGTTCCAACGTATGCAAAAATTTTGGATTAAACCCTTTTATTTTGTTTTGTACTTTCTCTGGATATTAAGATCCAAACTAGCCGTTCTAATTCTGTTTCGGGAATTGTCGTTAAAATATTGCAAAATTTGGTCGTTATTTTGAAAATGTTGAGTTTATCAAGCTCTGTAATTAAAACAAATGGGTCACACTGTATGTGACTTATTGCAATAATGACGTACCGAGAAGATATGCCAGCTCACTTCATTATCGAAAAAATGGTCCCCTTGTTATTTATCATCATCATAAATGTTAGTTCAGAGATCAAAGGCCTCTTTAATAACCTCCGGCGAAACGCTCCGAAAACTACCTAAATGCAAATTTACAAGCATTTAGCTGTAACTTCGGGGCAATATGTATGAGATTGTATTAATTTGTTTTCACACGTTAAAGTGTAAGTTGCAGGAGAGTTTAGCAAGATCGTAAAGGGCGATTACACAGGCACTTCTGAAACTTAAAATAAGTAGTAATGCGATTAGAATAATCTTTCACTCGGTATAAGTTAACCAGTAACCACCACCTTCCCGATTTAATCCCCTCACTGCTCTACCTACGCAAGCGGCGCAACTTTAAACTCGGTAAACAAGTTCGCCAGGAGTATACAAACATCTCATTAAGGAAATAAATAATGCGTTCCTTTTCAACTTCAGGGGTTCTCGAATCAGACGCACGTAACTAGTGGACTGGATACTTACGGGAAATGTATATTTTATTGCCAGGAATATGAGTGAAGGAGCTAAAAATAACTTGAAAAAGTCGATATGAACTTATATTCATTTACTGTAGTAATTCACCGGAATTTTAATACCCAGGAAAAACATAAAAACTGATGTGGTGTATTATAAACGTACCAGATTCATGCAAATTTATTGCTAGTAAAGCTTTCTTTTTTGAGAATGTAAACTACTTTTGTAAAGCTATTTTCGATACAAGTTGCAAAATAATGGTGTTTTAGGCACGCCACGTGACTGCCTATTTCGCAACAAGTACCGAACAAGATTTTTCGTAAATTCGCCGAATAAATATTCAAAATACTTTCGACATAATTTTTGATTGCATTTGCTAATATGATTGATACTATTTTAGTTAAACAACTTTAACCTATAAGGTTGTTGCTATGGAGTAGTTGCTATTGAACGATGTTTGTAAATATTTTAATAAATTCTGGAATATGTCAACGTTTGTGAACATTAAACTCTAATAATTAAACTCGTGAAATTGTAAATGAGACGGAAGCTGCCTTATTTTTTTATATATTTTTGGGTCTTAACATTACTGTGTGAAACTAACAACTCTGTGGACTAAAGCCCCAACCAGCGTTGAATTATACCCACAATATCTACCCATATATTCTTTATTATTAGCTTTTGTAATATTTTATACTGTATTAGAAAGGTATATTTTAAGCTAATATATATCAAATCTCCTACAATTCCTATCAATGAAGTCATATGTATGCTCTCTGATACCAAACATCTAGGTATGCTAATGAACAATTCCACAGACAAAGCTCTATTCAATAATTGTCTAAAAAAATTAATCTAGTTAAATGTACTAACCTGGATTTACTAAAATTATTATATGTACCACTTTTGACATTATCGATATTTAATTTCAAATAATTTTAATTTATTAGGATAATAATTTTTATAGTTAGATATTTGACTCAAGTTAAAGGAGGCCACCTGAAGAAGCAATCCTAAAAATGCAGAAATAGGTCAGATCTCATTTATTGTGATTGAATTTTCGAGTTCCCACCGTTTCAAAAGTTAACTTAGATATTTATAGAGTGTTAGTAAATTTAGTTAGATTAATTTTTTTGGATAATTATTAAATAGAGCTTTGTCTGTGGAATTGTTCATTAGCATACCGAGATGTTTGGTATCAGAGAGCATACATATGACTTCATTGATAGGAATTGTAGGAGATTTGATATATATTAGCTTAAAATACCTTTCTAATACAGTAAAAAACTTATTTTGTTTCCTCAGAAATTGAAGAAATTGTACCAAAAACTTATGCAAATTTGATAATCGGTGTGCCGAAAAAGGTGTGTATATTTCGGAGAAAGTTATTCTAGCGTAGGTACTTGTCCCAGTCATCTTTAAAATGTGCACCCTAACTACATGCGAACTACAACTTATTTGAATAAAAATATGAATTAGTAAATACGCCAATGGTATTGCTTTCTACAAAAGGAAATCGAATGGTTATAGATCCAGAAAATCCAGAATATTTTCCAAGGAACAGGTTGAAAGGTTTATCAAAGAGACAGATGATGAAATGTACTTATTTCAAAAAATTGTCTTGATTGTTGTTATATTTAGATCCTGTAGGAGAGAAGAATTAACTTATTTACATACAGAGAATATTGAAGATCCTAAATTGTTCATTAAAGTGACTATTCCCAATACCAAAACTAATGTTTCTAGATTATTTACAATACCAGAGGAAGATAGTAAAGGAAGGAGTAAATTTTTTGGAAATTTTCAGCAAATGTGCAAGTTTACGTCCATCCGCCATTGATCAAAATCGATTTTTTTATCACGTACAGGAATTCAAAACACAACAAGCAGTAGGTATAACTGACATTTCTAAATTTTTCAATTCCTAAAAAAATTGCCGACTGTCTTAGCCAATGTTACTGAGTATAGTGGGCACTGCAACCTTCCTTGCAGATGCAGGAGTCAACATGTCGATGCTCAAGAGACACGGTGGTTATTTTAAGCATATGTGCCTAAAAGACTCATTTCAATACTGATTTGAAAATCGAAATGGCAACAATTTCACGAAAATGTTTTTATACAAATTCTTTTATTATTTTAGGCATACAGACTATGGTCAATACTCCATGTTGAAAAATACTATACAAATAAAAAAAATTCACCTGCCGCAGAATGACTCTTGTGATCAAAATAATTCAAAAGTTATGAAGATGGAAGACGTCACAAAGTTCTTGGAAGAAAAGCAGTTTGTTCTCATTTGATATATAGTGATTTTCTGGGTTGTTATGACCACGGTAACTGGTTGCTGCTAGTAATAAAGTTAAAGTGCATAATATCTCTAGCTTTAGCTGATATTCTTCAACCTGTAATTGTTGTTCTGTTTTTATTGTGTAGTTGGAATCTTGGGATGCGACCAGTTACAGAGACGGCCACGGGACATCTCGAAAGACCGCAAGGAACGGTTCCGACCGTAGCAGTCGTAAAACCAACAATAAAAACTGAAATCAATATATAGGCAGGCTCAGAGATACCGATAGCGGGTCTGCCCACATATTCTAGCCCGAGAACAACAAGAACAGGTCAAAGAATCCCAGTTAAACCTAAGGACGTAGACTAATCATTTAGGTGTTATATTGAAAATGCTAAAGTGTGACTCTTTTTAAGGTTGTTTTATAAAGTTGTTTTTGTGTAAATAGAAAAAAATGTTATTCTATTCTATACTACATCTTACTGGCAGCAACCAGTTACCGAGGTCACGGCATAACAACCCGGTAAATCACTATATATCAAATAGTTGTACGTAATACGTATAAGTATTTTCCTAAATCTTTTATTGAAGTAACTTTTTTAATGAATGAACAAGAACAGACTGTATTATCTGCATCTTTACAAGCAGGATCATGTATCATAAATATTGTCAGAGGTAGGCTGACTCATAATAATAGTAAAAATGTGTCAATAAAATTAGTTTTGAAGTAATTAAAACTTAAATGATTGTCACTTAACCAACCTTGAATAATATTTTTATCGATTTTCTGCATTTAACAGTGCATTGTGTTACACCTGTTTCTATTTCCAATTATTTACTTACAGCTATTAATTTTTACTTTTTGTCTGCGATCTTTTAAGTAACATTTTAACAAATCTAAACCATGTCCTCCCCATGACATAGTGTCAAAGACTTTAGTTAAATCTACAGGGTTAACTACGACTAAGTACAAACATTTTTAGTGGGGATAGAAAAAAATAATAATTAACGGAATTTCCTTTCAAAAAAATTTATTTATAAAGCGTACAATTTTTTTTCGATATTATATTAAATCCTTATTTAACGCTGCCAATGCGAGAATCACAGTAGGCAACCAGCAAGCAACCGTCATGCAACAGTCGGCAGTCGGTCCAGTTGAGTCGGCGCTGCTGTCATGTTATAATTTAATTCCTGTGTTTACGTTGTAGTTTTGTGTTCTTCAGTTTTTAGTGTCTTATTTTAATTTTAAACGTTTTATAGTTAATAAATAAAGGAATATGTGTCGGGTACAGATATTTTCCCACAATATAGTTTGCCGGTTTGTTTTTCTAGGTTATGGGACAAGACTGACGCGGGTGTTAAAAGTTTTATTATCTATTTACTTATCTACTTACTCATTCCTTTTTTTCGATTTTGTTATAATACATAGGCATTTTATCTAATTGTACCTACGAGAAGTGTATTTATCGGTAGTGATTGAAAATTTAGTTTTACCAGTTTGTAACAAAATAATGAAAAACGAATGCAAAATACTGGAGCTAACTGGATTAACTGTTACCTACCTATCAAGTGTTATTACTAATAAGAATGTTAATTTCTGTCGTTTCTGCATTTAGAAACACTGCAAACGACCGCATGGCAGTAGTATATTGTTGACAGATGTAAGGTCAACTATGGATCTAAGCCATAAGCCATCTCAGTCCATACTTATCATAGGCGCCGACTTTCCGTAGGAAAAAGGGTTTTTCCCCATTTTTTTAAATATCGAGCTAAAATTCTAGAATAACTTTTTTATTGTCTTTTAGGCCTCCCTGAGCACTTGGTTAAAATTTTTGTACTTAGTTATAGTTAACCCTGTATAAATACAGCATAAAATTTCTCGTTATTAATATGGTTGATTATTTTGTTAGTCAATTCTTGCATCGTCAATTTTGTTACATTTAAAACCAAAATGATTATTGAATAAAATGTCTTCATCTTCTAAGAACTCAACCATTCTATTTGCAAATAGTTTTCAAATATTTTGGGGAAGTTATTTATTAGCGATATAGGTCTATAATTTGTAGTTTCACTTATGTTACTGGTTTTATAAATAAGAGTTACTAGAGATTCTAATTGACTTACAAATCTAAATAATACGAAAAAACTAAATTAATAAAAATTTTTAATGGTTTCAATCTAAATTTATGTTATTATGTTATGAAATCTTCACCTGATGCACGAATTTATGTGTGTTAATAATTCATTATTATTACTATTGGTCCAAGAGAAAATGTTTTAACTGAAACAGATTAATTAGGAAAGTGTGTATTAGAGGGAATAAGATATTCCTTTAAACCGACAATAAATTTAATAAAAACACTCCGACATATGTTCAATGACGGGTAGTATTTTAACAAGGTATATCATCTTTTCTTATATTTTCTACCTTATCTATCATATATAACTATCTTGTACAGAAAATTTTAATAATAAGACAATAATTACAAACAAGAAAATTATTTTAATTCTACTGTCTAAATGGATATATTATTCTGATTCGGTTTGGAAATATCATTATTTATATCTAATGATATGCATTGCCTTTCTGCATAGAAAGAGGTTATTACAGCTTCCACTGTATTAAATGTAAGGGGAGGTATTCCATGTTTTGTTATTTTAAACTTGCAAGGAATATATTGTTGTAGGAGGTACACTTGTTTTTCAATCTGACTTCACGTAAGCGTCCAGATATCCTATTCCCACGATTCAGCTATTTAGGATAGAGCTACTAAACCGGATTTCACAAGCACCGGATCGTGCTTTGTTTGTTTATGATAAGCCAGAAACCAAACTACAGTTTGTATTGCTATAACTTTTCCTATCCTATCGAGAATGCAATATTGGATTGACCTTTCTGATAGGAGCAGTAAATCATAAGTACCGTACCCCGATATAAAATAATATCCCTGGAACTTTATAAACCTAGTTTATCCTAGATAAATGTTTTTAGTTGCTTATTAAAATAGCGTTTCTTCAAAGGAGTAATAGATGACGTGAAAATAATGTATTAAGCAACTTGTGGTTCAAAATGTTACATTTTCAAAATAAAAATTGTCAAAGAAAACGTATATAAAGGGTAATTAAGATTGTTTTAATAATAATAATGGTTTATTGTCTAAACAGGATGAACCCAATTATAATACAAATTAAATACTAAGGAGCAAACAAATACATAAAAATCAGACTACATTGCTAACACACTAATACATTTAGGATAAGATAAAGTGAAAGTATAGTTATTTACGTCTCGTCCGTAAACATCTAGACTTGTACTTTAATATGCCATTTCCCGGCCGTTTATCGTACAACGTTTTATTTCATACTGTGTTTTATTAAAAATTAAATTTTAATGTTTTATTTTACATAACCTGCCTGTATGTAGGTGTTAGCGTGATTTCAATTCTTGTTTTATCGCATAGCTTTTGATTTAGCTTAGTGATGTAAAAACAAAAATAACAAATTTGACAGTTTGTCATCCCGTGCGTATTTTGTGATAATTTTCGTAAAAAATGGAAGAAATCGAGCTAAAATGTGCTGAAACAATCAGTAAATTGGAGCCTACGAAGTCTTCGGCTCGTTATGAGAAGGAATACCAGCTATTCAACGTGTGGAGAAAAACCTATAAGGTGGAAAACGGCCTGAATGAGAATATCCTTTTGGCGTACTTCTTGGATATCTACAAAAAGATGAATCCTGCGACAACGTGGGCAAAATATTCGATGCTCTAGTCTATGCTGATGGAAAAAGAAGGAGGTGATATTTCAAAATATCCCAAACTGGTGGCTTTCTTAACAAGGCAAGCAGTTGGTCATCGGGCAAACAAATCAAAAGTTCTAACAAGAGAAGAAGTTAATAGATTCATGAAGGAATGCCCATCAGAAGATTATCTTTTGATGAAGGTAAACAAGTTTAACCTTTTCATTAGTTTTGAATTAAACAATGCATCTTGAATGATATAGATACTCAATGTCAATTAATTACAAAAAATACATCTCTTGGTTTCGTTAGTCAAAATTTCATCAATTTGACAATCAGTTTTAAACCATTTTCGCTATTGTTACAAGTAATCGCAATGATAGGTATTGCTGGTGGTTGTCGGCGAGAAGAGTTATACCATATGACCCTGAAGACATTGAAGATTGTGGCATCAAACTAATTATAACCATTCCCATTTCTAAGACGAATACAAAACAGGTATTCCCTGTACTGAGTGACGACAATGAAGGAATAAACTTTCTGGAAATATTCAGAGAATACGTTAAGCTCCGACCTAAAAATATGAAGGAAGATTTTCTTTTTTTGGGTTATAGAAGAGGAACATGTGTTTCCCAAAGAGCGGGCATACATACCATTGGGGGGCACCAACAAAAATTGCGGGATATTTGAAGTTGGAACACCCAGAAAAATATACGGGGCATTGTTTCCGCAGAACATCTGCCACTTTTTTGGCGAATGCGGGAGCTGATTTATCAACACTGAAGCGTCATGGTGCATGGAAAAGCTCATCTGTTGCGGAATTGAAGATTCCTTAGAAAACAAAACAAAAGCAGCAAGGATGATTCAAAATGGAGAAAACTTTATACAGGTTCTTCAGACCAAGCAACAAACTATATCCACTACCACCACTACCGTGTCTAGTGAATATTCTGTCCCTAAAAGTATTCCTGCATTCAGCCTGCAAGGAAATTCACATTGCACAGTTACTGTTAATTATAATTATAATCAGTTTTTATAGGCTTGATTTTGTAGTTTTAAAAATAAAATCTTTTAAAAATGTGACTATTGTGTTTTTTTAAAGCAGTCCGGGAAGTAAACATTTTCCGGACTCATTACAGTACAGTATGAAATAAAATGACCAACAAAATGTAATCACATACAAATTCAATTACTTCGATCAGTGTTGAGAGTTCTGAAGATTTTTCTTTATTTCATTTTCAAATTTTGTTAAAGAGTCATTGATTAAATCAATATAATTACATACATTATTAAAATTGCGACACAGAATATATACGCGATTTAATAAGTAGATTAGATTGTGGTTTAGGCAAGTAAAAGCATACTTCCCTTCTTCCATTTATACGAGGTATATGAAAATTCAGTTGATATAAAAAATCAGGGCAGTTAATTAATGTGCATCAATTTATAAACCAATCCAAGCGTAATATGCTCTACGATTTTCAATCGACATAAATGAAGATCTGTTCAGCAATAAATTATTGTCTATTCATTGTGGTGCAGACTCTAATCTTATTTATATCTATCCAAAAAAAAATTGGGAATAGATGCGTCATGAAATATGGAGTCAGCATCGTAAAAAAATATTTGCAAAATCGTTATAGTTTCGGAGTAAAAAATTATTGAAATTGTAATATTTTCACGCTTTACATCGCTGGGCTACTGCAGTCTCTAGCCAGGCGATTTCAAATATTCCATTACTTACCGTATTGACGTTGTGATGCGAGTATTTACATTAGTTTTTCAAATGTCAAAAGTGATTTACGTGGATATCAACTCGTATTTGATGGATATTGTTTCAGCAGAACTATTTCTTTTTGTTTTTTTTTGGCTTTTGACTTCTTTTTGTGGGGATATTGGACACTATGGATGATTTACGTAAAAGTATCATAACTGCTGCCAATAACTTACGAGTTAGACAAGAAGCAGAAACATTTGTTGTTAGTAAAAACTATTTTACTCACTAAAACCACAAATTAATTATATTAATAATTAATAATAATAGCAGCAAAAGCAGTTGAATTTGCTGTATAAAAATAGGTGTTGTAAAATGTAATTTATTTCTTTCTTTTGAAATTTCTTTCAATTTTTTGTCCGGTCGCCGATTATACGCCTTATCAGGTTTTACAGTGGACCAGTTTCCAGTGCCGTGCGGAAGTGTATTTTTAATTCATTATTGAACTGCTCATTTTAATTTTATTTTGACAAAATTGACTTACGTCAATTTGAGAGATTGATACCGGTCGGCGTTTGACCATCCCACTAATTAATGGAGTTTTCCAAGTTCCCATCATTTCTGCATCGAATGATGGTTAGGGACTACCAACGTAAGTCGTTCCTGGGCGTAAATGTGGCCTGCTAATAATAATATGCCGCCCCTGCTTTCTCACAACTCTCTGACTTCTAGGGCGAATATGCGTGATTAGAATGATATCTATGAAATTGTTCCTTAGCATACCTAAATATTTGGTATCAAAGAACATACATACGACTAATAGAAATTGTAAGAAAATTGAATTGAATTAATTTAAATAACTTTACATTATACTAATTTTTTTAATCGGTTTCGATTTTTTAATATCACAAATAGTTTAAATATTCTACAGGCACTTGTTTAAAATACATGCCATGACAAAGTAGACATCAAAACATCGAAAGACTCTCCCCTTTTTTAGACTATGACAATCATTCGTTATCGTAACACGGTCGTGGCGCTGAAGTTCTTACAATTAGTAACAATGTTAAAATATTTTACATTATTAAAAATAATATTACGTGTATGGTTATTATTTTGTGCTTTCCATCTATTAAGTCAGTGGACAAAAGCCACAACCTGCGTTGAATTACACCCACAATATCTACCCATATATTCCTTATTATTAGCTTTTGTAATTTTTTTTTACTGTTTAAGAAAGGTATTTTAAGCTAATATGTATCAAATCTCCTACAATTCACTGAGTAGTTAGTTTCACACAATATTGTTAATACCTGAAAATATATGAAGTACATTTTTATTTATTTTAGTAGGTCGTTATGATACTTGACAGTTAATCAGTTTGACGCTGTCGACATTATTTAATTTCATTTTGACATTTAATTTCAAATAATTTTAATTTATTGGTATAATAATTTTTATAGTTAGATATTTGTCTCAAGTTAAAGGAGGCCACCTGATGAAGCAATCCAAAAAAATGCAGAAATAGATCAGATCTCATCTATTGTGGTTGAATTTCGAGTTCCCACTCCATATAATTATAGAGTATATCAGGTTAGTAAATAGAATATATTTTTTAGATAATTATTGAATAGAGTTTTGTCTGTGGGTGTTCATTAGCATACCTAGATGTTTGGTATCAGAGAGCATGCATATGACTTCATTGGTAGGAATTGTAGGAGATTTGATACATATTAGCTTAAAATACCTTTCTTAAACAGTAAAAAAATACTTTTACCATATTTTAACAAATAAAATGTATCTCGGTATGTACTTATGCAATGTTTCGCAAACACATATTTGGTGTATAAAATTCAACATCAGATAAAGTAATTAATTAATTTTCATTTATATTTTTTCTTAACTTTCAAATCCTTTCAGAACAACAAAACTCTTCACATTACACACTGCTCGCAAAGTAATCCAACCCTGTTAGCATTGGTTTCATTCTGCCTCAAGCAAATTATGTTACATATACATATAATTAATTATAACAGTCATAAAGTAAGTAAGTATACTTTATCAAAAGGAAATTTTTGCACTGAAATGTAATTATCATTTTTTGTTTTAGTTTGGAAAGGACTCTGTAAATATGGATTATGAAGTTGGTTTTAAAATATCGAATTTAGCTTTTAGATAGAAGAAACGATATTTATTTCACATCACTATCACCATCACCCAATGTTAGCTTACCTACCTTACAAGTTATATTCTTTATTTGACCTTTATATAGTAATAGAAAATCTTCATATCCATCATGGTACGCACCTGATTTGAAAAGAAACCTGAGACTTATAAACTACTATAGAGATAAATACCGCAGGACTAAAAACGATGGTTTTTTACAGGATTATTAGATGAGAACAATTACAAAATGATAAATATCGGAATGTTTCAATAACTATGTTCGTGATGCTGAATAAAGTATATTGACGGATAGCAAGCGATTCTGGACTTTTATAAACATGAAACGCGATAATTCAAGAAATGCTGAATTTAACACTCCCCAAAGCATTGTAAATGGTTTTGCACAGTAGCTACTTTTGTAGTGTATACGTACAAGATGACGCTAACCTTATTATACGTGATAATATGTTTAATAATCTACCTTGTGTTAATATTATTCAATTAACTGAGAGTATTATGAGACAGTCTATTTCCAAGTTAAAGAACAAATTCACTGCGATTGGTCACGATTTGGTGCCTAGTTTTTTTGGTGGGAGGGTGTCTTTACTGCTCCGTTGTTAGCTCCTTACGCACTGCCCAGTTTGCAACTTGTTGGAAATTGGGTAGAATATGTCCTGTACTAAAGAGTGGAGATGTAACTAATATATTCAATTACAGGCCAATTTCAATTCTTCCCAATTTTGCTAAGGTCTTGGAGATCTCTCTATATGGCTGCATATATCAGTCAGTAAAAAACTTACTCTTTCCATATCAAAATGGATTCCTAGATAAACGATCATCAATAACTAATTTGGCTTTAATTACCCAAGATTTATATGAGGCACTTGATTCTAGAGATCAGATTGATGTGGTATACACAGATTTCTCCAGGGTTTTTGATACGATTAGTCACAATATATTGTTAATGAAACTGAAGGAATTTGGATTCTCCACTCCTTTGGTACAATTTTTCAGATTTTATTTAGTAGATCGATCTTACTATGTTGCATACAATGGGTGTAGGTCTCGGCCTTTCTTAGCTGTATCGGGTGTTCCGCAGGGATCAAATCTTGGGCCCCTTTTGTTTTTGTTATTTATTGATAAATGAATTCATGTTGACTGGCATAAACTTCTGTAGCAGACGACCTTAAAATTTATTGTAATATAAATAGTGTTGCGGATTGTTTGTACTTGCAGTCTCAGATATATGCAATTGTAAACTGATGCAGGTTATTTTCACTTAAATTGAATATTAATAAGTGTAAGGTAATTAGTTTCTCCAGAAAGAAAAGTCCGATTATATTTAATTATGCGTTGAATAATGTTATCCTGGAAAGATGTAGTGGAACTAAAGACTTAGGAATATTCTTTGACTGTGAGTTGAATTTTTCGGGGCACATAAATAACATTACAAAATCGGCTAGTAAAGTACTTGGTTTCATTATTAGAAACTGTAAGAGTTTCACAAATGAGACAGCGTTAAAAACATTGCAACCATTCACAAAATCTAATTCGCAAGGGATAATCCCTTGGTATTAATGGACACGTTGTATATAGTGAATTGAATTGACACTGTTGATTGGGACATTTCTTGTACGTTTTGAGCGATTTGCCTGAATTCTCTTCAACAATCTCTAAAATGTGCTCCTCCATCTCTTCCACAATTCTGTTGGATGTTCGTGGCACACCTGTGTTGCACTACCGCGGTAAAAGTAGATGCATTTAGTACAGATCATGTACAGCTAAAGCATTTTTTATTACTTCACCATAAATTAAAACGGTATCCATCAATTCCGAGTTGTTATACACGTAAGCCATTTTTGACACCACCACAAAAAATCGGATTTCAGTATTCGGAACCGCACAACGTGGATAGAATGCATTTCGATGATGCTAGAAGGTTGAAAATACTACAACTTCAACAATTTTTTTTCTGGAAAACTATAACGATTTAAAAAAAAATGTTTTAACGATGTTGACTCCAGTTTTCATGACGCATCTATTCCCATCACAGGACGGTCTGTGATTCCCATTATTTTTTAATAAGTTGCGGATCATCCATAGTTCGCATAATGATTTTTTATCATTTATTACATTAGAACAGAAACACTCTACATGTACATATCACCGAAAAATCGTATCATATTTAAAACCACCCTTTATTTCACAATTTTACAAACAGAAAGATGTGGATTCTTCCACACATAAATAATCTTTCCACAAAGATAAATCAATATAATTCTGGCGAACTTTTTCTTTCTAACTTTGTAGGTATCTGTGGTATTTGGACCTTTTCCTTTTTAAAGTTAAAAACATATTGAGGCAAAATATTTTTAATTAAATAAATTTATATTATGAAAGTTGAAAGTGAAAAGAACACAGGAATATGTTTTAATATTTCTTATATTCGTTTCCCTAGTTTTTCTGCAATTTTCTTTTGAAACTTGGTATCTTGTGACATAAAATATGAAAATTAAATGTTTAAACACGAAACTCAATATATTAATATATTAAAATGTATCGATTAAACGTCACATGAAAAAAGATTGATGCGTTTTACAGGTCGTACGTGAATGAATTATGTAAACTCAAACATTATTTAAAGTTTATAAAAATTTAAGTATATATTTTCTCTACAAAATATGTGTCAGTTCAATAATAATTTAAAGCAAACTGTACCAACGAAACAGCTTCTACTTGGCATACAGGGTATCCCAACGAAAATTGACCGCCCCTATAATTGGAAAACCGAATAATATTTCAAAATTCGCCGAGACCCGTCGATTTTTGTTCTTGGGGGGAGCTTTTTTGACAGTCAAGCCAACTCGATATGTTCATCCCCCTAATGCCTAGCAACCCCAACTTAAAAATTTCAAATGCAACTACCCCACTTGTGGCACATCATTTTAAAGCTCTTTTCATTGCGAATACAGTGACGTACCGTTTTTTAGAAATCGGTTGAGATTTGACAGAATTATTGGTTACAAACGAAAAGATGACAAACCAACTTACGCGTAGTAATTTCTACACAAATGCCCACCACTAATAAGTTTTTCATCTACTACACATGACCACATTACCTAATTGTTATTGATGTGTCTATCAGTTTACAAAAAAGTCAGAAATGAAATAAAAAAGCTGAAGCAAATAATAAATCAGATTTATTTGATGAATTGCTCAAAATGACCCCCGTTAACTTCCAAACAATAATACAGTCTGTTTTCAAATTCTGTCCGAACATTATTAAAGACATCCGCAGTTATTAATCGGCATTCTTCTACAATTCTCTGACGTAGCACTTGCAATGTTTCCGGCTGAGTGGCGTACACTCGTGATTTTAAATGACCCCACAGAAAAAAGTCCAAAGGGGACAGATCAGGAGATCTTGGTGGCCATTCGACGGGATCTCTTCTGCCAATCCAATGCCCCGGGAAATGGTCATCCCAAAATTGTCGCACAGCAGCAGCATAGTGCGGGGGCGCACCATCTTATTGGAAGGTTATTTAATTTTCTAGTAAATTGTCGTCACTTTCTAAAATCTCTGTTATCCTAGAATCAATTGTACTTTACAATAATTCTAGATAGGTGTTTCCATCGAGATTACCTTGGATGAAAAATGGACCAAAATGCCTGCCCAAACATTCAATTTTTGAGGTGTCTGAGTATGAAATTCCCTGATTAAATGCGGATTATTATCACTCCAATAACGACAATTGTGTCTATTCACTTCGCCATTCAACATAAATGTGCATTCTTCGGAGAAAGATGTATTGTAGAGAAGATTTGGATTCAGTAGAAGTTGTTCACTAAAGTATTCGCAAAATTGGTTACGGCGATCAAAGTCATCTTCATGTAACTCTTGAACCAGCATCATCTTAAATGGATGAAATTTGTGTCTTTTCAAAATTTGATGAACACTGGAACGGGATACGCCAGAAGCTTGAGACACAGTTGTAATCGATTGCTTATTATCCATCTGTGCATGACCCAAAACTGCCACTTCAACTGCTTCATTTCGAACTGGCCCAATTACTTCACGTTTCTTGTTTAAAAGCGAACCTGTTGCAACAAATTTGTCAATCAGGTGTTTAACGTACTGGTGGTTTACATTTTTTTCAGGATGATTGGCATTAAAAATTCGTGCTGTAGCTTTAGCGTAATCGTGATTTCGATAATAAATTGCAACAATTTCTACTCTTTCCGCGATAGAATAAACCATTTCGAACAGACGTTAATACTTTCAATAACGACTGAAACTAACGATTTCTTGGTCACAAGCAAAAAACACCGACTTTTTTTGTAGTACTGATTTTTTGTTATTTTGAAAAGGTCTGAATTCCTATAAACTATCTTCTAGTAATAACTATTTTAGTATTTAGTTTTATTTGCTTCAGCTTTTTTATTTCATTTCTGACTTTTTTGTAAACTGATAGACACATCAATAACAATTAGGTAATACGGTAATGTGTAGTAGATGAAAAACTTATTAGTGGTGGGCATTTGTGTAGAAATTACTACGCGTAAGTTGGTTTGTCATCTTTTCGTTTGTAACCAATAATTCTGTCAAATATCAACCGATTTCTAAAAACGGTACGTCACTGTATTCGCAATGAAAAGGGCTTTAAAATGATGTGCCACAAGTGGGGTAGTTGCATTGCATTAGGGGGATAAACATATCGAGTTGGCTTGACTGTCAAAAAAGCTCCCCCCCAAGAACAAAAATCGAAGGGTCTCGGCGAATTTTGAAATATTATTCGGTTTTCCAATTATAGGGGGGGTCAAATTTTCGTTGGGATACCCTGTCTAGAAATTACTAAATAATGTTATCTTGATGTCCTATTTTAGACAATTTACTTAAAACTTAATTTTATACTGATTTACTTTTGTAATGTTAATTTAAAATTATACCATATAAATAATATATAAATACAGGGTGTTTGAAAATGACAAAAATATGTGGGGTTTGCTTAATAAACATATGTCCTAGAGCCACTTATTTTTAAGATACAGGGCGTCAAATTTTTGAAAAACTAACAAATTTGATTCAAATTTGACACAGGTACGTTTCTGGTAGTGCCGAAAACGCCTATGTTATTTTTTTTTCTGTACAAAGTAGAGGGCACTACATACTAATAATTTCGCTGATATTATATTCTCTAATTTTTTTAAGTTGGGTTTTTTCCCATTCTAAGCCTTGTTAAGGTGCAAATGCCAAAAATTGTGGTAAAGTAAACCAGGCGATCCCTGTAATAGTACTTATTTATCAAGTGTGTATGTCAATATGGTAAAAGAAAAATTGTAAATTCCTTATAGTTTCTGAGTAAAAAATTGTTGAAGTCTCTTGACAGGCGATTCCGAATATTGAAATCCGATTACTTTTTGGAGCGTGTACCGTTTTTCTGAGTGAATCTTTACATTAGTTTTTCAAGTGTCAAAATGGCTTACGTCTATAGCAACTAGGAGTTCATGGATATGGTTTTAATTTATGGCGATGGGAAAATGCTATAACAGAACAATTTCCCGGTAAACATGTGTCAAATGCAGCTATTCTTACCTCGGTGTGCAGTGAGTGCAAGTGTAGTGCAACGCGAGTGTGTAGCGGGAAATTTGAAACCGACCATGTTGTTCCATGGGCTAGGCTTTGTGAGGAGAAAACCAGCTATCAGAACCGCTTAGTCTGCTTATATATTTATTTTGGTTTCTATTATACGATTGCTAAGGTTGGAACAGTCCTCAGTCTTCTCAGACACCCCTAGTAGCTGCTGTAACTGGTTACATTTCATGCTCCACGGCTCTTCACTGCCGAAGATGTCTACAGTGAAAAGCGGCGAAACGTCTGCAAACGTAAAACCCGAAAAACTTAATAGATTAACTAACTCTGTACATTCTATTGAATAATTTAATTATTAAAAAATATTAACCAAATATTCAACATCAAATTATCTTATTTGTATGCATGTAATAGTTGTCATAAGAAAAAAAAAAAACTTTAATCTAATTTGCAGCAGTGGCCTTAATTTGAAACAAATATTTAATTTCATATTCTAATACGCTTACTAAAAATAGACTATCGGAATCGCGAACAAACTTCATTAAGATTAACGAAATTATCCCCACTAATGAATCTGTAATCGATTTCTATCTATAAATTTGGTTCTTATACGTAATTTATAGCGTACTGCAAGTTCTATAGCTCGGCTAAAGCTGGATTTTCAGTGCAGTTGCTATCTCCATTATATTAATCTCAAAAATATTGTTATACTTAGTTCCTTTTTAGATATTTATTGCGTAAGTTAATCATTAAACATTTGCGCAAGTTGAAAAGTATGAAAATTTATACATAATAATATAATTAATTAATAGAGAAAAGAATTAAAAAACAATAATTGCTGCATATACCTACATATACAGTGTGGACTATTTTGGTGATACATACACATTTGGAAAGTGAGGATCTTGATAGTGAATTGTGTTTTGCCGCTTGCGTGTATTTGTGTCATGCTACACGCATACTTCCACCACAGCGTGCTCCCACTGTTCGCATAAGGCAGTGTTGCCAGGTGGTAAAAATTTAGTGCATGAGAATAATTTCAAAATAGCATGAGGGTTGGAGAAAAAAGCATGAGAGGGCTTATATTATCAAAAAACACCTCTTGCCCCAGCTTAATTTTTAATTACATTTGTAATGACATTTTTATTTCATTAAAAAGCATTATGTTATGCTATTTTATCATAATATTACATTGTAAGTAGGTACTTACAGGTACTTACTTAAAAGTTATTAACCACGTAACCTTTCTAATTTATTTTATTGTTAGGCCGGGCGAACGTTGAGGCGCAGTTGACGTGACGCACGGGTCGTAAAATCTGTTGTTTCCAGAAAATGTAGGTACCCTTACGGAATAGAGTTAAGAATCACTGCAATACAGCGTGAATACAGCACACACACCGCATATCCGTCGACTGTCATACCCGTTTATGTATTCATTGCTAATTATTAAGAGAGCAGTCTACAATAAAGGACATTTCAAGTACCCAAATATTGTAGATACCTACCTCTATCTATTCAATTTTGCCCTCGATTTTGTCTTTATTTCTCGTTAGGTCTTTGTTTTGGTAGATTTCAAAGAGTAATTTTAATAATTTTATTATTTCTTTTTGTGTCTATTAAAAAGCATGAGATTTTGTAATCAAAATATGAGAGCATGAGATTTCCTCGGAATGCATGAGATCTCATGCAAAAGCATGAGACCTGGCAACACTGGCATCAGGTGACCGGATTGAGGTCTGTAATCTGTGAGGATACCGTTTTTGTTGTGCGGCTCTCCGTTAGCTCTCGCCTACCATCGGCCGTTATCGGAGATTGTAGTACGCGCTAAATGAACATTCAAAATTTAAAGATCTTATTCGAGCCGTGTTTTATTCGTTACTCTTTCCAAATAAATTAATACACGTCACCATTTTATATGCAATAAAAGGACTTTGAGATAAGGCAGATATACAAATAAAATTTAGTTTTCTATTATACTACTAAATAGCTATACTTAGCGCCGCTTATACTTCGTACCTTCCCTGGGATGAAGCGGCAATTTCTACTTTCTCTGTAAAGATCCGCAATTTCCGATTCTGTATATTGATATCTTGAAAACTATAAAAAAGTGGAAAATCGTTAAATGGGATAAGTTTTAGACCATATGTTGCTAACTTAATGGCGCTTGAAGACAGGTCTAGCTCTTCAGGTTTTTGAGTTATATTTTATAAAAAGTAAATGTGGCGTTTCAGAAAATCGTCTGCAGCTTCTTTATTTAGAGGAATTTTAAAAATATATAAACACTTTTTCACAATAAATTTTTTCAAGAAATTTTATTGTATATTTATATTTTTATTGAGACGTTTCGACCATCACCAACTTCCTTTTTTCCTATAGACGCCGAAACCAAAACGTCGAAATGAAAACCTAACAGCGAAATTCCTCGAAAAAACTTGCTGTGAAAAAGTGTTTTAAGATTTTTAAAATTCCTCTAAGTAGGTACGGTACAAAAGTTACAGACGATTTTCGATGACGCCAGATTTACTTTTTTTAAAGTAACTCAAAAACCTGAAGATCTAGGATCGGTCTATGAGGGTTATTAAGATAGCAACAGAACCGTCTGAAACTTTCCCCATTTAACCGTTTTCTTATCTCTTGCCAAAATACCAATATATGGTCCACATTGTATATACGTAAGTATACCTATATATTTATACTACTTCCCATTAGTTTCTGTAAAAATGAGTATTAATAATTAGCTTTGTAAAATTCTGTTTAACGAATTTTTTCGGTTTGTGGCCAAACAATCCTAAATTAAATTGTTCCTGAACACAAATATTTTTTCCTATCTCTAACCACTTCACTTTAATTCGTTAACAAAATATTACTCCACATTCTATAAGAACGATTTAACATTTTAATTTCACAGTCATCTATAAAAATAAAGCATTATTATCATTAACAGAATCACCATTTACGATTTGAATAGTAGAACTAGTCACTTTACCATCATTTATCCACTATAATGTTCGCTTTATAGACGTACTTGGTATGCTTCAAAATCCTACAAAACATCCTACCATTTCCATTTTCAGATCTCCGTATACCCAGGATTTTGTCTACGATGAAGGCATATCAGAACTAGCATATAATTTTTTTGTTTTAGAAGGATACGATAGCAATTTTAGTAAAATTATCTGGAAATACATACAGAAGATATAGATTTTAAAACATAAAACCATGTCTTACAAAATTTTAAGTTTTCTGGGTTGAGCAATTTCTGGGCTAACTGCCACATCGTTGATTTTGGTTTCTTGACATTTTGAGAGACATATTCCACTCTTCCTCAGAAGTAACTGAATTGGGAGATTTCTGGTCATTATTTATATTTGGGCTGAACACTGGTCCATAACGTTCTAATGCAAGACTCGTAATTACTGGTCTATGACGTTCCAGATGAATCTCTTCCAAATTGCTGATAGTTCCAAGCCCTCGCTATAGAGTCTCTCACCTGTTTCACTAAAATCTATATCCACCTTATATTTCGCAAATGCTGACATTTTACTTTTAGTATTCCTTAGATGACCTTGTGTCATTGAGCAGACTTCTTATAAAGGCTGTGTCCTATTATTCCATCAGAATATCTTGAAATGGAATGCAACCAACTCCATAGTGGAACTGATATCCGGATATATTCCACTAATGTGGTCCATTGTATGCTGTTATGTCCAAGAAACCAAAACCAACGACGTGGTAACCAATCGGGAAATTGTTTGACCATTGACTACCAGAGAAGCGGACAAACCAAGTTAAATTTTCTTCATTTTCTGCTTCATTTGTAATATTATTAATGATTGTTACAGAGCGATTGACGTGTTGATTGTGGACTGTGAATTAGAAAATGAATGCATATAATGAACGGTGGTAGTCACATGATGGTCTTTTTTTGCTAATACGACATTCTATTTTTTTGTTTTCTGAAATGTTTCTGATCTTCATAGGGCGATATGCAAGATTCCGTTAGCTTCTTTAGGATTTCTTCTTCAACAGGATTTATACTGTATTTGTGGTTTGATTGATTTTTAGCCATATGGATATATCGTCAATGTCCAGTGGAACGGAAATGCAGTATAAATTTCGTCATTTTTCTCGTTCTCCATGATTTCTAAGTCTGAGATATTAGATGTAATACAGTACAGTACAGTCTTTTTGTACAGTTAATATTAAAAACTTGACTTTCCACTATTTTATTTTTATTCATAAAGTACTATAACACTTTTCGTCCTATTATATTTCTATCGCAGATTTAGTATCTCCCTCTGTTGTAGCACATCTGAAGCGACCTATTCGAGTGTAAATTGTGCTATTAAGGCCGCTTTTGTTTTTGTAAAATATACAATATTTTAATAACAGGAGGAGTCAGTTTGCAATATCATATCATGAAGAAAGCAGTTGAGCAATACAGAACTGAAGAAAAGAAAGATCTTTTATTACTATTTCTTCTAGTCATCAAGATATTTTCTGTATCCGGGGAGATGAGGAATTTAAAAATATGTTGCAATGTTGCCCTACAAGTTCACTTAATAAAAAGTCATTCATTTCTATCTTAAAAATTCCATAAACACGTGATTTATTGATTATGCATTTATCAACGCATCTGACTATTGAAACAGTCGATTCTGTCAAAAGTTTAATGAAAGTAATGAAACCGAATTTTCAAAAATAGTTTCATCAAGGCAGGCCGATTTTCTAGAAATTTTGCAGGTCATCATAATTTACCATTCTGAATAACTTGATCAAGTAAAATTTGCTGTATTTTTAGCGGAAAAAGCCGTTTACCTGAAACTAAAACAGTTTCTACTCGATGTACTGAATATTTCAATAGGATTATTTCAGAAACGGTTACTTCTAACGACGAGGTAATAAGGTAGGAAAATCAATGGTTTCAATGGTCAGATGGATACACTTAACCACAAAATAGTTCTATCATTTAAAAAAGCATGATGCGCCATAAGTGGCGCCCTCTACTAGTAATTAGAAATAAATTTGAATTTTTCGCCCCCAAAAAATCTTGATCTCCACAATGTATGCAAATATTTGGATTTTTTAAAAAGTTATTTACAAATGTTGAAAATAAAATTGTAACTTTGACATTCTGTCTGACATCTTTTGTCGTCAGGAATCTACCCTTGCTCTATGATGCATTTATTTACGGATACCCTGTACAGTAAATACGTATTTCTGTGGCCTTATCATTTTTTAGTCTAATTAAAAAATTATTAAAAAACTAATTACAAAACCCCTAAATTTATTTCTCAGGAAAAAAATGGTTTTATGTGCAGTATAGGGAATTGCGCCGTCTTGTTGAAGCCAAAAGACTCATCAAAATTTTTCTGATTATCATTGTCCGATATTGTTATGCATTAACAGTTAGAACATTTCCATAATACATTTTAACAATATGTAGATGATGCCACTACAAATAGGGTCATTAGACGCAGATGAAAATAAAACATCCATATTTTGAGACGATTATAATTCGACAGACAATTTTTTAAACTGGCCGCATTTCCAAAAAAAGTTATCAGACAGTTTAAAAAAAATCTATAAAAATTTGTACCGGAAAGTCCCGAAACAGTCTAATTGCCCAGACTATAACTTTAGTTCGAGAAAATTTAACATGACAATAAATAAAATTCATCTGAAGCTTATCAACCAGAAGAACTTATGAAGATCTGCATGTGATTTAATTTATTGGCATAGATAATTTTAGATATCTGAAGCGAGCCTAGGGTAACATGAAAGGAACAGAGGGCAGTGTGCAACTGCTATAAATAATGAGGCCTGGTGACGTTCGATTGTTGTTGCTCAACACTCTTTGATCAGTTAGTTTGGCACTTGCGAGGCATGCTCGGCGTCGCGTGTCGAGCACGTGGGTCCTTCTTTATCCGGCCGACGTGAGTCATTGAGCTAGTCGCAATTTAAAATATATGGCGGGCATGTAATTAATAGGGTTAAGCTGTCGGTGGAGTATGGGTGTAAAGTAAAAGGACACGATGCTGGATGTGGTCGAGGAGGGTGGACCTTTTTATTTTGGTTTCCTGTTCATTTTCATAGTATGGCCATAAATTTAAAATATTCTCTACGTTTCCAGACAATTAATTTATGTTCTTAACGATCAAGTCTTTATCGAGACGTATTTTTTAGTATACTTAAAGTATTTAATTATTTATATTTCTCATGACTTTAAATAACTAGGCAGTAAATTACGAGTACAAGATTTAATGCTGCGGCTAGTATTTAATAGACGATGCGCAGCCGTACCTAGTATAGCAGCCAAGACATTGAATCTCCTTTACTGTCAAACACATAATTTCTTCACCGAATAATTTTAATTTTATTAATAGCAAACAAAATGTTATTTTATCAATGTCTGTGGTTGCTATGAGACGAGAGTTATTAAGTAAATAACTTACGTATCCAGTAATCGTCATACTGTTTCTATTTAAGACCATAAAAATAACTATTTAATTATAGTGGTTTTTAGGCTTTCACGGCAAGTGCTGTAATTTGATACATAGTGATGTTCCGAGTTATTGTGCCGTGATCTCGGTAACTGGTAGCTGCCAGAAACAGAGTTAAAATGCACATTCCTAGCATTAGCCGGGATTCTTTTACCTGCCCTGGTTGTTCTCGGGCTAGGTTCTGTGGGGACAGACCCGCTATCGGTGTCTCTGGGCCCGTCCATATATTGATTTCGGTTCCTATTGTTGGTATTACGACTACTACGGTCGGAACCGTTCCTCGGATAGTGGTAGCCCTCCAAGGCGTTCCGTAGCCGCCGCTGTAACTGGTCGCATCCCATGCTTCCAAACGTTTCGCCACTCTTCACTGTCGGCATCTTCAGTGGCGACTCTGCAAAAGCTTTTGGACACATTAACTTAACTAATCATTTAAAATCAGTGGAGCAAATATAGTGTAATTTATTACCAGAAAAATCGAGGAAGATATATCAGCAAACATATAAATATATAAATTTATTGATTACCAGGTTGAGAATAACAGTATGTCTTTTTCAGAAAAATTACTACTGGCATATTTTTCCGAATTAAGCAGACGTCAGTCATAATGTCATTAATTTTAAGAGGAGATAGGGAATAATGAGTATAATGCGAATACGCGATTAAAAAAATCTAAATCGTTTCGTGTTTAAATACTAAGTAGTAAAAAAACCATCGTGTTGTCGACAGAAAACTGTCCAAGACCGAAATGGCACGCCGCTAATCTAAGTTCTCTAGAGTGATCTTGACCTACCATATTATTAGGTCAGTAACCTAGTTACCTAATTTTGTACTGTTATTTAAGGAGTAAAACTATTTTTTTTAATCAATATACATTAATGAATTTTCCTTAAATATTGTTTTATTTGTTAATAAAAACAAATGTAGATAATAAATAAATGATTTCGAATGTTAGGTTTTTACAGTTTAATACTTTTGATATTACGTTTTCACTACGTTTTACAACTAGATATGAATTTTTAGTATTACTCGTAAGTACAATTAATTATTCAGTTTGTAGTTACGTACATCTAGCCTAGAAATTTATTGTTTTTTAAGTAGTATGGTACTAACCTGCCAGTTCGAGTAAAATTGCACTCATCCGTCCATAGCACTTTATTAATAAAATTAGGGTCAGTCGCATTTCGTAAACATTCTCCGTATAACACTACCATTTCCGCATATTCGGAATTTGTAAAATTATGCGTTGTGAATTTACGACAAATACGCGAGACCGAAATAAACAAACTACTGCTTACTGCTTGTATTCTCTCCATCCCCCCTCCAAATGTGTGGCGTGATCTACAAATTTGGAGGCAAAGAAATGCAGGAAATGCAGAGTGCTAAATGGAGGTACATTTGAATAACACGCTGATGTGTTAGACGATATTATGTATGTAAACATGATGTGGCATCGATGTTTAATCCGGCATTCGATTGTTGTATAGGTGCGTCATCAGAAAGTTCGTAGCGCACCAGGAACGTCGTATTACTGAGTTTTATAGGGTGATTTGTTTATTTTTTTAAAGGTCGATTAAAAAATTTTATTTCGATTTTCTGCCTTTATTAGGCGTCCCGAATACGTGGTTAAATTTAATGACGTTATGACTGACTTACCCTGTATATATGATGCTCAAAGCTACTTTGAATGTCTACAACAACATGGATATTGGAAAATATCTCAATTTAAAAGCATTTGGACAGTTATCATGTTAAAAAATCACGCGTTTTATAAAATGAACAAATTATAAATTTTCTAATTGTGGCCCCCGATGATACGTATTTAGGTGCAAAGGTAATTATGAATAAAATATGTGGTGATGAATTACTTCAAATAAAAGTTGGAGATATGAAAAAATACATCCTTTATTGTAAGCGAATATTTAGACATATTATCGGAGATATAGTACCGCAAAGCCTACACAAATAGATAGTATAGGATTCTTTTAAAATATTTAAATGGTAAAGCATATAACCAATTAATAGGAATTCATATAATAAGGAAAATGCCAAAACATGTTGATGAGTTTCTCAAATTGAAGGATGTTCAGGAATATACCGGACATTGTTTTCGTAGATCTTCCGCTAGACTATTTGTAAATTCAATCATCATAGCTATAAAAATACATGGTGGGTGGAAATCTTCAACGGTACCTCAAGGCTACATTGAGAAGTCAATAACTCGTAAATCAGTCCTTAGCAAAAATAATTTACCTACTGCAAGTACACAAGTGTTGGAAGCGATTTTTTAAATAATTCAATCACTTTGGAGAAATCAATAGTTCATAAACCGTCTACTTGTGAAAACACTTCAACCTAGTGGATATCCCTTACAGGGTGTTCTAATTTCACAATACATATTTACAATAAATACAATTATTTTCGTTAAAGAACAATATAAGCCTAGTAAATGTGTCACTAAAACTACGTCTTTAATGTCGTTTTTACAAAATTTATCACATATTCATTGAATCAAAATAAGTTGCCTAGTATAAATTACTTAGTTTGGATCAATTCACAAGCGGTCTTTTTTTATTATAAACTTAAACCAACTTATGCAATTTTACCAAAATGCATAGCTTCATTGGAGAAATGGTATGATATGAAAACTATATACTGAGGGCGGGTTTTGAATTTTCATTTGGATTTGGATTCCCATGTTTAAGATGATTTTTAGCACATGAAAGTTTGCGCACCGCGCTCCCTAGATAGAACATACTTTCTGGCCACGATAATTTTTGTCATCTCAAAAAAATCCTTGTGCCAATTTTCAAGCAAATATCTCGAATACTGCTTGAAATGTCAGTAAAAGGCAAAAATTAATTTTTAACTTTGAAACCCTGTAAGTCGACCTTAAACCTTTGCACTGAGGTAAGTTGGATCAAATGGCTTTATTTTGATCCGAATAATACATCCATGAAATTTGGACCATTGTTTATTACACATTCTGTAGAAATATTTATACGACAAAGGAAATTAAAGTGTCCAAACTGGCAAAAACGTTCGTCAACTATTTCTTGCACGACGTTTGCTAAAAACAAATTCATAACTTGCGGATTTCTTGCTTGCACAAACCTATAGGCTTTAAGATTATTTTTTACTCCATCTTCAATACGTTGCCTGAGTTATTTGAAGTTTTTCGCAGGTGTCTTGTAAATCACGATCTTAAGATGCCTTCGTAGAAAATAATCCAGTGGAATTAAGTCTGGAGGCCATAGTGGCCAATTTACGAGGGCGTCATGACCTGGATATATCCATTTGTCTGGTTACTGCAGATTTAAGTGGTTTCTAAAATTTAATGTCAAGTAAATAACAAAACAAATAGGTTCGGTAAAAACTCAAATCAAATTGGACATCTTCTGAAAACAGCTTTATTCCAAGTTAAATTTTTAAAAACATAAAGCTAATTAGCCTGATTTATAAATTACAGTTCTGATTCTCAAAATATCGCCAGAACACTTTTAAACTTTAACACCCTGTAGAATCAAAACTAGTAACGAAATCTCTTAATTAAATATCCTATACAACATATTATTTGATTGCAAAGTGATAATTACGGAGTGGAATGAAGATGATAAAGAATATAAATTTTAAATTAAATCTAAATCATTCGCCCAAAAATAATCACTGAATTATAACTCAAATAAATTCCTAAAGGTCAATAAAAGGAAATCTATTACTTGATTCGCTTTCCACAGCGGAACAGATAAATTCAGTAATCAATACAAATTATGGTACCTCCAGCATATCAAGGACAAACGAAACTGAAAGCTATTTGTGTCGGAGCTTGTTTGATCCTTGTAAGTTTGTTAGCAGATAATTCAGTTATGTTCGGCATATAAGCCTCGACTACCAAGTAGCTGAAGACCGCCCAAGATACTGAGACCCCAATCAGACGATTTCATTTTCTTTTCTCGCTCCTTCACTCTATTAAATATTGGTCAATATTCATGATAATAAATTGTAGAAAGGTAATAAAAAGGGAATAGTAATCGGTAATTAAGTAAATAATATTCATTGCTGTTTTCTTTTTCAGTAGAACATTTTTTTAATTTATGAATGCAAATAATGTGTAAAGTGATGTTAATGAACAGAGAAATGCACTAAATTAATATTAGTTCATTTATTTATAATTAATAAAATAAATTAGTTTTTTTATTTGGACATTTTCCATTAATATATTTAATACATTTTTAATCTACATGGCGATTGAAAAAACTGCTGACGGAGTTCTAGGGCAGAAAGTATATTGCAAGTTAAAGCAAAAATTCCTAATAAACATGCGGTCGCAGATGGTTCCTTTAAATTTATACATTATCTCAATCTCAAATACACAGAAATAAGTTTGTTTGTTTATTGACAATACTAACACCTGCTCATTTTTAATGACATAAGCTTACTATAAGAAACTAAAATAAATCCAAATAAAATAGAGACAATAGAATTATTTTAAACGTGTTTTATTTAAAAATTGTTGATTTTATTAAAAGTTTCCATGATATCAATTTAGACAGAATAATTGAACACTATATGAAAATAGGTTAATCGGTCAGTGGTCGCGCGGTTTAAGGCGTCAGTACTTGAATCGAGGTGACTGGATCGCTGTGGGTTCGACCCGGTAGACCATATATAAGCTATATTCGTGGAGAGATTGGCACCTTCTCTGCGGGTATGGTAGGGTAGAACAATGTTGGCTTGGGTCAATGTGAGAGATTGATACCGGTTGACATTTGACTATCCCCCTAATTAATGAGGTTTTCCAGGTTTTCCTCATTCCTGCACTGAATGGTGGTTAGAGCCTACCAACGTAAGTCGTTCCTGGGCGCAAATGCGGCCTGCTTAATAATAATATGCCGCCCCCTCTCCCGCACAAGTCTTCGACTTCTGGGCTAATCCTCGTGATTAGTATGAGGGGTAGAGTAATTATTATTATTATTGTATCCATTTGACAAAATTAACAGTGGCTTAAAAATACTTTTAAAAAAGGTTTACGTTGCCCCTGCATCTATGCCACTATTATTCGTAAAACATTGAGTAGTACTTCAAATAATTAGTCTCTAAGTGCTAACTGCACGTAGCAAAATTTGGATAAACCCCGTCCTCTTTATAACACAGGAACTTTAGGAAGCTTCTTTGAATGTATTCTAACCAATCTATGTATATTATAATAAGGGACAATATATTCGTTTTGATCTGACAATAGACTGATGCAATAGTTTTTTAACATGAGTAGAAGGATAATCGTTCATATTGCGAATTACAAAAAAAATTTCATTAGAAATAATATTTTGAATATAAGGCGTAAAGTATAATTTACTATCAAATGATATACTCAGGTTACGAAATGTAGGATCTGGAAACAATAACATCGTCCAAAGTATAATGATACTCTATGGTGTTATTTTTAAGTGCAAAAGAGAACATTGCATTTTTTCACATTTAATTCTAACCCGTCGAATTTTGCAAAACAATACAATCGTTAAAGCAGTCATTTCTATTATATATTTTCATGTCACGCAAAAGACACTTAACATTTATATCACTAACTATGCCATCTATAAATATGTTAAAAAGCAATGGTCCAAGGACCGAACCCTGTGGTACACCTGATGGTAGTATAAACCGATGTGACCGTTGACCAGAGAATTCTACACGTTGTTGACGATTCTCCAGGAAAGTTGTAAAATGTTAACGTATTATGAGAAAAACCAATATTGTTAAATTTAGATAGCAATACTGTATGATTGAATCTGTCAAAAGCTTTGCTGATATGCTAATATCTTGAGGAGAAAGATATATATGTCCCTTCACCAGGAGGCGGAAGATAGTTAGCTTCAAGGGGCCGACCATTTTCAATGTTACCATTCAGAGGATACGAATGGTAAGATTTTAGGGATGGTTAAAGACCAAGGCATATTTTTGGATGAACAGAAGATTTTTTGGTAAAATGCAGGAGCTTACCCAAATCTACGTTATGGTTTTATATTGCTGTAGTTCGGCTCCCTGCAGCAGTGGCGGGTCACCATCAAGACGCATCAGGGCTCAGGAGTGGGTGACCAACAGTGAATTTATTTCACTTCTTAAGGAAACGCGCCACGATCTTTCTGATTGAAGTATGTACTATCTCTAATGTTAGAACTGATAAGTTGGTCAGACAAGACTCAATCGTCAACTTATGAGACTTGCATCAATGTTGGAGTCATCACAATGTTATCTCGCAATATACATTGGTGAATGACTCAAAGAGCGATCAAAGTACTGGTCGGGCAGATCTAGTTTGAGACAGGAGGAAGCAACATTAGAGTTGTCACAGGTTTCCTAACGTAACACAGACATCTCAACAAGCGCCTTCATAGGATTAGCTTGAGCAATGTTACGAGATACAGATTATGGCAATGCAGATGAGCTTCCGGTACACAACATCTGTGACAGTGTCTTTTTAGTTGTAATGAAATACAAATACCTCCTCCTCCTACATCTTGAGGAGGTAGAGAGATTCAAACAGCAGTGTTAGTTCTAGCATGTGCACGCAGTATGAGCCTGTTTTGAACTCTACAACTGGCGGCATGCATAATGGATCATATAATCTGAATACTGCGGGTACTAAAAGCTGATTATTTGTAAACAGATTTAAGTGAATTATTACCAATTCGATACTGAAAATATTAGTATTTGACCAAATATATGGCAACAAATACGAGCTCCTTATGCGTGCATGCTTTAAATTAGCAAATATTGTATATTCGTACACAAACAATGTAAGTGTAGAGCCATAATATTATCATAAAAGAACTCGAAGTATCTAGGAACATATTCAACAATCTTAAAATGAGAATATATCACCAAATCTCTTCTAAGCGTTGTATATCTCCAAAGAAAAAATCCCTTCCGCGAAAATATGTACATGTAGTATTTCAGAGGTTAACCAACATTTGAAATATTCATGGTGACAGGGAAAGTGGATTGAAATGGATGAAAATGACTTGAGAACTCCTGATCCTTGGCAGAGTTGTTGAGGAGGACTTACGGTTCCCGTGTTTTTCTCTAGCTTACCTACTTTAGATTACTTCGGGGGAGAACAAAAGGGATTTAAACTATATTCATTATACTTTACACGGAGCCCCTCCATGCTTTATTGCGTTATTCTTTGCAATCCCGCAAACTTCTGCGGGCTTAAAATTTTTATCTGGTGTAAATTCATTACGGCGGACACGTTTTAAATTGCCGGGTTTAAGGGCGCGATCATAAATACAAGGTAGAGCGGTGCTGTGAGAAGGTACGGCTAATACGGAATCCGGAAACGTATCATTAACAATATTTATAAAAAGAAGCAGTTCCTGTTCTCGATAATTTGATTTAAGTTATTTTTTTGGTAACAACGATACACAAAATTGTAACTTGAAATTTAATTACAAATTTGTTTCGAATATGTCTTGGTCAAACAAAATAACAGTATCAATTTTTTTTCCTTGTAAAGGAATATTGGTACTGATATTTGCTTCATTATTGTATTAAGTATATAGTAGCAAATATTCAAGAAAATTTTACTCGTGGATTTACAATTTATTGTAACAATTTGAAATATGCGTGTAGAAAATCACATGAAAGTAATACCTGACCGAACTTAAAGTTAAATAAAATCAATAATTTAGTGTAGATTTATAAAAAATATAAAGAATTGTTAATATGGATATTTTGGATATAAATTTAGTAATAATAAATAATATTACATAGCATAAAAATAATAATTTAATAATTTTATTATCAAGTATAAAATAAATTTCATAAAATTGCATGACGTTGACGATTGTTATCACTCAGTACATAGAGAAAAAGGACGTGACAGACAAACATAAAAGACCCAGACACTTACTTCTTGACCCGTGGTGACCGCCCCAACACTAACCACTTCCCCTGCCCCGCTAACTCTTTTTTTAGGTACAGCCATGACCAGAAATCAAGAAGTGGAAAGATTCAATCGCACCATCGAAAACTTCCTGAGAACGGCCGTCAACGAGAAACAGACGAACTGGGATACCTGTCTTCCTCCATTTTTACTGGCTTACCGAGCAGCAATTCATGAGACCACGGGTAAAACACCAGCCAACGTGATTTTCGGCACAGAATTGCGGCTACCCATAGATCTAATTATGCATCGACCGCAACACGAGGAAAACTTAGATGGTTTTCTCAGCCATCTGAAAGATCGAATAAAGATGGTACATGAAGAAGTACGAGAGAAGATAAAAATAGAAAGCGACAGAATGAAGACCAGATACGACTTGCGTGCCAACAGCAGTGGGTTTTAAGAGCATGAAAAAGTGTGGCTGTATAACCCAAAAAAAGCAAGGGTAAATCTCCGAAGCTGCAGGAATCGTGAGAAGGCCCTTATACTGTCGTGTCATGATTGAATGACGTAGTTTACAGGATCCAGAGGAATCCCCAAGCCAAGATAAAGATTGTCCACATCGATCGTTTGACACCTTATCAAGAAGGCCATGCGGACAATGGAGTAACCTGATCGGGACGATCAGTTCTAAGAGGGGGGCAATGTTACGAAAGCTCACCTACCTTTTTAGTTGGTTAATTATGTTTCTGTTTTCGTTAGAATTTATAATTGAGGCTCACCTACCTCGTTAGTTTGTAAATTACGTTTCTGCTTATGTTAGAATTTATAATTTTTGTAATGCCTTTATTTTGACGTTTTCCGGAATATTCCAGGCTATATTCTATTTGTTTCTCGACACGTTCTCGAGATCTCAGAAACTTCGAGAACTTTAAAAACCTATATAAGTAGACCATTTTCGGCCGCTGCAGTCAGTTTATATTGAGCAGCCAAACGCGAATGACTGAAACGTCAAAGTAAAGCGTTGACGGTTGTAAATTTATATTTCTTGTATTATCAAGAGTGACAATAAAGATTGTTTGTCTACGTGACGTGTTTCAACGATAACCTAATTTCGAGGGACAATGGAGACCTCGGAAAAGGACCATCTCGCCACCAAAAAAAGCAAAGCGCCTCTGCAGCTATCGACCAACGTGGCAGACTGAGTATATTTGGCTAATAAAAGGTTCAAACAATTTTTCTGCAAGATGTCTAGTGTGCAAAAAGGATTTTTCAATTAGTCACGGTGGCCTTGGTGATGTCAAACAGCACTCTAATATAGAGCATAGAAGACGCGAAAATGTCGAAATCTTCTCAAGTTTTAACAAAATTTTTTGCAAACAGAGAAAATATTCAAGAAACTATTACCTACTAGGTAAGTCAATATTACTTGGCCTGTAAAACAGAGTTAGTAATTGAAAATTTGCAGGTTCTTCCTGCCCTAGCATTTTTTGCCAGTGGTAGTTACCAAAGATGTGTAGGGGAGAATTTAAATTTAGTTGTGGACCAGTCTGTGATAAGTAGAATAATAAAAGAGGTCACCGATGTCATGACGGATAACATGCTTCATGCAGAAATAAAGTTTCCACGAACAAATGCTGAATTTGCAGGAGTCAAGGAACAGTAAGTCTCAAATTTGTAGATATGTCTCATAGATAACTGACTACTTACATTTTGCAGATTTTATGCTAAGTTTCGCCTACCAGGTGTAATCAGTGCAATAGATTGTACACACGTTGCAATTGTAGCACCCCCATCTGAAGATCTCGTGAGGCCAGGGCTAGCTTATTATAACCGAAAAGGCTTTTATTCTTTAAATGTACAAGTGGTAAGTGTTTTTTATTGTAGTCAAAGAATGTTAAGTTCACACTACAGTAAAACATTTTTTTTTTTAGATCTGTGATGCAAATTTAAAAATAATAAATTGCAACGCCACTTTCCCTGGATCATCTCATGATTCAGCTATTTGGAGTTTGTGTGCTGTGAAGAGGTTTTTAGAAGGAAAATATAGAAACAACGAAATTACTTGATCATGGTTAATTGGTAATTACTACTTAAAAATAATTACTTATTTATCCTATTTATTAAATATTTTTAAATAGATGATGCAGGTTACTCTCTGCAGCCTTGGTTGTTGACACCAGTCAACAATGCAGATGCTGATAGCCCGGAAGGCCGATATACGCAAGCGCACATTTCAGCCCGAAATGTTGTTGAAAGATGTTTTGGAGCTCTCAAGCAGAGGTTTAGATGTTTGCTGAATCATAGAACACTTCATTATGATCCAGTCAGGGCAGGCAAAATAGTATATGCTTGTTGTATATTACACAACATGTGCATGAATGCTAATTTACCTCTTCCTGATTTGGAAGAAGTGGAGAGACCAGGCAATGGGGACAATCGAATAAGAAACCCACCAGCAGGTATTATTTTGACAAGACACGAAAAACAACATCTATTTTATTTTATTTTTAGATCCGCAAAACATTCTTATTGAAGGCAGAAGAGTACGGGCAGAACTAATAAGAAATTCCTTCATGTAGGGGGTTTTTAGTACCTGCACATAAAACCACACAAATACACTATTTATTTTTGTTTTGTTACTATCATGTTGAAATAGAATGTACACTCAATTGCAAAAATAAAACTAGTACAACCTTGGGAATAACGATATTTTTATTTTTTTATAGTTATCTAAATGCAAAACATGCAAAACAAACATTTCTATGCATTGTAAAAATCATTGAAATTATCCAGATTTCCAAATATTTTATAATATTCAAGTTTATTTTGCATATTCAGAGCTGCAGTCTTTTTTTTATATGCATCTGTGAAATTGTCCAGTGATTTCGTCAAATTTCTGTATGCCTCAACTTTCAGCTTTGCTGTCTCGGCGTTGACTTTCTGAGTACTGCTGATACTCTCGCAGGCCTCTTGCACGAAAGCTGAGGTGTACCGAGTGGCGGCTTTGTCCTTTGTTTCTTTTCCTGGAAAGAGGCAAAATTAAAATAGAGTTTATTACTTAAGCTAATATTTTTTTACTAGAGAATGTTCCTATTCCAGATGTCGATGGAGTAGCTGGACTCGTGAAGTTGACCTTAGGCTTAGGAGCTTCTGAGGACAGATAAATAAAAGTAGTACAGACAAATGCACTTAATTGATTGTACCTGTTACCTAAATTTTTGTCCCTTGCATGAGATCCCTCCATGGCCACAAAATCAAGTCTTTTATTAACACCTGCAAGTTATTTTAATTTAATTTACATATATATTACACTACTTAATCAAAAATATTTACCATTGATTTTGTGTGTGTATGAAGGTGATGGTGCCTCTATATTGTTATCTAAATCTGAAATATATTCTTCTTAAAATTATATCTACTTACCTTCAGTGTTCTCTATTTTTCTTAAAGAGGTGTAATCGTGGAAATGCACCTCTTCTATAATTATATCTGAAGCGAAATAAATATGTTAGACACGAGATTTACTCAGTTAAATATATACCTACCGTTGTCAATTATCATTTCCTCTGCAATTTGTGGCTCTGCAAAATCTGTAAATAAATAAATTATAGGACTAATTATAGATATTATTAAAATTATTTTAACAAAGAAAATTATTATTGGTTGAAAACTATACCTATGGTCATGTCGGAGTTTGATACATCAAAGGAATCAGGTAGTGACTGCTCCCCTAAATGAATTTTTGATATTAAATTCAGCAGCCTCTCTTCCAAATCAGTCAAGATTTTTTTTGTGGGTTCTCCACCCCCTGTACCATTCATATGCATACAAATTTCCCGGCTTTTTCTCTTGGTATTCATTTTCCATTCATTGAAGACCTATAAAAAATGAGCGCACTGTAGGAAACTATATATACATAAATAGGTTTATTGTTCTTTTTTTTCTCAAGTAGGTATCTTACCTTTCGCCATTGTTCCGCAGTTTTCTCCGGGCCATAACCAGCTGAATTATTTTTCATGGCAAAACTCTTCCACAATTCACAAACTTTTTTAGCTTCGTGAGGTTTTGATTTTCCATGAATAATTATTTTATTTGTTTCCACAAAATCCAATAATTCTTCATATTGCCGGCGTGTTGTTTTTTGCAATCTTTTAGCCATGATAATTAATTATAGCTTGTAAGCACAGAAATGACAAATATGTAGTATCAAATAGGTACCTACTGCAAAAACTGACCATTTATGGATCGATCTACGGTATCTTCTTTGAAATTCAAAAGGGCCAATTCAAAATATGGGAAACATGTGTGCAACTAGCCGGCTTTCCCGCTCTGTTAAGTTTGAAATAAGTATAGATATTTGCTTCTTTTAGAAGCAAAACTGCATTCCTTTTTAACACAGGTGTCGTAACAGTCGGCGTAACGTATTGCGTTAAGTTACTGATACAACATGTGAAAAATAACGTAATACGTTATCAAGCCCGTTATAGCCGTGTGTTATTTAACTGTAACGTAAAACAGTTATAAATAACATAAGTGATACAACATAGGGCTGATTGACAAAACAAAACCTTGACTCTGATACCTTTACCCTTGCACCGGCCCTTCAGCCTTTGGCTCGGTATCGAGCCCTCGGTTTTCGCGGGCCGGTGCATCCTTAGCTTCAAAGCCACACCCCATAAAAAAAAAACCATCCTCAGGACGCGAATGGTTCGCCACTCGCGTCCGCGACGGCGACTACCCCCCAGGGGTCAGACTCAGCCGGCGAAAAAAGATATCTGAAGACAGAAGAGCGCCAGAAGAGGCCCCCTTGACGGCGGGGGTCATGCCAGGACAAGAGGAGGTCCCACAAAGCGCCTACACCGGCTACGTTTGTGGTCGGGGTAGACGATGGATGGGACCCACCTTCACGAGGCTGTCCAGGTGTACAGCGATGAGGCAGGATAAAGAGGGATAGTATCCCTCGGTCCCAAATCATTTAGGCCACCAACACCGCCAAAAATATCGGCGCGCGTCCGACTTTCCCTTCAGTCCCTTCTCCCATCAGTTACTATCTTCGCGTTATTTCGGAAGGTGCGTTTCTTGTTGGTTGTTTTTTGTTTGTGTTGCCAGTGTAGTTTATGAAAATTAATCAAATGTACTAATTACATAATTAAAAATGCAGTTCAAATTGGGTGAACCTTAATTTTACAAACTTTCTACCAGGAACAATGAGTGAAAGTGAATAAGTAATAGTAAAAGTGCGCGATCGTTCTGTGCCTGATTTAAACATTGAAGTTGCTAAACAAGGGCGTGGAAAAATTTATGAAAGATATTTTAATAAAAACTATTAAATATGTGTATTCCTGCCTGGGTCTAATTTTGATGCAATTAAGTGAGAATAAATATATAAATAAGTAGTATTTCACAAAATATTTATTGTATATGCGTGGTAGAAATGAGCGATTATCTGAACGGCAGTAATGGCAACAGCACAATTGATTGAGTTGTGCCGTATTTGCCAGCATACCTACTTAGTAGTAGTAGTAGTAGTAAAGTGCGGGCGGCCTTAGCCTGGCAAGTAGGCCACGTGGGCCCTTTTGCCTACCCTGGCATCCCATCACCCCTCCACTATTCGCCCTCGGCCTTCCTCGAACCTACCCGACGTCCTGATGAACGCCAGGATCCTGGTCCATGGTAGGCCCCTCATCTCTTCCCTTTGCAGCTCCTCGGTGTCAAAGATTCTATATCTTAGTCTTCCAAGAGCCGCACAGTATCCTAGAAAATGGATAGGGGTCTCTTCCCCCTCTCCGCATTCCGGACATAAGGGACTATCCTCTATGCCTATCAAATTCAAATGCCTCCTGAGTCTGCAGTGGCCTGTCAGGACCCCCACCATTTGGTTCAGGGACCTTCGACTAAGGCTCAGCAGCCACTTCGTCCTAGATTTATTAGGTTCATTGAAGAAGTCATGGGCCTGTCTACATCCCCGTTCCTTCTCCAATTCCCTCCTAGTGTTTGATAGGCCCATTTATTAAGGGCACTATTCACACTACCTCGCGTAATTCCCAAAAAGGGTTCGGGTCCCTGGCACGGTGCCCCAGATCCAAGACGAGCCAGCAAGTCAGCCGTCTCATTACCGGGGATCCCCTTATGGCCAGGAACCCAGACCAACTCCACCTCTCTTTGTCTGGCCAGGGACTCAAGGGCATCTCCACACTCCTGGACTAGACTAGATCTAGTCACCGGAGAGCTAAGAGCCCTGAGTGCAGCCTGGCTGTCCGAGCAGATGAAGATTTTCTCCTCCACACAATTCTTTACTTCTTTCTTGCTTGCTACCATCAAAATAGCAAAACCTCCGCCTGGAAAACCGTGGAGTGTGTACCCAGCGAAAAGCTCTGCCGGATGTCCAGGTTTTCCAGATAAATTCCTGCTCCAGAAAACTCATCCCCTACCCGGGATCCATCTGTATAGCATATCAGAGATCCCGGGGGAAACATGTTTTCTGCCCTCTCCCACTGCTCTCTCGAAGGGAAAACAGTGGTATATCTCCTACCCAGCCTTAGTTTATCCTTTGCTTCAATAACCCTCAGAGCGGATACTGGAATTTCATTCTCCGCCCTCAAGGCTATAGAAGCGTGACCCTCCACACGACCCTCTGCCTTCCAGCAGCCTGCATCCCTTGTTCTCAGATAGGTCGCCATCGCCTCCTTTACAATCCATGTTGGGAGGGGTGGCAACCCCAGCAAAACTTCCAGGGCGGCAGTTGGGGTTGTCCTCATTGCTCCTGTAATACTTAAGCAAGCCAGTCTTTGGATCCTCGACAACACCTTGGCTACAGTCACCCGGCCCACACTCGGCCACCAGACCAAGGCCCCATATTGTAGCCTCGGCCTGATCACCGCCGTGTACACCCAGTGAAGCACCCTTGGGTTGAGTCCCCAGTTCTTGCCTACTACTTTCCTTAATTGCCAAAAGGTTGCCATCGATTTCCGGGTAACCCGTTCAATCTGTGGCCCCCAAGACAACTTACTGGTTACACCCAAGTATTTTACCTCCTTACTTAGAGTAAGGGTTTTTCCATACATAGTTGGGGCCCTGAAATCTTCTATCTTCCTCCTTTTTGTGAAGAGGATCAACTCAGTCTTACTTGCATTGACCGAGAGACCCGTCTCATCACACCATCTCTCCACAATCCTACAAGCTCCTGCATTCTGTCGCATACGCCCAGAAACCGGCCTACCACTAAACCCTCGCCATCATCAGCGTAGGCTTGAGTGTCCCTGTATCCCTCTTGAGTAAGGCGATTTAGGAGACCATCCATCACCAGGCACCATAGGTGCGGCGAAAGGCAGCTACCTTGCGGGCAGCCACCTCTCACTCCCAGGTCCCTGTGGCTATCTCCCATAGTTGCACTAACTCTTCTCTCCTCCAATGCGGATCTCACCCATCCGACCATGGCAGGCGGTGTGCCCCGGTCCTGAAGTGAGTCACATATAGTTTTTGTTCTTGCCTTGTCAAAGGCACCCTCAATGTCAAAGAACATGGCCAATGCGACCTCCTTGTACTGAAGGGCCTTCTCTACCTTGTGTACAATACTATGTAGCGCTGTCTCCGTGGACCTGCCTCGCCTATAAGCGTGCTGGTTCACATGAATCAGTGTCTGATCAACACCCCATCCACGAGATACCTGTCCACAATCCTTTCCATCGTCTTGAATAGGAAGGATGTGAGACTGATTGCTCTAAACGCCTTTGCCGTTGTGTAGTCCTCCTTCCCAGCTTTGGGGATGAAGACTACCTTGGCTGCCCTCCATGCCAGTGGAACATATCCCATCGCCAGACTGGCCCGAAAAACCCTTACCATGCTTGGCAAGAGAATGTCCTGGCCCTTCTGTAACAGCGAAGGAAAAACTCCGTCTGGCCCTGCAGCCTTGTAGGGTTCGAACTCGTTCACTGCCCAGGTTACCGCCTCGCCGCTGAATATTTCCCCAGCAAGGGGCCAATCTATGCTTAGCATTGGCCCCGCCGTGGTAGTCCCAGCAACGTGCCCTTCACCCGCAAAGTGAGTCTCCAGCAAGAGATCTAAACATTCTTCGCTGGAGGTGGTCCACGTCCCATCCCCCCTTTTTAATGAACCTATCTTCTCCCTTTTATCATAACTTAAGATTTTCATCAGTCTAGCCGTTTCCGGCACAGCATACCTACTTACGGCAGTTGACATATTTTGAACTCGTTCAAATGATCGACTCTCTCTGAACTACGCCTTTTGGTGAGCTGAATTAGATGTGAGGGCACACAAAAAATTAACGAAGAACCCATCACTATTTGGGAATTTCAACGTACAAGCTTAACTTGATTCCGCTTTCAAAAACATGCTACAAGTTTTGCCGTGCCTTTGAACTTGCACTACGAGGGCATGATGAATCTGAAAATCCTAGGATTTTTCACGGATTAGTGAATTTTACGTCAGAAATTGACAAAACGTTTAATGAATGCCTTAAAAATGCAACAATTCTTGAAGGCACCTCAAGAAATATACAAAACGCATTTTAGATTGCATGCTAGAAGTTTGTCATTAGAAAAAATGTCGCTTCAGTACCGAACTTTAATGAACATGATTATAATATATGTGGTTCTGATGTAGAAACGCTGTTTCGTTACAACACTTAAACGCGGCATGAGAAAATTTGTAGCCTACCAGGAGCGTCGCGTCGTATTGGCGATTGTTATGGGTTGAATAGCTTATCTTTTAAAAAGTCGAGTAAAAAATGTTTTTTCGATTTTCTGTCTTTATTAGGCCTTCCACATTCGTGGTTAAAATTAATGACATCATGACTGAATCACCCTGTATACGTAAAGTAAATATTTTACCCTCGATTTTACCACCAAACATTTTTTATTGTTATAAATAATGTGTTTGTTCATTTCAATCATTATTAGTTCACCATAATAATCCCACGAGTAAGAAGAATAGAAGAAGCACTGAATTAATCTATTTTAAAACTTAATGTTTTCGACGTTAAAATCCTCCACAATATTTCTTAGTGGATTAAAATCCGCTTGTGTACATTCCTTTATATCACTTTATTACTTTTCTGAACTATCTCTATATGTCTCGGCATTGTCTAATAAACTGCGATTCTGTGTGTTTTCTTTCATTGCAGTTTCTTTGCAAATGGTATAACATAATCACTTTGCGACGACGGTGGGCTACACAAGAACAATTGAGAATACAGTTTGTTTTGATTTAAAGATTAATTAAGTATTATTTGTAAAATTAAACGAAGCAATCTATGCTATTAATCTGTACAATAGATATGTAGGCAAGATCTTAAATATATTCATATTGAAATGAACAAAATATTACAATAGGTACAAACTCTAAATTAAGATAAGTTTGGGAGTGAACAGAAAATGATAGAAAAAGTAATAGGCATAATTTTATGTTCAACAAAAATGGGTCATTTGTTAAATAAACAATTAAAAAGTTGCGAGCGTACAGAGGTTAGATGTACCTTTTGTTATAAATAATTCCCTGAACATTTTGCAGAAAACCGCATCTCAATCGGACTTCTCCGCAAAAAGTTGACTATTTTCACATTTTTCATGCTATTTTGACGTGACTATAACCACTGCCAATAACTTACTAATAAAAAACGGAAAAAAATTTTGAAAAGTTATTGTAACATTAGGTATGTCAAGTTAATGTTACTAATTAGTAATAACAATAGTAGCAAAAGCAGTTGAACTTGCTGATATAAAATAGGTGTTATAAAATTTTATTTATTTATTTCCTTGGGAAATTCTTTAATTTTTTGTTCGTTTATTTTTATTACTTTACTGCCTTGCCGGGCACCGACTGCATGCTTTGCCTTGCGCAAGATCAGGTTTTACAGGTCCACTGTGCAGAAGTGTAGATATTTTTAAATCATTTTGGAACTGTCCTTTTTGATTTTTTTACAAAATTGTATTTGTAAGAGTATATTAAAAAAATTATTTTTGGATAAATTCCGAATCACCCTGCATAGAAAAAAAGAAAACAAACAAGGAATCTAAACACCAAAAATAACATCATAACCATTTAAAATCCTGTACAACGTGCACAGGCTAGTTTTTTTCTTCTGGTGAATGGTGGATGTAAAATGTTAAGTAAATATCAATTTCTGTCCAGTGTCTTACAAGTAAAGGTACATAATTATGATAGGGTTTAATGTATCCAACCATTCATGCAAATAAATGCATATTTATGCAAAACACTCTGATTTTCATGTATGCTCTGTTGCTTCTATTTCTGTATAGTTTTTGTAATTTTAGCCATGAATGAAGATATATTTTTTATTGAAACGATCATTGAAATACAAAAAATAAAATTATGCTTAACTATGTGTAGTAATAACACAACTAGATAGTTTAAGTAAAATAATATACATAAAATTTTAAACTTCATTCAAGTGTATAATATGTATTATGTATGTTCCATATTTTGCAAAGATCTTTGAAAATGTGTTAAAGACTCAAATAGTCGATTATTTTGGAAGAGAAAATCTTTTCAACACTAATCAATTTGGTTTCAGAAATAATTTTTCAACAACTCTATATATATATATATATATATAGAAAAGTTGACTGGTGTCATTAGTTCTGGCTTCGAAGAAAGACAATTTTTATGTTCAGAATTTTTAGATCTTACGAAAGCGTTTGACTGCGTATCTTACGAAATTCTTATAAATAAACTGCATTATTATTTACAACCCAAAGCATTAATCTAATAACAGCGTATCTTACCAACAGACAACAATATGTAATCCATAACAATAACAGATCTACTTTTCTTACACTCGTAAGCAGGCGTACCTCAAGGATCTGTCCTTGGGCCTGTGCTGTTCCTGATTTATGTGAATTATTTGTCGTGTTGTATTGATGACTCTCTATTGACTATCCAGTTTGCGGATGACACTAATGTCACTTGTCAAGGTTCTGAACTAAATGAGTTACTTGATAGGACTAAGCAAGCGGAATTGATGATATCAAAAATAGAAACTATGATATTTAGCCTCCGGGATGTTGGCAATTTCGAAAATCCGGAATCTGTCAAATTTCTGGGAGTACATTTAGACCCTAAATTATTATGGAATCACCATACAACTCATATTTGCCATAAAATTTCAAAAAATTTATACTTGCTGCGTAATTTGACTCATCTAGTATCTCTACCAACTTTGATTACAGCATACCATGGCCTTATTCATTCAGTTTTATCTTATGCTATCCTTATCTGGGGCCATGCTACTTCAGCTTCTAGTGTATTTGGTTTACAAAGGAAAGCTATAAGAATAATATCAGGACTCAAATTCAGAGATGACTGCAGACAGCAATTTGTTATGCTGAAAATTTTAACATTTCCTTGTGTCTATACAGTATGCGCCAAAAGTATGGAATAAATTCAATAAAAACGAAACAATTATTTTTTGGGAAAAATCCTCGAACAGGTCGATTTTTAATTTAAAAAATACATATTTTAGCGTAAAATGCGATTTTCAAATGTCATTTGTTTTCGAGTAATGACGTCATCAATTTTTTTTAAATGGCAACACCATATTTTTTTCTTGATTCTGAAAGATCGTTTAATTCTCTATCAGACAGTACTAAAATTTTGCCCTCTTACATAGGAAAGTTTTCGAGTAAATGACGATTGAATGCTAGAAAACGTAAATTTTATCCAAAAAAGTAACAATTTTTGAGGTATGTAAAATAAAATACAATTGATTAAATTTTATACTTAAATTAAATGTTCGAATTGCCATCCACCAACTTCTTGACAATGCGCAAGTCTGTGGAGAAATTCTTCTTGCACATTATGAATGATTTCTGGGGTAGTAACTCTGCGTATTTCGTCCCGAATGCGATTTTAAAGTTCTTCTAAATTACGTGGTTTATTAATGTACACTTTGACTTCAAGTATCCCCATAAAAAATAGTCAAGGGGTGTAAGATCTGGCGATCTTGCAGGCCATTCTATCGGTCCGCGTCTGCCGATCCACCTCCCAGAAAAACAGTTGTCCAAAAAAATCTCGTATAGGGCGCGCATAGTGCGGAGGTGCACCGTCTTGCTGAAACCATATGGTATCGTCAGGAATGTCAGGGTCATTATTGTTAGGAAAAATTACTGCAAGGGCTGGAACAAGGTCATTTTCTAGAAACTCTAAATATCTTTGTCCTGTAAGGGTTCCTTCAAAGAAGTAAGGTCCTACTATTCTGTCGTCAACTATTCCAGCCCACACATTTAATTTCTGAGGGTGTTGGGTGTGCCTCTGCCATCCAATGAGGATTTTCCCGATTCCAATATCTGCAAGTTTGACGGTTTACTGTACCATTCAGACAAAATGTGGCCTCATCTGAAAAAAGTAAGTATTTGCCGGTGTAAATTTCTATTTCCTTGACATAAATCCATTAGAATTTCGCAAAAGTGTAAGCGGCTATTGGGATCATCTTCATTGAGTTCCTGCACAAGTTTAATTTTGTAGGGAAGGTATTTTTCCTTCCTCAAGATACGTAGCACTTTGCTCTGACTAGTGTCATTGTTTAATGCAACCAATCGTGAAGAATTATGAGGATTATCCACCATACTTATCAAAATGTTCTGTTTCTGATTTTCATTAATGCTTGGACGTCCAGGTTTTGGAATATTTACAACATTGCCAGTTTCTCTAAATTTAGACTCTACCTTACTGACTGTTGATTGGCTGATAGGACGATCTGGATATTTTTCATTAAATAAATCGCAAACTTCCTGCTGAGTTCTAGTCATATTCCCGCATCCGATAAGAATTAAAATTTCAATTCTTTGAGTAACAGTTAAATGTGCCATAATACTTTAAATTGAATAATAATTTCTATATCGCTTACAATACTTATTAGAAAGTCGGTGTGACAATGACACTTTGCAAAGATTTTCACCTACGTGATCCATAATGGAATTCGAAAAACTAAACTTGATAACGTTTTTGCTTTATTTTAATTGATTTACGTTTTCTAACATTCAATCGTCATTTACTCGAAAACTTTCCTATGTAAGAGGGCAAAATTTTAGTACTGTCTGATAGAGAATTAAACGATCTTTCAGAATCAAGGAAAAAATTTTAAAATTTAAAAAAAATCGATGACGTCGTTACTCGAAAACAAAAGACATTTGAAAATCGCATTTTACGCTAAAATATGTATTTTTGAAATTAAAAATCGACCTGTTCGAGGATTTTTCCCAAAAAAAATTGTTTCGTTTTTATTGAATTTATTCCATACTTTGGGCGCATACTGTATATTGCAATGTTTGCTATATGTAAACTGTAAAGAGCCACATCGAACTGTACCCAGCTCGTAGTGAAATCCATTGTCATCATACTAGATACAGACACATGCTTCACAATTCGTACCTGAGGCTTAGTAGAACGTGAAATGGAACAGCATATTGGGGTTTGAAATTTTATAATGCTTTACCAGATGAAACAAAAAAATTTAATTTTAATTGTTTCAAACACAAAGTAAAACAGTTTTTGTTAATCAATGCTTTTTATAGGATAGATGAATTTCTAAATACAAGAATATCATAAATGTATGTTACATGAAAAAAACTATACATAAAAGGTACATTTTTATTTATTTTAGTAGGTCGTTATTGTACTTGACAGTTAATCAGTTTGACGCTGTCGACATTATTTAATTTCATTTTGACATTTAATTTCAAATAATTTTAATTTATTGGTATAATAATTTTTATAGTTAGATATTTGACTCAAGTTAAAGGAGGCCACCTGATGAAGCAATCCAAAAAAATGCAGAAATAGATCAGATCTCATCTATTGTGGTTGAATTTCGAGTTCCCACTTCATATATAGAGTATATCAGGTTAGTAAATAGAATACATTTTTTAGATAATTATTGAATAGAGTTTTGTCTGTGGGTGTTCATTAGCATACCTAGATGTTTGATATCAGAGAGCATGCATATGACTTCATTGATAGGAATTGTAGGAGATTTGATACATATTAGCTTAAAATACCTTTCTTAAACAGTAAAAAAAAGTATGTTACATGTTTCCAGCCTGTTCTTGTTTTTTACTTATATGTATTTGTATCTCAATTATTCATAATACAATTTTATTCACTTAACATTATTATATGTATGTATGTGACTATATGTAAGTATGTATGTGTTTTTTACATTTTTAACTTTGTATCTTTTAAATTTTACACAACATTTTGTTTTATTCTATGTGTTTTTTAAACTTCTGTATTATGGATCACCATAGGAAATTAAGTCCCACTCTGTTTTTTTCTCTCTCTTCTTTCATCTTTTTTGACTTGTGTAAATACTTTTGTATATATAGCACCAATAAACTGAACTGAACTGAATTAATTCAGTAATAAAGTATATTTGACATCCAAGCATTCTTATACTTAATTAATCACTTTTCTTAAAATGATACTAAATTTAAGATTTACTTAAAGAATAATATTTTGTTAAAATATGAATAAAATGATATTAATTATAGAATAGGCTATTCTTTCTTAAATTATATATTTATTTATTATTATTATTTGCAGGAATTAAAATAAATATTTTAAAGGTGGACCGCCAAGTTCAGCATGTAACCAAAAGATGTAGTTCCATGTTGCATCATGTCTACTCAGATTTGCTTCTGTCGGATAAGTCGTCGGTTGCCTCGCCTCCTATGGCATACTGACGAGGGCTAACAATATTTCCTTAGTCTGTTCCAGATTAGAATACGCTAGCCTTATAGCTACCCGTGCTATCAAGTTAATATTAATCATCTTGGAGGTTTTCAACGTCGCTTTTTAAAATATCGTATTGATAATATTTATCCCGCGGAGGATTTGATCATAGCCTACTGTTACAGAGATTCGATATCAAATCGTTGCAGTGGATGAGTGTTCTGATTGCACATTTCACTGTCGTAATGCTAGAACAAATGTCCTTACAAAATCTCCTTTATCCACCATCTCAACTAATTTTGATCAAATTTCTCGCTCATGTGACCCACATTTTCATACTCTCAAACAATTATTATCAGTTGGTTCCCAATTATTTAGAAACTGGCCTCATTTATACTATGTGTATTAATTAAAAATAAGTACACTGTTAAATCATTACTTTGTTTATAATATGTTTTGTCCTGTAATTGGAATGCCTATTCTGTTGGGCAATAAACGCAATATTATTATTATTACCTACTATTTTTAAAAAAAACTGTTATTTTTGCATTCTATTTTTTCCTTGTAAATGTGATTTGTTATGTAGCGTTATGCAAGATAGATCATGGAAGTCAAATATTATTCTAAAATTATTTATTTTCGTGGCACAGACAAGTGTATTGCGTGGACAAATAGCAGCAAAGCCTAACTTTGAGTGTTTCAATTAAAAATTGGATTAAAAATCAATCTCCATTAATCCAATAATCCTATTAGAAGACAATTAGTAGTCTAAACACGCCTCTGTATTTAATTGATCGAATAAACCATTACCAACTCTAAAATCAGGTCTGAGTGCATTATAATACCCGTAAGAGGTGTTTAATAACTCGCAGGCTATTTTATCACTGCCATACCTCGAAATGCGCTGCCTAAAGATTAATTTCTCGCTAAAACTTTTTCTATCTCATCTAATACTTTATGATTTATTTCGGTTCGGGGAATATGTAAAACCGATGCGTTGAAAAATAGAACAGTTGAATTTAAATCTTCAAATCCAATTTTATACGGCGCGAATAAAACCATTTATCTTAAAACGTTGAAAGGACTTCGAAGAACGTACAATATATAAGTCTGAATGCAAACTTCCATCTAAGCCGGCCGTCCTTTAGAATATTAATAAGAAATTTGATGCCTTTTTCTTTCCTGCTGCTAAAGGAAAGTGAATAGGTGGGAAATAATAACCATTTTTTCATTAATCACTACAATATCTTCTAGCCTTTGTCTGTCCTTGATGTGTTTTTTTAATTATTGAGAAAAATAGTTTCTGGATTCTTGATAACTATTCTAACCCCAGACAGATGTCTTTATGATATTTCTAAATTGCGACACAATAGACAGGTATCCAATGAAATATAACTAATTTTAAGTTGTTTCAATATTTTAAGTCTGGTTTGCCAGTTCTGTGTTTATCTAATAGTAATAATGCAACAAAAATGTGCTTTGTGAAACTGGATAATTGCAGTATTATCAATTTTTTTAAATAAATTACAATAATCCTAAAAATAATTATAAACGCATATTTGCAATCTATGGGGATGACATTATATCATATTTTATAATCCTAAAAAATACAAACTCATATTTGCAATATACGGGGATGAAAATATTTTAATGTAAAATATTAGTTAGTCGATTTCGATGAGGTCATAAATCGTAAATCCATAGAAAATGACACAATAAGTTGAAGGCCTTCAGACAGGAAAGTAGAAACATTGGTTGCGAAAGATCATCATGTCTGCTAAAGTATTAAATATGAACCAAGCATTTTCGTCACTTACAATGATATAGGTATGAGTAATGTTTCATAATTTCCAAATTGTTGACTTTTGAACAAAAATTTCCTAAGAAATAAATTTCGCAAAATCAGTTGTAAACCCTAACTGCCTATTTCTGTGAATGAGAAATTAGTAATATGCAGCTTTAGAATCCAAAAACAAAATTAGCCTATGTAATGAGTTCATAAAGCTCATGGCAAACATCTTTTGGTACCTACAAACAAAATTATAGATGTTGAGTTCATATAAGGCCTGTTCCAAGAGGAGTCAAGGATTTGCTTCAAACTATTAGAAACCTTCGACCAATTAAGTTGCAAACGTGGACTCAGTAAATGTAACGCATACAGTAGCTGCACGAGCATTTCTGGCAGTCTTAACCTAGTTTCTCATTGATGCTAGAATAAACCTAGTATAACAGTACATATTAACAAAATTGAACATGACTATTTACCAAAAACTGTCCAATTTGCTTAACAAAAATATCCTCCTTCATCACAATGCGACAATAACTTCTCAGAGCTAGGCCATATGCTATATAGTATGGATTTATCTATATCTATCTTTTATATTTGAACAACCATCTCAGGTAGGTGGCACAAAAGCATTGAATGTAGCTATTGTTTATTTTTATTATATTATAAAGGTATTTAAGAGAATATAAATCAATTGTCATGTAATTCATATTAATGAAGTTATTTTTATATATTTTTAAGTATTAATAATATTGTGTGAAACTAACTACTCTGCGGACTGAAGCCCCGACCAGCGTTGAATTACACACACAATATCTACCCATATATTGTTAATTATTAGCTTTTGTAACATTTTTTACTGTATTAGATATTTTAAGCTTATATAAATCAAATCTCATACAATTCCTATCAATGAAGTCATATGTATGCTTTCTGATACCAAACATCTAGGTACGCTAATGAACAATTCCACAATCATACAGATTTTTCAGGCAACGGCCATACCACGATGTAAAATACCAGTTCTCGTCCGATCACTGAAGTCAAGCATCGTCGGGCGCGGTTAGTACTTGGATGGGTGACCGCTTGGGAACACCGCGTGTCGTTGTCCACTGTTTGCAATTTTTTGGCGAAAACACCGTTGGATGTCACATAGGCACTGAGTCCTGAACATTTAATTATTTAATTCTCAATTTTGATTTCATACTTTTGTGTAATTTCCTATCTATAATATTGGAATGTAGAGCTCATTTCAAGTCTCGAAATTAAAATAATTTCATCTTTACAATTATTAGGTTAAGTGAGATAAGGGTTTTTCGACGGTTATAATATCTACAGAGATGTACAATTCATGTGCATTTATTTATGAAACGCATAGCTTAGAAGTTATTTCGGAATTATCAGCTACGGAGCTTTTATTTAAAAATTAATAAAATCTTGAGTTTTTTAAATAAATTTAAAACACAACAATTACGTTTTCCTCACCACACCGCGTGTCGTTGTCCACTTTTTGCAATTTTTTTCGAAAACACCGTTGGATGTCACATAGGCACTGAGTCCTGAACATTTAATTATTTAATTCTTAATTTTGATTTCATACTTTTGTGTAATTTCCTATCTATAATATTGGAATGTAGAGCTCATTTCAAGTCTCGAAGTTAAAATAATTTCATCTTTACAATTATTAGGTTAAGTGAGATAAGGGTTTTTCGACGGTTATAACATCTACAGATAGATGTGCAATTCATGAGCATTTCATTTGAGTTTTTTAAATAAATTTAATACACAACAATTACGTTTTCCTCACCACAAGTACCACAAATCATACAAATTTTTCCTATCTATAATATTGGAATGTAGAGCTCATTTAAAGTCTTGAAATTAAAATAATTTCATCTTTACAATTATTAGGTTAAGTGAGATAAGGGTTTTCGACGGTTATAATATCTACAGATAGATGTACAATTCATGTGCATTTATTTATGAAACGCATAGCTTAGAAGTTGTTTCGGAATTATCAGCTACGGAGCTTTTATTTAAAAATTAATAAAATCTTGAGTTTTTTAAGTAAATTTAAAACACAACAATTACGTTTTCCTCACCACAAGTACCACAAATCATACAAATTTTTCAGGCAACGGCCATACCACGATGTAAAATACCAGTTCTCGTCCGATCACTGAAGTCAAGCATCGTCGGGCGCGGTTAGTACTTGGATGGGTGACCGCTTGGGAACACCGCGTGTCGTTGTCCACTTTTTGCAATTTTTTTCGAAAACACCGTTGGATGTCACATAGGCACTGAGTCCTGAACATTTAATTATTTAATTCTCAATTTTGATTTCATACTTTTGTGTAATTTCCTATCTATAATATTGGAATGTAGAGCTCATTTCAAGTCTCGAAATTAAAATAATTTCATCTTTACAATTATTAGGTTAAGTGAGATAAGGGTTTTTCGACGGTTATAATATCTACAGAGATGTACAATTCATGTGCATTTATTTATGAAACGCATAGCTTAGAAGTTATTTCGGAATTATCAGCTACGGAGCTTTTATTTAAAATTAATAAAATCTTGAGTTTTTAAATAAATTTACAATTACGTTTTCCTCACCACAAGTACCACAAATCATACAAATTTTTCAGGCAACGGCCATACCACGATGTAAAATACCAGTTCTCGTCCGATCACTGAAGTCAAGCATCGTCGGGCGCGGTTAGTACTTGGATGGGTGACCGCTTGGGAACACCGCGTGTCGTTGTCCACTTTTTGCAATTTTTTTCGAAAACACTGTTGAATGTCACATAGGCACTGAGTCCTGAACATTTCAATTTTGATTTCATACTTTTGTGTAATTTCCTATCTATAATATTGGAATGTAGAGCTCATTTCAAGTCTCGAAATTAAAATAATTTCATCTTTACAATATTATTGGGTTAAGTGAGATAAGGGTTTTTCGACGGTTATAACATCTACAGATAGATGTACAATTCATGTGTATTAATTTATGAAACGCATAGCTTAGAAGTTGTTTCGGAATTATCAGCTACGGAGCATTTGAGTTTTTTAAATAAATTTAAAACACAACAATTACGTTTTCCTCACCACAAGTACCACAAATCATACAAATTTTTCAGGCAACGGCCATACCACGATGTAAAATACCAGTTCTCGTCCGATCACTGAAGTCAAGCATCGTAGGGCGCGGTTAGTACTTGGAAGGGTGACCGCTTGGGAACACCGCGTGTCGTTGTCCACTTTTGCAATTTTTCGAAAACACCGTTGAATGTCACATAGGCACTGAGTCCTGAACATCTCAATTTTGATTTCATACTTTTGTGTAATTTCCTATCTATAATATTGGAATGTAGAGCTCATTTCAAGTCTCGAAATTAAAATAATTTCATCTTTACAATTATTAGGTTAAGTGAGATAAGGGTTTTTCGACGGTTATAACATCTACAGATAGATGTGCAATTCATGAGCATTTCATTTGAGTTTTTTAAATAAATTTAATACACAACAATTACGTTTTCCTCACCACAAGTACCACAAATCATACAAATTTTTCCTATCTATAATATTGGAATGTAGAGCTCATTTAAAGTCTTGAAATTAAAATAATTTCATCTTTACAATTATTAGGTTAAGTGAGATAAGGGTTTTTCGACGGTTATAATATCTACAGATAGATGTACAATTCATGTGCATTTATTTATGAAACGCATAGCTTAGAAGTTATTTCGGAATTATCAGCTACGGAGCTTTTATTTAAAAATTAATAAAATCTTGAGTTTTTTAAATAAATTTAAAACACAACAATTACGTTTTCCTCACCAAACCGCGTGTCGTTTTCAACTTTTTGAAATTTTTTTCGAAAACACCGTTGGATGTCACATAGGCACTGAGTCCTGAACATTTAATTATTTAATTCTTCATTTTGATTTCATACTTTTGTGTAATTTCCTATCTATAATATTGGAATGTAGAGCTCATTTCAAGTCTCGAATTTAAAATAATTTCATCTTTACAATTATTAGGTTAAGTGAGATAAGGGTTTTTCGACGGTTATAATATCTACAGAGAGATGTACAATTCATGTGCATTTATTTATGAAACGCATAGCTTAGAAGTTATTTCGGAATTATCAGCTACGGAGCTTTTATTTAAAAATTAATAAAATCTTGAGTTTTTTAAATAAATTTAAAACACAACAATTACGTTTTCCTCACCACACCGCGTGTCGTTGTCCACTTTTTGCAATTTTTTTCGAAAACACCGTTGGATGTCACATAGGCACTGAGTCCTGAACATTTAATTATTTAATTCTTAATTTTGATTTCATACTTTTGTGTAATTTCCTATCTATAATATTGGAATGTAGAGCTCATTTCAAGTCTCGAAATTAAAATAATTTCATCTTTACAATTATTAGGTTAAGTGTGATAAGGGTTTTTCGACGGTTATAACATCTACAGATAGATGTGCAATTCATGAGCATTTCATTTGAGTTTTTTAAATAAATTTAATACACAACAATTACGTTTTCCTCACCACAAGTACCACAAATCATACAAATTTTTCCTATCTATAATATTGGAATGTAGAGCTCATTTAAAGTCTTGAAATTAAAATAATTTCATCTTTACAATTATTAGGTTAAGTGAGATAAGGGTTTTTCGACGGTTATAATATCTACAGATAGATGTACAATTCATGTGCATTTATTTATGAAACGCATAGCTTAGAAGTTGTTTCGGAATTATCAGCTACGGAGCTTTTATTTAAAAATTAATAAAATCTTGAGTTTTTTAAGTAAATTTAAAACACAACAATTACGTTTTCCTCACCACAAGTACCACAAATCATACAAATTTTTCAGGCAACGGCCATACCACGATGTAAAATACCAGTTCTCGTCCAGTTCCGTGCTAGCCTTTGAATGAGCGAACACGAAGAACTACATACAATTAAAAATATATCACCCCAAAAATCATTAACTGATATTATAATCGACACCGATATTACAGACATTGTAAAACCGCGACGGAAGTCGCCTGAAAGTTACCGTCTAATTATGTAAACATAACCGGTAGTGATGAAAGTGTGCAAGAAAAACATAGACAGTGATAGGACACCTAGTTCTAGTTTTAGTGCTAAAAACAAAACGAGAAATAAGTTAGTGAGACAATTGAGTAACAGTGCCCCGGGCTTGGACCCAAACTCGATAAACATCCAAAGTGTAGTCATTAAGAAGAGAAAACCTAAATACACAAACGTGAAATCAAAAATCGACATAGGAAAGAAAAACAACGACATTCCGCAAAAACAACCGACGATGACCGAAAAAAGCCACTCAAAAACCTCTGAGCAACAATGGGAATCCCAATTCGTTCTTGAAAGAAATCCGCACATGTCTGAGGAGACAAAAACTTTAGAACAACTAAAAACAGAACTTAAAAATCAGGATTTATCGGAAGCACTAATTGCAAAGTCAATGCAAGAAAACATAATGTCTATAATTAGAGACGACGCAGAAACTATGGAAACCCAAGAAATTACAATCACACCACCGACACAACCCCAATTTATACACCCAAAGAAGACGTCCAAAATGGCAGCGATAATGCAACCCATAACGCCAACAGTAAATAGATACACTCCTCTCACTAATACAGAAGCCGAGCAAGAAGTTCGTTCAAGAACAACTTTAATAAACAAACCAAAACACACGAATAACAATAGAGGCAGCACCAAACCTCCACCAATTGTAATCCAAGGCAGGCCTAATAATCATCTGCACCTAATAAGCGAACTGAAGACACATATAAAAAAGGGTTTTTACATAAAATATGCCCCTAAATCCATATTGATATATATCACCGACAAAAATGAATATCACACTTACAAGGGAAACTCGTAGAAGCCGCTGACACACCCTTCCATACATATACGAGTAACGAAGAAAAACACATGCTTTCGTACTACGGGGGCTACAAAGTGGACCAACAGGCGACGAGGTCAAAGACGATATAGAAGCTAATTACGACATCGAGATCAAAAATATATACCAAATGAAAACTAAGTACTCTCCATTATACCTAGTAATCACTACCAGCGATGTGACACTTAATATGCTACAGAATAAAATTAAATATATCCTGTACACCAAAGTCTCCTGGGAGCGTAGGTATAACGAGAGAATTATTACCCAATGTAGAAGATGTCAAGGATGGGGACACGCTACTTCCAATTGCTACAAAAAACCTAGATGTGTTAAATGTGCGGAATTCCACTGGACAAAAGACTGTCAAAAATCCCAAGATTCGGAGCCAAAATGTGCTAATTGTTCAGGCAACCATACTGCTTCTAACACCGAGTGCCCCGTATACAACTACCGACTGCAAAAAATAAACTCCCAGCTGCAACCACGAGAAACGCAGACACTTGTACCAGCCCCACAACCTACAACCAACCCCTGGACACATGGACCCCCAAAGTTCAACCAGACACCACAAACAACTGGAGAGGACACCACGGCGAGAAACCCCCATCAAACCAGGAGGGATCCGAGTAGAGAATCTGCAGATCCAACCACAGCCACCAAACAGCCGGAGCATTTGCCAGGTAACGCTTCCCCCGCAGCCTCCCTAGATTTTAATGAATTAATGAACCAATTTGCTACTTTGAACTCTCTTATTAACCTGAAAGAAACTATAAAAGCCGTAAAACAATTAAATACCATGTTAATGGGTGCCAAAAACGCTCTGGACAAAATATTAATTTTACAGGAATTTACCACAAAACACTTATCAAATTATAAAATTGACCCTTCTTGCTAATTAACTGGAACGCTAACGGACTAAGGACAAGAACTAACGAACTGAGACACTTCCTAAATGCAGAGAAAGTAGACATAATGGTCCTGACAGAAACTAGACTTAACGTAAACGACAGACTTAACGTTACTAATTACAAAACGTACAGACACGATTCAAATTACAGAGGCGGAGGAGTAGCTATACTCATCAGGAAAAATATACCACATATGCCCCTCCCATATATCGACATAAACATCGAAAACATAGGTATACAACTACAAGACGGCACAATAATACGTGCAATTTATAACAGACCAAGACATAACATAACAAATGACGAACTGACGCAACTCAACAAAGACTACAGAGTGCTACTGGTAGGAGACTTTAACGCCAGGCATACCTCATGGAACAATAAAAAATGCAACAAAAATGGCAAAATCCTATACGATTATGCTGAAAACAACAATCTCGCAATATCGGCTCCGGATAGACCAACTCATTATCCCGCTAATGGTACTACTCCCACGATAATAGACTTAATACTGAATAAAATTATCCACACCCCTTAATCCCAGTTTCCCTTTCCCAACTCTCTAGCGACCATAACCCTGTGACAGTAACTCTGACTAATACAAAACAAACGAAACATCAGTACAGATTTATGACTATAAAAACACAAACTGGAAATTATTTAGGAAAATTATTAATGACAGACTGACAATAAACAATAACATAGATAGTCGACAAGAACTGGACGAAGAAGTAGACGTACTCACTAAAATAATACAAGACGCACGAGACGCAACGACCAAATTAATTAAACAAAAACCAAAAGTCGAAACCCTGCCGCAAAACATCAAAGATCTAATTACATTTAAAAATAAAATCAAAAAAAGGTGGCAGAGATGTAGAAGACTAACAGATAAACGTAGGCTCATTGACCTCCAAGACACGATTAAGACACGACTAGACGAATACAAAAACGAAGTATGGGGGAGAAAAATCGAAACACTAGCGACAAGTAATAACACACTCTGGAAAATGGCAAAGTTACTAAAACCATTTAATGACATCGCGACGCTAACTATAAACAATCAAACATTAACAATGGACCAAGACAAAGCCGACGCTATTGCAAAAAATATTCAAAAAATTTGTACATCACCTGCAGACGAAACAGACGAACAAAGACGTATAACCGAAGACCTAACCAACATGACAACCACATTAACAAGATGCAATGTCCCCTCTAGAACCCTAACTAAAATGCTCGCCTCTCCCAATAAAATCCTAGAAATAATTAAATACCTACCTAATAATAAAGCTCCCGGTCCCGATTCCATACCTAACTTAGTACTAAAAACCTCCCCTTAAAGCCATTGTAGCCTTGACGAATATAGTTAATAAAATAACAATTTTGCAACATTTCCCTAAAAATGGAAAAAATGCTACAATAATTCCTATCCTTAAACCAGCAAAAAATCCTCATAATCCTAACAGCTACCGTCCTATCGCTCTCCTCGATACGATGTCTAAAATCGCCGAAAAAGTTATCTTAAAAAACCTACATTATCATATAAATAAAAACAACCTGATAAACAAAGAACAATTAGGCTTCAGGAAAGGGAGTAGTACCATACACGCGGCAGCAAGAATCGTGCAGGACGCCATAATGTCATTTAATAGAAAACAAACTACAGTAGCACTCTTACTGGACATAGAAAAAGCATTTGACACAGTATGGTTAAACGGACTGACGTACAAATTGATACATTTACACAAACTACCTAAACATATGACTAATTTACTATACAGCTACATGACTAATCGAAGCATACAGGTTAAAATTAATAATACATTATCAAGTACAAAACTTCTAAATGCAGGCGTTCCGCAAGGTACTGTACTTTCGCCGATATTATATAACCTGTATGTCTCTGATTTACCGACTTGCCCGATAACGAAAACTACGATGTACGCCGACGATACGACAATCTATGCATCTTCTTTCTCTGCACAGACTGCTACGCAAAAATAAAATACCATCTAGACAAACTCATGACGTATTACAAAGACTGGAAAATACAAATTAACGCGCAAAAGACCGAGACAATAACTTTGACTAGAAGGTTTACCGAGACGACAACATTCAGCAAAATAAAAATCAATAATGAAATAGTAAAAGAAAATAATACCGTCAAATATTTAGGAATTACGCTGGATAGGCGGCTGAGCTTCATAAAACAAGTAAACAACATATTACAAAAGGTTTACACTGCCACAAGCAAATTATATCCATTAATAAACAGAAGAAGCCGCCTATCCACAAAAAATAAACTACTTATCTATAAAACAATTATAAGACCGACAATAACCTACGGTGGACCGATTTACCATAACATATCCGACACACAATACAAACGATTACAAACTACACAGAACAAATTACTTCGACTAGTTACAAACGCAAACAGGTACACAAACATGACACGGTTACATGACGAACACAAAATAAAATTTATCAAAACCCAAACTAAAGAAGCAGCCAGGAAATTTTACCAACAACAAATACAAACTTGCGAACTGACTAGAGGACTACATTATATACCAGATGACATCAGACGTGTACACAAATACTTGACAGAAAACTTGGACTGACGACTGGACTATAACGGATAGACAGAATCAAGCGTTCACACGGTTCACACAGATAAACACGCCTGCCAAAAAACAGATACAGGATGTGCTTTAACAAACAGCGACTAAGGGTTTGAAATACTTGGAGTAGGTTTTGGTAATTTTCCTACATAAAAAGATATATTTGTCAGAAACAATCGAGTATTAAAATCATTCAGTCTATAGTGCTTTGGCACTCATTAAAAATAAACAGCAGTATAGCTTTGGGAAACTGTTCATATCTAAATATAATTAAAAAATACAAAGAGGCAAGAGGCAGAACATCGCCGGGGGTGGCGCTACGTCGCATGACTTCAGTACCGCTACTCAAATATATTAAATACACATATGACTTGTCACAATGTATTATAAACAATTTAGTGTAACAATAAAAAAGTTTAAAAGTAAGTAAGTAGTTCTCGTCCGATCACTGAAGTCAAGCATCGTCGGGCGCGGTTAGTACTTGGATGGGTGACCGCTTGGGAACACCGCGTGTCGTTGTCCACTTTTTGCAATTTTTTTCGAAAACACTGTTGAATGTCACATAGGCACTAAGTCCTGAACATCTCAATTTTGATTTCATACTTTTGTGTAATTTCCTATCTATAATATTGGAATGTAGAGCTCATTTAAAGGCTCGAAATTAAAATAATTTCATCTTTACAATATTATTGGGTTAAGTGAGATAAGGGTTTTTCGACGGTTATAATATCTACAGAGAGATGTACAACTCATGTGCATTTATTTATGAAACGCATAGCTTAGAAGTTATTTCGGAATTATCAGCTACGGAGCTTTTATTTAAAAATTAATAAAATCTTGAGTTTTTTAAATAAATTTAAAACACAACAATTACGTTTTCCTCACCACACCGCGTGTCGTTGTCCACTTTTTGCAATTTTTTTCGAAAACACCGTTGGATGTCACATAGGCACTGAGTCCTGAACATTTAATTATTTAATTCTTAATTTTGATTTCATACTTTTGTGTAATTTCCTATCTATAATATTGGAATGTAGAGCTCATTTCAAGTCTCGAAATTAAAATAATTTCATCTTTACAATTATTAGGTTAAGTGTGATAAGGGTTTTTCGACGGTTATAACATCTACAGATAGATGTGCAATTCATGAGCATTTCATTTGGTTTTTTAAATAAATTTAAAACACAACAATTACGTTTTCCTCACCACAAGTACCACAAATCATACAAATTTTTCCTATCTATAATATTGGAATGTAGAGCTCATTTAAAGTCTTGAAATTAAAATAATTTCATCTTTACAATTATTAGGTTAAGTGAGATAAGGGTTTTCGACGGTTATAATATCTACAGATAGATGTACAATTCATGTGCATTTATTTATGAAACGCATAGCTTAGAAGTTGTTTCGAATTATCAGCTACGGAGCTTTTATTTAAAAATTAATAAAATCTTGAGTTTTTTAAGTAAATTTAAAACACAACAATTACGTTTTCCTCACCACAAGTACCACAAATCATACAAATTTTTCAGGCAACGGCCATACCACGATGTAAAATACCAGTTCTCGTCCGATCACTGAAGTCAAGCATCGTCGGGCGCGGTTAGTACTTGGATGGGTGACCGCTTGGGAACACCGCGTGTCGTTGTCCACTTTTTGCAATTTTTTTCGAAAAGACTGTTGAATGTCACATAGGCACTGAGTTCTGAACATCTCAATTTTGATTTCATACTTTTGTGTAATTTCCTATCTATAATATTGCAATGTAGAGCTCATTTAAAGTCTCGAAATTAAAATAATTTCATCTTTACAATTATTAGGTTAAGTGAGATAAGGGTTTTTCGACGGTTATAACATCTACAGATAGATGTACAATTCATGAGCATTTCATTTGAGTTTTTTAAATAAATTTAATACACAACAATTACGTTTTCCTCACCACAAGTACCACAAATCATACAAATGTTTCCTATCTATAATATTGGAATGTAGAGCTCATTTAAAGTCTCGAAATTAAAATAATTTCATCTTTACAATTATTAGGTTAAGTGAGATAAGGGTTTTTCGACGGTTATAATATCTACAGAGAGATGTACAATTCATGTGCATTTATTTATGAAACGCATAGCTTAGAAGTTATTTCGGAATTATCAGCTACGGAGCTCTTATTTAAAAATTAATAAAATCTTGAGTTTTTTAAATAAATTTAAAACACAACAATTACGTTTTCCTCACCACACCGCGTGTCGTTGTCCACTTTTTGCAATTTTTTTCGAAAACACCGTTGGATGTCACATAGGCACTGAGTCCTGAACATTTAATTATTTAATTCTTAATTTTGATTTCATACTTTTGTGTAATTTCCTATCTATAATATTGGAATGTAGAGCTCATTTCAAGTCTCGAAATTAAAATAATTTCATCTTTACAATTATTAGGTTAAGTGAGATAAGGGTTTTTCGGTTATAACATCTACAGATAGATGTGCAATTCATGAGCATTTCATTTGAGTTTTTTAAATAAATTTAATACACAACAATTACGTTTTCCTCACCACAAGTACCACAAATCATACAAATTTTTCCTATCTATAATATTGGAATGTAGAGCTCATTTAAAGTCTTGAAATTAAAATAATTTCATCTTTACAATTATTAGGTTAAGTGAGATAAGGGTTTTCGACGGTTATAATATCTACAGATAGATGTACAATTCATGTGCATTTATTTATGAAACGCATAGCTTAGAAGTTGTTTCGGAATTATCAGCTACGGAGCTTTTATTTAAAAATTAATAAAATCTTGAGTTTTTTAAGTAAATTTAAAACACAACAATTACGTTTTCCTCACCACAAGTACCACAAATCATACAAATTTTTCAGGCAACGGCCATACCACGATGTAAAATACCAGTTCTCGTCCGATCACTGAAGTCAAGCATCGTCGGGCGCGGTTAGTACTTGGATGGGTGACCGCTTGGGAACACCGCGTGTCGTTGTCCACTTTTTGCAATTTTTTTCGAAAACACTGTTGAATGTCACATAGGCACTGAGTCCTGAACATCTCAATTTTGATTTCATACTTTTGTGTAATTTCCTATCTATAATATTGGAATGTAGAGCTCATTTAAAGGCTCGAAATTAAAATAATTTCATCTTTACAATATTATTGGGTTAAGTGAGATAAGGGTTTTTCGACGGTTACAACATCTACAGATAGATGTACAATTCATGAGCATTTCATTTGAGTTTTTTAAATAAATTTAATACACAACAATTACGTTTTCCTCACCACAAGTACCACAAATCATACAAATGTTTCCTATCTATAATATTGGAATGTAGAGCTCATTTAAAGTCTCGAAATTAAAATAATTTCATCTTTACAATTATTAGGTTAAGTGAGATAAGGGTTTTTCGACGGTTATAATATCTACAGATAGATGTACAATTCATGTGCATTTATTTATGAAACGCATAGCTTAGAAGATATTTCGGAATTATCAGCTACGGAGCTTTTATTTAAAAATTAATAAAATCTTGAGTTTTTTAAATAAATTTAAAACACAACAATTACGTTTTTCTCACCACACCGCGTGTCGTTGTCCACTTTTTGCAATTTTTTTCGAAAACACCGTTAGATGTCACATAGGCACTGAGTCCTGAACATTTAATTATTTAATTCTTAATTTTGATTTCATACTTTTGTGTAATTTCCTATCTATAATATTGGAATGTAGAGCTCATTTCAAGTCTCGAAATTAAAATAATTTCATCTTTACAATTATTAGGTTAAGTGAGATAAGGGTTTTTCGACGGTTATAACATCTACAGATAGATGTGCAATTCATGAGCATTTCATTTGAGTTTTTTAAATAAATTTAATACACAACAATTACGTTTTCCTCACCACAAGTACCACAAATCATACAAATTTTTCAGGCAACGGCCATACCACGATGTAAAATACCAGTTCTCGTCCCATCACTGAAGTCAAGCATCGTCGGGCGCGGTTAGTACTTGGATGGGTGACCGCTTGGGAACACCGCGTGTCGTTGTCCACATTTTGCAATTTTTTTCGAAAACACCGTTGGATGTCACATAGGCACTGAGTCCTGAACATTTAATTATTTAATTCTCAATTTTGATTTCATACTTTTGTGTAATTTCCTATCTATAATATTGGAATGTAGAGCTCATTTAAAGTCTCGAAATTAAAATAATTTCATCTTTACAATTATTAGGTTAAGTGAGATAAGGGTTTTTCGACGGTTATAATATCTACAGATAGATGTACAATTCATGTGCATTTATTTATGAAACGCATAGCTTAGAAGATATTTCGGAATTATCAGCTACGGAGCTTTTATTTAAAAATTAATAAAATCTTGAGTTTTTAAATAAATTTAAAACACAACAATTACGTTTTCCTCACCACAAGTGTCGTTGTCCACTTTTTGCAATTTTTTTCGAAAACACCGTTGGATGTCACATAGGCACTGAGTCCTGAACATTTAATTATTTAATTCTTAATTTTGATTTCATACTTTTGTGTAATTTCCTATCTATAATATTGGAATGTAGAGCTCATTTCAAGTCTCGAAATTAAAATAATTTCATCTTTACAATTATTAGGTTAAGTGAGATAAGGGTTTTTCGACGGTTATAATATCTACAGATAGATGTACAATTCATGTGCATTTATTTATGAAACGCATAGCTTAGAAGTTGTTTCGGAATTATCAGCTACGGAGCTTTTATTTAAAAATTAATAAAATCTTGAGTTTTTTAAGTAAATTTAAAACACAACAATTACGTTTTTCTCACCACAAGTACCACAAATCATACAAATTTTTTAAGGCAACGGCCATACCACGATGTAAAATACCAGTTCTCGTCCGATCACTGAAGTCAAGCATCGTCGGGCGCGGTTAGTACTTGGATGGGTGACCGCTTGGGAACACCGCGTGTCGTTGTCCACTTTTTGCAATTTTTTTCGAAAACACCGTTGGATGTCACATAGGCACTGAGTCCTGAACATTTAATTATTTAATTCTCAATTTTGATTTCATACTTTTGTGTAATTTCCTATCTATAATATTGGAATGTAGAGCTCATTTCAAGTCTCGAAATTAAAATAATTTCATCTTTACAATTATTAGGTTAAGTGAGATAAGGGTTTTTCGACGGTTATAATATCTACAGATAGATGTACAATTCATGTGCATTTATTTATGAAACGCATAGTTTAGAAGTTATTTCGGAATTATCAGCTACGGAGCTTTTATTTAAAAATTAATAAAATCTTGAGTTTTTTAAGTAAATTTAAAACACAACAATTACGTTTTTCTCACCACAAGTACCACAAATCATACAAATTTTTTAAGGCAACGGCCATACCACGATGTAAAATACCAGTTCTCGTCCGATCACTGAAGTCAAGTATCGTCGGGCGCGGTTAGTACTTGGATGGGTGACCGCTTGGGAACACCGCGTGTCGTTGTCCACTTTTTGCAATTTTTTTCGAAAACACCGTTAGATGTCACATAGGCACTGAGTCCTGAACATTTAATTATTTAATTCTCAATTTTGATTTCATACTTTTGTGTAATTTCCTATCTATAATATTGGAATGTAGAGCTCATTTCAAGTCTCGAAATTAAAATAATTTCATCTTTACAATATTATTGGGTTAAGTGAGATAAGGGTTTTTCGACGGTTATAACATCTACAGATAGATGTACAATTCATGAGCATTTATTTATGAAACGCATAGCTTAGAAGTTATTTCGGAATTATCAGCTACGGAGCTTTTATTTAAAAATTAATAAAATCTTGAGTTTTTTAAATAAATTTAAAACACAACAATTACGTTTTCCTCACCACACCGCGTGTCGTTGTCCACTTTTTGCAATTTTTTTCGAAAACACCGTTGGATGTCATATAGGCACTGAGTCCTGAACATTTAATTATTTAATTCTCAATTTTGATTTCATACTTTTGTGTAATTTCCTATCTATAATATTGGAATGTAGAGCTCATTTCAAGTCTCGAAATTAAAATAATTTCATCTTTACAATATTATTGGGTTAAGTGAGATAAGGGTTTTTCGACGGTTATAACATCTACAGATAGATGTGCAATTCATGAGCATTTCATTTGAGTTTTTTAAATAAATTTAATACACAACAATTACGTTTTCCTCACCACAAGTACCACAAATCATACAAATTTTTCCTATCTATAATATTGGAATGTAGAGCTCATTTAAAGTCTTGAAATTAAAATAATTTCATCTTTACAATTATTAGGTTAAGTGAGATAAGGGTTTTTCGACGGTTATAATATCTACAGATAGATGTACAATTCATGTGCATTTATTTATGAAACGCATAGCTTAGAAGTTGTTTCGGAATTATCAGCTACGGAGCTTTTATTTAAAAATTAATAAAATCTTGAGTTTTTTAAGTAAATTTAAAACACAACAATTACGTTTTCCTCACCACAAGTACCACAAATCATACAAATTTTTCAGGCAACGGCCATACCACGATGTAAAATACCAGTTCTCGTCCGATCACTGAAGTCAAGCATCGTCGGGCGCGGTTAGTACTTGGATGGGTGACCGCTTGGGAACACCGCGTGTCGTTGTCCACTTTTTGCAATTTTTTTCGAAAACACCGTTGGATGTCACATAGGCACTGAGTCCTGAACATTTAATTATTTAATTCTCAATTTTGATTTCATACTTTTGTGTAATTTCCTATCTATAATATTGGAATGTAGAGCTCATTTCAAGTCTCGAAATTAAAATAATTTCATCTTTACAATTATTAGGTTAAGTGAGATAAGGGTTTTCGACGGTTATAATATCTACAGAGAGATGTACAATTCATGTGCATTTATTTATGAAACGCATAGCTTAGAAGTTATTTCGGAATTATCAGCTACGGAGCTTTTATTTAAAAATTAACAAAATCTTGAGTTTTTTAAATAAATTTAAAACACAATTACGTTTTCCTCACCACAAGTACCACAAATCATACAAATTTTTCAGGCAACGGCCATACCACGATGTAAAATACCAGTTCTCGTCCGATCACTGAAGTCAAGCATCGTCGGGCGCGGTTAGTACTTGGATGGGTGACCGCTTGGGAACACCGCGTGTCGTTGTCCACTTTTTGCAATTTTTTTCGAAAACACTGTTGAATGTCACATAGGCACTGAGTCCTGAACATCTCAATTTTGATTTCATACTTTTGTGTAATTTCCTATCTATAATATTGGAATGTAGAGCTCATTTAAAGTCTCGAAATTAAAATAATTTCATCTTTACAATATTATTGGGTGTAGTGAGATAAGGGTTTTTCGACGGTTATAACATCTACAGATAGATGTACAATTCATGAGCATTTCATTTGTTTTTTAAATAAATATAAAACACAACAATTACGTTTTCCTCACCACAAGTACCACAAATCATACAAATTTTTCAGGCAACGGCCATACCACGATGTAAAATACCAGTTCTCGTCCGATCACTGAAGTCAAGCATCGTAGGGCGCGGTTAGTACTTGGAAGGGTGACCGCTTGGGAACACCGCGTGTCGTTGTCCACTTTTTGCAATTTTTTTCGAAAACACTGTTGAATGTCACATAGGCACTGAGTCCTGAACATCTGAATTTTGATTTCATACTTTTGTGTAATTTCCTATCTATAATATTGGAATGTAGAGCTCATTTCAAGTCTCGAAATTAAAATAATTTCATCTTTACAATTATTAGGTTAAGTGAGATAAGGGTTTTTCGACGGTTATAATATCTACAGATAGATGTACAATTCATGCGCATTTATTTATGAAACGCATAGCTTAGAAGTTGTTTCGGAATTATCAGCTACGGAGCTTTTATTTAAAAATTAATAAAATCTTGAGTATTTGATATAAATTTAGAACACAGCAATTGCGTTTTTCACCACAAGTACCACAAATCATACAAATTTTTTAAGGCAACGGCCATACCACGATGTAAAATACCAGTTCTCGTCCGATCACTGAAGTCAAGCATCGTCGGGCGCGGTTAGTACTTGGATGGGTGACCGCTTGGGAACACCGCGTGTCGTTGTTCACTTTTTGCAATTTTTTTCGAAAACACTGTTGAATGTCACATAGGCACTGAGTCCTGAACATCTCAATTTTGATTTCATACTTTTGTGTAATTTCCTATCTATAATTTTGGAATGTAGAGCTCATTTAAAGTCTCGAAATTAAAATAATTTCATCTTTACAATTATTAGGTTAAGTGAGATAAGGGTTTTTTTCGACGATTATACTATCTACAGATAGATGTACAATTCATGTGCATTTATTTATGAAACGCATAGCTTAGAAGATATTTCGGAATTATCAGCTACGGAGCTTTTATTTAAAAATTAATAAAATCTTGAGTTTTTTAAATAAATTTAAAACACAACAATTACGTTTTTCTCACCGCGTGTCGTTGTCCACTTTTTGCAATTTTTTCGAAAACACCGTTAGAGGCACTGAGTCCTGAACATTTAATTATTTAATTCTTAATTTTGATTTCATACTTTTGTGTAATTTCCTATCTATAATATTGGAATGTAGAGCTCATTTCAAGTCTCGAAATTAAAATAATTTCATCTTTACAATTATTAGGTTAAGTGAGATAAGGGTTTTTCGACGGTTATAATATCTACAGATAGATGTACAATTCATGTGCATTTATTTATGAAACGCATAGCTTAGAAGTTGTTTCGGAATTATCAGCTACGGAGCTTTTATTTAAAAATTAATAAAATCTTGAGTTTTTTAAGTAAATTTAAAACACAACAATTACGTTTTCCTCACCACAAGTACCACAAATCATACAAATTTTTCAGGCAACGGCTATACCACGATGTAAAATACCAGTTCTCGTCCGATCACTGAAGTCAAGCATCGTCGGGCGCGGTTAGTACTTGGATGGGTGACCGCTTGGGAACACCGCGTGTCGTTGTCCACTTTTGCAATTTTTTTCGAAAACACCGTTGGATGTCACATAGGCACTGAGTCCTGAACATTTAATTATTTAATTCTCAATTTTGATTTCATACTTTTGTGTAATTTCCTATCTATAATATTGGAATGTAGAGCTCATTTCAAGTCTCGAAATTAAAATAATTTCATCTTTACAATTATTAGGTTAAGTGAGATAAGGGTTTTTCGACGGTTATAATATCTACAGATAGATGTACAATTCATGTGCATTTATTTATGAAACGCATAGCTTAGAAGTTGTTTCGGAATTATCAGCTACGGAGCTTTTATTTAAAAATTAATAAAATCTTGAGTTTTTTAAGTAAATTTAAAACACAACAATTACGTTTTCCTCATCACAAGTACCACAAATCATACAAATTTTTCAGGCAACGGCCATACCACGATGTAAAATACCAGTTCTCGTCCGATCACTGAAGTCAAGCATCGTCGGGCGCGGTTAGTACTTGGATGGGTGACCGCTTGGGAACACCGCGTGTCGTTGTCCACTTTTTGCAATTTTTTTCGAAAACACCGTTGGATGTCACATAGGCACTGAGTCCTGAACATTTAATTATTTAATTCTCAATTTTGATTTCATACTTTTGTGTAATTTCCTATCTATAATATTGGAATGTAGAGCTCATTTCAAGTCTCGAAATTAAAATAATTTCATCTTTACAATTATTAGGTTAAGTGAGATAAGGGTTTTTCGACGGTTATAATATCTACAGAGAGATGTACAATTCATGTGCATTTATTTATGAAACGCATAGCTTAGAAGTTATTTCGGAATTATCAGCTACGGAGCTTTTATTTAAAAATTAATAAAATCCTGAGTTTTTTAAATGAATTTAAAACATAACAATTACGTTTTCCTCACCACACCGCGTGTCGTTGTCCACTTTTTGCAATTTTTTTCGAAAACACCGTTGGATGTCATATAGGCACTGAGTCCTGAACATTTAATTATTTAATTCTCAATTTTGATTTCATACTTTTGTGTAATTTCCTATCTATAATATTGGAATGTAGAGCTCATTTCAAGTCTCGAAATTAAAATAATTTCATCTTTACAATATTATTGGGTTAAGTGAGATAAGGGTTTTTCGACGGTTATAACATCTACAGATAGATGTACAATTCATGAGCATTTCATTTGTTTTTTAAATAAATTTAAAACACAACAATTACGTTTTCCTCACCACACCGCGTGTCGTTGTCCACTTTTTGCAATTTTTTTCGAAAACACCGTTGGATGTCACATAGGCACTGAGTCCTGAACATTTAATTATTTAATTCTTAATTTTGATTTCATACTTTTGTGTAATTTCCTATCTATAATATTGGAATGTAGAGCTCATTTCAAGTCTCGAAATTAAAATAATTTCATCTTTACAATTATTAGGTTAAGTGTGATAAGGGTTTTCGACGGTTATAATATCTACAGATAGATGTGCAATTCATGAGCATTTCATTTGAGTTTTTAAATAAATTAATAATACACAACAATTACGTTTTCCTCACCACAAGTACCACAAATCATACAAATTTTTCCTATCTATAATATTGGAATGTGAGATTAAAGTCTTGATTTAAATTGTCACAATTATTAAACAGTTAATGTCACATAGGCACTGAGTTAACATCTCAATTTTGATTTCATACTTTTGTGTAATTTCCTATCTATAATATTGGAATGTAGAGCTCATTTAAAGGCTCGAAATTAAAATAATTTCATCTTTACAATATTATTGGGTTAAGTGAGATAAGGGTTTTTCGACGGTTATAACATCTACAGATAGATGTACAATTCATGAGCATTTCATTTGTTTTTTAAATAAATATAAAACACAACAATTACGTTTTCCTCACCACAAGTACCACAAATCATACAAATTTTTTCTATCTATAATATTGGAATGTAGAGCTCATTTAAAGTCTCGAAATTAAAATAATTTCATCTTTACAATTATTAGGTTAAGTGAGATAAGGGTTTTTCGACGGTTATAATATCTACAGATAGATGTACAATTCATGTGCATTTATTTATGAAACGCATAGCTTAGAAGTTATTTCGGAATTATCAGCTACGGAGCTTTTATTTAAAAATTAATAAAATCTTGAGTTTTTTAAATAAATTTAAAACACAACAATTACGTTTTCCTCACCACACCGCGTGTCGTTGTCCACTTTTTGCAATTTTTTTCGAAAACACCGTTGGATGTCACATAGGCACTGAGTCCTGAACATTTAATTATTTAATTCTTAATTTTGATTTCATACTTTTGTGTAATTTCCTATCTAGGTATAATATTGGAATGTAGAGCTCATTTCAAGTCTCGAAATTAAAATAATTTCATCTTTACAATTATTAGGTTAAGTGAGATAAGGGTTTTTCGACGGTTATAACATCTACAGATAGATGTGCAATTCATGAGCATTTCATTTGAGTTTTTTAAATAAATTTAATACACAACAATTACGTTTTCCTCACCACAAGTACCACAAATCATACAAATTTTTCCTATCTATAATATTGGAATGTAGAGCTCATTTAAAGTCTTGAAATTAAAATAATTTCATCTTTACAATTATTAGGTTAAGTGAGATAAGGGTTTTTCGACGGTTATAATATCTACAGATAGATGTACAATTCATGTGCATTTATTTATGAAACGCATAGCTTAGAAGTTGTTTCGGAATTATCAGCTACGGAGCTTTTATTTAAAAATTAATAAAATCTTGAGTTTTTTAAGTAAATTTAAAACACAACAATTACGTTTTCCTCACCACAAGTACCACAAATCATACAAATTTTTCAGGCAACGGCCATACCACGATGTAAAATACCAGTTCTCGTCCTCACTCATAACCTGGCAGTGATAGCACCGGATCGTCCTACCCACTATCCGACAAACGGATCTCGACCAACTACGATTGACATAGTGATAAACAAAAACTATCCCCATGCTCTATATCCTATATCACTGACTAGACTATCAAGTGACCATAACCCAGTGACAAATACGCTGACGAAGACTGATATAAACGTACTCGATAAAGACATATTTAACTACAAAGGAACCAACTGGAAAGAATTTAGGAAAATTGTCAACAACGAATTAAAAATAAATCACAAAATCGAAACTGGACCAGACATCGACAACGAAGTTGACAATTTAACTAAAATTATACGACAGGCACGAGACAAAACAACAAAGTTAATCAAACAAAAATTCAAGGAGGAAAATATACACCAGGAAATCATTAATTTGATTAAATTTAAAAACAAACTTAAAAAGAAGTGGCAAAAATTTAGAAGAATAAACGATAGACAGAGACTAGCAGAAATACAAGAGACAATACGCAACAGACTTGACGAACACAGAAATAAATCCTGGAATGAAAAGATAAAAAACTTATCAGTCAAAGACAACTCCCTGTGGAAAATGGCGAAACTATTAAGGAAACCGTTTCATAATATCACCACACTGGTTAAAAATGGACAAACCGCGATAATGGATGACCACAAAGCCGAACTAATAGCGGAAAACCTATGTAAGACATGCACGAGTCGACCAGATGACACGGAAGAACAAATACGTATTACAAATGAAACTAGAAATTTTATTAACGACATAAGACAAAAATCGCAACACGAATTTTATCTAAAATTTTAACTACTCCTAATCAAATTCAAGAAATTATTAAAAAACTCCCAAATAACAAAGCTCCAGGTCCAGATACTCTTCCTAACATCGTTCTCAAAAATCTCCCCCAAAAGGCAATTGTAGCTATAGCCAACATCATCAACAAAATTATAACACTGCAATATTTCCCAAAACAATGGAAAAACGCCATTGTAATCCCGATACTTAAACCTTCCAAAAATCCTCAAGATCCAAGTTCCTACCGCCCTATCTCCTTGTTGGACACAATGTCGAAAGTAGCAGAGAAAATAATATCATATAACCTTAACACCTATATAAAAAAGAACAAACTAATAAATAAAGAACAACTAGGGTTTCGAAGTGGCTGTAGTACCACTCACGCCATTGCCAAGGTTGTACAAGACGCTATTATTCAGTTTAATAGGAAACAATCTACCGTTGCATTGCTTTTGGATATCCAAAAAGCATTTGACACTGTATGGACAGATGGACTAATCTATAAAATGAAAAACTGTCACAAACTCCCAGACTATATAACAAATCTATTTTATACTTACCTGACCGAAAGATATATACAGGTTAGAGTTAACAATAAACTGTCAACGATCAAACCACTTAAAGCGGGAGTTCCCCAGGGAACAATACTTTCACCCGTATTATTCAACCTGTACATATCAGACCTACCGACATGCCCAATTACAAAAACGATAATGTACGCAGACGACACTATTATTTACGCTAGTTCTTTCTCTGCTCAGACCGCTACTGAAAAAATTAAATATCATATCAAAATTAACTGACTACTACAGCAAGTGGAAAATAGATATTAACACACAAAAAACGGAGACAATAATATTAACAAGGAAATTCACAAATGTACAGATTTTTTCAAAAATAAAAATTAATAATGACACGATACGAGAAAACAACCCTATTAAATATCTAGGACTACTACTAGATAGACGATTAACATTCACACAACAAATAAGCAGTATTCTGAAAAGAGTGTACATAGTACTAAGTAAGCTATATCCGCTGTTAAACAGACGCAGCCGTCTGTCTACGACAAACAAACTGACAATATATAAAACGATCCTAAGACCGATTATGACTTACGGAGGACAAATTTTTCATAATATATCAAAGACACAATACTTACGACTACAGACAACACAGAATAAATTATTAAGATTGCTAACAAACTCCGATAGATATGTAAACATGGCGCAACTCCATGAAGAATACGGCATCGATTACGTGAGAAATATCATCAAAGCTCAAGCTAAAAAATTTTATCAACAAAATGTACGCACGTGCGAGCTCACGCGAGCTATTTCTCACGTGCCCGATGACATTAGACACGTACACAAATATCTGCACGAAAACATAGACCTTTGACTGTACTATAACTAAATCAAAATAAAGAAAAAAAAAAACAACAACAAAACAAACAACAAAGAAATTCTCAATACCGACAAAAACTGTAAATAAAGAGACGCGACTAGACTAAGCATGCAAAAAAAAACAAACATAAACACAGACAATTTTGATGATAAATAATTATCTAAAGCAGGTTTTTGGTAGTTTTCCTGCGCATTACCAGCAAAACACACAGGTTACAGAAAATAGGAAGTAGGTAGTAGAATTATCTAAATAAGAAATTAAAGAAAAAATCTGAACAGCAGTAAAACATTGGGAAGCTAGCTCGTCAAACGACAACAAAAAATTCACATAACATACACGAGGCTAACATCGCCAGGGGCAGCGTTACCGCGTAGCGAACTGTACCGTGTGCCCTTTTTATACTTGTTACACAAATGAAATGTATTGTTATAACATGTGAACATCTTCTTTAATTTGAAATAATAAAATGAATTTAAAAAGAAAAGAAAAGTTCTCGTCCGATCACTGAAGTCAAGCATCGTCGGGCGCGGTTAGTACTTGGATGGGTGACCGCTTGGGAACACCGCGTGTCGTTGTCCACTTTTTGCAATTTTTTTCGAAAACACCGTTGGATGTCACATAGGCACTGAGTCCTGAACATTTAATTATTTAATTCTCAATTTTGATTTCATACTTTTGTGTAATTTCCTATCTATAATATTGGAATGTAGAGCTCATTTCAAGTCTCGAAATTAAAATAATTTCATCTTTACAATTATTAGGTTAAGTGAGATAAGGGTTTTTCGACGGTTATAATATCTACAGATAGATGTACAATTCATGTGCATTTATTTATGAAACGCATAGCTTAGAAGTTGTTTCGGAATTATCAGCTACGGAGCTTTTATTTAAAAATTAATAAAATCTTGAGTTTTTTAAGTAAATTTAAAACACAACAATTACGTTTTTCTCACCACAAGTACCACAAATCATACAAATTTTTCAGGCAACGGCCATACCACGATGTAAAATACCAGTTTATAGTGATTAGAGTATTGCTCGATGGTTAATCCAATGTTCTTTTTAGAAAGTGACAGTTGAATCTTATATCAGGCTGTCCATGTGACTCCAAACTAAAATCTTAGATTTGCTCGAGCAAGCCATTCCATCGGCAAGGAGTGGATAGCGCGAGTGCGGCTCCTACTCCACTCCCGCTCAAAATAAAAACATGAGAAATGCTTGAATTGTATCTAAGACTTAATATATTGTATTCAAAATATAAGTAAAGAGATTAGAAGAGAGTTCTCGTCCGATCACTGAAGTCAAGCATCGTCGGGCGCGGTTAGTACTTGGATGGGTGACCGCTTGGGAACACCGCGTGTCGTTGTCCACTTTTTGCAATTTTTTTCGAAAACATTGTTGAATGTCACATAGGCACTGAGTCCTGAACATCTCAATTTTGATTTCATACTTTTGTGTAATTTCCTATCTATAATATTGGAATGTAGAGCTCATTTCAAGTCTCGAAATTAAAATAATTTCATCTTTACAATATTATTGGGTTAAGTGAGATAAGGGTTTTTCGACGGTTATAATATCTACAGAGAGATGTACAATTCATGTGCATTTATTTATGAAACGCATAGCTTAGAAGTTATTTCGGAATTATCAGCTACGGAGCTATTATTTAAAAATTAATAAAATCTTGAGTTTTTTAAATAAATTTAAAACACAACAATTACGTTTTCCTCACCACACCGCGTGTCGTTGTCCACTTTTTGCAATATTTTTCGAAAACACCGTTGGATGTCACATAGGCACTGAGTCCTGAACATTTAATTATTTAATTCTCAATTTTGATTTCATACTTTTGTGTAATTTCCTATCTATAATATTGGAATGTAGAGCTCATTTCAAGTCTCGAAATTAAAATAATTTCATCTTTACAATTATTAGGTTAAGTGAGATAAGGGTTTTTCGACGGTTATAATATCTACAGAGAGATGTACAATTCATGTGCATTTATTTATGAAACGCATAGCTTAGAAGTTATTTCGGAATTATCAGCTACGGAGCTTTTATTTAAAAATTAATAAAATCTTGAGTTTTTTAAATAAATTTAAAACACAATTACGTTTTCCTCACCACAAGTACCACAAATCATACAAATTTTTCAGGCAACGGCCATACCACGATGTAAAATACCAGTTCTCGTCCGATCACTGAAGTCAAGCATCGTCGGGCGCGGTTAGTACTTGGATGGGTGACCGCTTGGGAACACCGCGTGTCGTTGTCCACTTTTTGCAATTTTTTTCGAAAACACTGTTGAATGTCACATAGGCACTGAGTCCTGAACATCTCAATTTTGATTTCATACTTTTGTGTAATTTCCTATCTATAATATTGGAATGTAGAGCTCATTTCAAGTCTCGAAATTAAAATAATTTCATCTTTACAATTATTAGGTTAAGTGAGATAAGGGTTTTTCGACGGTTATAACATCTACAGATAGATGTACAATTCATGAGCATTTCATTTGATTTTTTTAAATAAATTTAATACACAACAATTACGTTTTCCTCACCACAAGTACCACAAATCATACAAATTTTTCCTATCTATAATATTGGAATGTAGAGCTCATTTAAAATCTCGAAATTAAAATAATTTCATTTTTACAATTATTAGGTTAAGTGAGATAAGGGTTTTTCGATGGTTATAATATCTACAGATAGATGTGCAATTCATGAGCATTTTATTTGAGTTTTTTAAACAAATTTAATACACAACAATTACGTTTTCCTCACCACACGTACCACAAGTACCACAAATCATACAAATTTTTCCTATCTATAATATTGGAATGTAGAGCTCCTTTAAAGTCTTGAAATTAAAATAATTTCATCTCTACAATTATTAGGTTAAGTGAGATAAGGGTTTTTCGACGGTTATAATATCTACAGATAGATGTACAATTCATGTGCATTTATTTATGAAACGCATAGCTTAGAAGTTATTTCGGAATTATCAGCTACGGAGCTTTTATTTAAAAATTAATAAAATCTTGAGTTTTTAAATAAATTTAAAACACAACAATTACGTTTTCCTCACCACACCGCGTGTCGTTGTCCACTTTTGCAATTTTTTTCGAAAACACCGTTGGATGTCACATAGGCACTGAGTCCTGAACATTTAATTATTTAATTCTCAATTTTGATTTCATACTTTTGTGTAATTTCCTATCTATAATATTGGAATGTAGAACTCATTTAAAGTTTCGAAATTAAAATAATTTCATCTTTACAATTATTAGGTTAAGTGTGATAAGGGTTTTTCGACGGTTATAACATCTACAGATAGATGTGCAATTCATGAGCATTTCATTTGAGTTTTTTAAATAAATTTAATACACAACAATTACGTTTTCCTCACCACAAGTACCACAAGTACCACAAATCATACAAATTTTTCCTATCTATGATATTGGAATGTAGAGCTCATTTAAAGTCTTGAAATTAAAATAATTTCATCTTTACAATTATTAGGTTAAGTGAGATAAGGGTTTTTCGACGGTTATAATATCTACAGATAGATGTACAATTCATGAGCATTTCATTTGAGTTTTATAAATAAATTTAATACACAACAATTACGTTTTCCTCACCACAAGTACCACAAATCATACAAATTTTTCTTATCTATAATATTGGAATGTAGAGCTCATTTAAAGTTTCGAAATTAAAATAATTTCATCTTTACAATTATTAGGTTAAGTGAGATAAGGGTTTTTCGACGGTTATAACATCGACAGATAGATGTGCAATTCATGAGCATTTTATTTGAGTTTTTTAAACAAATTTAATACACAACAATTACGTTTTCCTCACCACAAGTACCACAAGTACCACAAATCATACAAATTTTTCCTATCTATAATATTGGAATGTAGAGCTCCTTTAAAGTCTTGAAATTAAAATAATTTCATCTCTACAATTATTAGGTTAAGTGAGATAAAGGTTTTTCGACGGTCATAATATCTACAGATAGATGTACAATTCATGTGCATTTATTTATGAAACGCATAGCTTAGAAGTTATTTCGGAATTATCAGCTACGGAGCTTTATTTAAAAATTAATATAATCTTGAGTTTTTTAAGTAAATTTAAAACACAACAATTACGTTTTCTTCAGCATAAGTACCACAAATCATACAAGTTTTTCAGGCAACGGCCATACCACGATGTAAAATACCAGTTCTCGTCCGATCACTGAAGTCAAGCATCGTCGGGCGCGGTTAGTACTTGGAAAGGTGACCGCTTGGGAACACCGCGTGTCGTTGTCCACTTTTTGCAATTTTTTTCGAAAACACTGTTGAATGTCACATAGGCACTGAGTCCTGAACATCTGAATTTTGATTTCATACTTTTGTGTAATTTCCTATCTATAATATTGGAATGTAGAGCTCATTTAAAGTCTCGAAATTAAAATAATTTCATCTTTACAATATTATTGGGTTAAGTGAGATAAGGGTTTTTCGACGGTTATAACATCTACAGATAGATGTACAATTCATGAGCATTTCATTTGTTTTTTAAATAAATTTAAAACACAACAATTACGTTTTCCTCACCACACCGCGTGTCGTTGTCCACTTTTTGCAATTTTTTTCGAAAACACCGTTGGATGTCACATAGGCACTGAGTCTTGAACATTTAATTATTTAATTCTCAATTTTGATTTCATACTTTTGTGTAATTTCCTATCTATAATATTGGAATGTAGAGCTCATTTCAAGTCTCGAAATTAAAATAATTTCATCTTTACAATTATTAGGTTAAGTGAGATAAGGGTTTTTCGACGGTTATAACATCTACAGATAGATGTGCAATTCATGAGCATTTCATTTGAGTTTTTTAAACAAATTTAATACACAACAATTACGTTTTCCTCACCACAAGTAGCACAAGTACCACAAATCATACAAATTTTTCCTATCTATAATATTGGAATGTAGAGCTCATTTAAAGTCTTGAAATTAAAATAATTTCATCTTTACAATTATTAGGTTAAGTGAGATAAGGGTTTTTCGACGGTTATAATATCTACAGATAGATGTACAATTCATGTGCATTTATTTATGAAACGCATAGCTTAGAAGTTGTTTCGGAATTATCAGCTACGGAGCTTTTATTTAAAAATTAATAAAATCTTGAGTTTTTTAAGTAAATTTAAAACACAAGAATTACGTTTTTCTCACCACAAGTACCACAAATCATACAAATTTTTCAGGCAACGGCCATACCACGATGTAAAATACCAGTTCTCGTCCGATCACTGAAGTCAAGCATCGTCGGGCGCGGTTAGTACTTGGAAAGGTGACCGCTTGGGAACACCGCGTGTCGTTGTCCACTTTTTGCAATTTTTTTCGAAAACACTGTTGAATGTCACATAGGCACTGAGTCCTGAACATCTGAATTTTGATTTCATACTTTTGTGTAATTTCCTATCTATAATATTGGAATGTAGAGCTCATTTCAAGTCTCGAAATTAAAATAATTTCATCTTTACAATTATTAGGTTAAGTGAGATAAGGGTTTTTCGACGGTTATAACATCTACAGATAGATGTACAATTCATGAGCATTTCATTTGAGTTTTTTAAATAAATTTAATACACAACAATTACGTTTTCCTCACCACAAGTACCACAAATCATACAAATTTTTCAGGCAACGGCCATACCACGATGTAAAATACTAGTTCTCGTCCCAGTTCCGTGCTAGCCTTTGAATGAGCGAACACGAAGAACTACATACAATTAAAAATATATCACCCCAAAAATCATTAACTGATATTATAATCAACACCGATATTACAGACATTGTAAAACCGCGACGGAAGTCGCCTGAAAGTTTACCGTCTAATTATGTAAACATAACCGGTAGTGATGAAAGTGTGTGCAACAAAAACATAGACAGTGATAGGACACCTAGTTCTAGTTTTAGTGCTAAAAACAAAACGAGAAATAAGTTAGTGAGACAATTGAGTAACAGTGCCCCGGGCTTGGACCCAAACTCGATAAACATCCAAAGTGTAGTCATTAAGAAGAGAAAACCTAAATACACAAACGTGAAATCAAAAATCGACATAGGAAAGAAAAACAACGACATTCCGCAAAAACAACCGACGATGACCGAAAAAAGCCACTCAAAAACCTCTGAGCAACAATGGGAATCCCAATTCGTTCTTGAAAGAAATCCGCACATGTCTGAGGAGACAAAAACTTTAGAACAACAAAAAACCGCACTTAAAAATCAGGATTTATCGGAAGCACTAATTGCAAAGTCAATGCAAGAAAACATAATGTCTATAATTAGAGACGACGCAGAAACTATGGAAACCCAAGAAATTACAATCACACCACCGACACAACCCCAATTTATACACCCAAAGAAGACGTCCAAAATGGCAGCGATAATGCAACCCATAACGCCAACAGTAAATAGATACACTCCTCTCACTAATACAGAAGCCGAGCAAGAAGTTCGTTCAAGAACAACTTTAATAAACAAACCAAAACACACGAATAACAATAGAGGCAGCACCAAACCTCCACCAATTGTAATCCAAGGCAGGCCTAATAATCATCTGCACCTAATAAGCGAACTGAAGACACATATAAAAGGGTTTTTACATAAAATATGCCCCTAAATCCATATTGATATATATCACCGACAAAAATGAATATCACACTTACAAGGAAACTCGTAAGCCGCTGACACACCCTTCCATACATATACGAGTAACGAAGAAAAACACATGCTTTCGTACTACGGGGGCTACAAAGTGGACCAACAGCCGACGAGGTCAAAGACGATATAGAAGCTAATTACGACATCGAGATCAAAAATATATACCAAATGAAAACTAAGTACTCTCCATTATACCTAGTAATCACTACCAGCGATGTGACACTTAATATGCTACAGAATAAAATTAAATATATCCTGTACACCAAAGTCTCCTGGGAGCGTAGGTATAACGAGAGAATTATTACCCAATGTAGAAGATGTCAAGGATGGGGACACGCTACTTCCAATTGCTACAAAAAACCTAGATGTGTTAAATGTGCGGAATTCCACTGGACAAAAGACTGTCAAATATCCCAAGATTCGGAGCCAAAATGTGCTAATTGTTCAGGCAACCATACTGCTTCTAACACCGAGTGCCCCGTATACAACTACCGACTGCAAAAAATAAACTCCCAGCTGCAACCACGAGAAACGCAGACACTTGTACCAGCCCCACAACCTACAACCAACCCCTGGACACATGGACCCCAAAGTTCAACCAGACACCACAAACAACTGGAGAGGACACCACGGCGAGAAACCCCCATCAAACCAGGAGGGACCCGAGTAGAGAATCTGCAGATCCAACCACAGCCACGAAACAGCCGGAGCATTTGCCAGGTAACGCTTCCCCCGCAGCCTCCCTAGATTTTAATGAACTAATGAACCAATTTACTACTTTGAACTCTCTTATTAACCTAAAAGAAACTATAAAAGCCGTAAAACAATTAAATACCATGTTAATGGGTGCCAAAAACGCTCTGGACAAAATATTAATTTTACAGGAATTTACCACAAAACACTTATCAAATTATAAAATTGATCCTTCTTGCTAATTAACTGGAACGCTAACGGACTAAGGACAAGAACTAACGAACTGAGACACTTCCTAAATGCAGAGAAAGTAGACATAATGGTCCTGACAGAAACTAGACTTAACGTAAACGACAGACTTAACGTTACTAATTACAAAACGTACAGACACGATTCAAATTACAGAGGCGGAGGAGTAGCTATACTCATCAGGAAAAATATACCACATATGCCCCTCCCATATATCGACATAAACATCGAAAACATAGGTATACAACTACAAGACGGCACAATAATACGTGCAATTTATAACAGACCAAGACATAACATAACAAATGACGAACTGACGCAACTCACCAAAGACTACAGAGTGCTACTGGTAGGAGACTTTAACGCCAGGCATACCTCATGGAACAATAAAAAATGCAACAAAAATGGCAAAGTCCTATACGATTATGCTGAAAACAACAATCTCGCAATATCGGCTCCGGATAGACCAACTCATTATCCCGCTAATGGTACTACTCCCACGATAATAGACTTAATACTGAATAAAAATTATCCACACCCCTTAATCCCAGTTTCCCTATCCCAACTCTCTAGCGACCATAACCCTGTGACAGTAACTCTGACTAATACAAAAACAAACGAAACATCAGTACAGATTTATGACTATAAAAACACAAACTGGAAATTATTTAGGAAAATTATTAATGACAGACTGACAATAAACAATAACATAGATAGTCGACAAGAACTGGACGAAGAAGTAGACGTACTCACTAAAATAATACAAGACGCACGAGACGCAACGACCAAATTAATTAAACAAAAACCAAAAGTCGAAACCCTGCCGCAAAACATCAAAGATCTAATTACATTTAAAAATAAAATCAAAAAAAGGTGGCAGAGATGTAGAAGACTAACAGATAAACGTAGGCTCATTGACCTCCAAGACACGATTAAGACACGACTAGACGAATACAAAAACGAAGTATGGGGAGAAAATCGAAACACTAGCGACAAGTAATAACACACTCTGGAAAATGGCAAAGTTACTAAAAAAACCATTTAATGACATTGCGACGCTAACTATAAACAATCAAACATTAACAATGGACCAAGATAAAGCCGACGCTATTGCAAAAAATATTCAAAAAATTTGTACAACACCTCCAGATGGAACAGACGAATAAAGACGTATAACCGAAGACCTAACCAACATGACATCCACATTAACAAGATGCAATGTCCCCTCTAGAACCCTAACTAAAATGCTCGCCTCTCCCAATAAAATCCTAGAAATAATTAAATACCTACCTAATAATAAAGCTCCCGGTCCCGATTCCATACCTAACTTAGTACTAAAAAACCTCCCCCTTAAAGCCATTGTAGCCTTGACGAATATAGTTAATAAAATAACAATTTTGCAACATTTCCCTAAAAAATGGAAAAATGCTACAATAATTCCTATCCTTAAACCAGCAAAAAATCCTCATAATCCTAACAGCTACCGTCCTATCGCTCTCGATACGATGTCTAAAATCGCCGAAAAAGTTATCTTAAAAAACCTACATTATCATATAAATAAAAACAACCTGATAAACAAAGAACAATTAGGCTTCAGGAAAGGGAGTAGTACCATACACGCGGCAGCAAGAATCGTGCAGGACGCCATAATGTCATTTAATAGAAAACAAACTACAGTAGCACTCTTACTGGACATAGAAAAAGCATTTGACACAGTATGGTTAAACGGACTGACGTACAAATTGATACATTTACACAAACTACCTAAACATATGACTAATTTACTATACAGCTACATGACTAATCGAAGCATACAGGTTAAAATTAATAATACATTATCAAGTACAAAACTTCTAAATGCAGGCGTTCCGCAAGGTACTGTACTTTCGCCGATATTATATAACCTGTATGTCTCTGATTTACCGACTTGCCCGATAACGAAAACTACGATGTACGCCGACGATACGACAATCTATGCATCTTCTTTCTCTGCACAGACTGCCTACGCAAAAAATAAAATACCATCTAGACAAACTGACGTATTACAAAGACTGGAAAATACAAATTAACGCGCAAAAGACCGAGACAATAACTTTGACTAGAAGGTTTACCGAGACGACAACATTCAGCAAAATAAAAATCAATAATGAAATAGTAAAAGAAAATAATACCGTCAAATATTTAGGAATTACGCTGGATAGGCGGCTGAGCTTCATAAAACAAGTAAACAACATATTACAAAGGTTTACACTGCCACAAGCAAATTATATCCATTAATAAACAGAAGAAGCCGCCTATCCACAAAAATAAACTACTTATCTATAAAACAATTATAAGACCGACAATAACCTACGGTGGACCGATTTACCATAACATATCCGACACACAATACAAACGATTACAAACTACACAGAACAAATTACTTCGACTAGTTACAAACGCAAACAGGTACACAAACATGACACGGTTACATGACGAACACAAAATAAAATTTATCAAAACCCAAACTAAAGAAGCAGCCAGGAAATTTTACCAACAACAAATACAAACATGCGAACTGACTAGAGGACTACATCACATACCTGATGACATCAGACGGGTACACAAATACTTGACAGAAAACTTGGACTGACGACTGGACTATTACGGACAGACAGAATCAAGCGTTCACACAGATAAACACGCCTGCCAAAAACATATACAGGATGTGCTTTAACAAACAGCGAATCAGGGGTTCGAAATATGTGGAGTAGGTTTTGGTAATTTTCCTACATAAATAATATATATTCGTCAGAAACAATTGAGTATTTAATATTATTTAGTCTAGTGCTTAAAAATAAATAGCAGTATAACTTTGGTAAACTGTTTTAACATCTAAGCTTAATTAAAAAGTACAAAGAGGCAAGAGGCAGGACATCGCCGGGGGTGGCGCTACGTCGCATGACTTCAGTACCGCTACTCAAATATATAAAATAAATACACATATGACTTGTCACAATGTATTATAAGTAATTTAGTGTAACAATAAAAAAGTTTAAAAGTAAGTAGTTCTCGTCCGATCACTGAAGTCAGGCATCGTCGGGCGCGGTTAGTACTTGGATGGGTGACCGCTTGGGAACACCGCGTGTCGTTGTCCACTTTTTGCAATTTTTTTCGAAAACACCGTTGGATATCACATGCTCATTGAGTCCTGAACATTTAATTATTAAATTTTCTAATTTGATTTCATACTTTTGTGTAATTTCCTATCTATAATATTGGAATGTAGCTTATATTTTAAATTTAACAAAATCTTGAGTTTTTAATACCATATATACATATAAAATAACATAATTTTGAGTTTTTGATAGGTATACATTTAGAACACAAGAGTTACATTTTACACTCATGTAGATACTTCAAATCAAACAAAATCAGGCAACGGCCATACCACGATGTAAGATACTACTATTAAAGGGAAAAATTAGATCTATAATTGTTTAGAGTAGGTTTTTCATATTTTTGCTAAAAAATACAAACAATTACTGACTCGACCACTTTTACGTTGTATTTATTTACATATTATGCTTGATAAAAAAATACTTTTCATCCGGTAAGCAGATGGGTGCAGAACGGTCTTAGTTCGGATATTAGACAATTAGTAATAATGTATAACACTATGCAGATTTATGTGTCATCCTTGTTTGATTGCAATTTAACTCATACTCCGCCCCCTTACCGAGAAACAGTTTAATTTCAGTCACATTCAATGCAAGATGAAAAAAATTAACAGTATTTTACAGACAGACACCTCCTTTGAAAAAGTTTCCGCGAAACCAGACCTTCCAGTGATAAACGTTTGCTCTTTTGCAAAAGTGCTGTCTTCTAATTGATTTACTGCATATTTGTATTGAACATATGTTGAAAATACATTGTAAATGCTCATTTCCAGCTTCGCATGAATAATAAATTATATTGGAAATTCAAAGCCGATGGCATTTAACACTATATTATTCTATTTAAATTATTACATACATTTTTATAGAGTTTTCTATAATTTATGTTGAGGTAAAACCTTCCAAATTAAGAACATTCAGGTTTTGATTATTTTGTATGAATACTTAATAATTTAACGATGTCTATTTGAGTATCTTTAGACTGCACGTTTAGTTGCTGATTACACTGAAAAAGAAAATAGTAATCGCTTTTACAATAATTTTAAATCTATGTATATACTACAATTTGTTTTGATTATAGCTCTAATCACAATTTGTAGGATTATTTAATAATAATAATAATATTTATTTGCAATGCATATACAATACATACATAAAGTACAAGAAATTTAATTCTATTCGTTGCAAAGGTAGCAGGAATCAATTGAAAAAGATCAAGGCCCCTAAACAATAACTATCAATACATGTTCGAAGAAATAGTATAAATACTCTTAATGTAAATACATATGCATGTGAGAGGAAGGAAATGATTCTACAGTGTTTACGAAATAGAATAAAGATGTTCCTTAATTTTATTCTTAAATAATGCAGTTTTCAATTCAAGATATATATTATAAGAAAAGCTTCGTTTAAAAAAGTCGTTCTATGAGGAGGAGGTGAAATGAGTCCTTTAAATCTCAAATTTTATGTATGAACATCTGTTCTAAATTTTATTTTATTATACAGGTATGGAGGACGCTCACTATGAATTGTATTATGAAACAAAATCATGGAATGAAGTTTTCGTCTGTCCTGCATCTTTTATTTATTTATTTATTTATTTTATGCAAGGCAACCCAACATAATGCTATCAAGCATTACAATTATAGGGTGCACAATAACTAAAAAATAACAGAAAATAGAATACAGAATACAGGTACGTACAATGTACAATGACGTGTAATTACAATAAAAATATAGCTAATCCTTAAGCTAAATTATACTACAACTAAGCTGAAAAAGAGAAATAAAAAAAAATGAGAATAATACATAACATTGTGCAATAATATATATTGTGCTTTGTAAAAGCAAATACCTATATAAATATCAAATATTATTGAAAACTTGAATAGCTTGGCGTTTAACACAATTTAGTGACAGATGGAGTATATCTATGTGATTAAAGAACATGTTGTATTGTTTTTGTAACAAACTAATAGGTGAGTGAGTTGAGGCGCTGGTATTATATATTTGATGATAAAATAAATTCCATGATCGAGTAGAACGTAGTTTTATATTGAAAGACAAACGACCCAATATATAACTGCAGTTAATTTTACCAGTTAACAAATTAAACAAAAATAATATATATGCAATATTTCTCCTAGAACTTAATTTTAACATATTATAGTGATTAAGTCTTATATCATAATTTTCAAATTGCAAGTTACGATTGTATCGGTAATTAAGGTGCTGAATACATTTTTTTTTAATTTTCTCGATGGGTTCAATATATTTGAGATATTGAGGATTCCAAACCAAACTCGCAAATTCAAGATGAGATCTCACAAATTCATTGTATAAAATAATTAGAGTTCTTAAGCCATTTTGTATCTTTTAGTTTAAATGAAACCGGATTATATTTCCTAATGCCATATATGAACCGCAAACAAGACTTTTGACCTTTTTCAATTCTATTAAGATCACGCTTAGCTAAGTAAAGTCCGTAAATGACATCACAGTAGTTGAAATGGTTGAAAACCAGAGAATCAGTTAGCTTTACCTTGAGCTGTTGAGATAATAAATGACGATTAAGATATAATATTTTAAGATTACAGTAAGCTATTTGAATTCATTTATTAAGGGCGCCGTATTCTTGAAATAGTGTTTTCTACAAATACAAGTAATTTTAGACATTTAGGAACTGAATAATATAGAGTTTAGTAAATAACAAGAATGTTATCTCATGCCACCTACGAATATTCAAAGGTACCAAAGTAAAATCAATATATAACGTCAGAAAGCGATCTATCCAACAAACTTTTAGGTACTGAAATCTTTCAAAATACGTGTTTTTTTAAATTTCACTATAGATGCAAACATTGTTATAACATAAGCTTACATAGTTCTGCATATAATATTGTTCACTTTTGTTTATGAGTATGTGAAAATAATTGTTAAAATGTGGGGTTAGAATAGCGAAATAATGTGTGTCATACAAATGCATTTTAAAAGTTATTATATTATTTGAGGAGAGTTTAAATAGTAAAAGTGTATAAACAAAACATCAATAATTTTATTTTTGATATTACTTTTGCTCTAGGTGTTTTATTTTTCGAGATTTCAGTACCTAAAAAACACCACAAATTTGGTTATTTTACGCCGAGAAATACGGCGACCTTAACATTGTTTTTAAAACGTAGATCAGTATCTAATTCCATACCCAAATTTCTTGCATTCTGCGTACACTGCAAATTTGTATTTTCAGTTTTAACTGACAAATTTTGTTCAATATCTTTTCTACTCTTACCAAAAATCAAAACATTTGACTTTAGGGGATTTAAATGAAGCTTATGACGTTCAGAAAATGCAATCAAACTATCTAAATCTTGGTTAATAGTATTATTTGCTATAAGTAAGTCATTTGGAAAAAACGAGTAGTACAGTTACCAATGGTATACATATGGTATGGTATATATATGGTTACCAGGTATACCAATATTAGGTTAAATGCCATCCATTTTAAATGCTAACAGTTTAAGGAAACGCCTTTGAACAGTTTCCAATTTAATAGACCGGGTCTGATAGTGAGGATTCCAAACTACAGAGGCATATTCTAGCTTTGACCTCCTCACATAAGCGTAATATAATATTTTTAAAGTTTCAGTCCATACATACGGTTGGATTTGGAAACGATCTTATCAATATGAGCATTGAATGACAGACATTTATCAAATGCTACCCCTAAATCAGGTATGGTTTCTGGTCTTTCAATAAAAATATTATTTAACTTTAATCATAATAAATCGGATCTTTTTTGAGGAAACAGGACACTTTGAGACATTAAGTTTGAGATGACTTGTTTCAAATTATCATATAACCGGAGTCGCTCTCAGAATGGATCTCATAGTAAATTTTTAAATCATCTGCATAAAGAAGGCATTGAACATATATTCCATGTACTATGCCATTTATAAAAATATTAAATAACAGAGGTTCGTGGTTGCTTCCCTGAGGCATTCGAGATGGAACTACGTATTCAGTAGATTTAAATCCATTGAACATGGCATATTGTTCTGATCTTAAGGTAAGAAATGAAGAGATTAATTAAATTTAATAATAAACCACACGATAATAATTTAGTTAACAGTATGCCATGATCAAGTCTATCAAATGCCTTCGACATATCAGTGTATATGACATCACCCTGGGACTGCTTGTCCAGAATCTCAGAAATAATAAATTGTGTGACATTTACTAAATTAGTGGACGTCCCTTAATAAACCCATATTGATCTATAGTTAACATTCTGCTGACATAACGGTATAGCCGATTAGGCAAAAGAATTTCAAAGACCATGCAAAAATTATAAATAATGGAGATAGACCTAAACATCGTAATATTGAAACTATTTATATTTTGGACTGCTGAATCGTTTGTCATTATATCGTTAATATTGAAACTACTTTATGGCAATCAGGATTTGGCAAAGAAATCTCAAATGCATCCATAATTTCTTGCAGCTTATTCATCTGAATATTATTATAAAACATATTGTTAGACAAATTCTATACTGACATTTTATTGTTTATAAATGTCCAGAATATAGAAGGATTATTTTTAGTGTTTACCTCCGCTGTCGAAACATAATCCCGATATGCTGCATTAACATCAGTTTTAATTTGTTTCCTTAAAATTTTATATTTAGTGTTGCAACATCATTGAACCTTTTATACCTTCTGTATAGTTTTGATTTACCCTTAATGGAATTAATTATGTTATAATTAAACCAAGGAGGAAAGAGTAACCGCAAAAAAACCCATTTTTCCCCCTGTTTTAGCGTAGTGTGTAGCAAGAACGGGGAAGGTCGTCCAGAAGTCTTCATGGGCTTAAATTGATCGTCATGAAAAATCAAGGTGAGCATAATTCGATTTTTCCAACCCCCTACTTAAGGGGTGGAAACCACCCCTAAAACAGGAAACATGAGAAAATGGTCGATCAATTCTTGGTAAAAATTGACGGGAACGTGAGTGGCAAGGAAGAGATCAGGGATGTTCTTCCAAAAATGCTCAAGGTGAAAAATACCCCCCGCGTGGGGGTAAAACCACCCCTATTGCCGAAAACCGGCGGCAAATGATGATCCCTTCATGAATTGCCTATTTTGTGCCACTCTTCCTTATAACTCCAAATGATATGAAATAAATGCCGCCATAATTCGTTCTTCTGTCGGATTCTGATCAGTCACCCCTACTGAAGGGGTGAAAACCACCCCTAAAACAAGAAAACAGAAAAAATGGTCACCAAAATCTGGGTAAAAATTGGCGGAATTCCACATGGCAAGGGTAACATCAAGAATGCCCTCCTAAAAATGCTCAGGGTGAAAAGCTCCCTCCGCGTGGGGGGTAAAACCACCCCTATTGCCGATAGCAGACGGGGAATGATATCCACTTCATGAAGTGCTTTGTTTCCCCCACTACCCGACAAATGATACGAAAGACGGGCCCCATGATTCGATCTTTTGCGAAATTCTGACTAGTTTTCCCCGACTTCAAGGGTGGCAACCACCCCCGGTACCCCAAAAATGAAAAACTTCCATTCAAGATTCCGCCAATTTTTACCATACCGTTTCTTGTTTTAGGGGCGGTTTTCACCCCTTAAGTAGGGGTAAGTCGGGCAAATATTGGAAAAAACGAATTATGCTCACCTAGATTTTTCATGACGATCAATTTAAGCCCACGGAGACCTCTGTACAACCTTCCCCGTTCTTGCTACACACTACGCAAAAACGGGCGAATTTTGCGGTCACTCTTTATTTTTTCTATTTTGGGTATATTTGGGAACACGCTGATCAAAAATATTATAAAATTTCCCATAAAATAGCACATCTTCCACACTTTCAAATGCCTCCAAGAAGTATTTCTTTCAGAGTTTATTTTTAACTTTGAAAATTAAGTAATAAGTTAACCAGAATAGTATCTAATACCTTCTCAAATGACATTTATTCTTTAATAAACACAAAAAGTTGGTGGAAATTCTATGCAAACATAAAATTATTTTGTATGGGTATTTCTAAGAAACATTAAATTTGCCTTCATTGTACTTTAAACAGCAGACGGTTCACTTAAAGCTTTAATGGAGTCAGTGATCAAATGCGGTTGGAAAAAATAAAAAAACAGCCCATTAGAAGAGCAAACTTTATTTGCCGCCCTAAGAAGCCTGTCAGCCAGAAATAGATATCAAAACTTTAACATTAAACTGAAAAGCATCGCGGTGAGCAAGAGAAGGGAAGTTGGACGAAGAGTCAGGTAAGAATAGTTCTGTAAAGGTCATACAAACTCGCAGTCCTATGGGAGGAAATTCAACCGCTGTAACTAACTAGCTGTCACAATTTAACAGGCCGTGCGACTGACACGGACAGCGAAGGGATAGACTGATATCTACTGTCAGAGATATCTGTTTCAGTAGGATCCTATCTGGAGTACGTTCGTATCAATAAGCGAATATCTAACATTTAACAAGAGGAGCTGTTATGTAAAGTCATACAGGATGTTTTCTTCATCGTATATGTTAAATGGTGATATTTAATAACATCCTGATTAAATTTCAACATATACCTATGTGAAAAATATAAAAAACTTGTGTTAAAGTGCTCAATTTACTCCTGTCTCACTCCATATCTCAAACTCGATAGTAGGAGTTTGATTATGATAATAATGAACTGTATTACAAATTACGACAATGCGATCGGCAGAAAACAGTAGCTTACCGTTAGGTCCTTTGTCTGGAGCTCTGGGAGTTCTGGATGTCGCCGGCCGGCACTGAATCGAAAATTTAGGCACTGATTCAAGAAAAGTATTAGATTTTTCATACAACTATTGCAAAGTATATCACTTTTCACTCGCTATTCGAAAAGTGCTAATCTTTTTGTTCTCACACAAAAACTTATCTTCCTTTTCGTGGTCTTTTTAATTCAACCACATGACCCAGAGGGCAACAGCGTACAGCCGCTGAAATCTGCCTACGAGGCGCGCGAAATTATATAAAAATAATAAAATTACCTACATCTAATACACATATACAATGATCACCAAAAACAAACAAACAAAAAAATATATATTAACTAACAATTAATAAGAATGATAACTGAACAGTAGGTATGGGCCTACTGTGAGTTTCCAAAAAAGTTAAATAAAATTTAGGACACGTGGTGTTAAATGGGATGAAGTAAACTCCATTTTTAGTCGAAAGTATTATCTTTGGGATTTTAGAGAAACGATTAATGACGTCATCAATTATATTTTTTCCAGAAACATACCCACTGTAGCGGTCACCGACACCGGCCACCGACCTACATCTGTGATCCCTACAATTACAATGACATTTGCATTAAAGCAATAAACAAATCAATAAAACCATTAAAGTACCCTCTGACCTGAGCCCAATTATAATCAAATAAAGAGATGGTCAGAGATTAACCAGCCCCCGAGACCTTCCTCGAGAGGTCCGGTGGAGAACCACGGTAGTCACTCGTCGCTCGTCTTCCGCGTAACATCCGTCCAGACTTCTGTATTGGTGGAACATTCTTTCCCAGTTGTTATATCTTTATTAATATATTTAACGTGTTACAAACCGTGGACTTGTTATTTCTAATCTAACAACCCCACACTCACTATATCGACCTAAAGAGTCTCAAAAGAAATACGACCTAAAAATCACATTAGCGATGGAAGGATTAAATAGTCGTTGGAATATAATTGAATGTTCGTTGTTTAAAGTGCACAAATGTCATTAAAAATAAATAGAAGGATTCAATTCGATAATTCTTTGTTACAATTAAAATAAAAGGTGATGATAACTAAACAATAACTGAACAATAACTAAACTTAAAAAACAAGGCAAATATTCTCAGACTACATACATAATCTATTGTCTATATGACCTCCTCTCATTTCAAGTCACATATCCAATCTTCACCTGACTTCTTTCTGGGCTGCGTTTATTAACATTTCGCTCTTTAACTCATTACAAGTGTTTGTGAGTTTTTCTTTCAAATGACTAATATCTCACGAAAGTGTTTTGTAAACCTGATTTTTTAAAACTCCTTATAAAAAAATCGAGGGGTGTTACTATATAAGTTCATTAATCCCAATTCATTTTTCTGGGATAGTGTTGTCTAAATATTGCTGCACAATCCTGGCCTGGTGAGGTCCTTCGTGCTGAAACCATAGATTTCTCCTTAGCTGCAAAACACATTCTCCAGAAATCGAAAACATTTTCTCCACTTTAACATCCTTTAACAATTAAATAAGGCATGTTGGGCGCAATCGCTTTATTTTGACGTTAACAATCTGCCCTTAAGCTGTGTATTATTACTGACACCCTGTATACTTCTTCCCAACTTTTTTTACTGTAATGGAGAATCCAGAAGCGTAGAAAATTCTTCTTGTGGGAAATTTAGATAACTCACGCTGTTCAATGTATGTTCATAAAAATAAGGCCCAATTAAATGCCTACCGATGATGCCGCACCATACATTTACTTCAAAGTTTGATTTTGGACTGTAAATGTGGAGATTTTCAATGGAGCATTAGTGTTCGTTGCGCCTATTTGGTAAACCATTACTGACAAACCGACTTCCGTCCAAAGAACGCGCCGAAACAGGTTCTGATCAACAGTTTCCACATTTACTACAATTTGAGCTATAAAATTAAGTGTTTTCAATATGACGCTCAGGCAAATACTCCAAATTGTGAATTTTGTAGTCATGCTACCCATTGGTCCTTAAAATTCGTTCAACGGTGTATTCCCGGCTAGCCTGCCGTATAGAATTCTGTAGATTTTGTTTGAAATACTGTAACAGTCTAGCTGTATCAACATTGTTTCTTACCCTTCGGTCAATTATTTGATTCTTCCGAACAGAAAATGCATCTTCATTTCTATAAATGATACTGTAGGAAATACTACTCCGTGGGCTAAAGCCCCAACCGGCATTGAATTACACCTGCAGTATCTGTGTGAACAGCCAAGAACCCTTGTCGGCCACTCCACCAGACATAGACCGGTGTCTGGCTTGTTAGCCCTCATCAGTATGCCATAGCCAGTTAGCCCGCGGAGTAGTTGTTTCCTACAGTATCATTTATAGATTTAATGACGCATCGCCCAGGGCGAGAGGTCTGCGGTTAAGTACCTACGACAATGTAGGTCGCTTCCTGCAAGTCGAGCCGCTTAGGCCGAGCAGGAAGTAGCAGACCAGTTACATCTCACCTGCATTTTCATTTCGTTTCCAGGTCGCCTCCAATCTTGTAAATATTTCTTTGATTAGGAATGAGGTGCCCTAGATAGCTTTCTTGATATAACTCTACAGCTCTTTTTGATTTCTTTCGTGACTCACCGTAGATTAGCGATATATCAACTTTTCCTGAATGAGAAAACAGTTTGTAAGCATTATTTTCCAACGACTACTTGATCCTTCCACCCGTAATGCGATTTTTTATGGTATTTCTGGAGACTCTTGGGATAATATTTTTTATAACTTTTAAACGGGAAGTAAACAGAAACATTTCTCTAATAAAAGTTTATTAGAACAAAACTTAGGTTGGGTTGTAATCAATTAGAAACTGAATTGACCAATGAAAAGTTGATGAGGCATTACTCGCGTTGTACAATTTTAGGTTTAGAAAACACGCGACCAGAATTTAAGCGACCACAAAGTAGTAAAACAATATAGCGTTATTATTTCTAATTTCTCGGCTAGCATTTCAATTCCATATAAAAATAAATATGTCATATTCACTTCACCGGTTTACTAATAACTTAATTCGACTACACATAGAAAAAGTGAGACAGCTCAAAATTTATAATTTTTAAGTTTACTGTGTATTTCAAATTTATAATGCCTAAATTTTGATCAGAATAAATGTTACAATTCAACAGCCCGATAAAAGTTACGACATTTCTATAAAACGACCAAGAAACTATAACATACGTATATACTTAAATATCTGGTTTAAATGAGAAAAAAAAACACAGATTATCAATCTTCTTGAGAAAAATCAAATTGCCCGACAGTACTTTGAATGATTTGATACATAGTGATTTTCCGGGTTGTTGTGCCGTAACCTCGGTAACTGGTAGCTGCCAGAAACAAAGTTAAAATGCACATTCCTAGCCTTAGCCGGGATTCTTTTACCTGCCCTGGTTGTTCTTGGGCTAGGCTCTGTGTGGACAGACCCGCTATCGGTGTCTCTGGGCCCATCGCCGTGACTGAGCTAAGCTTTTGCAGAGTCACCACTGAAGCCGACAGTGAAGAGCGGCGAAACGTTTGGAAGCACAGGATGCGACCAGTTACAGCAGTGACTACGGAACGCCTCGAAGGACCACCAGTATTCGAGGAACGGTTCCGACCGTAGCAGTCGTAATACCAACAATGGGAACCGAAATCAATATATGGACGGGCCCAGAGACACCGATAGCGGGTCTGTCCTCACAGAGCCTATCCCGAGAACAAGCAGGGCAAGTAAAATAATCCCGGCCAATGCTAGGGATGTGCATTTTAACTGTGTTTCTCGCAGCTACCAGTTACCGAGGTCACGGCACAACAACCCGGAAAATCACTATGTATCAAATTACAGCACTGGCCGTGAAAGCCTAAAAACCGCTAGTACTTTGAATGGTATAATTTCCTAAAATTATTTTAATTTTAGCAAGCCTTTTTTGTTTCCTACATGCTTATGCATCGATGTAATGTAATATCTATGAGAGAATTAAAGTCACCTTAAGATGTTTCGTTAAATTATATCTACAGTGTCGCGTTTAAGGCCGAACTAAAAAAGAATAGAATATGTAGTAATTGTTAATCGCGGTTTTTGACATTAAAAGCGCTTCCCAGTAAAACGTGGATAAAAAAATAAAAATATTTAAAAGAAAGAAAATCCTCTTAGGTGATAATCTTTGGATGGACATATTGTAATGGACATTATAATCTCACATATTTGAAAAAATTGTTCAATAGTAGTTATATAGATACAGCATAAAAATTGCTTTGAATTTTATTGCTTTTTTGTTCAAAACTTGACCTAATTTGGACAATACGTACCATCTAAGTAACACATATGTGCTTTATGATTCTTATTAAGATTTGCAGCCATCTTCCTAATAGTAGTAGTAGTATTTGGGTCTCTTTAATTTCGTGTATAATAGCTTCTTCCAACTAAGGATCTTTCTGAAATGAGCCTAACTCCGAAAGACAGAAAGAACATTTCCGAACATTCTTGTTGGACGATTTGGTAATCTATCCATATAGATTCGCCTAGCCTCAGTACCATTTACACCTGCAAGGCCATAAATACATATTGGCCATTTGAACATTTGAATATGCATAAGCCGTTATTGAAATCATAATATTTTTTTAAAATAAGCTTAATTTGATAATGCACAATATTAAATAAGATGACGGCTTCTTATTAAGTAATTTAAGTAATGTGTAAAAATACACTTGATCAAATAAATCAATTTTATTATTTCTTTTTAAATTTTGGCATGATGTAACTGGACAATGGGCTGGACACTAAAACCTCACATTTTTATAACAAAAAGCCATTATTTTTTACCACAAAATATGCTCCTGGATTTTTGGCCTCTACTTAAGAAACACCCTGTTAGAGATAAATAAATATTGAATTAAATTGTCAACAATCATTATGTTACAAAGATATTGTTGTGTTTACGACTACCCTCTGTATCTATTCAAATAGTTATGAGTGCATGGATATTTTAACAAAGAAAACATTCCCAGAGTACGGGAAATGAAACCACAATATATATTTTATCAACGATATCAGCGTTTCCCATTTCTTATACTAAAGAAACCGAAAACACATAAACTTGTTGATCAACGGTGATATGTACGATACAGATATAAAAGACTCCAGTACAGAGAACAAAAAACAGACTGAAATAAAGCAGGAACTATTTATTTTGCGATAGCTATAATAAGGAAAGCCCAGTAAAACGGTGTTTTCCGGTTCTCTCTCATTCATCAAATAGATAGCGTCAGGTAATGGAAAAATTCAACTGATATCATCTATTGGATTCGATTCTTTTTAAATCGTGCCGTGATATGTCTACCCCAAATGGCCACCCTCTCCGATTTCTTATTTATTACAAAACCAATTTTAGTTAAAATGCTGTGTATTAGATTCCTCTTCTTTCATTGGTACGTGCTTGTTTCTAAGCTTGTTAGTTTCTATGCTACTTCAGTATAATTTGTCTACTACCATGGTAAAGTGGTAACATTATTTATGTACTGTACTGTACTGTACAGTATTGTTGCCACTTAATAATAATATGCCGCCCCCTCTCCCGCACAAGTCTCCGACTTCTGGGCTAATCCCTGTGATTAGAATGAGGGGTAGAGATATTATTATTATTATTATTATTATATCCAGTTCCGAAATTATAGAGAGTAACGCGTTTACCCTGCTTGTCAATACTTATGTTCCACTCATTGCAGATAGCGTTGTGTTACTATATTCTATTTCTATCTTTGTTTATTGTGTAGAAAAAGACGTTGTATCGAAATATACACTTGCTTTGCACATGCTATATATCGTACGTTTACAAGAGAGGAATAGGTGCTGTTATTTTTCACACTTTATTTATTCTGAATAAATTGTTAACATAAAGTAGGTTAAGAGTTAGGCTAAAAGTTGAAGATTTATGCTTACCTCATCTAAGAACTATAAAATTCAATCAAGTTATATTAATATTGCCTTTAGTTCAAAACGTTCTGAACCTTTCTATCAAATACGATTCATGTTTCTGTGATTTACTACATTGTCTGTATTATTAAAATTATAAATTCTATACGTAAATAGGTAAGTACGTGAAAAATAATGTCATAGTAGTGTTATACAAAGCGATTCTGAAAGTAGTACCATAAATTTAAGTGTGTTTTCTATATCCCATAATAAGGTAAAATATCGATATAAATTGTATCGTAAACGCTTTGCCTTTGACATTCCAGGTATCAAAGGTTTGTTGCTAATGACGGCTTTTAATTGGTAGATATTTCCCAACCGCGTATAACTTAAGGAAATTTAGCTCTAATCCTCTAAAGAGTTTTATATAAAAAAAAGTAGATCCTCTTGCTGAAATCCAACGTCAGCAACAGTTTTCGAGAAAACTGGACCGATTGCTGCAGTATAACGAGGTGTGGCAATTAAGTTCGAGGAATTTGTCAATGAAAAAACAAGCAAATTAAATTTTGCCAAAATTTTATTACAGACCTTCACAATAGTCTCCCTCTAACTCTACACAACGATTCCAACGTTGCTCCCACAATTGGAAGCACCCTTGGTAATCCCCCGCGGTTAACCCGTTCAGCACCACGGTTACAGCTTCTTTGCTCTCCTGTACGCCGCCATGGTGGGTTCCCTTGAGGTGCAACTTCATCTTGGGGAATAAAAAAACAGGAGGCAATATCGGGGCTATGGGATAGGTGTGGCAACGTTAGAATGCCTTTTTGCCAAAAACTCTTGCACAGTGAACGCGGAATGGACTGACGCGTTGTTGTGATGCAAGATCCAGCCGTACTCAGCGAGTTCGGGTCGCACACGGAAAACGCGGGCCCGCAGTTGTTCCAGGATGACAACATAGAACTGTGCAGTCACTGTCTGGCCGGCAGGAACATATTCACGATGAATAATGCCGTGGATATCGAAAAAAAACGATCAACATTGCCTTCAGTCGTGACTTGGACATCCTGAATTTTATTGGCCGCTCTTCACTCTTTTCCACCCACTGCTGACGATGTTTACGGGTTTCGGGGTCATGCTCAAATATCCAGGTCTCATCTCCAGTGACTACCCGACTCATCCAGTCTCTACCATCGCTTCGAATGCGGTACAACAAATTCGCGCAAATCGATTTTCGCATGTTTTTCTGTTCACGGGTGAGAACTTTTGGCACCATCTTTGCGCAAATCTTTCGCATATTCAAATTTTCGTGTAACATCTTACGAACGGTTTCTTTGTTCACGTTTAATTCGTCAGACAACACACGAATGCTTAGGCGCCGGTCAGACGTGATCAGTGCACGCAAACGGTTAACATTCGCGTCAGTACGAGAGGTAACGGGAGCTCCTTCGCGTGGATCGATTTCTACCGATTCACGCCCCTCCTTGAACCGTTTTGCACATTTAAACACGCGTCTTTTCGATATGCACTCGTCTCCATACACCACCTGCAATTTTCAAACGATTTCCGAAGATTTTTCGCCAGATTTCACTAAAAATTGAACACGTTGCCTGTAATTTTATCAACTCATTTTCACGACGCCACTAAAAAAGTTACTTCTAAAAAATACACATAAAACACAAACCAAACGTGCTATCGACTTAAACCTTGGACTGAAACTAAAAGGAAGGTCCCCCCTCTCTTGAAAAACGTTGACGAACGATGCAGTGTTGACAGTTTCCGAGTTATAACTAAATTCCCGGAACTTAATTGCTACACCAGTTAAATTCTTTTTTCTCGCGTCTTATGCATTTTAGCAATATGAATTAAGTACAGCATTTTACGCTAATTGGAGTGATATTTCAAGAAACTGCTAAATTGGCAGCAACAGTTAAATAAATGGAAAAGGTCAAATTTGTCATGCAACTGTAACAGATTCGAAAAAAAGTCTAAATTCAGTTTTTGTTTGCACGTACCTCCACTACTGGATGTTGAAAGTGCTTGATAGTAACATATTTTATAACACCTATTGAATACGCGGTATATCAAATATGGTTTAAATATATCTACTACCTTAATAACTATCCTACAGAGTATATAGAAGTTAATAAAGCCCCAAAATATAATAATTATTTAACAAACTGGCATTATTTTTCCGAAGTTCTACTGACCTTCGAAGATTCAAAACTGAATCACCCTGTATATATATATATAGTATGCGCCAAAAGTATGGAATAAATTCTATAAAAACGAAACAATTATTTTTTGGGAAAAATTCTCGAACAGGTCGATTTTTAATTTAAAAATTACATATTTTAGCGTAAAATGCGATTTTCAAATGTCATTTGTTTTCGAGTAATGACGTCATTGATTTTTTTTAAATGGCAACATCATATGTTTTTCCTTGATTCTGAAAGATCGTTTAATTCTCTATCAGACAGTACTAAAATTTTGCCCTCTTACATAGGAAAGTTTTCGAGTAAATGACGATTGAATGTTAGAAAACGTAAATTTTATCCATAAAAAAGTAACAATTCTGAGGTATGTAAAATAAAATACAATTGATTAAATTTTATACTTAAATTAAATGTTCGAATTGCCATCCACCAACTTCTTGCCAATGCGCAAGTCTGTGGAGAAATTCTTCTTGCACATTATGAATGATTTCTGGGGTTCTGGAACTCTACGTATTTCGCCCCGAATGCGGATTTTGAAGTTCTTCTAAATTACGTGGTTTATTAATGTACACTTTTGACAATACGAACATTTAATTTAAGTATAAAATTTAATCAATTGTATTTTATTTTACATACCTCAGAATTGTTACTTTTTTATGGATAAAATTTACGTTTTCTAACATTCAATCGTCATTTACTCGAAAACTTTCCTATGTAAGAGGGCAACATTTTAGTACTGTCTGATAGAGAATTAAACGATCTTCAAGGAAAAAAATATGGTGTTGCCATTTAAAAAAAATCGATGACGTCATTACTCGAAAACAAATGACATTTGAAAATCGCATTTTACGCTAAAATATGTATTTTTTAAATTAAAAATCGACCTGTTCGAGGATTTTTCCCAAAAAATAATTGTTTCGTTTTTATTGAATTTATTCCATACTTTTGGCGCATACTGTATATAGAATAAATATTTCATAATGTAATACAAATTGTATGAATTGCTTTAGTGAATTTTGTATAACATTCAACAAATTATGTAAGAAATATTCACTTTTATACAATAATAACACAATTTTCCTCATAATTCAATTTAGGTGTCAATTTTTAAATTTGTTAGAAATATACCCTATACTCATTTGCACAAATTATTCCTGTCCTGATTTTTAAGACCAATTTGTCCACAATTGAAGTAAAGTTTTACATTTCTTTCTGTGTATAATTTTTCAGTTCATTAAAATATAATTGTACATATTTGCATTTTAAAAAAGTAGGTAATCATTCTCTTTCTATCGGTCTCAATATTTAAATTTGTAAGAAATAATCACACAACGTGACAAAATGCACAATGATACTACTCCAAATAAAATCGATACGTATTTGCACAAATTGTTCCTGCCTCGATTTTAATAAGACCAATTTGTCCACAATTGAAGTAAAGTTTTACATACATTTCTCTCTATGTATAATTTTTCGATGCTTTAAAATATAATTATCCATATTTACATTAGAAAAAATTAATCACTGTTTCTATCGGTGTCACTACATATTTAAATTTGTAAGAAATAATCACACAACATGTGACAAAATGCACAATGATACTATTCCAAATAAAAACGATACTTATTTGCACAAATTGTTCCTGTCTCGATTTTAATAAGACCAATTTGTCCACAATTGAAGTAAAGTTTTACATATATTTCTTCCTATGTATAATTTTTCAATTCATTAAACTATAATTATACATATTTACATTTAAAAAAAAATAATTACTCTTTTTCTAAGCCGCAATTTTAATCAGTATTAAAGCACGACTTTTAAAGTATACAGCGAAAAACATTTGTATGTAATGAAATTTTCCGTACTGTTGCCTTGGGGCTTCGGGAAATAAGGCGTCCTGAACGTAACTAAGTAAAAGTGAGTGGAGGAGAAGGAGCAACTAGGGGAATAACTTAACTCATAAGTGATCCTGGCTCATTTATCACAAGGCGAAACCACAACACACCCAGTCTAGTTGCCTCGCTCCTTAATCCTTCTTGCGCTTACTTTCGGCATTCCCCACGTCGACGTCGTCTGCCCTGCTATTTGAAAACTTCTCTTACAAAAGACTTTCGATAGATACGTGCAGTTGTAGTAAGAGGTAATTTTACAATAGTGGAATTCCGATCTGTCAATCTGTACTTAGTTTAATTGTAGTGGCAATTACTTTCAGTTTTTATCACTGTACAACACTTTAAATGTTGTACTCTGGTAGTAGACAGAAATAATATGTAGTTAGGATAACTACAGGAGGTTAAAAAAAGAGTGTAAAATATTTAATGAGATAAAAGAAATGTCTAAATAAACATGGGTCCGCAAAGCAACGCCAACGGTTGCGGAGCTATGGAATGTTTTATGTTTTTAGCCCCTTTTTTATTTTGCAAAAACGTTGTGTATTTTCTTATAGTTGGTTGATGTTTAGTGAAATGAACAGTACGTATTTGACAGTTGTTCTCAGTGCACAAGTTTTCTTTAGCTATGGCTGGTTACTTTAACACAGAATTAACACACATGCATTTCATGTATGGTCGTGCTAATGGGAACGCCACCGAAGCGCGACGTCTTTATGTTGACGCTTATCCAAATCGCCAGATTCCTTCACAACGCATGTTTGGAAGAATTCACCAAAGATTGCGTGAGACCGGTTCCTTGAGCAAACCGTGCCATTTATCCGGAAGACCAAGGTCGGTATCCACTCCTAGAGCAGAAGAAAAAAATTCTAGCACTGGTAGAGCAGAATCCAGGTACGAGTGTGCGGAGAATATCAGCCGAGGTACGAATTAGTGGTCCTCTTGTTTGGAGAATCATTCACGAGCAACTGCTTTATCCATACCATGTGCAACGAGTACAGGCCTTAAATCCAATAAATGATCATCAAGAACGTTTGGTTTTTTGCCACTGGTTTCTACGTCATAATGCTGAAGACCCTTGTCTCCGAGGTCGGGTTCACAAGAAATGGAGTGTTTAATTTTCACAGTGCGCGTATTTGGGCCGACGAAAATCCTCATGCTCTAATAGAATCTGGACATCAGGCACGTTTTTCATTAAACATTTGGATGGGTATTGTAGGTGACAGGTTTCTAGGTCCTATGAGTTTTTGGAAGACATTCCTTTGAATCAGAGGCAACAAATGTGGTTCCAGCATTATGGTGCTCTAGCTCATTTTTCCATGGCCGTTAGAGAGCATTTACACCAAACTTTTCCACATAGATGGGTAGGAAGGGCCGGACCTGTTTTATGGCCTCCAAGATCGCCTGATCTGAACCCTCTAGATTTCTTTGTTTGGGGATATTTGAAAACATTAGTGTATGGTACTTCTGTAAATAGCCTGAAAGAGCTGCAGCTACGGATTAATCAAAAGTGTCAAGAAATCCAAACCAAGGAGGGTGTTTTGGAAAGAGTTCGAATATCGTTGAGACGAAGATGTCGTGCCTGCTTGGAAATGGACGGAGGGCACTTTGAACATATTCTGTAACTTTGTTTTTTGTGTGTTAAAAGCTTCCTTTGTCGGTTTATTTCTAGTAAAATAAAATGTTTGAGTGGTCCATATCTCCGCAACCGTTACTTTGCGGACCCATGTTTATTAAGACTTTTCTGCTTATTTTGGTTCATACTATTACCTCCTGAAATATTTTACACTCTTTTTTTAACACCCTGTATAAATTCAGTGACGGTCAAGTTGTAAGAGGTTAAATATAGAGGGTGATTAAGAATTTATCTAAAAGAATTTGGGAATAGATGCGTCATGAAAAATGGAGGAGTCGACATCGTAAAAAAATGTTTGTAAAATCCTCGGTAAAATCCTTATAATCCGAGTAAAACATTATTGAAGTTATAGTATTTTCAACTTTTACATCGCTGGGCTACTGTAGACTCTATACAGGCGATTCCGAATTTTGAAATCCAATTACATTTTGTAGGCACTAAAGTTTTTGTTACGCCAGTCTTTACATTTGTTTTTCAAGTGTTAAAATGGCTTATGTGTATAGTAGCAACTTGGAATTGATGGGTATCGTTTTAATTTATGACGCTTTGAAAATGCTTTAGCAGAACCATTTCCCACAAAACATGTGCCAAATGCAGCACTTTTACCGCGGTGTGCAGTGAGTGCAAGTGTAGTGCAACGCGAGGGAAATTTGAACCGTGAAGAGATCGAGGTCCAGGACTTCCATGACCTATTGCAACAGTATGGCGTATCATACACTTCGAGAATCTTTTATGATTAATAATTTGTTAACATATACATAATAACATTTTCAGTTGTAGTGTTCGTCTTATTGTTAATTCAGTTTTGATATCTTAAGACTCCCTAATTTTCTGATTAGTTCCAGCCGAATCTCAAAAACTTAAATCGTCTGTTTCTTGAAAACGGTTCAGTTTAGGGATTTGTAATAGGTATACATTTTATATCTAAAATTGGTAGTTAGTAGGTAGTTCAATAGTTTCCTATTAAAAAATTCAAGTGTAAAATACAAAGGGTTCGATATATTTTTACATCGACAGTACAATATACAAGCGCTCCCTAGTCGTGACCTCAACACTGTTTGCATATTCGAAATTGCCATCTCAAAAAACATAAGACTTCAAATTTTCAAAACAATCGCTCCACGCGTTCTTAAAATATAGCAAAAAAAACGAAAACATTTTTTCAACTTTAACACCCTGTAGAATGAAAAGGAGCAACAATTGAATAATGCATGTTGGGCTCAATTGCTTTATTTTGACTTTAACAATCTGCCCTTAAGCTATGTACCATTATTAATTACTCGCCCTGTATATTATAATTAATTTTAAGAAACTTGCTAGAGAGCGCTAGTTACACAATATGGATTACGTAGCTTCTTACAATTTTTTTTATCTTTAATACTTTTGACCGTTAACTTTCAGAAAGAGGAAACACTAATAAATAAAAAAGTTCTCCATATATATATCACATACGGAGAACCTCATACAATAAGTAATACATAACAGATAAAGCTTAAATAAAGACATTAATATATTTATATCAATTTAGTTACTTATATTAATTACAAGAAAGGAAGAGAGATGTGACCAAATAAATTTTTCATTACACAAATATTTTGAAATTATTACAATAAGTTGCCTGATAGAATAAAATTAATTTAAAAATCTACATGCGTGAGGTTGAAATTTTATTATTGGAACACTGTTTCTATTCTGTACATGAATATTTGTCTACTGTGCTAATTTAACTTTACATTTACATTTAGTTTTTTATTTTCATTGATCTTTTGTTATTTTTTGTGTGTAAGAGTCTAGATAGATTTTACTTCTTATTTGTTAGTTATATTTGTCTACTGTGCTAATTTACCTTTACATTTACATTTAGTTTTTTATTTTCATTGACCTTTGTTATTTTTGTGTGTGTAAGAGTTTGGACTTCTTACTTGTTAGTTTCACCATCTATTTTAACGTGTCCCATGTCATTATTATTATAACTATTTTAAATTTGATAATATATAGACGTATTTTTTATTGCTCTGTTCACTGATTTAAGTTTTTAAATCGATAGATTTTGGCAAATAAGTAATTTGTAATTGGACCAAAATTTTATTCATTCTATTATAGTTCAATAAGTGAAGGTATAAAAAAATATAATGTGAAATAGGTATAATTTACTTACCACAAATATATGCATATCTGTTTAAGTTACAATACAAGCAAGAATTAGTAATAAAAATTGTATAATTAAAAAATAGTTTACCTATATTTAACATAAACCAGTTGTCACTCATATTAGAGAGCAACTTTCAACAATAACCTTTCAAAATATATTTACCAGAGACCTTTCTAATTACCTGCCATAAATTACTAGAAAACGTCATATTTTTTCTAATAAAGCTTCACATCTACTAGCTCAAGTGAATTTTTTGTACCAAGTTTGCTCCTAATATTTTATATTGCTTTTATATGTGCTTCTTTCCCCTAGATTTCAGATGATTTACAAGGCAACGGATGCCTTAAATGAGTTCGAGACTTCAGAACACTTGTATACCGTGCCTGCTTTCATTGCCTTCGCCCTATATCATAATTGAATTATCATTTAAGGCTGGTTTCGCAGTGCCTGAATAAGCGGTAACCCATTTTTCTCATTTATTTTCCGACAGAATAATTTCATTTCTTAAGTGTAGTTCTATTTAATAATTATCTATTACTTCCTCGCGTTAAAATTTTGATAATAAATTCAGAAATACAGCAAAAAATAATTTTCGATTTTGGTTCCCTTATAAGCGGAAATTCGGCCACGAGCAAGTTATAGATATATTTTTAATGATTTTTCACGTTTGTCCCATACCAATATATACAAAAATGACTGAGAAAAATGGGTTCAAATTTTCCAATAATTTCTTAAATTTACTGAAATTTTAACTTGGTACGTGAGACGTTTGGGTGGAACTTGAAATAAAGCTCCGCCTTTACACGTCACAATTCATTCATAAAATTCGAAGATGTTACTCCTATAATTTAACAGAGTGATAGACAGGGTGTTAATATAAAAATCGATAAGGAGAAAATAAAATTTCCAATTTCGAGGAAATTTAATTTTTGAAGATTTAACTTCGGAACGGTTATTAAACGTGCGAAAGACCGTTCTGTATACAAAGTGTTGAAAAATTTTTCACCATTAAAAAAAACTTAAAATCAAGAGAGCTAAAAAATTGTTTTGATAAAACGTCTAACAAGGGTTCTTTAGAATAATAATTAACGAAAAATACAGGGTGTTTAAAAGACCCCAACCAATTTCTAAAAACCCTAAAAATGAAGGGAATAAAAAAATTTTTGATCAGAGATTGAACAAGAGTCTATTAGAATAATAATTAACGAAAAAAATACAGGGTGTTTAAAAAAAACTACAATTTCTAAAAACCCTGAAAATTAATGGATTTAAAAAAAATTTTAGATGAATCTTTCAAAAAGGGACTATTTATTACCTTACTAATTAACGAAAAAATACAGGGTATTTTAAAAAAATTAACCAATCTCTTAAAACCCTCAAAATAATAAAATTTCAATAGAGTTTTGATTAAACTTTTAACAAAGGTCTATTTAACACTAATTAATGAAAAATATACAGAGTGTTGAAAACAACTTAACAATCTCTAAAACCCTAAAAATGAATGGATTAAAAAAATTATATGAAACTTTTAAGAAGAGTCTATTAGATCACTAATTAACGAAAAATACAGGGTATTTAAAAACTGAACCAATCTCTTAAAACCCTCAAAATAATAAAACTTAAAAAGTGATTAAACTTTTAACAAGGGTCCATTACAACACTAATTAACGAACAAAATACAGGGTGTTTAAAAACTAAACAATCTCTAAAAACATTGAAAATTAATGGATTTAAAAAAATTGATGATAACAAGGGTCTATTAGATCACTAATTAACGAAAAATACAGGGTATTTAAAACCCAACAATATCTAAAAACCTTAAAAATTAATGGAATAATAAAAATGTTGTTCAGAGATTTAACAAGGGTCTATTAAAACATTAATTAATGAAAAAAATACAGGGTGTTTAAATCTTTAAAACCCCTGAAAATTAATGAATTTAAAAAATTATATCTAACTTTTGACGAGGGTCTATTAAAATACTAATTAAAGAAAAATATACGGGGTGTCTAAAAAAGCTTAACAATGTCTAAAACCCTAAAAATTTATGGAAATACAAAAATTTTTGTTGAAACACTTAACAAGGGTCTATCAGAACACTAATTAAAGAAAAAAATACAGGGTGTGTAAAAAAGCTTAACAATTTCTAAACACCTTAAACATTTATGAAAATACACAAAATTTTGATGAAACATTTAACAAGAATTTATTAGAAGACTAATTAACGAAACAAATACAGGGATGTTTGAAGGAGCCTAACCAATCTCTAAAAACCCTAGAAATATATGGAACTACAAAACATTTTTGATGAAACATTTAACAAGGGTCTATTAGAACATTAATTAACGAAAAATACAGGGTGTTAAAAAAGCCTAACCAATCTCTAAAAACACTAAAAATTTATGGAACTACAAAACATTTTTGACGAAACATTTAACAAGGGTCAAGAAGGAATTAATGAAAAAATACAAGGTGTTTAAAAGCTAACCAATCTCTAAAAACCCTAAAAATGTATAGAGCTATAAAAAAATTTGGATACAATATTTAACAAGGGTCTGTTAGAACACTAATTAATGAAAAATACAGGGTGTTTAAAAAGCCTAACCAATCTCTGAAAACTATACAAATTTATGGAAATATAAAAATTTTTTGATAAAATATTTAACAGAGTCTATTAAAAACTAATTAACGGACAAAAATATAAGGTGTTTAAAAGAGCCTAACCAATATTTAATAACCAGAAATTTATGGAATTAGAAAAAATGTTTTAACAAGACTCTATTAGAACACTAATCAATGAAAAAATATAGGATGTTTAAAGAAACCTGACCAATCTCTAAACAACCTCAAAATTTATTTATTTTAATTGTACTTTATTTAATTTCTGAATTTGAAGGTAATTAATTTTGTAGGTAGGTATAGGACACATAATTTATAATAATTACGTATATTTATAAAACATAAGAATCTGAAATAATTAATGTACTGAAAGAAATAATCACACGTTATGCAGATTATTTATTTTAGTTATACAGTGTGTATAGCTATTTGTATAGTGTGGTGAGTATAGTCAATGTGCAGCCCTTCATAAATGTTTAATCGAACCACTATTTTCAGTGATTTTTGTTTAAAATATTTGGCCGTACTTTAAACAGAAGGATTGTTTTGCAGGAAAAAAAGACGTTTTAATCAAATCTTAAGTATTACATTTCAAATAATTTTTTCAGTAAATATCAACACATATGCGATTTTTAAATTAGACATTAATTTTAAATTGAATAGATCTAACTTTTTAACTTCTGGAACAACAATAACACGGAAAAAATATCCAAACGTCAAAGAGTAACAGCAAAAAACCCCATTTTTCGTGTGTAGCAAGAACGGGGAAGGTCGTCCAGAGGTTTCCGTGGGCTTAAATTGATTGTTATGAAAACCTTAATTAGAGATAACTGATCAGAATTTGGCCGAAGAACGAATTATGGGGTCTAGATTCCATATCAATTGGAGTTATGAGGAATAGCGGCGCAAAAAAGGCAATTCATGAAAGGAACATCATTTGCCGCCGGTTTTTGGCAATAGGGGTGGTTTTACCCCCACGGGGGGTGTTTTTCACCTTGAGCTTTTTTGGAAGAACATCCCTGATCTCCTCCTTGCCATTCAAGATCCCGCCAATTTTTACCAAGAATTGATCGACCATTTTTCACGTTTCTTGTGTTAGGGGTGGTTTCCACCCCTTAAGTAGGGGTAAGTCATGCAAATATTGGAAAAATCGAATTATGCTCACCTAGATTTTTCATGACGATCAATTTAAGCCCACGGAGACCTCTGTACAACCTTCCCCGTTCTTGCTCCACACTACGCAAAAACGGGAGGATTTCATTCACTCTTTTATTATTATTTGGACTTTCATATATTACAGACACGTTAAACTACATACTTATATGTATAAATAATTTTATTTAGTTATGATATCTTTACTATTTCAGGTAACATATGATCATAGTGGAAATGCTTTAATTTTGCCACCATGCATTCCCAAAACTGATCATCTCTTTATTCTCTTTCAACCTATAAATAGATAGATACAAAATAATTAATGGGCATAAATATTTGCTATATTGTTCTTAAATTACCTTATCTACAACCATTCCTAGAGTAGTCCAAACTATAAAATAACAGTATTTAGCCCGAGTTATTGACATCTGCCCTTGTATCTGATAATAATAACTATGCCCTTTTTCAATTTCCATTGCCCGTTTTCATTTTGTAAAAATTTTATTTTATTACTAGAAATAGCTTCTTCGGGTGTAAGTCTTGCAGCCGCCGAGTAAGGACATTTAATTTCTGCAATATTATTTTTGTCTATGATACCATCTGGGCTAGCTCCTAGATAAAGGTGTTCTTCGGAAATAAATAAACCGCATTCATTTATTTTTAAAGAGAAAGTTCTGCTAATTAAAAGTGAGACACCCTAACTAAATAGAAATGTTAGAGATTGAATGCTACATGAGTTATACATTTTAAAAGACGAAGCTTTTCCTTCCGTGAACACCCGGTTTATCACATAATAATAATAAAAATGTATCCACACAAAGAACTACATTATACACACTTTACAACTAAAACAAAAAATATATTAAATGTGTCATATTGATTATTTCAGTTTACTGTTTATTTGCGGTAAATATGCAAATATTTGAAGTACATAGATACAAAGTATAGATATTTACAGATCTATTATATTTATAATTTTAGAAACATAAAGTAGTACCTACCAACAAATATAATCGCCCTGTGTTATTTTTCAATATACTGTTTCAGCTGTGAAGATACATTACTGCAACTATTAGTCGCCCTGTATATTTTGTCGATATACTGTTTCTTGTAAATTTATATTTGAAATCATTTCAAATTATTTATGGATACACTACTACAGATATTAAATCGCCCTATATGTTTTGTCCGTACACTGTTTCTTGTAAATTAATATTTGAAATCGCTTCAATATTATTTGTGAACAGCTGCGAAGACGGGTCACGCTCATTCTGAAATGAACAAACGTAAAATATACATGTGGCTCTCGTATATGGGCGGTTACAAAATGCGTCTGGTTTTATGCGAGCTTTACTGATTTTCGCTGTCTTTGTCTGCAGCGCATACAAACTGTTTCATCGTAGTGGACGGAAGTCGGGTATTACTCGCTATGTACAAAACTGTGACACGCCTTCGGGAAACTGGAGTTTCTCAAAAGTGCTAAACCAGCCTTAATATTGTGTCGCAGCTTTAGCCAGGTTTGTACTACTCTACTGCTTTTTTACAGGTTTTAACCTGCATTTATAAATAATCTAAAAAAATTTGTCTTTTTTGCATGTTTGAGATACAGGGTAGGTTGCAAACAATGACCAAAAATGAAACTTTGTATTTTTTGGTAAATTTTTACGGAATCTTTATATAAACAACTATAACGAAATATCTAGGATGCTTCTTTGAAAAGATACATGCAAAATTATTTTTGATTTTTTAAAAACTGGTGAGAGAAAAAAATAATTTGAAATTAAGCACATGAATGTCCAAAATCTGAAGCCTTTTCCTAAAATTTGGATCCTCCAGTGGCGGAGATAAGGTATTGTTGGTATACTTTTCTAAATAAAATAGTACCTACGCCACTGCTGTATTGTATCAATCGTAATATTTTTGCATTAGTGTCCCAATTTTCTAAAAATTACTACTCCTTTATGTATTTTTTGTAAAAAGCCTGATTTTCAAGTAAAACTAACTGAAAAATTCTTTAAATACAAACACTTTTTTTAATTATTCGATTATTTAATCGAATAAGACATCAACCATCGTTTTAATGATTATACAGTGTGTCCACGGATGGAGTTGACAAGAGAAGAAACCCTTTTGTTTTTGACTTTATCGAAAAATGTCACTCTTTATAAAAAGTTCTGCTTCCCGAAAAAATGAAATTCTCATAGAAACTTCTGAGATCAGATATACAGGGTGCTTATAAATTAAGAAAACAAGAAAATACTCAAGAGAAAACTACCATTATTTATTATTGTATACAACATATTTATGAAACAAATCTGTTTATAACTTCAAATAGAGTCCCAATACAAATTTTAAAATCAAAATTTAAATTTTAACATTTACTCTACATCTACCTCCCACCTCAACACATTTTTCCGCTAACTTAATAAATTGTTCGAATAGTTAGCGGCTCATTCAGTTCATGTATTCCTTGGCGCATGTGCTCTTTTAATACTTCCCTATCATGTGGCAAACCATTTGAATAAATGTTTTAGTTTAGGGCACCTGGGAGAAAAAAGGCAAGGGGTGCAAGGGCTAAATCTCCCCGTGAGCAGGACAGCCGTCCTGTTGCCAAAACATTTTGGAAACATTTGGTTTACCATTTTTAAATACTTGAGAGCCAGAAATACGCAATGACCTATTTTGACAACAGGACTGCTGTCCCGCTCATTTTACAGCATTGCTCAGACAATGGTGAAAGGTGGATTGGAAGATTTGGCCCATTATCCTGCTAGACCACCTGACCTTAGGCCCCTTGACTTTTTTCCTAAAACAAAAGGTTTATTCAAATGATCTGCCACATGATATTAAAAGAGCGCATAAAAGAAGAAATAACAACTATTCGTAGTGTGTAGAGTAAAAGTAAAAATTGAAATATTGATTTTAAAATTTGTATTAGGACTCTATTTCGGGTTATAAACAGATTTGTTTTATAAAAATGTTGTGTAAAATAATAAATAATGGCATTTCTCTCTTGAGTATTTTCATGTTTTTTTAATTTATGAGCACCCTGTATATCTGATCTAAGACGTTTCTATGATAGTCTCATTTTTTCGAAAAGCAGAACTTTTTATAAAGAGTGACATTTTTCGATAAAGTTAAAAACAAAAGACTTTCTCCTCTTGTCAACTCCATCCGTGGACACACTGTATTTGAGTAAATACCCATATATTATTAGAAAGTATATTTTTAGTTACAAATATGTAATTTGTTCGTAATTTACTGTTACGCTGTTGAAATTAATACACCTGGGCAAGTACTTATTTCATTTATTCCGACACCTGCATTGAGATTGTATTATAAGACAATACAGAAGCAATTTTTTTACTGTATTAGAAAGGTATTTTAAGCTAATTATATATCAAATCTCCTACAATTCCTATCAATGAAGTTATATGTATGCTCTCTGATACCAAACATCTAGGTATGCTAATGAACAATTCCACAGACAAAGCTCTATTCAATAATTATCTAAAAAAATAATCTAGCTAAATTTACTAACCTGGTTTAATGAAAACTTTCTATAAATATCTAAGTCCACTTTTGAAGCTGTGGTAACTCGAAAATTCAACCACAATATCTGACCTATTTCTGCATTTTTAGGATTGCTTCTTCAGACATTAGAGGCATTACAAAATTATATTTTTTCGGATAGCTCTAAAATTACAAAATCTTAGAAAATGTGCCATTTACAACTACGAGAAATTCTCGAGAAATTGTGGAACCAGTTCAATTTGTATGTTGTATCCTGATTGAAGGAGAGCGGTTTTGCAGGGTAAACTTTGAATCGCATAACACTTCACGATCTATGTGTGTTCAAAAGCACGCGAGTGGCGGATGTATGAAATGATCTGAATAACTGATTGGTGATCGGATCGTGGAACGTTAATATCATTTTTATTTGAATATCAAAGAACGGTATACTAGTATACATATAGAGGCGTAAATTTCAAATTGGAAAATTAATACGTATGCATCATTCATTATACTGACTTTTATTAAAAAAAATAAAACTTTATACTTAAACAACTAAAATTAAAAAGAAACTTCACAAAAAAATAAAGTAAATTCTACAGGGTGCCGGAATATGTGCCAATAAAGGCTCTTATGAAAAAAAAAATGCCTAAAACAAATTCAATTTCTATAAATACTTATAATAGCAATAAAATACAAAACTTTGTTACGAAATTACAAACTAAGATACAACAGAGGTTAAGTAAACGCTCCTGTAACGTAATTTATTTTTGTATTAATATTAATGAAGTAAACAATTGAAGTTTTCCAGAAAATCCTTAAAATTGCAAATACTGTACTGTACGACAACATTGTAATAATGTATTGTGGCTGGTGCGTTTCACTTTTCTGCATAGTGTTGTAAGTGTACATAAACAAAAATGGAACAATTTGTATTACCAGCTTCATGACATGTTAATTTATGACAAATCTGGAAAAAAATTCTCTGGCTATAAGACGTTTGTACGGTAAATACTTTTCGCAAGCAACATAGTAATTTTAAACAGTTATTACTATTTTACATTTTATTCTGTGTTTTTCTTTAGTTTTATTAAGTTTTTGCCACATTTCTGAGAAAATAAAGATTAATTAAATAAGCCCTTGCGCCAAACAGTCAAGGGTTATTTTTGAAACTAAGTTTGCCTAACCAAAATATCTCACACTGAAAAAAGCAGATAAGTAAAAAATATCAAAATTCACAACACTATCGCGCACTTCCGTATTTTTAACGTTTCGAAAAACTCTCTGTTTTCGTTCTCAAAATAGTAGTAAAAGCATTAAACGGAGCTATGTCAAGTTTGATATTTTAAAGTTTATTTATCTGCTTCCATAGAGTTGTTAAATGATTTTTATTTTATTGTTACTTACTTCTTCTTGATAGAATTGTAGCCAACAACGATCAATGTTTACTGAACAGTTTGACACACACTTATCTCCGTCCAACAAAATAATCGTCTCTTTTAATTTTCTTTTTGTTGCGTTATCTTCCTTCTCTAAAATTTTTGCCGAACCCCATTGAATCAAATGACAGTTTTCTCAAGCGTGTACGCAAATTTTGGATTTTTTAAATTCCCGTCTTTTTATATAATTTTATGTTCCTCAACTCTAACATTCATAGGCCGAGACGTTTCTCCTATATAATTTTTATTGCATTCACAAGGTATACTGTAGATGCAATTTTTTGAATTTTGTATATCATTTTTTTGACGCGTTTTAGACAAAAATGATCGTAAAGTATTAGTTGTCTGAAAAACTGTTCGAATATTAAATTTATTACCGATTCTTCTTAACCTTTCGAACATAGAATATCATATCATATAGAATTCAAATTATTTGTTGTCCGTTTTGCGCATTGCGAAAACAAGCAACCGGGGGATGGTGCAATTATTTTTCAATTCCTAGGGAAGACAAGTTATGCTTTTGAATATCCTGGATGTTACTTATAGTTCACTTCTCTGTTACTGTGTTTTATTGTGGTCCCAAATTTCTATAGCTCTGTCAGATAGTTGAACATACATTCAATTTACAGACAAATCACAACCTTAGTGGCTGCATTTTTTCTATTTTGAATCTGAACATGTTATGTGACGTTATAAATGTGAATGCTCAAGATATATTTGCAATTTGCTCTCTGCATACAGACACAAGTTCTGCTTATAATTGTAAAAGTGGAATATGTATTTAGTTTGATATTGCATAACTTTTTAATTTTTTTCTTCTTCATAAAGAAACATGATACAAGTTATAATATACAGGGTGATTCACAATTTATTGAAAAAAATATAGGAATGAATGAGTCACATGAAAAATTGAGACAGTACCGTAAAAACAATTTTTGAAAAATCCTTATAGTTTTCGAGTAAAAAATTATTTAAGTTGTAATACTCTCAACGTTTACATCGTTGAGCTACTGAATACTGAAATCCAATTGTAGTATTAACGTTTTTTCGATTGTGTTTATATTAGTTTTTCAAATGTCAAAAATGGCTTATGTCTATAGCAACTCGGAGTTGATGGATATCGTTTCAATTTATAGCGAAGTAAGCTTCTCGTCTGTACGCAGAACAACTTTCCGGTAGACATGTGCCAAATGTAGCTACTTTTACTGCATCGTGGATGGAATGGAGGTCCAGGGTATCTACGACGTATTGCAGCAGCTGAGGAATATATTTTAGAGGTTGTTGAAGGGAATCCCCGAATAAGTATTAGGCAATTCGCTCAACAAATACAAGGAATATCCTAATCTACAGTGTGGCGTATCATACTGGAGGCTCATTTGTATCCATATAATATACAGCGTGTCCAAGTATTAATACCAAGGGATTATCCCTTACAAAGATTTTGTGGATGATTGCTATAACAAAACGCTCAAAATCCCACGGAGTGGAATGTATAACATTCATAATACTCATGTTTGGGATGTTGAACATCCGCACGCAATTCAACGGGATCATTTCCAACAACGCTTTTTCTTAAATGTTTGGGCAAGGATTGCCGATGATGGCTTAAGTGAACCATTCACATAACCAAATCGAATGGATGGTGTTAAGCATCTCGAGTTCCTTCGAAATGATCTCCCTGGAAGATGCGTCCTTAGCTGTCCAACTACAAATGTGGTTCTTGCACGATGGTGGTATCCTTCATTTTAGATCATACGTTCGGGAGTATCTTAATGAAGGGGTACGATGGGTTGGACGAGGGGGATCGATACCATGGCCGCCACGATCTCCTGACTTAAATCCTTTAGACTTATTTTTGTAAGGAAATTTAAAAAATGTAGCGTATCGCACTGTAGTGGACACGAGTGATAATTTACGCAAACGTTTCATAGCTGTTCCAATAACTTACGAGTTCAAAACGGTACACGTTGCCATCGGTGGACAAAATCAAATTGTTTTATTAATTAAAACTACAAATTACTTTTATTAATTAATAATGACAATAGTGGTAAAAGCAGTTGAATTTGCTGACATAAAATAGGTGTTATAAAATTTTATTTATTTTTTCCTTGGGATATTCTTTAAAAAAAATTGTTAATTTCTGAATCACCCTTTATACATAATTGCTGCTCAGCGGTATTATAGAATATTACCAAGAAACGTAAAAAAAATCAGATGCGGAACTGCAAGTTTTCCCTGTAATAAATTATAAATTAATATGACAAACAGAGTGATTTTGAAAGTGGGATAGTAATTTTAGTATACGTCTGCATATTCAAAGAACAATTGATAGGTATGCAACAAATAGCCCAATAAAATATTAATATAATAAATCATAATTAACACACGGTATTTTTAAAAGACTAGTCAATCTAATGGGAGACCTTGTTGCCCTAAATGGGAAACCAACTCTCGCGTGATGGGAAACGAATTCAAAAAGTACGTTTACGCTTGGGTTATTTGCTAATAGATGGCGCAATATTAGGTACTAAAATGACATGAATTTTGATATATAATTTTGAAAGCTCCTCCCATCGAAGATGATTGGTTCATACATATTATGTTATGTACAATCGTTTGCAGTAATAATGACACCCTTTAAATTGAATTTTGCTATTTCTTTTGAACTGCTCACGTATTTATAATGAAATCTACTTTCAACTTTTAACATTAGTAATTAGTTGCTTCACTTACCAATATAGATTTAATGAAATTTCTACTCAGAACTTCGAGAAGTTCAAAACTGTTTTGAGAGAGTCATTATTATTTCGAAAGCTTGTATGTACTTAGAATTTATAACTTTAATGACATTAAATAGGATTACTATTTAATTTATTATTAAGTGAATGTGTTAGTCATGAAGAAGCAGGAAGGAAATAAATGGTATTTTTTTAAATGTAATAAAACTAGATTCCAGGAATAAAACTTTTGCGCAAGGCGAAAATCGACTATAATGATAGATTTTGAATTGTGATAAGTAATTGTAGTAATTCCATCACATGATTTAATAATAAAAATATTCTCAGAAAACAAACAAATTACAGAAGTGCAGTTATCAAGTTTATATTCACTTTCACGTATCAATGAAAGTCAAAGCTTAAAATATATTAACCGCCAGATAACACTTTTATCATACTCCTCCAGCTTTGGTAAATTCAAGTGGAAAAGTCATTCAATACCTACGTGTCGATAAAAATATACAGGGTGGGTCATTAATAAGGGGACATAGAGGAGGAATAACATCTTTAAGAGGAAATATGAAGATATAGCTAAAAATATCTTAGTAAAATATTCCTGTGGAAAAAGATACAAGGTGTCAAAGTTGAAATATTTTTATTTGTATTTTCTTTTTTTGTAATAACGCGAGTATCTCTCAACTGATTGTCACCAAATTTGGTAGTGAAACATTTTTTAAGAAAAATAAAAATAATTTATGTATTAAATCAGTTTTGCCAATAAAAGGCGTCGCACTAACAATGTCTAATGATAAATTTTTTTCTTGTTTTTGTTGATAAAACATTTTGATTCGGTTGACTACAAAATTGTATCCGAACATCATTTCTACGTTCTGCTTACATGACTTGAAAAATGCTATTGAAATTTCATTCCAAAAAATTAGTAGGTATCAATGAGTCGTTTATTTTTTTTAAATATCCAGAGTAATTTTGGAAAAAAACTCATATTTGAAAAAAAATTACCCACAGATTTACTTTTATTTACAAAAATAACAACAAAGCAACAGAGCACTAAAAACAACTTAGCCCTTGAGCAAACTCTCTACCTCTACTACATGTCTTAATTAATTAAACTAATTATTACAGCTGATTACAGTAAATTTTCAATATGGCCTTCCACTTCTATGCAATTTTCTAATGCTCCTAAGAGATTTCCTCACGTCGAAAAATACATGTGGTTGTTTTAGATCAGTTTTCTGGAAACGGTAGGAATTTTGTTAACAAAAAATAAGAGAAAAATTGTCATCATCTGGCATTGTTAATGGTCTGTTTTAATAGATACCTACTACATAAATTATGATTACTTTTCTTAAAATATGTTTCTCTACCAAATTTGATGACAATCGGTTGAGCAATCCTAGTTATTATAAAAAAAAACGAAAAAAATTATGTAAACCTGTATCTTTTTCCATAGCAACATTTTAGTAAGGCATATTTAGCTATATCTACATATTTTGCTTCAAAGATGTTATTCCTACTCTGGCACATTATTAATGGTTCACCCTATATAATACTTATAATAATAAATACATTTTGAAACGCATTCTTTCTGTGAGACCTGTAAAGTTCACAAATTATTTTTACTAAAAACATTAGCGCTTGTAAATTTATTTTAATTTGCATGCGCAAATGTTAAATTATTTGAATTTTTAAATAAATTTAAATTTAATTTAAAAATTACTATTCAAAGAGACTACAAAATAATATTTGTTTCACACCATCACAAAATTATACCTTTAGACCAAACATTGAAAAAGATTTGTATACTTATTGTTTCATAATTTTACTAATGAATTTTTCTTAAAAATATTTGATTTTTCGTAAAATTAATATCTTATGCAATAAGAGAAAGCCACACGATAATCTGTAGTTGTATATGTCTCTTTATAAAAGTAGGTATATCGAATTCATTTGAATTATCTTATTATCTTTAAATCAAATAAATTATAATATGTTATTTTTGGCATATCGCTGAAAACTCTTTTTTACAATCTTATTCTTCTGTTTTTTTTTTAATTAATTAACAGTTCATATTTTTACTACTCTAACGCAATAACATAAACTGCTTATGTTTCAAATTTTATGATCTGTGCTGTGGATCTGTGGTTTGAATATAAATATATTGCCACAATCTTATTATTTAGGCAGGTATATGAAAAAGGGTCACGCGGCCACGCCCTCGAAACGCCTTCGCAGTTTTTTGCAGATTAAAATAGTAGCGCTTTATTTCCTTCGTTTGAATAAATGCGTATTGTTACACAGTACGACATCTAACAGGAATTATGATAACTATATCGGTTTTTATTAAGGACTGACTCTCTTGGTGTATATACTCAAGGATTTATGTAAGCCGGTCCTGTACGCTCACAGCAAATGTTGAAAATTATACACGCTTTTCGTATTTGTCTGTATCCCAAGTTCGTTGTGTTAAATAAATAAATCGTCATGCAGAGGGATGGAATTTATAAGTAAATTTTCTGTGCATTTTATGTAACAGAGTTTGCCGATTTTGATTACACTAACATAACATATCCACAGGTCGTTATTATCAATACACTTGGGCCATTGTTATATCACGGGCAGTGGGCGAAATGTCCCATCCCAGCTCCATCCTCTAGGATTGATAGTCAGTAAGGTCGACGAAGAGGCTATGTTAATACCGGTGCACTGGTCTAGAGCAAAGGAATAGTGCTGTGGCAAAGACAAGGTACAAGTGGAAACAAAACATGTAACATTTGTGGAAAAGGATCTGATGATTTCAATACACGTAAATTGAAAGTTAATATGAGATACTTTTGCTTCCTCTAAAACCGAAGTAAGCAAACGGTTTCTTTAAATAATGCATTGCTTTTCGCATCTGTTTTAAAAGTTGCGACCCTAATGTATAAAACGTATTTAAATCATTTTATTATTTTCACGGGCTGTGTTTTTTTTAAGTGTCTTGTGTATTTAATTAATTAATTAATTAATTAATATGATGCATTATTCAAACTGTGAAAAGTTTGACGTGCTGAAAGCGTATTTGTTAAGCCGTGATAACACAGGCACACAAAAAAAAAGTTCTGTGCCCGAGCTCCGATCTATGGTTCCCCATGTATTTTTGGCTCCCGAAACCGATCCTGGGGTCGCTATAGCCTAGACGTTCCATATTTGCGCGCTACGGCCAAAAAAATGACCAAAATATGACCATTACCTGGAAATAAGCGCAAAGCTTTATCTCCGTGCCATTGAAGGGTTCAAACATGAATCAGTTGTTGGATAGGACCTCGCACTTCCCAATTGTCACTTGAGGGCCACGAATTGGCAGAAAATTGGTCCTAAAAAATTTCAAATTGTGAGAAAAATCATTTAATTTTACCGTATTCAGGATCGAATTGATTTAAGAGGATTGTCTTCATGTAGCTTTGCACAGTGAAGAAAGACAAAAAAATAAAGTAAAATTAAAAATAATAATAAAAGAAAATTAAAAAATAAAAAAACTAAAAAGAGAAAGGAGCTACAATACTTCCTACGTCAACGTCGTTAGCTTTGGGTCACGCCAAAGCATGAAGACAATCCTCTTAAATCAATTCGAACCTGAATACAGTGAAATCATATGATTGTTCTCTGACAATTTAAAATTTTAGAACCAATTTTCTGCCAATTTGTGGCCCTCAAGTGACAATTGGGATGTGAGAGGTCCTATCGAACAATTGATTCAGGTTTGGACCCTTCAATGGCACGAGATAAAGCTTTGCGCTTATTTCCAGGTAATGGCCAAATTTTGGTCATTTTTTTACCGTAGGGCGTAAATGTGGAACGTCTGGGCTATACCGACTCCGGGATTGGTTTCAGGGGCCAAAAATACATGGGGAACCATAGGTCGGAGCTCGGGCACAGAACTTTTTTTATTTTGTTTGTTTGATTGTGATAACGATAGTATGTATCGCGATAAATCAGTTGAAGTGTAGTAAAAATGGATAATGGCCAAATTCCGGATAAGTGGTAAGTAGAGAATCTGGTTTATACTCTCAATGTCATGAACCTACTTCAATACAAGGACATATTTTATTGGTGAGGTATAGGAATGGCAAAGGGAAGGAGGTGGCTATTAATATTTTTTATAAATAAACGTATTTCAATCGTTCTTTGACATGTCTAAAATTCTAGTTATTAACTTTTTGAAGCCGATTCCAAGACATTAGAGTAACATTGGCAACGCAGTGGAATACATATCCACCGCGACTCTTAAAAATCTTAATATTGGAGTCGGATCAGTAATCCTCAACAAGTTTTCTATTGAAAAACACGAAATTTATTTAAAATTTGACTCATTCCTGTTTTTTTTTATAACAGAAAACAATTAATTATGTGTTCTACACAGTGAACTGTATTGTTGGTTAAAATATTTGTATTTATTTAAGGTTCACCCTGTATATCCTGTATCGCCGTTAACTAGGTTATGGATATGAACATAAAAGCAGTTCTCAAAGAGTTGGTTTTAAAAATCTTTTTTTTTGCCAATGCCGTTCTCGAAACAGGATCATTAAAAAGAACTTTTAAGTCCACCTCTAATTCACAACACTAATCTCGTGATATTTTTTACAACAACTTAACTTGGTCTTAAGTTTATATAGAAGTATACTTACTCTTGGACAAAAGGTTAAGTTTTATTATTATTATTATTATTTTCAGTATCAGACAAATTTCCAACGATATAAATCTAAATAATGTCACAAATAAATAATTTCAGACAGTAGATATTTTTTATAAGCTTGTCAATATTTAAGGCCGGCTCTGCGCAGCGAAAATATCGCCGTTACATGATTTAGTGTCTCCACGTGGGGGTTTCTGAATGCTGCCCGCTGCTCCCAAATGAACACATCCATATTTTTTTAACACATGCTGGTGGCAGCTTCGCTTATTAATACGTCCCAATCGCATAAAAATATATATTTCCAGAAAACAATAAAATTGTGCCCAAATCAAGCCGGCTGGGATATGTGGTGGAATATATAGTTTTTGTGAGCCGACTAGTAATGAATAACAGCCTAAATGATTTAGGCGTTTATACATTTTATATACAGTATGCGCCAAAAGTATGGAATAAATTCAATAAAAACAAAACAATTATTTTTTGGGAAAAATCCTCGAACAGGTCGATTTTTAATTTATAAAATACATATTTTAGCGTAAAACACGATTTTCAAATGTCATTTGTTTTCGAATAATAACGTCATAATTTTTTTTTTAAATGGCAATACCATATTTTTTTTCTTGATTCTGAAAGATCGTTTAATTCTCTATCAGACAGTACTAAAATTTTGCCCTCTTACATAGGAAAGTTTTCGAGTAAATGACGATTGAATGTTAGAAAACGTAAATTTTATCCATAAAAAGTAACAATTCTGAGGTATGTAAAATAAAATACAATTGATTAAATTTCATACTTAAATTAAATGTTCGAATTGCCATCCACCAACTTCTTGACAATGCGCAAGTCTGTGAAGAAATTCTTCTTGCACATTATGAATCATTTCTGCGGAAACTCTGCGTATTTCGTCCCGGATGCGATTTTGAAGTTCTTCTAAATTACGTGGTTTATTAATGTACACTTTGACTTCAAGTCTCCCCATAAAAATAGTCAAGAGGTGTAAGATCTGACGATCTTGTTCTATCGGTCCGCGTCTGCCGATCCAGGAAAACAGTTGTCCAAAAATCTCGTACAGGGCGCGCATAGCGCGGAGGTGCACCGTCTTGCTGAAACCATATGGTATCGTCAGGAATGTCAGGGTCATTACCATTAGGAAAAATTACTGCAAGGGCTGGAACAAGGTCATTTTCTAGAAACTCTAAATATCTTTGTCCTGTAAGGGTTCCTTCAAAGAAGTAAGGCCCTACTATTCTGTCATCAACTATTCCAGCCCACACATTTAATTTCTGAGGGTGTTGGGTATGTGCCTCTGCCGTCCAATGAGGATTTTCCTGACTCCAATATCTGCAAGTTTGACGGTTTACTGTACCATTCAGACAAAACGTGGCCTCATCTGAAAAAAGTAGTTGCCGGTGTAAATTTCTATTTCCTTGACATAAATCCATTAGAAATTCGCAAAAGTGTAAGCGGCGATCGGGATCATCTTCATTGAGTTCCTGCACAAGTTGAATTTTGTAGGAATGATATTTTTCTTCCTCAAGATACGTAGCACTGTGCTCTGACTAGTGTCATTGTTTAATGCAACCAATCGTGAAGAATTATGAGGATTATCCACCATACTTATCAAAATGTTCTGTTTCTGATTTTCATTAATGCTTGGACGTCCAGGTTTTGGAATATTTACAACATTGCCAGTTTCTCTAAATTTAAACTCTACCTTACTGACTGTTGATTGGCTGATAGGGCGATCTGGATATTTTTCATTAAATAAATCGCAAACTTCCTGCTGAGTTCTAGTCATATTCCCGCATCCGATAAGAATTAAAATTTCAATTCTTTGAGTAACAGTTAAATGTGCCATAATACTTTAAATTGAATAATAATTTCTATGTCGCTTACAATACTTAGAAAGTCGGTGTGACAATGACACTGTGCAAAGATTTTCACCTACGTGATCGATAAAAGAAGTATGGAATTCGAAAAACTAAACTTGATAACATTTTTGATTTATTTTAATTGATTTACGTTTTCTAACATTCAATCGTCATTTACTCGAAAACTTTCCTATGCAAGAGGGCAAAATTTTAGTACTGTCTGATAGAGAATTAAACGATCTTTCAGAATCAAGGAAAATATGGTGTTGCCATTTAAAAAAAATCGATGACGTCATTACTCGAAAACAAATGACATTTGAAAATCGCATTTTACGCTAAAATATGTATTTTTTAAATTAAAAATCGACCTGTTCTAGGATTTTTTCCAAAAAATAATTGTTTCGTTTTTATTGAATTTATTCCATACTTTTGGCGCATACTGTATTTCTTATTGACAGAGATTTAAATTAATAAATAATTTTTTGTGAAAGCCTTTCAAAATTGACAAATTTTTATATTGATTATAATTTCGAAATGACACTCTTTTAGGCACTAGTGCCTAATGAAACATTAAAATCAATGCAAATGTTTATTTATTATAAATTTTAAAGGTATAATAACGTAAATTGTTAGTGAATACTAGAGGGATCCAGTTTCTCTTCTCATAACAGCAATGCAAGTACCAGTAGTCGAAATGAATAAATTGCTAGTAGTGGCAATACTCCCAGTTTCTGCTTTTGTATGAACTTCTTTTAATTTCTTATTTGGTGTATCCTTCTGACCCAAGACGATTTTTGCTATTTCGTATATAACCCTCGGCAACTGATCTTGATCGCCAACTCCATGTCGCTTTAAAAGTGTCATGTCTGCTCTAGAATCTGCCAACATTGTTGCATAGCTGCGCCGGAAGCAATGGCCAATGTAGTCATTCCGCCATCTTTTTTGGCATAACTGCAACTGTATAGATTCTAACTGGTAGGGTACAGCATTTATTATTTTGATATGTCAAGAAAAATTGCTGATGTGTCGTATTGAGTGGACGAAGTTTTGCGTACGTAAAAATTGATATCATCCCTCAGTAATCGTAAACATTCTTGGAACATGAGTTTTTGTGATCGCAATTTTGGCACTAATAAATGACTGGCAATCTTTTATTGCATCTACTGTCGAAAATGTGCTTTCTTACTTCCTACATACTCCAAATACCCCAACGATTAAAACAACTTTGACTAACAGGAATTCCTTATCCTCGGCTGGTTTCATAAACTGTTCTATTTCCAGCTTCGTAAATTTTTTTTAATTTCTTTGACTTATATGCGTAAGCTTTCCGTTTTAAAAGTGCAATTAAGTAAATTTGCGGTAAAGATATTTACGTTTTTGTTCAGGTAAATCATGGTGCGGAGCATCGAATATTTACTCCACAAAGTTGACGGCCTTAGCTTACTGGATGGCTTCAGGGAATAGGCTAGTAATACCTTTTCTGTAAAATTCTCAATATGTTTTTCTATGACCCAGGTTTCAAATTTGTTGTAAGAGTTTCCGTATACATTTTTCCGGCACTAACGAGGATAGCGCAGTTCCAGCAACTTGTTCAATATCCAAAGTCACTATCACTCATTTTTGGCAATACTTTTGCAAAACTTTGTAGGAAATACTACGATGTGTGACGTTTGAACTTGACAGAACCTTGACATTAAACAATGCATAAACAATGCCTTAGAAGCAGATTGCCTGCCCATTTTCCAAAATGTTAGAAAAAAAACAAATAAAAGCATAAAAATATCAAATTCTCGGAGGAAACACCGAAACGATTAATGGGAATAATGAAACATTTAAAAAAAGAAATGAAGAATAGCCAAGACAAAACGGTGGACAATTTATAAAATGAAATGAAAAGTAGGTACCCAAGATCAAATGATGGAAGAATTGAAAAAGGAATTGAGAAACAGTCACGAGGAAATGAAGAACAGTCAAGCGGAAATGAGGAATCTGTTAAGACTGAAAATTGTGTTCTTTCGTCTTCAAGAATTAAGCCTACAACATTTGACGGAAAGGTATCATGCAGCACCTTAAACAATTCGAAACTGCTGCCTTGGCAAACAACTGGTCAAAAGGATAAAAACTAACATCACTTATAGTTGTACTATGTGGTGAAGCTTTGGAGATATTAAGAACACTAGCGGAGGATAAACAAAAGCACTGCCAAACGTTGAATAGTGCCTTAGAAATGAGGTATGGTGAAGCCCATGCACAACACGTTTACCAAGCACAACTAAAAGACCAAAGACAACGTTTCTAAGAAAATTTGCAACAATTTGAAGCAGATATAGTCCGTATGGTGAAGCTAGCCTACACCACCACACCAACAGAGTTCCAAGAACAGTTAGCAATAAGCAGCTTTAATGATGGATGACAAGAATATATCTGAAGCTCTAGCCCTAGAGCTGGAAATTAAAGCCGAGGTTACAATATTTTTTAGTTTTTTAAGTACCTATCTACTTTATTTCAAAAAACTAACTGCTATTAACGATTTTTTTAGAACTTGCCGTTGTAATTTTATACCATGGGTAGATTAAACGAATATACTTTTAAATAGCATGTTGTGAATTTTAAAAATAGTTAGCTTTTGCTGTTTTAATTAAAATGGTCTTTGCCCGAGTTCGAGACGGACGAGTATCGGTACTCGTAGCTAGGAGGCAATGACGTTTTGCCTCGCGTTCATTTAATTCTAGTTTGGCCTCATATATTTCGAAAATTACTTATCAGATAGACTTGAAATTTTCCGTTGAGTTGATCATACATTATCAATGCTTCATAAAAATTAGGCAACTAGTATAATTTGTGGTTGACCAAATGACCCTAGTTCTTCGACGTTTTACATATTATACTGACATTTTTAATGACGTGAAATCTTGAACCAAATTTCTAGAAGTAGCTGAATTCAATGTTGCCCAAATTAATTGGCTGCGATGTAACAGAATTTGTAAAACGTTTTAAAAATTATATGGTAACAACATAAAATTTGTGGTTACTAAAGAAGGGCTGTTTATGATTATTTAAAAAAATATATTATATCTGAATTTTGAAATATCGTACGCAGGTCAATTGGTTTTTCATTTCTTCTTTCATCTTATTCTTTTTCATTTCTTATTTATAGGTGCTTGTCACATATTCACAAACCTTTATGAACAATCGTTTACACTCATGCTGGTGGCAATTACCAATATTAACTGCTAACTCGTGAAACTGTCCAACCTAAATTTAACGATTAACATACGAGCTCGAGTTTAACTAGAAATATATAAAATCAGTAGTCTCCATTATAAATTTGCATAGCACAAACTGCGATCGGTCAACCGAGAGCGTGACATTAGATTAATGAATCCACTCAAACTTTTCTAATTCAAAGTGATATTAAACAACGTCAAGGTGAGGCTTATGAAAAACATTATATGAAATATGAGATGCTTTTTCCTATTTATGGAAAGGGGATAAGTTTATGCCCCTTAAATCCAATTTTAGATAACTGTTTGTCTTCTCAACTCAACTCAATAATTATATATAAGGTGTTTCTAAATCGAGTTCTAAATTATGGTGGCAAATCTTTGGGAAATCTTTGAGCCATATTAAAAATCTGCGACCATTATTACGTTTTAAGTCATTAAGATTAAATTTTCTGAGCCTGGAGCCATATGTAAAACCTCTATTAATATTTAATTTTATTATGTTAAACAGAGTAAAGGACAAAATAGCTATTTTTTTCTCTAAATATTAGATGCTTGTGAAAATTAATTTTCAAATTTGTTAAGTTTCAATATTAATGTCTAAGTGGTAGTTATTTTTTTGACCAACCACAATCTAATAACATCTAAATAAAAATTATAAATTTTTTTCATGCACTTATTCCGAACCATGGCCTAGCTCCTACTAAAGGGAACCTTAAATAAGTACAAATATTTTAACTGCAGGTGTAGTTCGTCATATAGATAAGTCTAGTGAAAGTAATTTTAAAAAATTTAAAATATTTACGGAGATATTATTTTTTCTTTAAAATACCCACATTTTGAGGACCGCTGACCTGATAGACCACTGACGTAACCTAATAAAATAAACCATATGATTTACTGAAGGCGAGATTGCCATATCTTCTGTAAGATAAATAATTTTTTAAAGTAAATTCAATTTTTACCATTGTTTCTAGTTAAAAAAACACTCGTTTTTAGCAATAAGTAAAGTAAAATTATCATACTTAAACGATAAAAATATGAATTTTCTCAAGTTCAATACTGTCAGTTAAAGAGTTTAAGAAGTTACTTAAATTTCAAAATAATATCCATAAACGTGCATAAAAGCTCACCTACTTACTGAAAAACCAACTATTTAAACAGTTATCCATATTTCAGTTAATACCATTGTACACTCTTAGAAAGATTATCACAAATTATCCCCTTAAATTATTTTATGAAGAATAACAAAAAAATATAATTTTCACACAACACCTTAGAGTTAATTTCCACCACATAACCTCAAACAACGTGTCAGTGCTAACTATTTCGTAGTTTCGTAGTGACAGATTTTAAAAATGAACACAAAACATGAAATAACAAAATATCAAGAGAAGGCAAAGTAAAATATTTAAAAGCAGCGTCAATCGCATGCAAAAATAAACTGATGTCGTAGGCACAGATAACAGGTAGATGTCAGGAGCAGTAGGCGAATTGTCCCGCACAAGCCCCATCCTCTAGGCTCTAGGATTGATAGAAGTTATGTTGATGTTGATATCGGTGCACTAGTATGGTTCAGGACGAAGGAATAACCTGTGGCAAAGGCAAGTGCAATCAGAACATGTAATATTTGTGGAACGGGATTTGATAATTTCAATACACGTAAATTGAAACTTAATATGAGATACTTTTGCATCTTCTGAAACAGAACTAAGCTAATAGTTTCTTTAAGTAATGCACCGCTTGACGCATTTGTTTTAAGAGTTGCGGCACTAACGTATAAAACGTATTTAAATCGTTTTATTATTTTCACGGACAGTGTTTTTCTCTTAAGTGTCTTGTGTATTAAATTGTGAAATACATTGTGATTAAATAAAATACGGCGCATTATTCAAACAGTGAAAAGGTTGACATACTAAAAGCATATTTTTTAAGTAGTGATAAAAATAACGTATTGTGATAAATCAGTCGGGGTGTAGTAAAAATGGATAATGATCAAATTCTGGATAACTATGTAAGTAGAGAATCTGGTTTACATTTTCAATTTATTGGAGAGAAATAGAAATGGCAAAGAAGAGATGGCCTTTAATATTATCATAAATAAAAATATTTCAATCATTCTTTAACATGTCTAAAAATTCTAGTGTAATACTGGCAACGCTGTGGAATGCACATCCACCATGACTCCCGAATCAGCGGTCCTCAACAAGTTTTCTATTTTTATTTATTCCTGATTTTTTTATAAACACACTATTAATTATGTGTTCTATACAGTGAACTGTACTGCTGGTTAAAATATTTGTACTTATTTAAGGTTCACCCCGTATAACATCTGAGACCGGGCCAGGCACATCTCGAAAAGATGTGACAACGTACCAAATTTGAATATCTCATGGTCATTAAAAAAATTACATAAAAAATTTGATTTCTTAAAATTATCTTACACTCTCTGTATCTGTATCTCAAAAATGAGTAGTTCTGGGACATAAGTTTATTAAGCAAGCCCCACTTATTTTTCAATGTTCCATCAGTCCTAGTAGTATTACAAAGTCTTTTTGAAGCACCCTGTATATTGAGTAAGTAAATGAATGCTATTTGGATATTAATGGGCAGAGTGTTTGTTTCTCACAGTATCATCAAAAATTATAAGTATATCTACTCTTTACTTTTAACTCATAAAGTTACAGAGATGGCATCAGGTTTTAGAATATTCATTTACTAAATCTATGCATGAAATTTTCGGCATATTCATTACTGACAAACTCTAACTGAAATTCCAGACGAGAAGGTAATTCAGTAATAGAGTGGTAAATAAGGCCTAATCTAGCCTCCTATTGTTAAGAAATCTCCCTGTCAAATGGCAAATCTCGCGTAAGACACGCTGAAGTTAATGGATGATTTTAAGTTGATGCGTATAATCCAAGGTGAGCTATCATGGTATCCACTTAATAGGGTGGGAATTTTAAGCAGGCACCGTCTTGGGACGAGCATAATTGAGTTAGGGATGATAGCCGGCGTTACAGTTGCCAACCGGCAAGAAGCAGAGGGTTTCCCTTCGGAACTTCCCCGATATAAATCGTCCAGGTTATAGTACATTAATTTTAAGTACTTAGTGGAGCAAAAGACAAAAATTGTAATTACTTAATTAAACCGCTCATTTATTTCATAAGCCTTTGAGATATCGGAGAATGGGTAGTCATCTTTTTGCTTGCTGGATTCTCTCTTACTAGCCATTATTCACGACCAAAAAGCTGAAATGCTGGAACTGCATGTACATAATTTTCTCGTTGAATATTTTTTTACAGTTACTATTTTCGATGATAATTACTTCCAGAAACAATTTTACACCCTAAATATCCATAACTTTATTAAAACTTGAAATATTTTTCATATTTATAATTATTTTTGATGGTAAGTAATTTTAATTCATTAGTAAAAACGTCCAGATTTTTGCTGTAAAATAACGGCTCGTAGATGCACTAAACATGAAAATAACAAAACAAGTGATAGTCATTTAAAGTTGATGGTAAGAACAGTAGAATCTGTGAGTATCAGATTTTATCTCGCAGTCAACACGCTCGTTTTATAGCCTGAATATTGGGATTTATAAAAATTTCAAAACTTCAAGCAAAGTTTCCTTCTATAAAGAGTGGGCTACTCATGTCAATTTGTGGCTTAATTTTGTCTATGATATGTATACTTAATTCCCATCGAGCATGAATATTTAACTCTCAACAGTGAAGACGCTAGAGTTGATTGAAATTCACGAAAAATGACTAAAAAACATTTACTTTCAGCACGCTGCTATTATTCAAGGATCGTCCAAGGCAATTATCTTCATTTACACTAAAACTATTATCTTTCCGACTCTGAATTCCGTCTTGATGATTGAAATATCTTCAAACAGAAAAATTTTACAGCAAAAATTAATAAAGCTTAAAAATAGCAATTTTTAAGAGTCTTTATTTAAATAGGCGGAAACAAGCGCTTGTAAAAATCAAACTCGTGTAAATTTTGTTGTTTGGGACCCTAGAGTAGAGTTTTTCAAAGTTACACCAGAATCTAAAATGGGTCGGCATCAATTTTTATTTTTTTCAGACGATTTCAAATGGAATGACCCAGACGACATTTTTATCCCTATAGATCCGCAAAGTTAGCCACTTCTTAGCGGCGATGAACAAAAATTGAGCAATCCATCGGTGGATCCATTGATACACATCAATGGTCCATCAAGATGTTACTAAACTACAGATGAAGTTCAAATGGATGGAAGAAAAAAGAGTGGGGGGGAGGCATCGCATTTCCATCGGTAGTGAGAGAAGGATGGATTAATTATTTTCTGATGGATGAAGATATGGAGAATAAGGTTAGGTACCGTGTTAATAAAAGTCTATATAACTTGGAACTACAATCACTTTTTTATTTTTGTGCAATATGGATTTAATTAAAGTTGAACTGAGTTACGAAGGAAACGTATATGAAACTGAATTGACACCTACACAAGTAGAGATAATATCATCAGGTTAGTTTTATGAACTGAGGGCGCGAGATCGATTTGTTTATCATGTTCCATTAATTTTCATTCTGTTGTAGACTTTGAGAAGTACCTCGACTTAATTAATACGTTGAGAGAGAGAGAATGTGACACTTTAAAACAAGAGCAAATGGACTGACAAAACGATAAACGCCATGTTGAGATTGCGGTTTGATATGGAAGGAGCTTTTGATAAACCATCTCAAAAAAAGTAGTTAATACAAATTTTAGTGGTGAGAACTGCAATGTGAAATTATTACAAACATATAAATATAACAATCGGTCAGTGGTCGCGCGGTTTAAGGCGTTAGTACTTGAATCGAGGTGACTAGACGGAGTTGGTTCGAGCCCAGCTGCCGGTAGACCGTATATAAGCTATATTCGTGGAGAGGATTGACACCCTCTCTGTGGGTATGGTAGGGTGGAATAATGTTAGCTTGGGTCAATGTGAGAGATTGATGCCGGTTGATATTTGACCACCCCCCTAATTAATGAGGTTTTCCAGGTTTCCCTCATTCCTGCACTGAATAGTGGTTAGGGCCTACCAACGTAAGTCGTTCCTGGGCGCAAATGCGGCCTGCTTAATAATAATATGCCGCCCCCTCTCCCGCACAAGTCTCCGACTTCTGGGCTAATCCCTGTGATTAGAATGAGGGGTAGAGATATTATTATAATTATTATTACAAGCAAAAAAGGCATAAGAGTACAGGAGAATCATCAATAACATGGGAGTACTACGACATATTCGATGAAATTATGGGACACAAAGCTGCAGTTATAACTAGGAAATATTGTCAAAATCTTTATTTGATGCAGATGAAGTTATAGTAAATTGTGAGTCCCTTAGTAATTTTAGTGAGGTGGCAGAAAGTACAGACACGAATTGCACGGTGGATAAGCAAAGCAAACTGCACAAAAAGATAAAATTAAGAAGAAAAAGGAAAAAGACGATATGTCCCTAGGAACATATCTGTTTCTGAAACATAAGAAAGACGAAGAAAAAAAAGCAATGAAAAAAAATTAGATGAGCGACAACTAAAAATACTAGAAATCGAGGCAGTGAATAATTTGGCTAAGGCAATTGCTTTAAGTAGGAAAACTAGAGAAAAAAGACGAAGGTCATCGTCAGAATCCCGTTAGTTGCAGTTATTCATAGTAAAATTGGTATCTATTGATACTTCTTTACTACTTCAAGAGCAGAAGTTTTGCTACATGTATGCTAGTACCAAAGAATATTTTTTTTTAGTTACATATTATAATTACGCTGCCTTTGGGTATGGTGGCCATTATCTCTGAAGGGTACCATTATAAATGTTTTGATAGGGTATGCTGAATCTCCCAGTAAGTGGGAGTTTGAAGGAATTAAATTGAGACTGGAGAGTTGTTCATACAGTGGAGATTCTTGCCACATGTGAGCATCATGCATAGAACCTGGTCAACCCCAAGATACATCAATAAACTCTTTTTTGGCATTACATACTCCTTGTAACAAAATAGAATGAGTACCTTTTCTATTATAATATGAATTATTATCATTGGAAGGAGCTGGTATATTTATATGTGATCCATCAACACAACTAATTACATTAGGGAACACATACCCTTGCCGAAGACTTTTAAACTCTTCAATGACTGCAAGAGCTTTGTCTCCTTGCGGCCAGAAGATAAATTTATCTCCTTTATCATACAATTTTTTAGCAACTAATAAAACAATCCTCCATGCCTGCGATCGACTGACTCCAAATCGATCTGCCATATTCCTAAAACTTTCCTGGTTAGCTAATGTCCATATTGTCGAAAGTATTGCATCTTTTATAGAGTATTGTGTGGGCCTCCCAACTATTATAACATGTTCAGCCTGTATTGTATCAACAAGTACATAAAATACTGTAATATGTAATAGCACATGCTAAATAAAATGAATTGATTGATTGATTTTCATATTTTCAGAAATAGGTTTCTCATCTATTGCCTGCCAAGTGACGTCTTTGACATTGCATGCACATGTTTCTTTAATTTGACAATTTTTTAGCTTGAAATGATGACTCTAGACAACAGGTTGTTTGATGAAGATTGTTAATTTTCACGTCTTCTACTGTTTCCCTTGAAGGTAGACACTTATTTCAGAAACACTGAGTATAATTTAAAGATGACAAACATTCTGTTTCTTGCTTTTGTTTAGCATTTTAAAATAAGCTTTCATGTATCCACATAGGGCACGTGAAAGCAGCGCTATTATTCATAGTTTACATCTTCTTCTTGGCAGGTCCAATAAATCTTAGTAACAGGAGTTTAGATAAAATACAGATTAAAACAAAATAATCTTGATTCTTTACACCCAAAGGCGGAAAACTTGAAGAGCTGAATATCTTGTATGAGAAATGATATAAACTTATAAATTTATTCCCCGAAGGCCAAAACTCAAAACATATTCGTATTTGGTCAACAGGGAGTGTCACGTGCCCTTTTTATTTTTACCGTTTGACAGTATCTACATTTGACTAGGGCCCTCCCAGGGATACTTCCCCATCAGTGATCAGTGACAGGTTACTTGAGAGACACAAATATGAAAACCATAGTCGGAAGTATGGTTTTTATTGTTATAATATGTTTCATATCTACTTATCAAATTTTGTCTTGTTATAAATATGTGGCAATGATTTCTATTAATATTTTAATTAAGCCATATTATGATGCGATAGAATGCGTTATGATTTTTTTTCAGTGTTTTATTAACATTTATATTTTATGAAGAAATTAAATGATTTCCTAAATATTTCCTTTAGTCAGTAACTTTATTCTTCTTCTTAAGCCCACGTTTAGCAGTAATTATTTTTAGACTAATATGCACAAGTCAGTCGAGAATATTCCAGAACAAGTGTTTTATTTATTTTTATCGCATTTTCAATTTTAACTACAATCATTATAATATCGCTAACACGCTGTAAGTATGGAATAATTTGTTCGTCATTGCATATTTTGTTTAAATGCTATACATATTGTTTAATTGACATTACCATATTTTATACAAAAAATATAGCAACTATTTCAAACAATATTATTTTTTATAAATTTTAATATTTGTATGGGACTACTGTGCGGATATAAAAAATTTAAATAAAATTTGGGACACGTGGACAGAAACGACTAATGACGTCATCAATCATATTTTTTTCAGAAACATAGCCAATTTTTTTCATGATAGAAATCTCTCTTTGTAACGTAATACAACGCCTACAAATAACTACAGCTGTCAGATGACAGTTGGGTATTCTCCGACCAGCTAACAGTGGAGATGGGCTGGATTCAAAATTAAGATGTTATATTGGGCGCCAAGTAAATTATCTCAAATCAAATACCCACTAGTGATATAATTCCCTTCCAATTTACTAAACAAGGGAAAAAAAATTACAATTATGCAGCTACTAGTATAATGAAAAATTTTAGTATTCATACAATATATCAGCAATCAAACAAGTGAAACAATCAGCTTCACAAACACAGGTAAGTACTATATTAACAGGTAAAGCGATTAGCATACATTCATAAAACTAAATGAAAATAAGTAAGAGTAATGGAACAAAGTAATCAAGGTGAGAGTATTTGTAATCTCATAGTAAAGATTTAATAATAATAAGCAGTCTGCCTACGTTCAATACTGCAGACAATTTAAAAAATGCAGTTGTTAAAAAAATCGAAGAGCAGAAATTAATAACTAATTAACGCTTAAATAACATGTACCTAGCGTAGTAGATATATTTATAATATATGGCTTAAGCTTAAGCGATTCTTTTAATATACGTAGCATAAAAAAATATGGGTAGATAAGTCAGATATCTATGTACACCCAGTATATACTTATCGATGTAAAATAAACTTAAAAAAAAACAGATATGGCAATAATTATGGATTAATTTCCGCCTCACAGTTATTATTATTTTGTTTTAATTAAATAGTCTATTCAATATTTGCCAAAAATACTCTCACATAAATTATTATTAAAACTGAATTTCTTACTAAACTTACATATATTAAAAATACTCTAAACTTAATTGGAAAAAATATATATATATACCAATGAAATCTGAACTTATTATCAACTCTAGCTATGAAATGCAATCAGGTAAGTATCAATCTAACTATTTACGCTAGAGCAATCTTAGAATTAAATAATAATGTGATAATTACTATTAAAAAAAAATATTTATAGAGAAATAATAGACAAGTTTATATTTCTTTTTAGGTAACTTGCGTAAAGTGGCTCCAATGCAGTTCTAGATGCGTTGCAGTCTCGGAATAGCTGCGGTGATGAATGCGCTGCAGTCTCAGCGTGGTGCAGTGATGGATATGCTGCAGTGAAGAATGCGCTGCAGTCTCAGCGTGGTGCAGTGATGGATACGCTGCAGTGAAGAATGCGCTGCAGTCTCAGTGTGGTGCAGTGATGGAAAATACCCAACGGGTAAACTCTCGAGACGGAGATTTGGCCGCCGGTTGGCTTTTACCAGTACGCCGGATTCGATTCCGAGCGAGGCAGTGCACCTAGTGCAGCCTAACCTCGTGACAAACGTGTCCACTCCCCAAAGAAACCCTTAGAAATTAAAGAAATGAAATGAAAATATTATCTAACTAAAAATACGATAAACTGAATGATTTACCTTCACTGGAAGGGTCTCCCAAAATACAAATAGATGTCCAAAAATACAATAGCATGTGTTCCAAGAACGACAGAGATGTTCGGAAGTTGATGCAGTTTAATCCTTGTAAAAGATGTGATTTTGCCTGAACTATTCACACACCAAAAACTTCAGGAAACAATCAACAAAAATCACTAAATTTGCTTGCACAAAAATTACTCCCAAAATGGATGATTATAGATAATCATTTGAAAATTTGTACAAGCATCAGCACCATTTCTTGTCGAACCCCGTTGACCTGCGTTCAAAAAAAGGAAGTGAGGAAATTTTTGAGAGAGAGGCCACTCTTTTAGAAAGCCTTTCCGAAATCCATCTTCCGGTCTAGGGCTAGTCGCGAAAATAGAAATTTGCGGCAAGTTATCAATCTACTGACCGACCGACACCTCTCTACGTGAGATGGCGCGGTAAGTATTATATTGAATATTAATAATTAGGTATTTCAAATATTGATATTATCACAAAACTGATTTTTTTCCAGGTTTATACATTTAATTCTTAAGGAAAAAAAAATATACCGTAACATTTTTTTTCTAATAAACTTTTATTAGAGCAATATTGTCCTAAAGAGTCTCAAAAGAAATACCATCTAAAAATCATATTAGCGGTGGAAGGATCAAGTTGTCGTTGGAAAATAATTGTATGATCATTGTTTAAAGAACATAAATGTCATTAAGAATAAATAAAAAGATTCAACTCGATAATTATTTAATAAAGTTACAAGAAAAGCGATGATAATAATAACTAAACTTAATAAATTAGGTAAACGCCCTCAGACTACATACATATTTACAACCTGTTCTCTATATGACCTCCTCTCATTTCAAGAGGCATATCCAATCTCCGCCTGACTTCTTTGTGGGCTGCGTTTATTAATGTTTCGCCTTTTAACTCATTTACAAGCGTTTGTGATTTTTTCTTTCAAATAATTAACATTTCGTAAAGATGTTACCTTATTTTATAGAACCTCCATAAAAAATTGAGGGGTGTTAGAAGTGACTTTTTTGGCCACTGAATAGGTTCATTAATCTCAATCCATTTTTTCTGGGAAAGTCATAGGTTTTTCCTTAGCCGCAAAGGCACATTCTCCAGATATGCAGGAAGTTTTTCTTGTAGGAAAAGGTAACTCACGCTGTTCAATCGATGTTCATAATAATAAGGCCCATTTAAATGCCTACTGATGATGCCTCAGCATACATTTACTCCAAAATGGCCTTGGTTTTGGACTGGATTTACAATGTAGGGATTTTTAATGGGCCATTAGTGTTGTTTGTGCCTATTTGGCAAACCATTACTTTCGTCCGTCCAAAGAACATTCTGAAAAAGGTTCTGATCAACAGTTTACATTTACTACAATTTGAGCTATCAAATTAAGTCTGTTTTCAATGTGACGCTCAAACAAATACTCCAAATTGTGAATTTCAGTAGCAATGATACCCACTGTTCTTTAAAATTCTGTAATGAACTACCCGGGTTCATCCCTAATGTAAATTTATTTTCCGGAAATGATATTTTATTTTGTTAGATTAAGTCCAGCGAGCGCTCGAATTTTTTTATCAGTAGGCACTAATTTTTACTAAACCGTCGATGCCCTACTCCGAAATCACGCACCGCACGCGCATCTCCCACCGTGACCTGTGGGTGTCAGGTGGGGAGAATGTTAACAAAAGTGAAGAACCGAAAGGCAAAAGGCAGAGTTGTCGGAAGACAGCTCCAGCCACCAGACAGAGTTGTTGGAAAACAGCTCTCGAAGAACCAGTTCCAGAAGTTCTCCCGATCAGCCCAAGAAGACCAACCGAGCCAGGAGAAGCCGCAGAGCCCAGCAGTGCCCAGGAAATAAGTAGCAATCTACCTTCCTCTGAACCCTATCCTTTTTACGCCGTTTGGGTGTTTTGAACTCATACGGGCTGGCTTGTACTTTTGACGGACGAGGTAGTTTGGCTGTGCATAACACCGCTACCTGACTGAGCCGTCGACTGTCTGCCGTTTCACGACGTTGTTCTCATCCGGTTTGGCTGTGAATAACACCGCCGGCGAGTGATAAACGCCAGTGAGCCCAACGACGTTTTCGTTGTCGGTTTGGCTGTGGATAACACCGCCGACGACTAATATACGCCGTTTTGGTACACCAAACGTACACCGAAGTGTTTGGCTGTGAATAACACCGCACTAAGGAGTCGTTGGTGACTAAGTGATACAAGGTTATTCTCACCGAGGTGGTTTGGCTGTGCATAACACCGCCATCAAAGGAGATACACCGCGTGCACTCATTTCTATCCTTCCGGGTAGACATCCGAAAACTGCGTTATTTTCCTTTAGACCAAAACCGTCCCATTTGTACGCTTATTTGTTTTGTTTATAACAATTGCTTTATATTGTTACTCTGCACTGCTTGCGCTTTCTCCTTGGCTACCGTTAATTTAAAACCGCTTTTAACTAATGCTTTCTATTCGCATTTACAGGGCCGAAATAAATTCAGAGTAGATTTTTATTAAATCCATACATTTTGTTTTTATTTTCAGAACCTCGCTGGAACCGTCACCTAGGTATAAGTTTATAGTTTAGTCCGCATTTTGCTTATAAAGATTTTCTACCAATAAAGTATTTCATGCCGTATGTTTTACTTTAAGAATATTTCATAGACATATTTTCTTTCAGCACCGAAACAGACCGTTTTATATTCTGTTTAAGATTGTAGGGAAATATGTTCGTCTAGCATTTATTATTTTTAGGACCGTATATTTATTTTAATTATAAATTGTATTTCCGTTTCAAATTCAAATAGCCTTTAGTACTATTTGACTGACTAATTACTTCTATAAATGATACTGCAGGAAACAACTACTCCGCGGGCTAATGCCCCGACCGGCATTGAATTATACCTGCAATATCTGTGTGAAACAGCCAAGAACCCTTGCTTACATCTCACCTGACTAATTATTTATTTCGATTTGACCAAATAAATTTGTTATAGGAAGAATGTGTTGTATTCATTCATATCAGTAACTTTGATAAAATTCCGATCTAGAAAAAAAGGAACTTAAACAGATTTCTACCGTTCTACACGGATAATTCTGTTTATTTGAAAAGTAAACTATCACTACACCGAAAAAACCAGTTTTTGTTGCTCTCTGGGAATAAAAGAAATATAACAGACCCCTGGAATTTAACCGTCTTCACTGTAGCTGCCCGAGTACTTACTCTAACCGAGGGTGAGTTCACGTGGAGTTTCTCCCACGTTAAACATAGAGAGACTGGCGCCCGAGACTAACCGAAAAAATATCCTGAATTTTAGTCGGAGAGGAAAGGGCGTTACAATTCGTTTAACGGTTGATTTATCCAAATTCAATTCTTTTCTTGGATTGTGTTCAAAATACTAAACAGTCTAGCTGTATTAACATTGTTTCTTACCCTTCGATCAATTATCTGATTCTTCCGAACAGAAATGCATCCTCATTTCATCGTAAGGTCGCCTCAAATCTTGTTAAAAGTTTCTTTCTCGATATAAATCTACAGCCCTTCTTCAATTTTTTTGTGACTCACCGTAAATTAGTCATTAGTGCTTTTGTCAAATTCCAATGATAATAATGCTTTTGATTGAAAATTGACTTACCTCATCCCATTTAACACCACATGTCCTAAATTGTATTTAAATTTTTTGTATCCTTCTACTAGGCCCGTACTATCGAGTTTAAAACACTCTGTACAAACTGAAAGTAATTCAGAATGAAATAATGAATACGTGAGCACACATTGTGAAACTGGCTTACATAAAATGACTTTCAAGAAATTAGGAACAATTAGGAGCAAATATTTTCGCATTTGATTCAGAATTTCAGAAAAAAACTAGTGAAATTAATGGCGTTGTAGGGTCGCCAATTCAAAAGAAAAGATTGTTAATCCTTCGTCGATCAAAGGTACCACGCAATTCGTGTGTTATAAAGTACTTAGGTGCGCTGTACAACGTGTTGGCATACACATGTTAAGGAAAATGCCTAAAATGATTACAAAGTTCCGAAGCTATACATCAATCGTTGTTTCTGATAAGCGTCTGCTATCTTGATGCTGAATTGGCGACCCTAAAATGTCATATAAATCGTTTTTCTCCGATCGCTAAATTAAAAATTAAAATTAGTTCTTTAGGGAAAGTAATTTTATTTATTGTAAAGATTTATAGTGAAATTAGAACAGCCCGTAACAGATATCCCTTGTCCTGTTTGTTTTAAAACACTTACTTCATCTAGATTGAAGCGTTTCCACTAGTATAAGGTTTATGAACTATTGAATCCTCCAAAGTGGTTGAATTATTTACAAAATCGCTTCCAGCACTTGATGTACTTGCAGTAGGGACATTTTTTTGCTAACCTACTGATTTGCGAGCTATGAACTTCTCAAGGTAGCCTTCAACTACCGTTGAAGATTTCCATCCACCATGCATTTTTAAAGTCAGCTTAATGGTGGAAACAATGTGCAGTATACAGGGTTAACTATGACTAAGTACAAAAATTTTAACCACGTGCTCAGGAAGGTCTAAAATACAATAAAAAATTTATTTCGGAATTCTAGCTCGATGTTTAAAAAGTGGGGCAAAACCCTCTTTTCCTACGGAAAGTCGGCGCCTATGACAATCAATCATCATCCGTCATGGCTAGATATGTCAACTACTTGAACTACTGGTCGTTTTTTCAACAATTGTCAAGTGTAGAAACAACGAAACGAAACATTTGTATTAATAATAATAATGTCTAAGTACCTGGTAGATAACCGCTAATCCGGTTAGCTGCAGTATTTTGAATTCATATTTAATCTGTGTTGTATTCGTTCTTTCGTTGCACACTGCCAAAACTACATTTTCACTCCTTGCAGATTCATAATAATTATCCACTAACATATCCGACATAAAATACTTTATTTAATTACTGTAATACATTTAAAATTAGTCACTTAGCTGATTTAAAGTAACAGTAAATTCTAGGTTATCTTCTTCTTTCTTCTTCTTCTTTTTATGGCCTTTGTCCAGGGGACATGCATTGCTAATTGCATACCCTCCATGCTCAAACCATCCAGAATAGCGAAGTTAGTTATAATCTAAGAGTCATTTTTACAGAACACTGTAAACATCTTGGGATGTTATAGTTTAAAATATTACTAATTATTTTATGCAAACATCGTCGATTACTGTTAATATTGTTGCTATTATTAGTATTAACAGAATTTAATTACACAACAACTCATGAAGTTTAAAAATTTATCGGCGAGTGCACCTTGCATTAGTGGCCTACAAATGTCGTCAGATGTCGTCTGTAGATGTCAAATAACGTAAATATACGGTTACGGTACTCTGATTAGTTTCAAATAATTTTTCAGTACTTGTTTTTCGCAAATTTAATTTTTCGCGTATTTTATGTGTATTTATAAACATGTCGTATTCAAATGTCTAGATGACGGATAAGGTGCTGATTTATGAGAGTGTGACAAGTGCATATTATTGTGCGGCAGCCTCAAAGACGTTTCCCGAGTATACAAAATATTTTACTGAATACTTTTTGAACCACATCGAACAGCGGTTTTATGTCGCACGTGTGGCAGTGTTTGTGTACATTTACGTGTATTTTATTGTTATCCTTTGTGCTTTTTCCCGACGTAAGTTATCGACCTGGTCAAGACCGCCAAACCAAGTAGGTACCTCGCTTTACACAAAAAGAACGATCAAGGGAAGGAGAGGTCCACAGGAAGTACACAAATCTTTGCAGGTTTTAATGTAAACAAGTAAGAACACAGAAGATGATTCACATTCTTAATATCTCTCCAAGTATCAATCCTGGAAATAAATATTAGTAAAGTAGGTGCTGCCTCTCTGTGCTACCATACCGTATTTCTCATTAAATCATTAAATAATAATCTACTTTTTGTAAAGATTTTTTTTTTCTTTCAAAGCGGATTAAACTGATACACGTGTCAATGGACCTGTCACTATATTTGACACCTTTGACTGGCAGAATATACCTAACCTCGCAGCTGACAGAAGGTCAGTGACGGCGATAAATAGGGATTTAATATAGTTTTGAAAAACATTTTTTTTGGCTTTATAAACAAGTTTGGAATTTTTTTGAAGGGTGATTCCATTAATTCTTATTTTTCCCTATCCCCTCTTAAAATATTTGTACTAAGTCATAGTTAACCCTGTATTAGTGAGCATCCTTAAATTTGTGAAACGCAGCAAACTGTTTTGGTATTTTCCCAAATGTAATTTCTAATAATTGGTTATAAGCTTTACCATTTAAATACTTAAAATAAAAATATATTACTATCTAATTGTGTAGGTCTTGCGGTACTATATTTTCGCTACATGTCTAAATATTTACTTACAATGAAGGATCATTTTTTCTTTGTTTTTGTAGTTGGCAGAATGATCAGCAATCTATTTCCCATACCTTCAATATCTCCAATTTTTAAATTTGTTCATTTCTACAACGCGTGATTTTTTTAGCACGATACCCATTCGCTTACCGACTACTTTTAATTTTAGATACTTTGCAATACGGATGTTTTTGTAGAGATTCAAAGTAGCTCTGAGTTTCTCAAATAATAAATAATTATTTTTATGAATTTAATTAAGAACAATATGACAATTATTGTGTAACTAATTTTTTACTTAATAATTCTGATGAAATTATTATTCACGAAAGAAGTATCATACACTTTTAATAATATAAAATAAATAGCTTTGTTTGCTGCTATAATAAAATTAAAAATTGATCGGCAAAAAAAAATATATGTAACTTAACAGTAAAGTAAATTTAATGCCTTGGCTACTTTAATAAAAACAACTGCACCTCGTCTATTAAATACCATACCAGGCATTAAATCCTGTGCATTACTGCTTAGTTAAACAAATAACTATTATATTTTATACGCTTAATTGGCTCACGAAAAGCTTCTGTTATACAAAAAAAAATAGTTAGCTATTTTATTTGAGACATTTCATCACATTTAATTTCATATCATCCTTTAGTATAAATTAACGATGAAACATAAAATATACATAATAATATAATAGGAATAAGTCTACTAATCGCTCACCCTGTATATAGATATTTTATTGTAATTTTATAATATATAATTGGCATCACTGTATATAAGCCGAAACGTTGGCAGTATGTAGATTTTTTTATTATTTTCATCTGTTAGCAGTTTATTAAAAACTTACTAACTAGGATTATTTTATTTTGTTTGTAAAGCACATAAATACATATCTCAAAAACATCATATATCAGTTTGTTTTAGTTTCACACTATAAAAGGCAACGAAAATTAGTTCTGCTACAAATGGACGATGTTAATAACCAAATGGTTTTCCCTTTTCATCCCGTCGTATCTGCGTCTTTTATAAACCCACGTTTCAATTAATCGTTTATCTATTCTCACTAAGCTACATAATTCCTGAATGTCCAGAAAGGCATAGGAGCGTGACAAATATTCTTACTATGCATGAATAGAGAGCTCTATTGTATAATGTCATCCCCACACACACGAACCACAGTTGGACCATTATCTTCTATGGGTTGTTAATAAATGACCTACACAACCTAGGGGAAAATGAAGTCTTTCGCGCATCTGAACAAATAAAAATGATATTCTAGTGCTACAGTTTAAATACCTTTTATCTTAATGATAAATTGTGCTTTGCACCCCAGACGTTTTCTTGAATTTAATTTACTAAAAGAGCTATTTTAAATGAATCACATGTTGCACTGTTTGACTTCATATATTTTAACCACAAATTGGACAACTTAATACCTGTTTGTAAAATAGAGGGCGATTCATAAGTTAACCAAAACAATTTTGCAAAAGATGCGTGAAAAGGGAATCAATAGCCTTGTTCGCGGTAGCGATTCCGAACTAGTTCAGGATTAATTTACGGATCTGCTCAAGCGCAGTTTGAATTTGATCGTCCGAAATGGAAACTGCGCTTGCTCTCATCCGTAAATTAATCCTGAACTAGTTCGGAATAGCTACCGCGAACAAGGCTAATATCGTAAAAAAATGTTGTGCTGCTGTAGTCATCGGAATGTAGGCGATTCCGAATACTGAAATCCAATATTAGTATTAACGTTTTTGCGATATACCTACGTTAGTTTTTCTAGTGCCAAAAATGGCTTACATCTATAGCAAATCGGGGTTGATGGATATCATGTTAATTTATGGTGAAGTAAGACAAAATGTTTTAGCAGCTTCTTGTCTGTACACAGAACGATTTTCCGGTAGGCATGTACAATGGTCGTCAGCTTAAAGTCACCACTTCCATGTTTTGTCCCTTTCTAGCACCGTGTATAATAAATGGCACTAGAAAAGAATGGACCATGGAACTGGTGACTTTAAGCTGACGACCATTGTACCAAATACAGCTAATTTTACTACGGTAGTGCAACGTGGACGTGTCACAGAAAATCTGTAACCAAATCATGGAAGAGATGGAGGTCCAGGGCATCCAAGGCGTATTGCAGCAGCTGAGAACCGCATTTTAGAGATTGTTGAAGGGAATCCCCGAATAAGCACGCTCAACAACTACAATGAATATCGGAATCAATGCATGAATACCAAAAAATTATCCCTTACGAATTAGATGGTGAATGGTTGCTGCAATAAAATTCCAGATTTACACCTGACGTTATAGTTAGTTAGAATACTCGTGTTTGGGATTTTGAAAATCCGCACGTGATTAAAAGGATCATTTCCAGTAACGCTTTTCCTTAAATGTTTGAGCACGGATTGTCGATGATCGTTTGATTGGATCATTCATATTACCAAATCGAATAGATCGTTCAGTATCTCGAGTTCTTTCAAAATGATCTCTCTGGACTTCTTCGTATATATTATTTTTATATACAACAGAAATAATGTAAATACGCATTTGTATAGTTTTTGTGCAAATTTTTTTTTGTGTACATTTTTTTAGTGCGAGAACCAAATTATTTAACTTTAATTTGTGTACAGTAAAAAATTCATCCGCCTCCTCCCTGCAAAGTTATAGCTCCAAAAATATAACATTTTCGTTCTTAATATGAATCAAATTACTAAATGAAATTAGAACACCTTTCCTACTATCGCAAAAACATGTATTGTATAACATCTTTATTTGGGTGTAAAGGGTAAACTGACCTCCTCTACCGGTTAATTAATGTACCGAAAAGAAAATGTAAAAAGCAGTTTTTATTAGGTACCTTTATGAACAAAAATAGATTGTAATATTAGGGCATTTGCAACATTTTTGTTACCTATGGTTACTTATAGTTTTTCTTTATCTGTAATTAAGATTTTTTCAATTAATTTTTGTTATTTTGTTCATTTTAATGTTGAACAAAAATATTCTTTCAGCATAATTATTTTTAAATGGCCATTTGCTCGTAAATGAATATTATCCAATGCATGCTTTTGCGATAGTATCGGCTTTAATAATATGATGTTTTTTTAGTTTTCCTTTTTTTGTTATTGAACTAATAATTTTGACTATTTCCTCTTAAAATTGATTATAATTTATTTTTCCCATGTTTATGCAAAAAACAAAACTTTATTGTTTTTCTTTAGTTTTGTTGGGTTTTTGCCACACTTCTGAAAAAATAATAAAGATTAATTAAATAAGCCCTTGCGCCAAACGGAACAGTCAAGGGTTATTACGGTGTTACTGTTTATGCAATAAATAATAGAAATATGCAAGATCGGTATGAAAGGAAAACAAAAAAATCTAATAACACCAGCTGGTATCATTTGTAAAATAAACATGAATGAATAAGTTTGTATCTCCGAACGTTAGGATTCGATCCGCGTCTGCTTTCATACATATTGACAGGACAGAAACCCTTATATCGATGACATTTGGATTCTATTTGTGTAAAACATGAAATCTGGCCCTTCTCATAACACTTTTGATGTGCGTTTTGAACGTGACTTACTTGAGACTCAAATAAATTTTATATTTTAAAGAAATGGATTCCACCCTAGTCGTTTATATTGAAATGCATTATTAATGTCTCCTGAAAACACAAATATCAAAAAAGAAACCATTGCAATAATTTACAGATTTGCGGGGCATTATCTTTTTATTGTTTATTGTCTTTTGCCTATTTGAATATTCATATATGAGGCAATATCAGTTATAACTTTTTTTCATATATTTTCAGGTATTAATAATATTGTGTGAAACTAACTACTCAGTGGACAAAAGCCCCAACCTGCGTTGAATTACACCCACAATATCTACCCATATATTCCTTATTATTAGCTTTTGTAACATTTTTTACTGTTTAAGAAAGGTATTTTAAGCTAATATGTATCAAATCTCCTACAATTCCTATCAATGAAGTCATATGTATGTTCTCTGATACCAAACATCTAGGTATGCTAATGAACATCCACAGGCAAAACTCTATTCAATAATTATCTAAAGAATTTATTTACTGACTTGATATACTTTATATATGGAGTGGGAACTCGAAATTCAACCACAATAGATGAGATCTGACCTATTTCTGCATTTTTAGGATTGCTTCATCAGGTGGCCTCCTTTAACTTGAGTCAAATATCAAACTATAAAAATTATTATACCAATAAATTAAAATTATTTGAAATTAAATGCCAAAATGAAATTAAATATCGACAGCGTCAAACTGATTAACTGTCAAGTATCATAACGACCTACTAAAATAAATAAAAAAATTACCTTTTATGTATAGTTTTTTCATATATTTTCAGGTATTAATAATATTGTGTGAAACTAACTACTCAGTGGACAAAAGCCCCAACCTGCGTTGAATTACACCCACAATATCTACCCGTGGATTCCTTCACACAAAGCTGCCTAATTTAAAAACCGGTCTATGATTAAATTTCATATTTCACAAAAAATTAAGCTCATCGACTGCAGCTAAAGTGAATAGATATATTGTTTGTCCAGAGTATGATGCTATACCAATTCATTGGTTCTCATACTCTTTGGGACCAAAGCCGTCTATTGGAAAAATATAAAATGCTCAAGTTATGCTTTCTATTAGATGTTGTAATTGCCAAATAATCTGATACGTTACCAGTGGCTATACAACTGGCTAATTCATAGCATGTGACATAAAATGACATTCGTCAAATATTAGGGGGCTACTTTATAGATATAATTTTTTCATCACGACCGTCTCTGATGCTCTGTTATACCTTCCCAAAGAATGGTAGTAAAATTCGGTTTTTAATTTGGTTCTCAAAAACTAAAAGCATTACAGAACCTATTGCATAATAAAGTATTTTTATTAAGTGCCGTTTTACAAACAAATTATTTATCTATAATTAAACATGAATATGATTCATATTTCTTTTTTATATGAGAACTGGTCTTGGGCGAGCTGTACTTGGAGGTCTGTATGTTGGACGTATAATACGGGGAGGGCTTCCACCAGCGGCATCTGAAAAAAATATTGTACATGTGTGAATAACTAAATTTAGTCAGTATTATTTACAAAATCTTAGGTATTTATTTATGTAGGTGTATGTCGCGGGCTTATTCTAAAAACGAGCATATTATAATATGACTGGACATATTGTAACACGATAGAAAACATCGAGAGTCTTGCAATTTGACTGCAAATTTTAGGCGTATTGTAATATACCGGCCACTTCGTCAGACTGAACTTTCGCGCAAGTGTATTACAATTCGCCTAGACAAAATCTGTCATATTATAATGCCAGGCAAATTGTAAAACAATTTATCTCAGTAAAACCTGAGATTTAAACAAACTTTAAACTTTTTAAAATAATAATAAAGTGCAAAAAACATAAAGTTTTAAGACAGAAAAATTGTATAAAATTAAATAACATAACTGCAGTGGTAGGCATTCAATAGCTGCATGTCATATGAACAATTGAATGATTAAATTCGTTATATAGCGTATATGTTCTGGGATTCTTGGTCATATCAATAAAACATCTTATAATAATAATATCTCTACCCCTCACTCTAATCACGAGGATTAGCCCAAAAGTCGAAGACTTGTGCGGGAGAGGGGCGGCATATTATTATTAAGCAGGCCGCATTTAGTGCAGGAATGAGGGAAACCTGGAAAACCTCATTAATTAGGTAATAGTCAAATATCAACCGGTATCAATATCTCACATTGACCCAAGCCAACATTCTTCCACTTTATCATACCCGAAGAGAGGGTGCCAATCTCTCCATGAATATAGCTTATATACGCTCTACCGGCTGCGGGGGTCGAACCCACAGCGATCTAGTCACCTCGATTCAAGTACTAACGCCTTAAACCGCGAGACCACTGAACGATAATTGCCGAATTGACCTATTGCTCTTTTTACGTACGTTTCGTAAAATTGTCATATGTGGGCCGAAAAAATCCAAATGAAAGCGCTGTACTTTCAGTATGACTTTAAGTTTATTTACCATTTAGGTATTTTCTCATCGATAGATAGAAAGCGGAAGTGAAAACCCATGGCCTCCATGTAGTCCGGATCTAAATCCACTTGTTTTTTTCTGGAATTATATTAAGGCCATGGTTTATAGTGCTGCCTCTATCGAAATTACGTAATCTACAAACTACACATCGTTGCCTAGTTTAAACGCATTTTATTCAAAAACGGTGTGTTATTTCTACTTTACGCAGTGGCGTAACACATATTTTTTAGAAAAGGATCTCGAAAATATAGTTTGCATGCCACTGGTTTTTATATTGACGTGAAAGCGTATCAAATTAAGTAATTCCCATTTAAAATTCTTCATATCAAATTAGAAAAAGAATCTCTTAAGGTCGCCGTATTTCTCGCCGTAAAATGACCAAATTCGTGGTGATTTTTAGGTACTGAAATCTCGAAAAATAAAACACGTAAAGCAAAAATAATATCAAAAATAAAATTATTGACGTTTTATATATTATACACTTTTACTATTTAGACTCTCCTCAAATAATATAATAACTTTTAAAATGCATTTGTATGACACGTATTATGTTGCTATTGTAACCCCACATTTTAACAATTATTTTCACATAAGTACTTAGAAACAAAAGTGAACAATCTTATATGCAGAACTATGTAAGTTTATGTTATGACAATGTTTACATCTATAGTTGAATTAAAAAAGAACGTATTTTTGAAAAATTTCAGTACCTAAAAGTTTGCCGGATAAATCGCTTTCTGACGTTATACAGGGTGTTTGGAAATGATGAGCAAAAAATTCAGGGGATATTTCTAATCCGAAAATAAATGCTACCTCTTCCTGTAACATTTTTTCCAAAACTAATTATTAACGGAGTTACAGGGTGTTAAAGTTAAATTTTATTTGCAGTTTTTTTGCAATACCTTTTGCCACACTCATAATATTTTGACAAAATTTTGTATATAGGGGTTTTTTAAGATGAGGATTATTTTGCCCACCGTTTCTTCGCATTTTGTAGAGAGCGCCACATACGAGCCTTTATTTTGGTTTGAATGGTTTCAACTTTTTTGTGCTACACTTTATGCGATTTTTGACTGAATATTTTTGTTCTCCTAACCTTTTGACTTAAAAACGTATACTTTATTTGTTTCGGTAAATCTAACCGTTTCCGAGAAAAATGCTAATATAACATACTAGCATTCAATTGTACACAGTACACAGTACAGTTTGCTTATTCGTAAAAGAAATGAGATTCACCAGTATGTCCAAAAAATTATTAAATATCGATTTCTTCACTTAGTTTTTTCGACTTCAAACAAGGATACCAAATTTTTATATAAATTATCAGTCTTTAAGGAAATCAATATTTCAATAAAATTAAAGATAAAAAAGTTATGATAATTTTTTCACCTAGCACGTGCCATTTCTACCCTTTAGGGAGCTATAATTCTAGAAATATTTTACCCGAAACTACATCTCTATATAAGTAACAAATTTGCCAGATTTGCAAAAAAAATTATTCCATTATTAAAAAGTTATAGTCAAAAATCGAATGACAAAAAAAACAACTTTGAAGTTACGTAGCCCCGTTATTATTAACTTTTCAATAAAATGTTACATGAAATTGCCACTTTTTTTTAAATAGTATTACCCCCTAAATTTTCTGTTCGCAGTTTTCAGACACCCTGTAGATATTTTTCAGAAACGTAGTTACGTTTTGCATCAGATTTTTGTCCTAAATTTTCAATGTTCGTGAACTTAGCCCCCCATTTTTTGATAAACTAAAAAATAAAAGTTGTGCTGAATTGTGCCCGATTTTTGCTACATTGTGCCGTAAAATTCTAAAGAAAAATAATAACTATTTTCCTAGAAAATGAAACAATCGTGTTTTTCACGTAGCCCCCCACGCAAAAATCGTATTTTTTTTAATGTGCTATATTGTGCTAGTTGTTCTGAACATTGTGCCGTTTAAAAAGTTTGATATCTGCCTCCGTTCTCCGGAAAATGAAAAAAATCGAAAATTTTGACGTGACCTTACTGTGCCGCCTACTTTGCGAAAATCGTGTTTTTCTTTAATCTGCTGAATTGTTCTAGTTGTTCCGAATATTGTGCCGTTTAAGGAAATTTGCTTGAAAATGAAAAAGCGCAATTGTACTAAATTGTGCTAGTTGTCCTGAACATTGTGCCGTTTAAAAAAATTCGATATTTGCCTCCGTTCTCCGAAAAAACCGGAAATTTAAACGGCACAATGTTCAGGACAACTAGCACAATTCAGCACAACCCCGTTTTTTTATTTTGGAAAAAATAGGGGGATAAGTTCACGCTTAAATTTCCGTTTTTTTTTCGGTTTTTCCGGATTTTCCGGAGAACGGAGATAGATATCGAATTTGTTTAAACGGCATAATGTTCAGGACAACTAGCACAATTCAGCACAACCCCGTTTTTTTATTTTCGAAGAAAATGGGGGGCTAAGTTCACGCTTTAATTTCCGGTTTTTCCGGATTTTCCGGGGAACGTAGTCACATATCAAATTTCTTTAAACGGCACAATATTTGGAACAACTGGAACAATTCAGCACATTAAAGAAAAACACGATTTTCGCAAAGTAGATTTTCCGGAAAACGAAGACAGATATAAAAAAAATTTTAAACGGCACAATATTCAGAACACCTAGCACAATTCAGCACATCGATAAAAAATCGAATTGTGATAAAATGAGGGGCTAGAAAATTTCGGTTTTTCCGGATTTTCCGGAGAACGGAGGCAGATATCAAATTTTTTTAAACGGCACAATGTTCAGAACAACTAGCACATTATAGCACATTAAAAAAATACGATTTTCGCAAAGTGGGGGGCTACGTAAAAAACACGATTTTTTTATTTTCTAGGAAAATGGCTATTATTTTTCTTTAAAATTTTACGGCACAATGTAGCACAAATCTGGCACAATTCAGCACAACCTTTATTTTTTAGTTTATCAAAAAATGGGGGGCTAAATTCACGTTCATCCCAGAAAACAGATATTTTAAAGTTGGCAACCCTACTCACATCCTATTTGCAGTAGCGACAGTAGTATCGGACAGTAACTCGAACAAATTTTCTTGTCTAAATGTACCTAAAGGATAATCTTTGGCACTCAAAGGTCATTCAAAATTTCAATAATTTTTAGAAATGTCATAAAATACTAAATTTATAAAATTTATAGTACATTAGTAGTACCTAATTAAGTTATATACTAAACAGCTTACCTGAAGTGGGGACTAAACCGAGAATGAATGTTATTGCTAGTAGAATAAATGTAAATACGTTTGTAACCTTCATTTTTTCTGTTGATTATATTCACTTCACTCTGGTACTGTTTTCAAACATCATTTATTTGCTAAGGCTATTTATATAATAATGTACGCTTTTGTTTTAACTTAGGGGATTTTTATTTTGTTATCCTTTGAATAACTAAAATGTGTTCCAAGAATACTTGTAAACTGAGACTAAAAATAAATACATCTTTAGTAATTGATTGGGTATTATTGAAAAAAAATCACCTATGGAAAATACATGGTTTGTTCAAGTTTGTTTATGTATATCTTTTTAACGGTAAAAGATAGTAAAATTTTGGGAGTGACAAAATTTACTTAAAAGAGTTTAGTGTTTACCAGAAAAAAAATTGTGATCAAGAAAAGCCTTTTACCAATATCTTTTATTATATACAAAATTTCATTTTAATCGTTCAACGTTTTTCTATTTTATAACCAACTATTGATATTTCTTTCAAAAATTTTGGCGCCTCCTCGTGTTTTCATTTTAAGAATCCAGAGTAAATGGTATGCATGCATTTCAAGGACAAAATAAAACGTATTCAGTTTTTTTGTATTATTTAATCTTATATCAATAACCAAAAACACGCTACTGCTCCACAATATCCAGGGATAGGTTTCAACTAACTCAATTTCCCACGTAGCACACGATGTTCACTGGACGTCCATTTTAAGTTTATTTTAGGGCGGCACATCCCAGGACCATTTATGGACGTTCATAGGACCCCCAAGAGTGGCTCTCAGCCAGCCAGCTCTCAGAGACGTCCTTAATATTACGTCTATCGGACGTCTATTTTAGTTTGGTACATTCCTGGACTAGTATGGGCGTTCATGGAAAATCCGACAGTGTATGTCTCAAAGGCATCCTTTATTATGTCAGTCGGATGTTCATTTTACAGCCACAAAAATTAAATAAAAACAAAAATGTGTTTTATCTTTTGGGAACAACACTGAAAACTTTAGCCAAAGAGCTTTGTACAAAAAAAAAATAAGTGTATGGTAAAAACAGAGAATAAATTTTGTTAATTTATAGTGTAACTTTCAAAAATAAAACAAATTAAAATTGAAGTTGGCGGTAATAATATAGTACTGTCTCCTGTCTAGTATCAAAAGTTAAAAGTGTGATTAGTTGGTAATATTACTGATATAGCTTTGTAACAACAGGTATATTGTACTTTTTAATCTAAACTTTATAATTATTTTGTCTGTGATGGAGTATGAGTATCTTGTTACTGTGATTTTTAAAATTCAGAAGGCTCTGCTTGTTTAAGGAAATATATTTCTCTTTCTATAAGGCAAGTTTTAGTATCAATAGATTATGTCGTTAATCAAAAAATAAAAAAATAGTAAATAGTATACAAAACCAAATATTGATTTATTTTTAATACGTGTGCCATATCTGCCATACATTGACTACTTAATAATAATAATAATAATAATAATAAATCTTTATTGTCATAAATTCAACAAACATGAACATTGACATTGTCAAGGTAGGAGAGTGTACATGAGAATAACAATAACAAATAATAAAATACAAGTAAGTATGTACATCACAATATCACATACATTTAACTGTACTATACAAAATATAAAAATATTAAAAATATAAAAATATTAAAAATATAAAATATCAAAAATATTATTTAATAGCCTTTTACTGGTCAATATATTCATTAAATGAGTAGAAGCACTTACTTATAAAAATTGCTTTGTTTTTAAACATATTATAATTATTTATCAACTTGTATTCCGAAGGAAGGCAATTATAGGCTTTTATAGCTCTATAGTGAACACTTTTGAATAAAAACTTGTGTAATGCTGTAATACTTATAATATGTGTTTTGCTTGCAGCTGCTGTCAAAAATACTACCAATAAATTAACGGAGGTTCAATCTTTGCTAAGTAGAGAAATGAAAGGTTGCAAAAGAATAAAAATATTTTGTTATACGTAACATATAGGTATACCAGTTTACATAGAAGAAAATATATATTATAGATTAAAAAAATAAGTATATATATTTTTGTATAATATATTTTTTTTGTGCGCATATTTATTTATTTCATAAAATTCAAAATTGTTAAATAAAAAGGCTAAAATATAATGTAAAACAAAAAAAATCAATTTTAAAAAATTTTCAAAAAATTTTTCTTTTTAGTAATTTTTCAATGTCAACGAATTCACTGAAAATTGACATCAGTCAAAACCAAATTTAGATTAACATGTTTTCATGTTAACTGCAGACCAAATACAACAAACGTTACAAGTCCTATATATTGTCAAATCTAAAATTTGTCAAGAAATTAGTGAAATTCATAGGTTTTTTTAACAATTTTTTTTATCTAGTCACCGTGAATTAATTATAAATTTAATAAGCCGTCTATTTTCATAATTCAAATAACACATATATTTAACTATAGCGACACCTAATTCCTTGTCCTTAAGAAACTCTTGTTAAAATTCGTGTAAGAAATAACATCGCCGTTATTTCTTAACAGTTACAGTAGGATACATACTACAAAAATTTAAGGTGATGAAATATAACATTTCGTAGATGTTATTGTGACCAAAATGGGATATATACTTTGTCTGATTAAGTATAAATTATGTTTTCTAAAATTCTACGTTGTTTTTTTACGTAACATGTTATCTATTAAAGCTTTAACCAAACCATTCATTTCTGCTATTTTCAATATTATATTATATTCTGCTATTTTTAAATATTATATTCCAAGACATGGTAGCTTCTTGTATGACCCGAAGGTGAGATGCAGAATTTGACCTCGAAACCGGTCGTCACTATTGAATAAAGGATTGTGAGTTGACAAGACTTTTCTTTCCCTTTGAATTATTATTTATTTCTTATGGAAAATTATAAATAATTTTTAATATCCCAAAAAGGTCCCCTCTAGGACTCCCTGTTCGTATATTTTGTACACATCTGATAGGAACGTTTTAAAAAGTCCAAAAGATCCATTTCTGAATCATTTTTGAAGGACTGCACAAATGCTCCGATTACTTCTCTTCTATTTTTATTTAACTTAATTTTGAAATCAAACAGTTTTCTGGATATTTAGAAATTAGGAAAGGTTTGCCCAAATTTTTAAAATGTGCTTGTATGAGCAAATGTTGCCCCAAGTTAAACCTTTAATTTCACTAAACCAGCATGGTTTAATGCAAAAACGGTCTACTGTATCAAATCTTACTAAAATATCGCCAATAACATCTGCCATACTTAATAACCAAGGCCAAGTAGATGTTATCTACACAGATTTTACAAAGGTATTTGATAGAGTTGACCATGCCACGGTTTCAGTGACTACACTTGAATTAATAACATCATACATTAATCATAGACATTTATTTGTCAGTTGTAATGGTTTTAACTCAATCAAATACCTACATGGCAACTTTGGTTGTGACTCAAGGCTCTAACCTGAAGCCGTTATTGTTTGATATATTTATTAATGATTTGCTGGATAGTGTTGATTGTAATACTTTATTATTTGCTGACGACTTTAAACTATACAGGGTTAACTATGACTAAGTACAAAAATTTAACCACGTGCTCAGGGAGGCCTAAAAGACAATAAAAAAATTATTCCAGAATTTTAGCTCGATATTTAAAAAGTGGGGCAAAACACTTTTTTCCTGCGGAAACTCGCCTATGATAAGAATCGACTGAGATGGCTTAGACCCATAGATAAAACTTACAGCTGTCAACAATATCTACTACCATTTCTAAATGTAGAAACGAAAATTAACATTCTTAATAGTAATAATACCTGATAGATAGGTAACAGTTAATCCACTTAGCTCCTGTATTTTGCATTCGTTTTCCATTATTTCTAAACTGGTAGAACTACATATTCGCTCATTACAGCCACTCATTACCGATAAAAGACACTTTGCGTAGGTACAATTAGATAGATTAGATTCCTATTTATTATAACAAAATTGAACGAAAAGAATAATAAACGTTTTAATGTAACCGCGGGAGTCTTGTCCCATAACCTAGAAAACCAAACCGGCGAACTATATTGTAGGAAATTATCTGCACCCAACACAAATATCTTTAAAATTTAAAATAATGCACTAAAAACTTCATAAGAACACAAAATTACAACGTAAACACAGGAATTCAATTATGACATGACAGGACACTACTGACAGTACTGACACTGACTAATGAGCGACTGTTGCATGCTTGTATAGTATGCAACCAACAAGCATTGGCGGCGTTAAATAAGGATTTAAAATAATATCGAAAAAATTTTTTTGGCTTTATAAATAAGTTTGGAATTTTTTTGAAGGGTGATTCCGTTAATTCTTATTTTTCCCTATCCCCTCTTAAAATATTTGTACTAAGTCATAGTTAACCCTGTATAATAGGTATTGTAGCTAGTGAAACCGATTGTCTTAGTTGCAAAGACAAATAAATGCATCGATAACCAACTTTTTTTATATATTTTCAGGTATTAACAATATTGTGTGAAACTAACTACTCAGTGGACAAAAGCCCCAACCTGCGTTGAATTACACCCACAATATCTACCCATATATTCCTTATTATTAGCTTTTGTAACATTTTTTACTGTTTAAGAAAGGTATTTTAAGCTAATATGTATCAAATCTCCTACAATTCCTACCAATGAAGTCATATGCATGCTCTCTGATACCAAACATCTAGGTATGCTAATGAACACCCACAGACAAAACTCTATTCAATAATTATCTAAAAAATGTATTCTATTTACTAACCTGATATACTCTATAATTATAAATTCAACCACAATAGATGAGATCTGATCTATTTCTGCATTTTTCGGATTGCTTCATCAGGTGGCCTCCTTTAACTTGAGTCAAATATCTAACTATAAAAATTATTATACCAATAAATTAAAATTATTTGAAATTAAATGTCAAAATGAAATTAAATAATGTCGACAGCGTCAAACTGAAAATATATGAAAAAACTATACATAAAAGGTACATTTTTATTTATTTTAGTAGGTCGTTATGATACTTGACAGTTAATCAGTTTGACGCTGTCGACATTATTTAATTTCATTTTGACATTTAATTTCAAATAATTTTAATTTATTGGTATAATAATTTTTATAGTTAGATATTTGACTCAAGTTAAAGGAGGCCACCTGATGAAGCAATCCAGATCAGATCTCATCTATTGTGGTTGAATTTCGAGTTCCCACTCCATATAATTATAGAGTATATCAGGTTAGTAAATAGAATACATTTTTTAGATAATTATTGAATAGAGTTTTGTCTGTGGGTGTTCATTAGCATACCTAGATGTTTGGTATCAGAGAGCATGCATATGACTTCATTGGTAGGAATTGTAGGAGATTTGATACATATTAGCTTAAAATACCTTTCTTAAACAGTAAAAAAAAGATAACCAACTTGTTATGAACATTTCTAAATGTAAAATATGTTCCAATACCAGAAAATTGAATCCGCTGCATTTAAGTTATTATTTTGACATTGTTCAACTTTTTCGGACTAATTCTGTTAAAGATTTAGGAGTACACTTTGACCATAAATTTAATTTCAATGAGCACATGTGCTTGCGCTTTGAGAATGTTGGGGTTCATTATACGTAACTGTGGTTCCTTCACTAATATTGATGCACTTAATATCTCACTTGTCCGTTCTAAGATGGAATATGGTCCTCTGGTGTGGTATCCTCATTATAATATTTATATTAATATGCTTGAACGTGTACAGAGGCGATAAGTTCTTGGCTCTTAAGACCGAGTTTACCCACCGCAAGGTTTTGACCACATGTCTTTAATTGTTAGCGTTGCATCACAGAAGACTTTTGTATTCTCTAACTTTTTTATACAAATTGTTGCACAATTTGATAGATTCGCCAGTTTTGCTGGCAATGCATAATTTTTCAGTACCTAGGCAGTTCACACTTTCTATAATATTAACCCTAGAACTAATATATTAATAAAATCGCTTATTTATATAATTTGTCTTAATTATAATAAAATATCTCATTTGTGTGACATGTATAATTGATTTTTAACTAAGCATCACAGTCAGTACTTTTATGTTATAGTTTGACTGATTTGTTTATTTTAAGCACTTTTCTGTTTGTGAATACTTACTTCTGCCGTTGAGTGAGAAATTATCAACGCTTCTGCTTAGACAAAATTAATACTCTTATTTTATAGCTTTGACTTTGTTTCGTTTTATAATTTTAATTTTATAATTTGACTTCGTTTTTGTTAATTTAAGTTTTGTTCTCCTTTTTGTGAGTATTTAGTTTTATTTAGATTAGTATGTTATTTGTATGCTTTTTAACTACTGTAATACTTTTAGTTGTCGTGTTATTGGATTATTTATCTATTGGGCAATGATTAGAATGAATAAATAAATAAATTACATTGATTTGCAATTTTTTTGAAAACGGACCTCCCAGGGACATCAGTCGGACGTCTAACCTTCCTAAACGGATGCCCATTGGACTGAATCAAAGAAAGTTATTTAGGAGATGATACAAATACAATAATTCACTCTCTATTTTTAATCTCAAAAGAATTAGATTAAGTTCACCAAGACATTTGTTGCGAAGTCAATCAGTCTTTTCGCTATTCAACCTTTAATTAAAACTAAGCCGCACTAACAATAATAAATTACCCCTAATATAGAAGAATCAAAAGCGTATCTGACACACCCAGCGGTATACAAAATGTTGCAACTGAATGAAAACGCAAAAAGTATCCATTACTGTACATGTTTTTTCACTCAGTAATGGATTTACGGGTCACTAATGTGGGATAATGTCATCAAGAGTGCACTTGCAAAAAGTCTTTGCGTACAAGGCTACTTGAAAAACAAGTAACGCAGAGGAATAGGGGTGGAAACAATGGTAGCCGACCTCCTAACTCGTGTCGAGTACTATAAATAATTCATCTCAAATTTAGGAAGAGAAAAAGTAGCCTGTGTGCCGGGATTTCATTTCGTTTTACATATTTTTTATTGCATGTTTATTCACGACTTTATAAAAATTTGATTAAAACATGACCCTTATTTGCCTTTGCTGCTTTACCCTACGTATGTGTTCTTTTATTAGCTTGTCATCGCATCGCAAATGTACTCGTATGTATGACAAATAAATAATCATACGGTGAAGGCAAAATGTTACGTTCAAAAGAACTGGAAAATCGATTTAATCAAAGTAAAGGTTTCCTATAACTTTTTGTTTATACAGAGTGAATCGCAGTAGATATAATAAGATACAGGATGATTCAGAAATAGTAGGAAAAAAATAAGTACAGAATGTTCATGAGATATTATTTGACCCGTTGTTTTTTGTTTTCCAATTTTTTATTTTTGGGGGCCCTACGCCCTCTTGAAATTGACACAAGAATCTTGTTTTTTCTTTATAAATATCTTTAGAACCGTTTGTCTCTGAGGATCTGCCAAAAATGTTTTTAATTCGTTAATAAATTGCTGTATTGCTAAATCTATTTTACGTCAGGCTCATCAAATGGATTAGTTAATTGTTTTAATTTTTTTTGTTGGATGTTTCGATTTAAATTTTACAACTTACGTTTGATGTACATTTATAATACCATGAGTTAAATGTAAATTTAATAAGCCGTACATTTTCACAATTTAAAATTGTGCATAACGTATTAGGAATAACATCGCCGTTATTTCTTAACAGTTACAGGGGGATGCATACCACAAAAACTTAAAGTGATGAAATACAGTGCTTTCGAAAAGTAACGAATAAATTCATTATTTTTTAAACTGAGAAGTTTTCGAAAAAATCCCCTGGCACGTCGATTTTGTTTTTAAAAGAGACACTTTTTGACATACTTCCCAGATTTGTAACGTCATCGTTGTTCGAGATATGACGTCATTGGCAATTTTTTAAATAGCCCCCAATTTTGACCATGCCATTTGAAAGTGAGTGTCATTCTACATAAATACATCATGAACAATTATGGTGCTACATAACAAAAATTTCAAGAAAATAATGTTTGAAGATTTAAATATTTAATTTTTACAATACTGTGCACCTCCTCATTATGCAACACCTGGTCGTGCTTATTTAGATGAGCTGTTCCCGAATCGTTGGATAGGAAGAAGGGGGCCTATTGAGTAGCCAGCCAGATCGCCTGATTTGACACCCCTAAATTATTTCTTGTGGCGATGTACTTGTACTTGTACTTAAAAAGCAAAGTATACGTTACTAGACCGGTTAATTTAGAAGATTTAAAAGCAAGAATTCGTCACGAGATACATCGTATACCTCCTGAAGTTATTGATAATGTCCAAAAAGAATTTATTAATCGTCTTGGCTACTGTCAGGCAGCCAGCTGTGCACAATTTGAACATTTAATTTAGTCGATTTTTTACATAATCATTATCATTTTCAGTATTGCAAAAATTAAATTTTAAAATCTTCAAACATTATTTTCTTAAAATTTTTGTTATGTAACACAATAATTTTTCATGATGTATGTATGTAGAATGGCCTGGTCACAATTGGGGGTTGCTATTTAAAAAAATTGCCGATGACGTCATATCTCGAACAACGATGACGTCATAAATGTAGGTCGTATGTTAAAAAGTGCCTTTTTTTAAAACAAAATCGACGTGTCAGGGGATTTTTTCCAAAACTTCTAAATTACGAAAGCACTGTATAACATTTAACCTTGAAATAACGTAAATATTATGACTAAAATGGGATACATACTTTGAGTGAATGTCAGGTTTATGGTACTATCTTTAGCAAATGAATGGATAATTTTAAAATTACGTAATTTTTAAAATACCTTAAGGGCGCCGTAATTCTGAAAAAGTGTTTTCTACAAATATAAATAATTTTAGACATTTAAGAATTGAATAATATAGAGTTTAGCAAATAACAAGGATGTTATTTCATGCCACCTGCAAATATTCAAAGGTACCGAAGTAAAATCAATATTTAACATCAGAAAGCGATCTATCCAATGAATTTTTAGGTACTGAAATCTTTCAAAATACGTATTTTTTAAATTCAACTATAGATGTAAATATTATTATAACATAAACATACATGGTTCTGCTGGTTCTGCATATAAGACTGTTTACTTTTGTTTATAAGTATGTGAAAATAATTGTTAAAATGTAAGGTTAGAATAGCAAAATAATGTGTGTCATATAAATGAATTTTAAAAGTTGAGGAGAATTTAAATAGAAAAAGTGGGTAAACAAAACATCAATAATTTTTGATATAACTTTTGCTCTACGAGTTTTATTTTTCGAGATTTCAGTACCTAAAACACCACAAATTTGATCATTTTACGGCGAGAGATACGGGCACCTTAAAAGAAAAAGTGACAGCGTAATTACGATTCGACATCCTATCTCTCAATCTGTTTGAATTATCTTCAAAACAGCAATATTTTTCTTTTTATACAATCATAATTTATGAAGTTTGTCAATGGTAGTACAGTTTTAGCAACTTTTTCTGGAAAATTAAGCTTCTAATGAAAAAAGTAAAGAGTACTTTTTTTACTTTTTTTATGTAGAATTAAACTGTGCTTCTAATGCACTGGCAATGAATTTATAAGAAAAATGGAAATAAAAGTTTAAAAACAAACTAAGTTGCCACCCTCTGTGATACTTGACAAAATAACTTTATTAATAATGTTCAAAGAGACTATCTACACTACAACCCCATACCAAATTCCATTAAAATCGGCTTAGGGATTGCGGAGATAAAAATTAGAATTCGAAGAAAAAATAATTCGGGACAAATAATGTTTTATGCAGATTATATACCCAATTTTTTTCCTAGTATTTCTGAATCAGCCTGTATCGCATAAAAAATATTGTTGGTTTGATTACCTAATAAATCTGTGTCCAATTATTTAATGGTTTAGAAATAAAAACGCTCAGTAATTCACTGAGATAATGTGGTGAATTTAATGACATATCATTGGGTAAGATTCTATTGAAATCCTCCGACAAGAATTGAGTTTGGCCAGATATGGAAAATGTCGTCCAGCTCGTGTAGATGATATTTTAAGCGGGAGTACCATACGACTAAATAAATATTTAGTTACTCATATGGGGAGTACTCAACATACTACATAGAGATACAGACATGTGTTCTCAGGTGCCACCTGTTCAACAAGTTTTTAGTTTTTTCCCCAAGTAGCACAGAATTCGTTTGGAACTCCTCAAGATATTTCAATTAGTTCCACAGCAGAGTTCTGGTATTTATGTACCTTCGAATACTTATGGTAGTTGGTTATTAATAATTCTTAAGTTTCGTGTACCAGGGATTTTTTTTTTATATTTTTCATTTACTATAGAAGTTTCTTTTTTTGCACAAAACGCAGAAATCAAAACGATATATTGAATAGAAGTTTCGTAGACTTCATGAATACATTTTCCGCAACTAATATGTTTTTGATGTACTGTAGAAGTTTTTTGTGCAAACGAAAAAATCGAAACCAAATATTGAACAGAAGTTTTGTGGACTTCATGAAAAAAATTTCTGCAACTAGTATATTTTTGATTTACTGCAGAAGTCAAATATAAAACTAAACTTAAAATCCAGCCCCCTTGAGATCGATAAAATTGACAATATTACTGACAATTTCAATCGATGAAAGCAATTGATGGAGCTGCAATAAACATATTATCAATACTTTGCTGCTTTGTGAATTTCAGAGAGTGCACGTGTGTGTAGCGTTTCAAGCCATGGACATAAAATCTTGTTTTAAAATTATTCTACCATTATTCTTTTCATCCAAAAATGGTCCTGACCCATAGAAAACATATAGAGCACTATAGAGTTCAATACAGGCCCGTACAGCGCGCAAAAAGCACTAGCTCTGCTGGATCTCTCTAATGTCTCAATGTTACTTAATAATAATAAAATTTCGGATTACGTCAGCCCATGGGCCCTAAGAAGACCTGATCCACCCAACCAATCTTCTGTTGATGTCTTTTTAATCCAATCATCAATGGACCTTGCGAGACAGCACTGTGGTAACCCCAATACTGGTTCAAGTTCCACAAATTGACAACTTGACTCTTGCCTGGCCAACATGTTAGCCCTCTCATTCAGTCAGACGTCTTTTACCTGTGCAAATGTTATGGTCCATGATATACAGGGCAATTTACAACTCAAAAACTAAACAACTAAAAAAAATTGAGATTAGATGCATTATGAAAAATTGAGTCAATATCGTAAAAAATATATTTGTAAAATTCGTATAGTTTCCGAGAAAAAAATTATTGAAGTTGTAGTATTTTCAATCTTTACATTGCTGGGCTACTATAGCCTCTAGCGTTCTCTTTCCACATAACCCTAGGCGATTCCGAATAATAAAATCCGATTTTAATATTAACGTTTTTACGATAGTGTTTACATTAGTTTTCAACTGTCTAAAATGGCATAGGTAATCTCGGAGTTAATGGATATAGCTTTAATTTATGGTGAAGTGTGACAAAATCCTCTAGCAGCTTCTCGTCTGTACGCAGAATGATTTTCCGGTAGACATGTGTCAATCCCTAATAGCACAAGACGTCCTATGAACATCCAAAGGAGGAGATCGGTCAGTGGTCGCGCGGTTTAAGGCGTCAGTACTTGAATCGAGGTGACTGGATCGCTGTGGGTTCGACCCCCGCAGCCGGTAGACCGTATATAAACTATATTCGTGGAGAGATTGGCACCCTCTCTGCGGGTATGGTAGGGTGGAAGAATGTTGGCTTGGGTCAATATGAGAGATTGATACCGGTTGACATTTGACTACCCCCCTAATTAATGAGGTTTTCCAGGTTTCCCTCATTCCTGCACTAAATGGTGGTTAGGGCCTACCAACGTAAGTCGTTCCTGGGCGCAAATGCGGCCTGCTTAATTATAATATGCCGCCCCCTGTCCCGCACAAGTCTTCGACTTCTGGGCTAATCCTCGTGATTAGAATGAGGGGTAGAGATATTATTATGTCCAAAGTCGGAAGTCCGGACATCCAATGGACGTCCGTTTTTTGTTCGATGGACGTCCATTGGAAGTCCCACGGACGCACAAATGTCATAACTTCGTGCAACCCAGGGACGTCCACTATTGTACCACTTTCGGACCTACAGATGTCCGCCTCTGTACCAAATTTGTGCTACCCATGGATGTCCTGTTTTGAACATTTAATGGAGGTCTACATTGGAATTATAGAAATACTTTTTAATAATAATATGTATTTATTGTTTTTTAATTATTACATGAATAACAAATACATAAATAACAATTAAGAGATATAAATAAAACAACTATATAACACGTAACAAGTAACAAGAACAAAACCATATATAATTCTTTAACAAAACCATATAATTACATTACTCAACTTAACCTAGAATAGCAAGGACGAGAAAACTTCTTTATCAAAAAATGGAAACGACTGTTGTCGGTTGTTAGTACATAATTATAGTGTAATAATTGTCTACGTAAAGATGTTATGAAGAAAAGAAAAGTAGAAAATACAAATTTACTTACTTATAAAATATGATTTACATTGCTTTGGTTTCTTAATTTATTCTTCTATAAGGTTTACTCATCAACGTTTATCACTTTAGCGTTACCAAGGAGAACAGAACAGTTTGTTTAAACTTTAGAGTTTAGAGGTTAGCGTTACATCTGGATTCTGCACGAATCTTAGCGACAAATTCAAATTATAACAGAACATGTATAATACTGGACATCCATCGGATATCCATTATATGTACCATCAAAATATGTCCAGGAATGGACGTCCATCGAATGTCCATTTATGGTCCATGGACGTCTGTACGTTAAATGGACATTAAATGGACGTCCACTGGACGTCGTGTGCTATTAGGAAAATGCAGATACTCTTACCACGGTAATACAACGTGTGCCTGGCACAAGAAATTTGCAACCGAATCGTGGAAAAGGTGAAGTTCCAGGGCGTCCACGGAGTATTGCAGCAGCTAAGGAACACATTTTTCGAGATTGTTGAAGAAAATCCCAAAAAAGCATCAGGCAAATCGCTCAACAGGTACAAGGAATCCCAATCAACAGTGTGGCGTACATACGCGAGGCTGAATTATATTCGTACCATGTACAGCGTGTTCTAGCATTAATACCAACCGATTATTCCTTACGAATAAGATTTTGTGAATTGTTCCTGAAACACAATTTCAGATTTACAGCTGATGTGTTAGTTACAGATGAAGCTATTTTTACACGGAATGGGATGGATAACGTTCATAATACTCGTGTGTGGGATTTTGAAATTCCGCATGCGATTCAACGAGATAATTCCGTAATACGGGTGTAAATGTATTTACACGTCTGTGGACAAACTTTTGAATAGTTGTTGTTGTAACATCAAGTATGTCAAATGATTGTATTCATTAAAACCACAAATTAATTTTATTGATAACAACAATAACAGGAAAAGCAGTTGAATTTGCTGATATACAATAGGTGTCATCGCGAGGCTTTATCCCTTACTCAAGGGTGGTAACACCCTTAGTCTAAGGAATAAGCGCACGCTAATCAAGGTGGTGCTTCAAGCGCAGCTAACGTACGGCTCCGCGGCATGGAGCTACGCGGCAAAAAGCCACATAAAAAGACTACAGGCCGTGGAAAACATAGCCTTACGCACAGCCGTCGCTGCGCCTTGGTATTTCAGAAACACAGACATAAAACGAGACCTAGACTACACCGACCTAACACATACACACACACGCACAAAACACCATTAACAAAGCCACAGACCACGACAACCCCTTGCTTAGGCAAGCCGTCGACTACGCCCCCGCCCCAACAGACAAACACAAACGTCCAAAACACCAATTCCTTGACCTTCCTCCCTGACAAAACCAAGACCAAGAAGACCACCAAGAAGAAGACGAGAACATAGACAACCCAAACCCAAACCCTATCCTTACCTAGCGCTCGCAACTCCCGTAACCGTAACAGGCTCGGGAAGAAGAGCATCCTATGGCTACAAGCCACTCACAAAAACCCACTCCCAACAAAGACCACCCCCGGAGGGTTAGGACGGCCGGCGAAGAAAGAACCTAGAAGACACGAAGAGCGCCAGAAGAGGCCCCCCTGCCGGCGGGGGTCAGCCAGGGCAGGAGGAGGTTCCTCGAGCCGCCAGCATCGGCCGCAACAGCGGTCGAGGCTGACCGGAGAAGGGAACCCACCTCTACGAGGCCGCCCAGGTCTACAGAGATGGTGAAGGATAAAGAGCGATAATACCGCTCGATCCTAATCCATACAAGGCCACCGTTCGCCAACAAAATAACGGCGTAGGTGTCATAAAATTTTTATTTATTTCTTTCCTTGGGAAATTCTATAAATTTTTTGTCCGTTCGTGTTTTATTGCACTTTATCGCCATGCCTACTGCATGCTTTGTCTTGCGCAAGGTCAGGTTTTACAAATTACCAGTTTCCAGTGCCGTACAGTGCACTGCTACGACGTTCCGTGTTGTATGATCTGCTTGCACATTTTAAGCCATGTCAGAGCTAGCCAAACTAAGGCAAACGAATTAGTTGAGGTTCTACATCTCATAATTTAAATGTTGTAGTGTTTCATATCACATAAGTTTTTATATTCGCACAGATTTTTTCAATGGGTTTAAGCTCGCAATTGTGTGGGAGCGAACAAACAAGTTAAACAAGTCTAGCAATGCAAACTTGTCATTCACTATATATTTCATTTATTTATTTTTTTCCTTCGGTATGTTGTCCATTCCACCATTCCATGAAATTTCCTTTTCTCCGTATAGATGTTGTCAATTTTTCTATTTGTCTACTAGGGTTGCCCGGAGTGAACTGTGAAAATATACTTTTTAATTTAGATTCTGAAGTATGTGTGATGTTATTAATATTTTTGGGGAGACTAATTCGATTCTTGGGGGAGCTAGTCCCCCCTCTCTTCAACTTCGCCCATGCTTTAATCCTGCAGAAAATCATTTCACTCATAGTACACAGTAAAGCTTTCTTGACAGTCTAAGCAAATCTTTGTCTTCTTCAATAAGTTTGAATGTTCTTTAGTTTTGAACCTTCATTTAAAAAAGCTTAATTTTCTTACGAGTCGCAATTTCACGTCATTAATTTCAGTTTTTTTGTATTTATAATTATTTTTAAAAAAGATAATAATTTTATTTTCTCTTTTACCTACTAGAAATTTTATGTATTAAATGCAATTATATATTATTTGATTTAAAAGTCCTGACAAGAAATTATAGCAAAAATTTATCTCCTAATTTTACTAAAAATTTTCGTGAAACTTTTTAGCTGTTTTATACATACGAGAATTATCAATAATTTAATGGAAATTTTTATTCGTAAAAATACAGAACATGTTCTATATTTTTATGCTGAAATATACATACAAACTTCTTCGCAAAAATTTGTCCACAATTTTCGTTATAATTTTCGGAAGAAATCTCTTATGTGTGAAACGGTTCTTAGACTCCTTAGTACCCTATTTTTCTGTATGCTCCTGTATGAAACTTGTTCACAATTATACAAATGGCTCCCTCTATAGTCCAATAGCAGTAACAGAGAATAAGCCAGCCAGCACAGTTGTCAGTTACTAAATTGCAGGGAATTATATTTATTTTTGATGTTTAAAAGTATTTCAGTAGATGCCTTGACTATATACTCTAAGACTAGTCAATCTACTGGGATAGCTTGTTGCCCTGAATGGGAAACCAACTCTCGCGTGATGGGAAACGATCTCAAAAAGTACGTTTACGCTTGGGCTATTTGCTAATAGATGGCGCAATATTAGGTACTAAAATGACATGAATTTGGATATATAATTTTGAAAGCTCCTCCCATCGAAGATGATTGGTTCATACATATTATGTTATGTACAATCGTTTGCAGTAATAATGACACCCTTTAAAATGAATTGTTTTGAACTGCTGACGTATTTATAATGAAATCTACTTTCAACTTTTAACATTAGTAATTAGTTGCTTCACTTACCAATATAGATTTAATGAAATTTCTACTCAGAACTTCGAGAAGTTCAAAAACTGTTTTGAGAGAGTCATTATTATTTCGAAAGCTTGTATGTACTTAGAATTTATAACTTTAATGACATTCAATAGGATTACTGTTTAATTTATTATTAGGTGAATGTGTTAGTCATGAAGAAGCAGGAAGGAAATAAATGTTATTTTTTAAAATGTAATAAAACTAGATTCCAGGAATAAAACTTTTCCGCAAGGCGAAAATCGACTATAATAATAGATTTTGAATTGTGATAAGTAATTATAGTAATTCCATCACATGATTTAATAATAAAAATATTCTCATATTTACAGAAAACAAACAAATTACAGAAGTGCAGTTACCCAGTTTATATTCACTTTCACGTATCAATGAAAGTCAAAGCTTAAAATATATTAACCGCCAGATAACACTTTTATCATACTGCTCCAGCTTTGGTAAATTCAAGTGAAGAAGTCATTCAATACCTACGTGTCGATAAAAATATACAGGATGGGTTATTAATAAGGGGACATAGAGGAGGAGTAACATCATTGAGAGGAAATATGAAGATATAGCTAAATATATCTTAGTAAAATATTGCTGTGGAAAAAGATACAAGGTGTCAAAGTTGAAATATTTTTATTTGTGTTTTATTTTTTTGTAATAACGCGAGTATCTCTCAACTGATTGTCACCAAATTTGGTAGTGAAACATTTTTTAAGAAAAATAAAAATAATTTATGTATTAAATCAGTTTTGCCAATAAAGGGCGTCGCACTAACAATGTCTAATGATGAATTTTTCTCTTATTTTTTGTTGACAAAACATTTTGATTCGGTCGACTACAAAATTGTATCCGAACATCATTTCTACGTTTTGCTTACACGCGACTTGAAAAATGCTATTGAAATTTAATTCCAAAAAATTAGTAGGTATCAATGAGTCGTTTATTTTTTTTAAATATCCAGAGTAACTTTGGAAAAAAACTCATATTTGAAAAAAAATTACCCACATATTTACTTTTATTTACAAAAATAACAACAGAGCACTAAAAACAACTTAGCCCTTGAGCAAACTCTCTCTACCTCTACTACATGTCTTAATTAATTAAATTAATTATTACAGCTGATTACAGTAAATTTTCAATATGGCCTTCCACTACTATGCAATTTTCTAATGCTCCTAAGAGCTTTCCTCACGTCAAAAATACATTTGGTTGTTTTAGATCAGTTTTCTGGAAAACGGTAGGAATTTCGTTAACAAAAAAATGAGAGAGAAATTGTCATCATCTGGCATTGTTAATGGTCTATCTGTTTTAATAGGTACCTACTACATAAATTATGATTACTTTTCTTAAAATATGTTTCTCTACCAAATTTGATGACAATCGGTTGAGCAATCCTATATAGTTATTACAAAAAAAACGAACAAAATAATGTAAACCTGTATCTTTTTCCATAGCAACATTTTAGTAAGGCATATTTAGCTATATCTACATATTTTGCTCCAAAGATGTCATTCCTACTCTGGCACATTATTAATGGTTCACCCTATATAATACTTATAATAATAAATAAATTTTGAAACGCATTCTTTTCTGTGAGGCCTGTAAAGTTCAAAAATTATTTTTACTAAAAACATTAGACATGTTAAATTATTTGAATTTTTAAATAAATTTAAATTTAATTTAAAAATTACTCTTCAAAGAGACTACAAAATAATATTTGTTTCACACCATCACAAAATTATACTTGGACCAAACATTGAAAAAAGATTTGTATACTTATTGTTTTGTAATTTTTACTAATGAATTTTTCTTAAAAATATTTGATTTTTCGTAAAATAATAATGCATCTTATGCAATAAGAGAAAGCCACACGATAATCTGTAGTTGTATATGTCTCTTTATAGAAGTAGGTATATCAAATTCATTTGAATTATCTTAATATCTTTAAAGCAAATAAAATAGAAACTGTAAATTTTGGCATATCGCTGAAAACTCTTTTTCACAATCTTACTTTTCTGTTTTTTAATTAATTAACAGTTCATATTTTTACTACTCTAACGCAATAACATAAACTGCTTATGTTTCAAATTTTATGATCTGTGCTGTGGATCTGTGGTTTGGATATAAATATATTGCCACAATCTTATTATTTAGGCAGGTATATGAAAAAGGGTCACGCGGCCACGCCCTCGAAACGCCTTCGCAGTTTTTTGCAGATTAAAATAGTAGCGCTTTATTTCCTTCGTTTGAATAAATGGATATTGTTACACAGGACGACATCTAACAGGAATTATGATAACTATATCGGTTTTTATTAAGGACTGACTCTCTTGGTGTATATACTCAAGGGTAGATGTTATATACCATCTTGTTTTCAAGATTTAAATTATAAATATTTCAATTTCATATTTATTTCTAAACTAACTTAAGTCATTGGTTTATTCTATAGAACAATTGGGTTACAGTTGTAATAAAAAAAATCTCCTTGCGCCTTGCGCGTGCCATTTACTAAAACTGTTATTTCGTGGACTCTAGGTCTAAAATAAGACCTAATAATGCAAACTTAGAGTTATTGAAATCTAAAATGCATATAGAAATACAGTTATATATTTGTTTTACCCTTGACTATATACACTAACTTAGTGAAATCTGAAAGCATAACTGGTTGCATATATAAAAGAATTTTGATTAAAATGTTATTTATTACTTCTATTACATTACTGTTCAATAATAGAAGCAAAATTAAAATTTTGTAAAACAACTAAGAGAATGTTCATAGCTAGTTATATATAAATATATTATTTAAAAATTTCTCCATGCTCTCTAATATCTACCTACTTCTTTCTGTTACCCAGTCAATAATTAATTTATTATTTGTTGCACATAGGTACCTGGCACATTAATTTCGTACTGCAAAGCAAGATAATTATGTATTTTTTAAATAATCTACCTACATAGTTTCCCCATATAGGTAACTAATTCATAGTTTCCCAATTCAAAATTTATTGTAAGGATATGCGAACCACCCTGTAAATAGTAATAGGAATCTTTTTCATTATTTTAAATTTTACCGCGACATCTAGTGTCAGGTAGATACTCTAAAATAGCAGCGAATAAATCGTAACTGACATTTCCCACCGAGTCATGTCACACGATTTACTTTCCGATCAGTTAAGTTCTGTTGGTGTAGTTGAGTGTATCAACGGTTTTCCCAGTGCCTTTTTCCAGTGATTATTTTTAAAGTATGGCCGATCAGGTAGCTGAAAATGGACACGCAGAGAATGGCGATGTTCCCGAAATCGAGCTAATAATTCGAGTAAGTTTTATTTGTAAATTTATTACTGGGCGTGCCAGATATTTGCCACCTACATCATGAAAGAAAGTACGTTGAAGTGTCAAATATTTTGCTAAATAAATGATAACGCATCAAGTATGAATATGATGATATGAATTAGCCAAAATGTGTTTCTATCTAGAGATAACTCGTGTATATTTAATATTATTTTTATAGATGATATATAATCTTTATATGACCTTGAGTTACATAGGTGCGATATTAAAAAAAAAACATATTTTATGCTAAATAAAAATCCCACTTTTGTGCTACTCCATAGGTATATTGTTTAATGTTTTTAAATACAATAAAAAGTTGTACCTAACAGTAGTTATATCAGTCCCTTTAATTTTCAAGGAAATAGGGAACAATGAACAATTTAAAACATCGTAGAGTGCAGACAATTTGGAAGCTTTGTAGTTTTTGTTGATATTTAACAAAAGAAAACATATTTCAAGTTTTTACAATTTTTAATAAGGTTGGTAGGTAAGTAGGTAGGTACAGTTAAAAAACTATCTGCAAGACAAAAGAACATGATAGGGAGTTTCCACAGATAAACTTCATAAAATAAATATGTTTACTTTTCCAAATTTAACCACATCATGATCTTCAAGATTCTAATAACTTGTGGCAAATACTAATTAGGTAATCTTTGTTATTAACGTAGAAATGATTTTTGTGATGTTAAAATTGGTACTTACAATTTATAAAATAAACTTTGCATCATATACCTACTTAACTGTTGAAAGTAAAATTGCTATAAGTAATGCCTGCAAGTCATTTTGCATTATTTTAAGTGAAGTTAACATATTTTTATTGCGTTATTAGGTATGACAAAATGTTGCAGGTATATATTTAAATGCAATTTGTAATTTGCATGTTTATATAAACTTTTAAATAAGTGTATTGTTATTGTTTATTCCGCCTAATATGACTACTTTCTAAGCGTAAAAAAAATGTCAAATTTAGTTAAATATTTTCTCGCCAGTAAGTATATTTTAAAACTTTTAAACACTTTCAAATGAGGTTTAAAAGGACGTCATAATTTCATACCGCCAGAAATATGTCAAACTATTTCAAATTGTCAAGACAGAATTTATTCTAACCTCACTTTATTTCATTATCATTCTGTTATAATATAGTTTTGTTTCCGATTTGACCATTATTTTGATTGATGAATTGTTTTTAAGAAGCAGTGCAATGAAAATCCTTAAAGAAATAAAAATAGATGATATAGGTACCTAGCCCAAACTTAAATATCGTACACAAAAAACTGAAAAAGAAGTTTTAAAACTGAATGGAAACAGTATTTAAAAAACTGGTCACGAGAAAACGAAAACACCGTAGATGTTCATGTCCATGCATTTTGTTGCGTACTTTGCCCCTATATATATTTTTTCAATTTACATAGCATGCAATAAATTAAAATTGTTGTGCTTTTACGAAGCATCAATCACTACTTACCTAATTAAAATTAATTGAAATCTATAACATGACAGAAACTATTTCTTAGTTTTTACTTTCATGTTAAAACACGACAATTTATAACCCAGTTAGTTACCTACCAACAATCTATTCACGATTTTGTTGTAGTAAGTGAGAAAGTCGAGATATATAGATACGTTAGGTATGTGCCCTAATTTTTTTTTGTTTAAAATTTAATAAGCAATTAATTCTGGCAACACCTTGACATAATTCATAGAACAAGTATTAAGTATGCTTATAGCTGTAAGGGAATATATTTATTTAACATACCTAAAACTTATACTCAACACATTTTTAAATATAAATGTTTTCTTTTCTTTAAAACCTAATACCTGAGCTAATAACTTATGTCGGTCTTAGGTAATTCCAGATGTGCTAAAAACATTTAAAATTACGTTCTCAATTTGGAAAATAAATTGTGAAATATATTTTAATAACACTTTATTTATTGCTTTTAAAGTTACCTGAACGCGAATTAATACGGACCTCTATTTTTCCCATCCTTTAATGCCATATGGTTTATTATTTGGAAGTCAATGTCTGATAGAAATTTTTAGTCACCTACTTTAGTATTGTGAATTATGTATTACGTATCATGTCATGGCCTTCTACTCTGAAAATAAATGTTACTTCTAGAGTGACTCATGATGGTTTTACAATTAGGTAAATCATATAGAAATCTTGTGGGAACATCTACGTAAAGAATGATTCAATTATTTACTTACAATGACGACTTTTTCTATATTTACCTTTTTAATAACACAAAAAATGTTTATATCATCCTTTTAATCCATCTTTTCTAGTCATATCTCCAAATGTAAGTATCCATTGTTTTCAATTGATTTGGATAAAAAATTAATCTAGGGAAAAACATGCTATTTACTGAAGACATGGGAAGCTAAGTTTAATGCTCATAATTTTGTAATTGCATAGTTTGCTTTTTGGACACGTTGAATCATTCTATAACTGAATTTATATTTTGCAAACTAATGAGATACCTACTTAGTATAATGGAAAATTTGTTGGTCAAAATGTTATTGTAAGTTTGCAAAAATATGTTATAGGATAGGTACTATCGTTTACAATAATAATGACACTCATTAAAATGAATTTTGCGATTTTTTTAGCACTTCTGATGTATTTGTAATGAAATCTACTTCACATTTTTAATATTAGTTATTAGTTGTTTCACTCACCGATAGAGATTTAATGAAATTTCAACTCAGAACTTCCAGAAGTTCAAAAACTGTTTTCAAAGAGTGTCATTATTATTGCAAACGATTGTACAGTTGAAAATAGGACAGGAAAGGAGGTAAAAAAATATGTTTTATTTTAAAACAAACATATCTAATGCATTAGACATTAATATATATTCCTAGACACAATAATTACAAGAAACATTAGTTAATGAACCAGAAAATACACAAATTATATTTAGGTATTAAAAATAACACATTAAATAAATACGTTACGTCACAAAGCCAACAATTTCTTTTAATTTTAAACAATTGATCACATATTGTAAAGTTCAAAAATTTTGCATATTAGATACGAAGGACAAAGACATTTGTTGACAGTAAAAACTTACTTACCTCATACAATTTTTTGACAGGTCAAATTTAACAGGCATTTTTATCAGATAATAGAACCCTTCTGAATGTGTATCTACAGTATCTTATACTTCAGTTTTTTTAAATTCGATACATGCCTATGTTGACTGATAAAATTGTTTGTTACTATTATCAAAACCTCGATCAAGACATAGGTGCTTGAAGTTGTCTTTTAATCTTGGTTTTTTACATAAGAACATCGGGTTTTAAGAGTATTGTCAGGGTGCTCCCTACACTTTTGGGATGTATAGCAAGTACCTACTTTATTTTGAATGATAGAGGAAATACGAGAGGAAATATAAATATGAGTTTGCACTTTTATCCAATTTTCTTTTTTTTTAATAACACCATACGATTTTCTGTTTTTAATAATAATATCTACCCCTCATTCTAATCGCAAAGATTAGTTCCGAAGTCACGGACTTGTGTGGGAAAGGGAGCAGCATGTGATTATTAAGCAGGCTGCATTTTCGTCCATCCTAACCACCTTTTAGTGCAGGAATAAGGGAAACCTATAAAACTTCATTAATTAGGGGGATGGTCAAACGCCGATAAATATCAATCTCTAACATGACCCAAGTCAACTTTGTCCGCATTACCACACAGAGGGTGACAATCCTCTCTGTAAGTATAGCTGATCTACGGTTTTCCGGTCGCGTGAATTGAACCCAGGCCAAATACCTAGTGAAAATTTTGACACTGTCATTTTATATGAAAATTGCAAACAACTGCAATTTTTGCCAGTTAAGTTTAGTAGTACCTAATAAGTGTAACTGTAAAAGGTACTGTAAAACTATTTTCTAAAATTGTTCTAGAAATTGCTCAAATACAGGGATAGAAGTTTGGGTCATATACCTTTAGTATGTGCCATTTTTTTTTAAACTGAACTATAATCAAGTCAAATATACACTGAACTACACATTGAAAAATATTTTTGTGGCAATCCCAAGCAAACCAATATTGTACCAATTACTCATTTGGCTTTATTGGGCTGTGGTTATTATAGTTAATATGAGTCGTAAAAAATAGGAGAAAATAAAGCACACCTTTTTTAGGTGCGTAGACAAATAAAAGAGTGACTTCTAAAATCTGAATATCTCTATGTATTTTGCAGTTCAATGCTAATTGTATAACTCGGTTACATTGTAAATTTGTATTTAAATATTTAATACCTGGTTATGCAATGAACAACATAACCTTGAAGGCACTAGTATAGTTTAAGTTTATTTTTAATCTTGAGATATTTGTACTTGAAAGAAAGTTAAATAAGCAGGAATTTTTCTTTAATTACATGAATTATCTAACTCAAAAGTTACTTTAACGAGGGGGTGTATTTAATTCGAAAACACTCCTTGGTTTGGATTTCTTGACACTTTTGATTAATCCGTAGCTGCAGCTCTTTCAGGCTATTTACAGAAGTACCATACACTAATGTCTTCAAATATCCCCAAACAAAGAAATCTAGAGGGCTCAGATCAGGCGATCTTGGGGGCCATAAAACAGGTCCGGCCTTTCCTACCCATCTATGTGGAAAAGTTTGGTGTAAATGCTCTCTAACGGCCATGGTGTCAATAAATTCAAACCAAGGAGGGTGTTTTCGAAAGAGTTCGAATATCGTTGAGACGAAGATGTCGTGCCTGCTTGGAAATGGACGGAGGGCACTTTAAACATCTTCTGTAACTTTGTGTTTTGTTTGTTAAAAGCTTCCTTTGTCGGTTTATTCCTAATAAAATAAAATGTTTGAAAAACAAATAGTGGTCCATATCTCCGCAACCGTTACTTTGCGGACCCATTTTTTAAAGACTTCTGCTTATTTTGGTTCATACTATTAGCTCCTGAAATATTTTACACTCTTTTTTTAACACCCTGTATATGCATACCCTATAAAGCTAAACATAGTAATAATGCAGATCTCTAGTTCATCAATCATTTATTACAAAATAACACATAAAAATCCTATACAATTGGAAAAACTGAATGGCACATATAAACATATTTACACTAAACAAGAGGTAATTCTTCGGCACAATAACCAGAGAGTAACGAGACCATACGATTCCTGTAAAAGTAAGCGCGAGTGTTTGCTGGATGCTTATGGTACTGGGGTCCCTCGTTACGTCCGCCAGCCCAGCCATTACCAGGCCCCATTTAAATAAGGGTGCCCAGAAGAACACGGTTTGCGGACCTAAATATTAACAAAACGAAATTCACAAAATGGATTTAAGGCTTTTGCGGCCGGTGCTGCTATTTGATATACAGGGTGTCCAGGAAAATGTGGGAGATCTCGGGTGCAGATAGAACATGAAAAAATAAGATGACAAGTTCTCATAAACATTTTCCCTACGGGCCCTCCCTACCGTTATATAAATTTTTAACACCCTGTATGATAAAGACTTTAACATAATAAATCTGGGTAGCTTCAACCTTAAACTAAAAAAGCTATTCTTGTTTATTGTCGATAAAATGAACCGGTTATAAAAACCCTCTTATGAAGTTTTTCAATAATATCGTTATGGTGCCTCTTGAGACACCACTGCGTTTTTTTAAATTTTGTATTTTTTCGGATTAAACGTCTTAAAATTAGAGTTTCCTACTGTTTGGATGACTCGTAATCGCATTTTGTTGTCGAGAACAAAAAAAAAGAAATCATGACTTTTTATTAAAAATAAAACATTAATTCGTTTATTATTTTTCTCATGGACGGTTAATTTTATTGATAATAAACAAGAGCACCTTTTTTAGTCTAAGCTATCCAGATTTATTATTTTAAAGTCTTTATCATACAGGGTGTTAAATATTTAGGCACTAAGCTCAGCCCGCCCCTGGTAAACTAAAAAAGCTAAATATGTTTCAAGGATATTATTTTAAGAGACCTTATTAGTGTCCATCACATTAAATTTTTATTAAATTATATTGAGTACTTTAAAAGCTATTAAAAAAAAAAACCGATTTCCAGCGACGTCCTTCGGGGACACATTTCTCCGTAGAGAGGGTCTGTAGGAAAAAAATGTAATTTGTCATCTTATTTATCCATGTTCTATCTGCACCCGAGAGATTTCCCACATTTTTCCGGACGCCCTGTATAACGGGTTTTCTGGGTTGTTATGCTCTGACCTAGGTAGCTGGTCGCTGCCAATATCAAAATTAAAATGCACATTTCTGGGTTTTGACTGGAAGTCTTTGATTTGTTCTTGTTGTTTTTGGGCTAGGTTCTGTGGGAGCGGATACACTATCAGTATCCCTTGGCCACCCATATATTGATTTCGTTTCTAGTTGTTGGTAGTCTTTCAAGACGTGCCGAAGCTGTCTCTGCAACTGATAGCATCCCATACTTCCAAACTTCGAGTCGTAAACGAAATCAATATATGAGCGGAATAACAAGGGCAGGTCGATCCAAGTTAAGGGCGTTTTCTACAAATACAATTAATTGTATACAATTAAGAACTGAATAATATAGAGTTTGGATAAACAAAACATCAATAATTTTATTTTTGATATTACTTTTGCTCTACGTGTTTTATTTTTCGAGATTTCTGAACCTAAAAAACACCATAAATTTGATCGTTTTACGGCGACCTTAAGGCTAGATCACGACATAACGACCCAGAAAACTACTATAGATCAAATAGAAATACGTAAAGTTCGCCAACTAAAATTAAAATGTTCTTTTGACTCATCATTTTTTGCGAATTTGCCGTAACCATTTTTAGACAATCTAATACATATTTTAAAAAAATATACACAAAAACAAACGTTTTCAAATTATGCTGGTGTCAGAATTTGTTGTAATCGATTCATGAAAACAATTTTATTTCCGAGGTTATTCAAAATAATAATAATAAATGGCAATAACAATCTTTTTCAAATACTGATTGTGTCAGAATCTGCTGCAAACCATTGGTGAAGAAATTTTTTACTGCGCTCATATTTTTCATTTAAAATAAACATTTTGAACTGACGACTTATGTCAAAATTTGCCTTTAACAATCATTCATTTGAAAAAAATTGTGTGTAGCTTGCTGGCTTTAATATTGAAACATTAATTTTATGGTGGTTTTTAGGCTTTCACGGCCGGTGCTATCATTTGATACATAGTAATTTTCCGGGTTGTTATGCCGTAACCTCGATAACTGGTTGCCGCTAGAAACATAATTAAAGTGCATATCCCTAGCATTAGCCGGGATTCTTTGACCTGCCATAGTTGTTCTTGGGCTAGGCTCTGTGGGGACAGACCCGCTATCGGTATCTCTAGGCCCTCCCATATATTGATTTCCGGTTTGAATTCTATTATTGGTATTACGATTGCTACGGTCGGAACCGTTCCTCAGAAAAGGTAGTCTTCCGAGACGTCCCGTAGCCGCCTCTGTAACTGGTCGCATCCCATAGTTCCAAACGTTTCGGCGCTCTTCACTGTCGGCATCTTCAGTAGTGACACCGCAAAGCTTCGCCGCGACTAAGGGCGCGGCGGACTCAGTGAGGAACGGTTCTGACCGCAGCAGTCTTGAAACCAACAATATGAGCCGAAATCAAAATATGGGTAGACCCAGAAATACATATAGCGGGTATGTCCCCATAGAGCCTAGCCCGAGAACAACCAGAGCAGGTCAAAGAATCTTGGCTAATGCTAGGTATGTGCACTTTAATTCTGTTTCTGGCAATGACCGGTTACCGAGATTACGACATAACAATCCTTATTGGACAGCCACCTATTTTCGAGAAAACGGCACAAGCGACAAAATTGAAACTGATATACAAATTAGCAACAAAATAAGCCGTAAAAGTTGGCTTGCTAAGATAATAGACGTGTTTGTTGTCACGGCAAATTATGATATAGTTGCTGTTGTTGTTGTACAGCCAAGGGTCCAGATTTGGAGATAGGTATCGTTTTATTTCTTACTCCTATTAGAATTTTTGCTTTAGCAGAAGCATTTTAGCTTTTGAGAATAAATTATTTCGTCATTACTTTTTTATTTCTCATAAAATTTCTGTAATTTTTCTGAGAAAGCTATGTTATTTAAAACTAATATCCCGATAGCTATTTTGCAGTCTCGATGACTATACAAACAATTAATTTTCAACCCTCGGTATAAGAATTAATAACTAATAGGCGAGCTCAAAAGCGAAATTATAAACTTGTTAAGTATATTATTTTTATCCAAGTCTGAGAAATGAATCACCATGTCTTGGACGCCTTGTATATTTATTTGTTAATTATAGTGTAGTACAAAGTATAAATTTGCTATGGTTTGTAGGTGGTTTGTAGTTTATTGTCATTCTCATAGCTATTTATTATAACAATTGGCAGCTTTAACTTTGATAAATAGTGATAAACTATTTCCTAACATATCAGATTATGACAATTTATTACCCAATTTATTGAGGCAAAAAAGTAAAGCAGGTTTTACGTGTACAATGTAATTTGATCAGTTTCTCGATCAATGTATTACAATTGGTAGATATAAAACGAGCATGGCAAATATTCAAAATGTAATCGTTACCTGCTGGATGCTGCCAAAGTGGTAGATATTTCTTCGGAACTAGATAGTCAAACCTGGTTTTAAGTTTTGCTGTAGCATATCCTGACTGGAATTTATTTAACTTCAAATTTTTCAATACTAAAATCCGAATCATTTTGTCATAATATATTGAATTTTGTCGTGGACGGTTCCAACGTCCATGACTTTTTATTTGATGGATGTGACATTCGAATTGACAGTTGTAGTTTACTGTTATAGAAACTTATAGAATACAGGGTGTCCCGAAATTAGGGGGCAATATTTCTCCAGGGTGTTCTACGTCGGAGAGATTACTTTTTCTTCATATAAACGTAGGTTCAAAAATTCTTCTTAAGGAAGTTATATCCACTTAAAAGAGTCACTCTGGTGGTGATTTTTGAAATTATTCAACGAGTTATATCTTTATTTGATTAGTAATTTTTATAGCAAATGCTCCCATTTTGCGTAAATTATAGCCACAGAAAGTATCTATAGGACCTAAGCGAAGACCAAGTGTCTTCTGTAGCATTTATTGCATTGCATCTTAAAGTTTCTCTTTAAGGCGGGTATTTTGTAGAAAAGGAATTGCAAAGCCTGAGTGAGCGAAACGGCAAATCAATGAGGTCTATGAGACAGTAGACAAACCGTGTAGGCCCGAACCACACGGTTCACTGAAGTTTATCGTGCATTTTGACGTACATAAAAATGGAAGCCGTGATATATGTTAGGATTTTACTCGAGGACACAAAATGTAAAATTAGCAATAAATATTAATCTGACAGTGAAACACAAGTTGTCCTATATGTCCTGGCTAGTGAGTGAAGTAATTTGGTGGCTGTGATAATTTTGCCGTAATTGCGACATATTGGCGTAATAACTGTGTGGCTAAAATTGAGGTATTTTAATATTTATTTTAATTCTTGAGATTTTATAAGCAATGAAAATTATCTCACGCACTAGGGGAACCTTTGTGAATACGTTGATATATAATAACCAATTATTTCAATTTTCTTGGAATTCTGTGTCCTCGCTTGAAGCCCTGTTAGACGGTAAAAATATACATATATACAAAATCCCAGCCTTACGACTAGTTTAAATGTTTCGTCATTTTCCCGCTAATATGGAACGAGACAAAAACAAATATTTTTTTCTCTTTTGTAGGCACTTTTAAAACTCATTATACATCTAAACTAGATATAAAAATGCGCTAGATATGAGATGTTGACATAAACTACATAATATATTGCAATTTTGAGGTTATGGCGAATTAAGGTAAAGTGGCGAAACAGCGTTATTGTAGGCCACATTTAAGTGGCCGGAAAGTTGATGGGTGAGTACCATTGGCTACTTGTTTGATGAGTGTAACTAAAGAGTTAGATATTTTTAGTTTCTCGTTTCTCCCACATTTTAGGTGTATATCACTTCAAAATTTTATTTTCAAAAGCAGACATGTTTACAGATATATGTTTAAGGTTGCGATTTTATAATAGAAATTTAAAAATATTATTACTCATCAGTACTCCATGAAATTTCGTAAGTCCTATATACATAATTATTAGTTTCAGATAAAAAAAAATATAAAAAAAAGTTTGGAGGCATATCTACATACATAATTTTTCAGCGGCGCTTTTTTATAATTCGGGCTATAACATCCACATTTGACAGAAAACTTTTAACCGTTGTAATTTTATACCTTGGGATTATTATAATTCTACACAAAGGCAAGTATATCTAGTAAACTTTCTCTGTTTCTCCAGTTTGTTTCTCTTTTAGAGGTGGCAACCACATCCCTCCGTTTTCGCCACGTAATCACAAATCACAACGTCCATTAAACGTATTCATATAAAATGCAAAAACGCCGTTAGAACGTAGCTACCTCCAATACTCTACTCTAAAGTTTTCAATGACGTGGCTGTTACGTTCCATTCACTAAAAATGTTGGGTTGGCAAACTGAGTTAAGCCAGTTACCAAATTTCATAAATTTATCTCAATTCGTTTCGAAGTTATTTTGAAAAAAATATCATCAGAGTGACCCCTTTACTAACTTCCTTACGAAGAATTTTTTAACCCATGTTTATATGAAGAAAATGTAATTATTTTTGACATAGAACTTCCAGGAGAAATATTGCCTCCTAATTTCGAGACTCCCTGTATAGAAAATTATCAGGGTATAAATAACATTTTAAATACGTATAAACGTGAACTGAAAAATTACAACCTCTATAAAATAAATAAAATTGCTAATATTTACATATTTATTTGTGGTTTTTATTTTGTTATACCGGTTACATCTACATTTAAATTATACAGCACTTAAAATTTATATGCACATAATCGATATTATTAACTTAATGCAAATAATTATTATTAACAATGAACAGATGAGGCACTGTGCGTAACATTGTTCACCTTGTACTAGCGTAAAATATTAATCCAGTAATAATTATCGGGATTGTAACTTATCGTTTAATCCTCCTATTATAATAATCCGTTATATAAGTTTTATTTAAATATAGACGTATAATAAAAAATTTGAAGTTTGTCTATAATTTCAGCATTTATAGATTACCTGAATAGGTATTTATAATGAAACTAAGGTCAATCCCTCGTAGAATAAAGCATTTAAATCATTTTTATTAATTTTATCAGATAAAAGTTCAGCAGTTAAAAATGGCACAGGAGTTTTTAGATTAAACAATATGAGGCGTATTCTAGATTGAAATTAATGGGTTTGTTATTTGCAAATATTATTTATTAGATAAATGGATAATTAGAAAGATTTTTGTTCAAATTTATTAAACGTATTAGTTTTAAAATGATGTACTTCCACCACTTCTCACAGATTCCTGCAAATGTTGGCCAAAAATGCTGTATAACAAAACAGTCACATAATAAAAATTTGATACAACTGAATTAACCTTTTTATGTATGGAAAACTCTGTAAATTATTTTTTGTCCAAAAAACCCTTTATGTATTTATAAGTAGAACCCATTCGAGTTGGCTGTTTTAATTTCTAAAACAAAATTGCACTAAAAGAACGCAGTTACAATCAACCTTCAATTTCGCAATCGTTAAAAATAACTGTTATCATAATTTGGCAATATATCGATTTTGGTTTGGAACAAATGAAAGATACGGTTGTTATACAGGGTGTCCGGAAAAGACGTGTACAACGGAAGACCACAGACTCCTGGGTACAAAATAAGCCGATTTAGCCCAATTTACTTATTTCCAAAATTGCTTCGTTTCGCCGCTAGGGAGCGCCAAAGTTCGCGAAAATTTTTTGTTTATTCCGAATCTCTCGAACACCACTTGATCGATGTTAACCATTTTGGGCTACGCAGTTATAAGTCTAACCGACACTTTTTGACATTATTTAAAATCTTTTGCAGTCATTAGAAATATAAGAAAATCATGTATCATGCAAATATAAGCACATATTTTTTAACCCCCTGTACAATTACTCTCAGTTTGTTTCTATTAGTAGTTGACTTTATTTAGAAACTTTTTTTACACTTTCATAATTTTGAACAGATGAGTAGTTTAGGCAGAAAAACTATTTTTCGTATGTCAACAATATCAGCATTCGTTCTGCAACAAATAACGGAGTACCAGAAGTACGCTCTGATATTTTAAGTATCAACTTCAATACATATTCCGAACAAGTAGATATGCTTTTGGTTTATGGAGTTTGTCAAGATAACAGCCGCAAAAGTGTTAGGGTCTACATGGACAGATTCCCTCATCGACGAGTGTCAAATCATCAAACTTTACCAACATCGAAAGGCGACTTCGCGAATTTGGTTCTTCAACCAAATGAATACGGTTCAAGGGCGTCAACGTACCACGAAAACTATAAAGGTGGAGGAACAAATCGTAGATAAGATAGAAGAGAACCCAAAAATTGGTGCAAGACGCATTGGACAAGAAATAGGGATACCAAAAACCATAGTTCATGATGTTTTGAAGGAGCAGTAACTACATCCGTACCACAATCGGTTCATGACCGGTTCATCAACCCATTGACCCTGAAAACCGTTTAGCATTGTGTAATTTTATACAAGATCAAAGAGCCCATGATATTAATTTCAGCAAAAACATTTTATTTACAGATGAAGCATATTTTGCTAGGTCAGGAATTATTAATATCCATAACAAACACGTTTATACTGATGAAAATCCACACTGTACTGAAACTAAGACATTTTCAATATGAATTCAGAGTAAACGTGTTGAAGGAAATTATAGACAACTTTATTATTGGCCCGGTTGTGTTTCCACGTCGATTAAATGGGGTCAACTATTTAAATTGTTTACCTAATTTATTGGACGATTTACCGTTACTACTTCGTCGTAACATATGGTTTATGCTCGATGGTGCACCCCCCATTTTACAATACCCGTTAGTCAGTATTTACATAATCTGTATCCTAACAGGCGGATTGGAAGAGAAAACGATGCTCCTATAAAATGGCCACCTCGAGCACCAGACTTACCTCCTAGCGATCATTTTTGTAAAGTATATTCCTACGCAGTTAATAATAAAGAGGATTTTTTTAGGTGAATCCAAGACGCAGTTAACATTTTAATCCATGGAGAGCGCTACAACTTCGTAAAACCGTAAAACGGATTACTTATTGCGTACGAGAAAAGGTGGTCACTGAGCATTTATTGTAAAGAGATCATAACTTTTTTTATTTGCTATATTTATCTTATTATCTCGTATTTATTAAATAGAATATAAATGAATTTTGGAAATTTCGTTATTTGTTGCAGAACGAATGCTGATATTGTTGACATACGAAAAATATTTTTTCTGCCTAAACTACTCATCTATTCAAAATTCTTAAAGTATAAAAAAAGTTTCTAAATAAAGTCAGCTACTAATAGAAAAAAACAGAATAATTATACAGGGGGTTAAAAAAATATGTGCTTATATTTGCATGATACATGATTTTTCTTATATTTCTAATGACTGCAAAAGATTTTAAATAATGTCAAAAAGTGTCGGTTAGACTTATAACTGCGTAGCCCAAAAATGGTTAACATCGATCAAATCGTTTTCGAGATATTCGGAATAAACAAAAATTTTCGCGAACTTTGGCGCTCCCTAGCGGCGAAACGAAGCAATTTTGGAAATAAGTAAATTGGGCTAAATCGGCTTATTTTGAATCCAGGAGTCTGTGGTTTTCCTTGTACACGTCTTTTCCGGACACCCTGTATAAAAAATTCCCAGTAACGCAACAAATGTGACGTGTTTAGAATATTCTCCTATTTCTTATCTAAAACGCACAATTGAGAACTCACAAAAAATCCCTTTTGTCCAATCATTCATTCAGTCATAGAGTAACAGATTGATCTTTTTCTTCTCTGGAAGGTCTACGGCGTTAACAAGAATTTTACTCATAAGATCTTAATTATTTGAACATCATACTTGATTGTTCATCTAGGCACTTATATGATCGTGATACATGTAGCGCTTTTTAATCATTATTTTAATAATTTTCTTTATTTTTTTTTACGAAGCGAGTTTACCTTAGTTTGTATGATATGCACGAATTCCTTACAAATCCCGAATTCAAGAATAGTCTGTAGCAAGCATTAGTAAAGTTTACGTAGGAACTTAATTTGATAAAAAAATTCAAAGAAACTGATAAATAATACAGAGAACATCCTGTTTATTTCAGTACAACCTTAAATTAATAAAGGTAGGATAAATATCGGAAACCAACAAGGACACTATTGGTTAAACAAATGATTATAATAGTGTAAAGCTGATGTCATTCATACAACTATCATCATATTACTTTACAAAAGAACGGGTTTTCTTAATTTTTTCTATAGAAGGTACACAAACTTTAAACAAAATAAAAAATAAATTAATTAAGGAAAATATATTTTTTAGTAACATACTCGTTTTGTCTATTTATTTGAGCATTTTTGCACTTGTCAAACAATTCCAAATGGAAAAAAAAACAAGAATTCCACATCACTTCACTAGTTAACGTTTCGAAAATTAGCCTTATTTTCGTTGTCAAAACAAAGCTACTATAATGATTTTTTAAAATAGGTTTGAAAGTGTAAAAATGTTATTTGTTTGTCGAACCTATTTGAAAAAGGAATGAGATATGTCGTTTTGATGAAGAAAATATTGGTTTTCGAAACGTTAAGTAAGTGAAATGTGTTATTTCGTGATATACAGGGTATTCTACAAGCTCTATGACATTTTTTTCTGATATAAACATAGGTCGGATTCGTTTTTGTTTATAGAAGTTACAAACATTTTTAAAACACATAATTTCATATTTCAATGAAAGTAGCCTATTTTAAACATTACTTAACCTTTATTTACCAGTGGCTTAGAGATCTTAACCCTTGGCTCGAATGCAATCCTCACATCAACGAACTAAAGATTCCGTCACTCGAATGAGATTTGGATCATTTCGTATCTGGTTTGCTGCATCCTGAATTCTTTCAAGTAACTGCTGACGAGTACAGATTTCAACATGGCAGACCAAAAGTCCAAAGGATTTAGATCTGAGTAAAGCAGTGGCCATGCTATTGGACCTTGTTGACCTATCCATTTATTCAGGAAATGGTCCTTAGTGCATCTGCATTTAAACGATCACTTAAAGCAAGTACAGGGCCTAAATTATTCATGAAACATTGACACTGAAACTTTGCTGAAATCGTCTTGATCTAATTATTGCATACTGATTTTGTAACATTCATTTATGTTCATTATGATTATTATGTATGTCGTCGCTGAAGAGCATCTCCAGCATGTAACGTTTGTATATTTTGGCGATGAAGCGGATGTATCATTTCTCTGTTCAATACACGCCATACAAAATACCGAGCAAAATACATAAATGAAGATTAGTTGATATATGTCTCTGAAATGTAATTTTATATTATGATGGCTGGAATCCTTGAAAAGCTGCGCGAATGGGATTACTCATGATCAGCGCATATTTGTTTTGTGCCTTCTAGCAGTGGCGGAGCAATAAAGATTTAACTGATTGTGAATTGAAATGAAATTGAAATCTGGATATGAAGATTTATTTGGTGCTATATGCTGGTTAATTTTACAGTCCCTTATAAAACATGACATGTTCCAACAATAACACCCACAAAAATACATAAAGAATAACACTAACGAGATACAAGATAAAAGAATATACTGGTTAACCACACTGTACATAACCAATGAAGTATTTCTTTGCTGAGGTTCATGTGCCTCCTTTTGTCTGCTCTTAGTTGTGGTACAATTATTTGGATACGCAATGGAACTAAGAGCATTCCACATTGTACATTTCAGTGTTATACGCCGAACATGAATTGAAGAGTTGTCGATGACATCGTCTATATCTTCTTCATTGTATACATTCACTTCAGTAGGACGAATAGACTTTTTCTGAGCGGTGTTACCTTCTCGAAGACTACCAAATGATGCACTAAGGATTATGTGAGCAGATTGATGTGTATGGCTGGGCACAGACGAACATATATGAATTAAAACATCAACGCGCATTCATCTACCTCGCGCATCAGCATGACAGTGTATTGGTCACAAACGTTGGTTCATGTTTTAACACATCAGTTCGCAGTAAACAACATACACGTTCGCAAAATCTTCATAAAACAATGGCGGAAGAATTGCATTTGATTGCAGTGGTGTGCGCGATTATTGTGACACAAAAAACAAGGAAAAACCAAAAAGTCCATAGTAAATGGTCTGCAACATATATGTCGTCTGCTCCAGCACCAGATCTTTTCGAGTCTTTAACTTTTTTTAAATCTCTTCTGAATCCACCACGCAAACTGTCAAGTTTTTGCATGACTGTACTTTTGGTCGCTTCAGGTTGTACAACTTTTAACTTTTCAAGTAAAATCTGATAAGCTGTATTTTTCTTATTTTTGTCGAGGTAGTCCTTTGACTTAGTTTTCCATAAACAAGGATGGGTTCCACATAAGTCAATAAAATGTCAATAAAATCTCGTGTTAAATTTCGTCCGTAAAGTCCGACATTTTCACTGTAAATAAAACTATAATTTATAAAGGCCATATACTTATTTACTAATCAAATAACAATAATAATTATTAATTTAAATAATTATAACTACCTTCTACGTCACTGAAGAACACATTGACAATAACGTTGTTATTTGACACACACAGTCGAGCATCAACTTACATTCAACAGCGCACGGACATGTTTTCTGGAAAACCAGGTTGATAAGTACGACGCACTTCTTCAGCGCGCAATCATGTACGTGACGTTATAATTGCAATAGCAACCATAATTTTTAGTTATCAGGCCACTTTGACTTCTAAACAAAAAAATCTGACCTTTGTTTATATAAGAAATAAATGTTTAAAATTAACCCAGGTACCGTCTGCCAAAGTTTGTCGCACTCATGGAACTTGTAGGACATCCTGATAGCATATTTGAATTTTGTATTTGTCTACTGTTTTGTGTAAGTATGAGAGTTTTGATTATGCAAAAGTAATTTTACGAAAACAACCATTAGCTAGCAAACATGTAAAATTCCAACAATAACAGCTCAAACTTGGTTATGGTTTGTTTATTTTCTTAATAAAAAAACTACGCTTTATGATGCATCCAAGTGTGAATGCATGTACAGCAAGAAACAGTCACATCAAATATGTAGTTACCTACTAATTGCAGCACGAGCATGAGGTTTAATATTCTTACCGTAGCGAGGAGTAAAGATCAGACGTGCTATGATAAGGTGACATGTGACAGAGTGGCGCACTTAACGTTTAAAATCTCAAGTAGCTTATATTTTATTTACACGTATCTACATGATATTTACTATAGATACTCGTATATCACAAATATAGAAAATGTTCAAATTTTTTATATAACTTGCACCATTCTAAATTTTTTAAACGGGAAAATCAGTCAAATAATTTGGAAGAACTTTTCAGTGGGGTGAAAAAAAAAGTTACAAAAAAGAAGTTTTCGTTGGAATAACTATTCAGGGTGTTCGGAATATAAGTTGCATTATTGTATATCTGACCAAAAGCAACAAAAAACTCATAAAGAAAATGATTGAAACAAATATTTTTTCTACAAATACCTACATTTCAAAAATAAAAATACAACTGCAATAAAATACATACTCAGAGCTAAGGTACAACTAACTAAAAACTCCTGTAACGAAATTTGTTTTTTGTATTAATAAAGTAAACAATAGAAGTTACCCAGACAATCCTTAAAACTAAATAATAATAATTATGCTTCTATTGCCCAACAGACCATATGTTCCAATTACAGGACAAAAATGTAAAATTGAAGATAATATATGTAATACACAACACAATGTGGAATTTAATCACAAAGATTATAAAATAGACTTACACATACATACATATAGCCCCCATTAAGTTTGAAAGTATCACATTACTCAAACAATTCAGCTGACACATTCAATAGACTATTTAAATTACAATGATTTAAATCGCATCGCGCAGATATCCAATTAATTATTTGCCATAACATAAACTGGAGATTTAATTAAGACATTAGTTTTAGCATTCGAACGGTAAAACATACAGTCAACATGAAACCCACATCTAGGTATTCGAATATTAAATGAACGGAGTAAAAAAGATGAGATGCATACGACAATCTTGCAATCTATCACCTGCTGCTGTTAACCTAAAATTATTATTTGTCGTAATATTGCGAGTAGTTCTTTACAAGAGATACGAATAGGCTTAAACTCAATGCAATATCGTTAAAAAATATCTCTGGAGATATCGAGGATATTGGATATCAGTAAATATTAGATCTGTTTTAATTTGAATTAGCAATTCTCAAAATTTGGTTAAAGTTAAACCGTTCTAATTTAGTAAAAAAAAAACAGTGGGGTCGAGCTATCGGTCACAACGAATTTAGTAATCTGTACCAATTATTTATTTTATGAACACGTATTGTGTGTAATATTATTTTTATTTCTCTATTTGAACAGCTTATCTAGGAATTATAAGTAGCTGACAGTGAAGAAAACAAAAGTAGCAGAATATCGCAGCAGAAAATATTTCAGGATAAAAATACTTTCATTAGTTTGACCCAGTTTTCAAACGATAATACAACTTGATATATTACACGTACCCATGTAATTATTTATGATTTTCATTTAAAATATTCATATTACACTTTAATTTTTAATGGTTTTAGTGTAATGTTAGTCAGAGAATGAAAATAAAAATATGGTGTCATAGTTTGGATGACTTCTGTCTGACATTTTCTTATATTTTTCGAATTCTTTTTCTCTAAAAATAGGTAAGATTAACAACGAACGTTCATTTACAGTACGAAATTCTCCTTCCGATCAACCCTATTTATATCCATCCGTTTTATTGATAAATAATCTGGCAACAATGGCAGAAATTATGCTTTTGAAAATTAATCAGTCAGTGACAGTTCTTCTAAGCGTAAAGCCCTCTCATGCTGCATTTTCTTTAATTTTTTGAAGAAGAATATGAGAGTTTGAAAGGGGCAGAAATTGTAATATAGTTTAAGTTTTTAGTATATGTTAACATAAAAAATCCGAGAAAAAATCATAAATAACTTACCTATTTTCGTAATTTTTAATTATGTAAACCGGTTCTGTAGGCTCACAGTAACTGTTGAAAATTGTATACGCCTTTCGCGTTTACCTGTATCCCGGGTTGGTTGTGTTAAATAAACAAATAGTTGTGCAGAGGGATGAAATTTATAAGCAAATTTGAAAATGGTTCGTTGATTTGTTATAGTAGGTTAATATTACACAAAGACGGCTTCAAAATTTGCAGTAACTTACTAGTTTATTTAAAAAAATTCTGTGAGATGTGATGTTTTTAGAGACGGATATAATTTTGTGTACAAATTCAGGAAACTTTATGTTAAAACCTAACAAGTGAAAATATTCTTTTTTCCTTGTTCTAAATGACTTGTCCTGTTAAAATGTTGTACACTTTAGAGAAAACTTGTATAATACACACAATGAAGAGATATTTTTATAATTATACTAGTACTATAACTTGCTTAGATTTTTTAGACTGTCTAAAAACAGTTATGAGTTAAAAATTGTGTATACATAAACACTCATACTACTAATAATAGAAATTTTGTGTCGTCAGATTTAGAAAACCCTTTTTGTTTCTTCAATTAAAAAGAAGTCTTTGTGAAAGTATTTGGTTAATATAATATTTGAGGATAATAAAAATGGAGTAAAGCATTATTTATTTCTGTCTGCATGTTCTTTACGTATTTTGAGACGTAAAAAACACGTACCTGCACAACATAAGTAGGATTTAGTGTCAAGTGAAGTCCAACCTGCAGAGAAATCGAAGTTTGAATACCTTTATGTAGACTTGATTCTCTAATTTACGAGCATTATATTTAAATTTTGCGAATTATCCTTGGTCTACTGGAGCTACTAAAATTGTAGGTCAATACATTATATTTGAACTTTTTATATTTTCTCTTAAAATAGGCAAATATTTCATGGTCAACTAAAACTACTAGAATTGTTGGTTAAAATATTTATGAAGCATTATATCTTATTTAAAAGTACAGACGTATCCGAAGGGCCATACAATGAAATAGTGTGGAAAAGAAACTTGATTTTTGCATTAAATCATTGTTTAACTGAGAATTTTAAATCGTATATTAAGTAAATCGAATTTAATGAACAAATTATGTCGCAATTGCGCCATCTAGTAGGAGAAAGTACAACTAAAACATAGTAGTCAAAAAGGTATTACTTCGGGAGCATTGAAGACATTGAATAATAAGTTTTATACTCCATGTCGAGAGTTACTTCAATAAGTTTTCTGTAATAACATGGTATAATCTATTACGTAAAAAGGCTGAAAACAATGGCATACTAATCGAATAAAAATCTTTAAAATGAAATAATGTATGCGTTATTAGTAAAACGCTTGTACAGGTTTGTGGTTCATTGAAAATTGCATTGGAAATTAATAAATAAAACCTTTATAAATTTTTCACATATTTGCACTTATTAGAAAATTATGTCCAAAAGAAAATTTATCAAAAATAAATTATTGCATTATAGATATACAGGGTGTCCAGAAACTCTCCTGACAAACGAAGACCGGAGATTCCTCAGATAATTTTAAGACAATTTAACCCAATTCACCTAGTCCAAAAATGCTTCCTAAGGGAACTAGAGCTCTTTGAAGATGGCGCCTTGTAAATAGTTTTGTTTAAATACCTCCAGAACGCTTCTACTTAGAAAAAAAAAAACTGGTATGCTTGTTTAGCCTTCATAGATAAATCGATTCCATCAATTGCGTATGTTTTACTTTTGTTGGCAGTTCAGAGCCAACTAGGGCAAAAAATATAAATTGAACTTTAATGACAAAAAAACGAAAAAATTTCAAATCCATTTTTCTAGAAAACGGTGCATCCTAATGACTTAAAGTAAGAGTACCTTTTAGTACTAGTATAACTGAAAATTTAATAATCTAGTGTCACAAATGCTTAAAAGTTAAATACAAAGAAGTTATGCGTTAAAATAACCGTTGACCTACCCAAAACGGACGCCTATCACCGGTACTAGAAATTCGCAATTGATGGAATTGATTCATCTCTGAAGGCTAAACAAGCGTACCAGTTTTTGTTTTTCTAAGTAGAAGCGTTCTGAAGGTATTTAAATAAAACTATTTACAAGGCGCCATCTTCAAAGAGCTCTAGTTCCCTTAGGAAGCATTTTCGGACTAAGTAAATTGGGTTAAATTGTCTTCAAATTATCTGAGGAATCTCCGGTCTTCGTTTGTCAGGAGAGTTTCTGGACACCCTGTATGTAATTGATTAAATATTATTTAGTAATAGTAACAGTAACAGTGTAACAAAAATAAAGAACAAATACACCCTTAAGAATAATTACAAACAATTTTCAATTTGTCTTCTATTGTTATCCAAACAACAATTAAATCTTTTAAAAATATTACGTTTTGTATTACATCTCCTGCCAATGTCTCACACGCTAATCTTATATTTTGACCATAAATATTTTCTAATTTGTAATGGAATATTCTCCAACAAACCTGCAAGTTCTCTGTCTAAGAGCTATAGGAACCTTTCACCTGTGAGAGCTTGTTCAAAACAATAGAGACCCTACCACACATTTATTCCAAAATACTTAATCTATGCGGATTTTTATCAGCCCAGTAATGTTTCGGCGATTTGGCATACCATTTATTTACTTTCGTCGGTCCAAAGAATATGACTGTAGAAGTTATTTTCATCTTCGGCAGTTGCTATCATTCGAGTAATCAAATTTAACCTTCGATGTCAGTCATCATTTGTTAGCATTTCCACATTTAATATTTTGTAATTATGAAAGCGAACACTTTTTGGCACACTGAATCGTCGGTTTAGAAATACGGAGAGCAGCCGAAGCTTGTCGAATTGAATTTTGCGAATTTTCTTCAAAATAACCAATAATATTGGCAACATTCTCATTTGCTATACTCCTTTTATATCAATCAGTGTAGTCTCGTTGCCAAATGTGTGAGTTACCTGCTACTTACTTCTCCATATACGAGTAGCATATCCACTCATTATGAGTAAACATTATACATTTTTAATGAAATATTAGGTACTTTAAATATTAAACACAATTATATTTACAACTGGCAACAGAACGGCCAAAATTAGTATGTTTCTGATACGCTTGTCTACTTGTAAAAAAGCGATAAAATAAATAATAGGTACTTTATTTTCCATGTAAGTTCTTTTAGACATAACTTTCTAACGAGTACAAATAGATGAATATATTGTATTTTTCAATGACAAAAAATATAAGAGTCGCCGCGACGCTTAGCGTCGCCCGTTGTCAACCTCGCAAATTAGACATAAACAAAGCTTAGGTTTATGCCTTATACTGTCACCTGTTTTCACCTACTAAAAATATTTCTTCGAGAAAAATACCTGAGGATGGAACTGTGGAACACCCTGTACAGTTCCACATTAAGTTTTATCGTAAAATAGTATTAAGAAACAAAACAGTATACAATCAAATATTGGTACCAGACCAATTTCTACAATTATTGGAAACAATGCAATGCCTACAAATGAAAGTGAGATATTTCAATGATATTTTTTATTAGATATTAATTATAGTAATACATTAAATCAAGGCTTGTACAATACAACAATATGTATTATTACTTTCCTTACACTGAACAATTTTTGTGATACGTACAGGGCCATTTTTTATACTCGCTTAATGAATAATGGTTACTACTGTTTATATGACAAATGGTACCTACCTAGATTGAGTGGTAGATGTGGAATATTTTCGCGGAGACAAAAGCGGTATTAAGTAAATAAAATTATTTATACAGTATTGTTAATTTTAACGGGAAAATATTTTATTGACTGTTAAATTAATATTGTATGGTATATAAATAATTTGAGTTTATGTACAAGTCCATTTTTATTACATATAATAAACTTACTTATGTACACGTTAACACCTAATATACAGGGATGGTCAGCAGTAATGAATAAAATTCATATCTTTTGAATGAGTGAATTTTTTTTAAACGCCTAAACACGTTAACTAATCTTGATTTTTACTCATCTTTCTGTTATATAATAATAATATCTCTACCCCTCATTCTAATCACAGGGATTAGCCCAGAAGTCGGAGACTTGTGCGGGAGAGGGGGCGACATATTATTATTAAGCAGGCCGCATTTGCGCCCAGGAACAACTTACGTTGGTAGGCCCTAACCACTATTCAGTGCAGGAATGAGGGAAACCTGGAAAACCTCATTAATTAGGGGGGCAGTCAAATATCAACCGGCATCAATCTCTCACATTGACCCAAGCCAACATTATTCCACCCTACCATACCCACAGAGAGGGTGCCAATCCTCTCCACGAATATAGCTTATATACGGTCTACCGGCAGCTGGGCTCGAACCAACTCCGTCTAGTCACCTCGATTCAAGTACTAACGCCTTAAACCGCGCGACCACTGACCGATCCGATCCGATATAATAATTAATTTTTCTTTAACCCCCTAACCCCCAACTACCCCTACTTTTTTTCAAATGGAAACATAAGGCGTGAGGGGACTGGTTGAAATCCGAATCCAGCCATACCAAATAAAGAAGTTTTATATTTTCAATAGCAAGGTTTTTAGGGTTGTATGAATCACCTACTTAACAAGTGAAATGACATTTAATTAAAATAAAATAGAGAATTTGCAACTGTACCTATCACTGCTAACGCAAAAAAGATATCTTTTTTATGTTGCGTTTTTTTGGTAATACTTAAGGCTTTCTGGTTAATTTTCCGCTTTAGTTGTAAATTGGAGTTCGAGATGTTACTATTGTGTCAAAATCAAGTTATTTACTGAATCGCAATGGGATTGTCGGAAAGGCAAAATATCCCGAAAACCAAATTTTGCAAGGGATAGTTAGTAATGTATTTCACAAATTTGAGGAACACGGTAGAGTACAGACTTTGCCCAAAACTGGACGGGCACGTGCTTTGAATGAAGAAAAAAAATTAGACATTGCATTAGAACTTCTTGAAAATCCTCATACTTCAACAGTTTCATTGGCCCGCATTCACGATGCTTCTCGAATGCAATTCGAATATTTTTGAAACAAGAGAAATACCACCCCTATAAGGTATGTCTTATCCAAGAGCTTTTGGAAGACGATTATGGTAGGCGATGACAATTTTGTGAGGAAATGATGAGACGGTGTACCGACAATATTTGTTTTCAACGAGACGTACTTTTTTCGGATGAAGCAACGTTTTATTTAAATTGAATTGTTAACAGGCACAACTATCGCTTTTGGTCTCAGGAAAATCCACACTGGACATGCGAATGGCATACTCAGCACCTACAGAAAGTTAATGTATGGGCAGGTATCATCAACAACAGAATCTTGGACTCATTATTTTTTTGAGAAAATTTTACTGCCGCACGCTACCTGGATTTCCTAACATTTGACCTTATACCTGCTCTAGCTGTGATTTTTCCTCATGAAATTAATCCAGATATACCGAATGAATTTGGTTCCAACAAGATGGCGCTCCCCCACATTTTAGACCGGTGTGAAGTTAGCAGCTAAAGTTAGCAGCCAATTTACCGAGAATACCCGAACACCCATAGGCGTACGCACAGAACGCAGCACGTAGCTATGGAAATATTAAATAAGGGAACGGGTAGCAAAACATTTTAGCATTAAAAACGAGACTGGCAATGTAGTGACATAATGCTCATTAACTTACAAGGTGTTTATCTAAGGGTAGCAACACCCACCCTTAAACAGGGAAAAATTTAAACGATAGAAGGGAATGAATAGCCACCTAGGGAATTATCACAGGGGAAGATAATATGGTTATAAAACACATACTAGGAGCAAATTCATTTGGGCATCTAAGGGTAGAAGCCTCCATTAAACAGGAAAAAAATCGGAAATGTTGGAAGGAAATGAATAGCCGCCCTGCAAATCACACCAGGGGAAGATAATATGGTTATGAAACACATATTAGGAGCACATCCATTTCGGGGCCGTCTAAGGGTAGCAAAGCCCACCCTTAAACATGAAAAAAATCGGAAACGTTGGAAGGAAATGAATAGCCACACTGCAAATCACACCAGGGGAAGATAGTATGGTTATGAAACACATATTAAGAGCACATCCATTTCGGGGCCGTCTAAGGGTAGCAAAGCCAACGTTTCCGATTTTTTTCATGTTTAAGGGTGGGCTTTGCTACCCTTAGACGGCCCCGAAATGGATGTGCTCCTAATATGTGTTTCATAACCATATTATCTTCCCCTGGTGTGATTTGCAGGGCGGCTATTCATTTCCTTCCAACATTTCCGATTTTTTTCCTGTTTAAGGGAGGCTTCTGCTACCCTTAGATGCCCCCCAAATGAATTTGCTCCTAGTATGTGTTTTATAACCATATTATCTTCCCCTGTGATAATTCCCTAGGTGGCTATTCATTCCCTTCTATCGTTTAAATTTTTCCCTGTTTAAGGGTGGGTGTTGCTACCCTTAGATAAACACCTTGTAAGTTAATGAGCATTATGTCACTACATTGCCAGTCTCGTTTTTAATGCTAAAATGTTTTGCTACCCGTTCCCTTATTTAATATTTCCATAGCTACGTGCTGCGTTCTGTGCGTACGCCTATGGGTGTTCGGGTATTCTCGGTAAATTGGCTGCTAACTTTTAGCTGCTAACTTCACACCGGTACATTTTGGTATTGATATTCAAAGATACTTAGATGAAATGTTTCCAAATCGTTGGATTGGTAGACGGGGTACAGTTGAATGGTCGCCAAGATCACCCGACTTAACACCCCTGGATTATTTTGTTTGGTGATATTGGAAAGAAAGAGTCTACCAGGACAGACATAATTTAAAGAACAACGTCTTGGAGAATGCCAAATAGTGAATGGAGGACATTTTCAGAATTTGCGGCATTGAGTTCATTTTTGTAAATTATCTAGTTGTTTCAATTTCTAAATGAAAAATAACTTGTTATTGAAAACATAAAACTTTTCTATTTGGTATGGCTGGATTCGGTTTTTTATAAGCTTTTCAACATGCGTTATGTTTTCATTCGAAACATAGGCTTATGTCTACGTAAGTACCAATACTAATTGAAGTTGATTTGCCAAAAAACCAACCCACCTTTCAAAATTATTTTCAGATTGCATGCGTAACTAAACATTAATTGTTTTTTTTTACTGGTAAATAATATATTAATACGTTAACACACATATTGTTTGTTACACCACGTAATACCAAATATGTTTCGACAGTGTTATGTTATATGTATGCTTTCCTGCGATTTGTTCGATCATTATAAACTTTCCTTCTTCCAAATGAAGGAAGTTGAAAAACCACTTTTGTATCGACATATTAGTTACGTCGTAAGAATTCCGCTAAACGGAATAAATTTTGCTTTTCAACATCTCGAGAACGTAAAAATTCACTTTCGTTTCATTTGAATTTATAATCGGTATAATCACAAATTTTACGGTTGGCTCTTAAACTGTTATTGTTAATTTAATTCATGTACAAGTTGCGATTTGTTGAGCGTTTTTCCGGTTAGTTAAATGGTTGTTTGTTATTCTCGCCGTCCACTGTATTCGCTGTCGTGACGCGATGAATAATTATTTCGCCTATTTTTTCTGATCTAATAACTACGACGGTAATGGCATCACAGCCGTTTTCTTCCGTTGAATACATTTTAAATGTAATTCTAAATATAAATTTGTTTTGGATTCTTAGTTCAGTGGATGATTTTGGTTGAGACTAACAACAACTAGTAAGTTAATTTCCATAAACCCACTCTTTCGGAACGTTTTTTACATTTTCGACCCACACACTCTAAACAGTATAGTAGAAAATGTAACGAAAAATAAAGGTATAAGGTTGCTTGCGAAGAATTCTTCATGAATCACGGTTGTCAGGTTTTGAAATTTAAAAATTAGAACAGGTGAAAATGCGCAATAGAGAATTTTAGTATAATCATCTTCTGATCAATTTCGGAGCCTAAATAATGTTTCGTAATTAAAAAAAAATTAAATATTTGTTTTCTGTATTTCAATTATTATTGTCTTATACTTAATAAAGTTTTCTAAAAATGTTTTATTTTTTATTTCTTTACTCTGTTCTCTTCATAAAATGGATAAAATTTTAAAGATAAGTATACGGGTTGTCCCAGTCGTCACTTCCCAGGCGAATATTTCGGTTATTCTTGAAATTATTATTATCATTTTGTGTATTATATGAATTAATTCCATTATCACATCAATTATCATGTTTGATAAAAACTACTTTTCTGAATAGTGGTTTTTAGGCTTTCACGGCCAGTGTTGTAATTTGATACATGGTGATTTTCCGGGTTGTTATGCCGTGACCTCGGTAACTGGTAGCTGCCAGAAACAGAGTTAAAATGCACATCCCTAGCATTAGCTGGGATACTTTTACCTGCCCTGGTTGTTCTCGGGCTAGGCTCTGTGGGGACAGACCCGCTATCGGTGTCTCTGGGCCTGTCCATATATTGATTTCGGTTCCTACTGTTGGTATTACGACTGCTACGGTCGGAACCGCTTCTCGGATACTGGTGGTCCTCAGTCGCGGCGAAGCTTTTGCAGAGTCACCACTGAAGATGCCGACAGTGAAGAGCGGCGAAACGTTTGGAAGCATGGGATGCGACCAGTTACAGCGGCGGCTACGGAACGCCTCGGAGGACCACCAGTATCCGAGAAGCGGTTCCGACCGTAGCAGTCGTAATACCAACAGTAGGAACCGAAATCAATATATGGACAGGCCCAGAGACACCGATAGCGGGTCTGTCCCCACAGAGCCTAGCCCGAGAACAACCAGGGCAGGTAAAAGTATCCCAGCTAATGCTAGGGATGTGCATTTTAACTCTGTTTCTGGCAGCTACCAGTTACCGAGGTCACGGCATAACAACCCGGAAAATCACCATGTATCAAATTACTTTTCTGAAGCTCAACTACCCTTATCACATCCAATATGTGCAAGCATTACTGCCTGCAAACTACCCTTTAAGGGTGAAATTTTGTGAATGGTTGTTGCAAGAAATTGTTCAAATTTACCATTTTACAGCCGACATCTTGGCTACAGATGAAGCTATTTTTACACGTAATGGTACATACCTAACAAATTCTAAGCCCTAGAAGAAGCTTTGCGAATGTAATATATAACTTTCAACTGTAGCCAACAATTATATAAAGAACTGCCAATATTATCTTTTTGATAAGGATTGAGTATACTCACGTATACCCAAAAAGATATACATATTTTAATATGCATAAAAATGACACATATTTTACTCAGTATGTAATGTTGAAAGCTTTATCTTTTTCAATTTTTATGTATTACAAATATTGTAGAATATTACCCAATGTATTTATTTCTTTCAATGCTAATTTTGAAAATACCACTATTACATTGGTATAAAACGCGCATGCTAATGACCGCCGCATCCAACTACGTACTACCTCTAAACTCTCTTCCGACCGTACCGGCAATTTGTGTCCGTTGTGAACAGTTGCTTTGTTTATGTAGATTCGCAAACAAAGCCTGAGAAGCCTCCTTCTAGGAGTTGAAAATCGTTGGTATAACCAATCTTCATAATACGCACGTTTAGATTTTTAAAAATCCTCCTCCTCTTCCAACATCTTTTTCTTTGAACATGTAGGTAGAGATTGTAGATGAACCTTTAATTGGACTGTTTATATTGCCAAATCGGTTGGATGGTTACCAGTATTTAGAATTTCTCCGTAATTATCTTCCTGTGGTTTTTGAATATGTGCCCTTAATACTTCGTTTAGTACTTTGAAAATTTTCTAGTCGATTACACGGAATACGTTGGATCGGACGAAGTTGTACCAGTATCTTGACCTCTGCGAACTCTAGATCTAAAGGGCACAGATTTCTTTTTATAGGAATATATAAAAAACGAGGTATACTTTACCGAAAAAGAAAATATCGATGAATTGCATGAACGGATTAACACGGCTGCCTATAATGTACACAAACAGGAAGCAGGAACATTTGAATTACTGCGAGGTAATTGAATTCGAGAACAAGTATGTCGTTTTCTATTGATCTTAAAAGTGAGGTTAAGTTCAAAGAGCGTCCGTCATTTGTTATTTTTTAATGTTGTTAACTATAACGAGAAAGTTTTAAATAACTATCCAGACGTTGCTAAAGCTTTTGATAGGTTTTATGCTTCTGTATATGAGCCACCAGTACTTACTATGATGCTGCTTGCTTTAATAATCCTATTGATATTATTTCGATTGACATAGTGTCATAAATAAAATTAATGATGTAGATATTAATAAGGGTGCTGGTTGTGACAATATTCTTTCAATTTTTGTCAAATCGTGTTGTCATTACATTAAGATACCTTTTTTAACAAATCTATTACTGAATTTTGTTTTCCAGACAAAATTTTAAATGAAAATAAACCGTTACCGTACAGGTGTATGATTGTATGGATATGACCTTAGGCTGTTTAAACAGATTTCAAGTGACACTGATGTTGAATTTCAGGAAGATATTTATAGATTGGATAATTTGTGTAATTCTGATTACTTAACTATTAATGGTAAAAAGTGCAGTCACATTACTTTTACTAGAAATATGCATACTTTTCAGAATAACTGTGTTCTTGGTTTTAATGTTGTTAATAGAGTGTTAAAAATCTAGGAGATTAAGTTGATATTTGATGCTCACATAGATTACACATTCGTGATTTCCGAATGTTGGGTTTCATTTTGAGAATTACTAAAGATCTTAAAAATATTAAAAGTATGTTGTGTCTTTTTCATTATTAGGTCTCATTTAGAGTAGTCTACCGTAACTTGGACTCCTTAATATTTCAAATATATTAACAGAATTCAACTTGTTCAAATTAAATTTATTAATAATGTTAATTATGGATCTAATCGTTACCGTTTCATAGAATATTGAGATATTTTAATATCTAACAGTTTATGTCATCTACTTGATATTTTTTGACATTTTTTTGGATAGATATAAAAACTTTGTAAGGAATTTTATAATTTCTAGTAGGTAAATTTTATATGTCGTTTGCTATGTTTTATGTTTTTTCAAAGTTTTTTTTATTTTTGTATATAGTTTGGTTATGTTCAAATTCTTCATGACCTGGTTCTTTGTTACATGTTTAGTGTTCCTCTGTTATTGGGATGTTTAATCCTGTTGGGTTTCCTACTTCTTAAATAAATAAAAAAATAAAATAAATCTGCGGTACGTTCGATGCGATACCCTATAGTAATTATTACTCTAAGGCGACATTACCAAATATAGAAACTCTTCAAAAGTGCCGAAATTGGTTCATTTTGTGCTTACACGCCACACTGTTACCTCGACAAGCGCTGGTTTATTTTAAAGTATACCGCTAAATTTATAGCAAATCCTCGTCATGTAAGAGGATCAAGATATAAATATGCAACACGCACAATTATTTATCGAGGTTACAGCACTAGGTCAGTTTAGGCCAGTTTAAGATCGAGTCGAGTTAGTTGGAACTGAGTCACCATAGTTGGGATAGGTATAACAATGATGTTTGCAAAGTACTTAGTCCATTATACAATTTCAGCAAGGTGAATTAAAAAATTAAACAGCTTGAATAGTATACAATGAGAGCCGGAGTTTAATAGATGCGGATGGGTGAACACGATTTTCACACATAATTAATGTAGAAAAAATCAGAAATTGTTTTTATTTACCTACTTGGTAAGTAGATAAAGCTTCAGCTGTTGTTTTTTGGAGACAAAATGTAATAAATAAATTAATTGAGCAAAACTGAAATATAAATAGCGGTCCGTCTAGTGATGTATTATAGTAAGTACATGTACTGTGTGAATGTTACCTTACTGAGTTTGCATATACATATATTGTAGAAATAAAAACTCTTTTATATCGTTGACAAAGGAAAAACAGCTATGTTGTCAAATATTTCGGTGAGTTAGTATTGTACTAAAATGGCCACATTTCAATAATGAAGTGAATAATGCATATTCTTCAAAAAAATTTATGCAAATTTAACATATTTTATATTTTCAGAATATAACTATTTATTTATGGAATATTATTACATATCGGCAATATAGGGCCACGTTGGACGAATCAAGACTCCTCCCAACTAGAGTAAAGTGGAGTAACCTTTAAATTGAGTGCCTGGCAAGATAATGCAATTATTGATTAATACCACTCTATTTCTTATTAATATTGTATTCAATTTATGTGGATGAGTGTACCTAATAAGGGCATTATAATTTGTGAAGTAAATTAACGGTTATATCGACACCATTTGGGTTCTAGATTAAATCCTTGAAGTATGTAACATTTGTTAGGTGACATCCTGTATACTATTTTATTTCTAACCAGTTTTAAGAGCTGTTTAAGTGATTCACATAAATTGTATAATTGCCTAGATATGAAGAGAACCGGCATTGAGAAGTCAGTGACCACTAGATGTAGACACTACATCTCACGTATACTCATATTCTTCTGTTTGATTATGACAGATAGTGAACAGCCGGGATTATAAGTCGCTATATGATGACTGGTGGCACCGCTAGCGATTAGCCGTAGCCTGTAGCTGATTAACCGTAGCCTGTAGAGAAAACATTTTGTAAGTACAAAAGTTATACCTATATTTGACGTTCGTATTGAGTAATGACAAGTATTTTGTGATATTTATGCACTTTACACAACGACCATTCAACCGTCTCTAATAAAAATTTACTAGAAAAAAGAGCTTTTTAACAAGAAAAAAATTGGGTTTATTTCTGGAAATAATATAATTGATTATGATCATTAGTCATTTCTGTCAAATTCCCAATATTGAAAATGGAGCTTACTTCTTCCCATTTAACACTACGTGTCGCAAATATTATTTACATTTTTTACACAAATTGTAGAAACTGTTTTAGTATATTTTATTTCATTCAATAAAATGTAAAAAAATATACGTAACTTTTTGGACAAAAATAACACATACCTAATTTAATTTAGATAATGTAGGTATAAATGTATAAGAAATAATCACATAATATAAGTTACAAAATACATAATGAAATACTCTAAATATGAAATAATTATTATCACAAATTGTTTCCGTCGCAATTTTAGGACTAATTTGGAGTGATGTTATGCGCAATTAGAGTACAATTTTATATACATTTATTTCTGTGTAGAAATTTATAATGGCCACTAAAACGGAAATTCAGATAGTTATGTCATATTGCCAAAAATTACAGTAATAAATATTATATTACAAATACATATTACACTAGTTTAGCCAATATTGTAAACCTGCGATAATTTTACAATCATTTCTGAAACAGTTGTAAAATTACCATTCACACTACTCCTATCCTAGTAGGTAAATATAATAAAGAATTTACAATTTGTATTATTAGTGTCATCAGTAGTTTTATTACTTTATGAATGCATGGATGTGTGTAAAATACGTACGTAATTACACTTAGATTCAATATTGAAATACCTTTTATGGCACATTGGTTGTCAATCGTCTTAGTATTAGAAAATAACCTTGACGAACGTTTAGCGAAGAGAAGACAAATATGACATTTAGAAACATCCTGTAAAGGACGTGTATATTTCTTTCGTGTTTTCAATGGCGTACACGTATAATTTGATTTAAGTTAATAAATGAAAAATGAAAACCTAAGAATACGTAGGCAGATAGTTTCAGTAAGAATAGATAGAACAGCTTAATGAGGTAAAAATAGGACAAGGAATTAAATCGTCTTAATCTAATGTTACTCTTTTTCAGTTTAAAATAATATTAAACTAAAAAAATCATGGTTTTAAAGTTAAAATAGCGTTCGTTTTATAAATGTTTATATCTTACTCATGATTATGAAGCAGGTTTAACGTAAACGCTTCTTTCTTCATATGCCGACAATGCAGAAGAAAAATAATGGCAACATGGCTAATTTTTGATATTAATACTAATAATTGAAAGTAAAAAACAATCAACAAATTTATAGATTAAATAAGGACACTCACTTGAATTACTCCACATTTTGTTTCGAACCGTAATATTTGATTTTTAATCTATACAAATTATTCTAAAAGTGGTCATCTGAACTGATAAATTACCGTCACCCTAAATTTGCGTTACGTAACTAAAACAATAATTACAATAAAGTTATAAATAATTATTTGGGCTACCGAATGATGATATTTTGGGAGATAACGACAAACTAATGCTGCGATGAACACTCGCAATATCTTATAAAAAAGTTCATCGCTTAGAACTTATTAGTTTTCATCGGTATGCCGTAGTTGAAGGCGAATGATCTAGTTATTTTTAATGTCTATCTACACAACTGTGTTTTGAATGCAAATGAGAATTATATTACAAAGTGTTATATCTTAAGTAGCCACTGTTGCTGCTCAATGCCTAACTGACAGAAAGTAATCTGTTATTTTTACAGGCGCAATGAAAACAAAACCTGCATCGCACTAGCCGAAACATTTTACTTGCGATATGGCAAACTACTCTGCGGACTAATGTCCTAACGCCCTTATTACATTAGTAGAACCACACATATGCAGGTGTATATAACTCCCATAAGTGAGATGACCGACCTTTCAACACATATTTATTTCCTAAAGTAAGCAATTAAAACTACAGGGTGTCCAGAAACTCTCTGACAAACGAAGACCGGAGATTCCTCAGATAATTTTAAGACAATTTAACCCAATTCACCTAGTCGAAAATGCTTCCTAAGGGAACTAGAGCTCTTTGAAGATGGCGCCTTGTAAATACCTCCAGAACGCTTCTACTTAGAAAAACAAAAACTGGTATGCTTGTTTAGCCTTCAGAGATGAATCGATTCCATCAATTGCGAATTTCTAGTACCGGTCATAGGCGTCCGTTTTGGGTAGGTCAATGGTTATTTTAACGCATAACTTTTTTGTCTTAAACTTTTAAGCATTTGTGACGCTAGATTATTAACGAAAAATTTTCAAATCCATTTTTCTAGAAAACGGTGTATCCTAATGACTTAAAGTAAGAGTACCTTTTAGTACTAGAATACCTCAAAATTTTATAATCTAGTGTCACAAATGCATAAAAGTTAAAGACAAAAAAGTTATGCGTTAAAATAACCGTTGACCTACCCAAAACGGACGCCTATGACCGGTACTAGAAATTCGCAATTGATGGAATCGAATCATCTCTGGAGGCTAAACAAGCATACCAGTTTTTGTTTTTCTAAGTAGAAGCGTTCTGGAGGTATTTAAACAAAACTATTTACAAGGCGCCATCTTCAAAGAGCTCTAGTTCCCTTAGGAAGCATTTTTGGACTAGGTGAATTGGGTAAAATTGTCTTAAAATTATCTGAGGAATTTCCGGTCTTCGTTTGTCAGGAGAGTTTTTGGACACCCTGTATATTGTTAGTTGCATTAAACCAAATAAATTTTCTATTTTTGTAATTTGTATCAAACGTGCAACATTAAATCGTATAAAACAGTATTGGTCCATTTTATATGGAAAATGAAAACTTGATTGGTAAGATGGTTTTCTAAATATTAGAAAAACTATATTTTTTAAATTTGACACTATAGATCGAAAAGGAGTAATATTTTACGTTTGGTTGGCCTCGTTTTACTTTGACCCTAGTATTAAGTTGAGCCGTAATCGTCCTAATTAAAAACAATAATATTGCCAGCACATCGGCAAATATTAGGATTCTTATATTAACCATAATATTTATTTCAAAATGAATACTTTCTCCAATTATCATAGTTATAGTATATTCTGCAAATTACGTAAACTTGTTTGGTTCTGACATCAATACAAAATTTTCTAATTATTATACAGTTATAAATATTTTATTACTAAATTAGTTTCAATTATATAATTATTCTTTAAATTCGTGCATACGAAGAATGTATGGATTTGAATGTGTCAGTATTTTACAGAATGAAGTATGAAAAATAATTATTGTTGGATATATACAGAACTTATCTAAAAAAAATATTTGAATAACATTTTAGAACGCCAATTTTATACAACAAATTTAACTGCTTTTGCCGCTATTATTATTCATTATTAATAGATTTAATTTCTGGTTCTAATAAATAAAATAGTTTGCCATACCTGATGTTACAACAACAAAATTTTGGACGTGTCTTACCCAGTTTCTACAAACTAACACAAAATGTTTCTGCTTCTTGTCCGTTTTGAACTAGTAAGTTATGCAGTTATGATACGTTTGCGTAAATCAGTAATAATGTCCACATTGGTGTTATACACTTCATTTTTAAAATATCCCCATAAAAAGAAGTCCAAAAATGATTTAAAGTCAGAAGATCGTGGCGGCATTGGTACCGGTCCTCCTCGTCCAATCCCTTGGTATTAATGCTTGGACACGCTGTACATGGTACGAATATAATTGAGCCTCGTGTATGACACACCACACTGCTGCAATACGCCGTGGTGGTCCTGGACCTCCTTCTGTTCCACTATTCAGTTTCAAATTTCCCTCGCGTTGCACTAGACTTGCACTCACTGCACACCTTCGTAAAAGTAGATATATTTGGCACGTTTATCGGGAAATCGTTCTGCTAAAACATTTTCATGATATCCATCAATTCCGAGTTGCTACTATACACGTAAGCCATTTTTGGCACTTGAAAAAGTAATGTAAATACTGGCGTCGCAAAAACTTTAGTGCCAACAAAAAGTAATATAAGGGTTGTAAATACTACAATATTGTTTTCTCGGACTATAAGGATTTTACAAAAAAAAAAATTACGCTATTGACTCCATTTTTCATGACTCATCTATTCCAAATTATTTTAGATAAATTCACCCTGTATATGTATACACAGCATTCGACATCAAAATGTATAACTATGTCCGTAAAACTGTGGTACCGATATCTTGCTATGCTTTTAAAACATAATTTTGAGTTTGTTGTTTACTGTTTCTAAATATAGACAAAATATTTACATCATTTTGGTAGTTCACTTGTCCAAAACAATACAGCCCATCTCTGGATTTTTTATAGTTTAAATGAGAACTACAAGACAAGTATTTTTTGTGAAAGTCGCTCTCTACTGATTTCATCCCTAATTTAAGTTGATTTTCCGTCTATATTGTATACATAATACCAAAACTAAAACAGTAACACAAAAATATTAATTTTATTGGCTGATAACGTGCATACATTGAATTTGTGCCTAACTATATCTACTGTACTTACTGTTTTGTCATTACCTGGTTCGAATTCAAGGACATAATAAGTAACTATGATAAAATTTTCTGTATCAGTGATGCAGACTTCCTAAGCATGGGAGTTCCCAATTCATCTTATTAAAAAAATTCCACAACTACATTGTAACACCTATTACAGTTTTACGAATAATAGTGACTCAAAATTCAAACGAACAAATCTACTCAAATTTCAAGTGTGTTAAACAACTATTATAATGTCAAATTTAATAATAATACATAATATCCTTCAAATGTCAAATCATATCTTTTGTTTAAAAGCTTAAATCGTCTCCAATATTTTTTATTGATTAATCCGATATTGTATAGATTATTCAAAAGGCTTACGTTTTGTTGTATATGTGCCGATGATATACAGACATTCCCGAAATTGAATTAGAGGAAATCTCTGTATTGGAACAAAGCTTGATCTCTAAGGAAACGAAAAAAAAACACATTTCTGCAAATTAATTCGCGTAGAAGTTCACAAACACATATTATTCTGTCATTTATACTTATTACAGTTAGACTAAACTTTTGTTTATAACGTAACTTAACAACAGATCAAAAGATAGGACATCTTGATCTTGATCATTTAGGTAATTAATATACTCCCTGGTCCGGAAATTATCAATATAAAATATGTTACACTGTATACATATATATTTACGTTAATTTAATCAGTAATAATTGTTTGCAGTGAACTTCAGCAAAACTGTGAACGTTAGCAGATAGTATTTCTGCTTCAAATGCAGTAATTTTCCCATGTTTTACATGGTACAAAATAGTGCTTACAGTGAATATGAAACTGACCTGTAAAATTAAAGTTCATGAATTAATAGCATATAAATTTTCTTCCTCTGTATCTAATTACAATATACGTATAATATTGTGCTGTTATACAGATTTTTGGCTTTATATGCTACAAGTTATCTCAACAATATGAATACTTCATAGATTAGAAGTTCTAACAAGATTTTGCCGTGTAAATAATACATGTTACATGATTATAATCTTATTACATAAGACAATAGGAAAGTAGTACGAATTTTAACTCTTTTTAATTTTTAACTGTAATCCACTTACTTTCGATGAAGTATATGTGGACAAAGAGTATTATTAATTTTTTTACTTAATTTGCTAAATAATTATAGAAAGTTATTGCTTCAAATGCAGCATTCGTAAGAACTTTACTAAAATGTTAGGCGTACTGTTTATCATCAATTTATCTATCAGAAAATAAATTGAATTGTGGACATTCACCTATAGTAAAATACCAAAGTCAACAAAGAAAAAACATCAATCAGGCAGCTTAGTGACATCGACATCAATAAGAAATATAATTGTGAAAGCCTATGAATAATCAATCTGTCTAAAAATTTTATTTGTCACACGAAAACTAGCATGTGCATAAACAATCCATATATCTATTCACCTCATGATCAATTGATCATTTTGAGATTGAAAATACGTATAAAAGATTATTTGAAACTAATTTGTAAGCGTACAGGGTGATTCAGAAACAGTCAATGGCATATGCTATTTTTTCGAAATATTAAATTTGGGCATGAGCCTGTATTTAAATTCAGTAAATCGACAAAAACGTATACGTAAATGTGCAAAATTTGTAGAAGAAACTTATCAAGAACATTATGCTCGGTACAGACTATGTGTGAATTCGCGATTCGTAATGCACGATGCGTGGTTTGTGACGAATTTGTGTAGTGTGTAGGGTTTTTATGGATAGATTTTTAACAAACAAGACCCTACACACCATTCGCAAATTCCTCACATATCACAAATCACACATAAGAATCGCGAATACACGCCTAGTCTGTGTAGCAAGCCTTACAATTCAATAGTTCGTTGGTCAGCTGATATTAAATGTTAAGAAATGTTTCTGTAATATTTCTGAAATAAAACTTGTTTAATTAAAAATAATTATTACACTTTCGAATTTTAATTTTTAAATTAAATCAATGTTTTGTTATACAGGGTGTCCAGAAACTACTCCTGTTCAGTTCATGTAACACGGAGGATGTTGCGGAGCTACGTAACCTCAAAGTTGTTTCTTTTTGGCTATAACTTTTTTAATACTGGAATGACGCACTCTTCCTCTGGAAACGTAAGGAAGTCAAACCGACAACGTGGCGACCAGTACGGAATTGTATACCAAGGTTAAAATAAATTAGTTAAATGTATATTTTCCTATAAAAATTTGCGTTTCTGGTTTTGCATTGTATGAACGTTTTAGTTAATCGTAAAAGAAATAAAATTCACCAATATCTCCCAAAAATATAAATGTTGTTTTCCTCGCAATCGATTTTTTTGCCTTCAAACAAGAGCATCAAATTTTTAGATAAATCATCAGTATTTAAGGAAAGGCCACACAAATTTTAATAAAATTAAAAACAAAAATAATGATAATTTTTCCACTTGCACGTACTCTTCCCACCTTTTAGAGCGCTGCAATTTTAGAAAAATTTTACGTCAAACTGCATCTCTATAAAAGTAACAAGTGTGCTAAAGATATAACCAAAAAACAAATTAAGAACAATAACTTTGAGAACGTGAATTTTATGAAGTGACAGAGAAGGCATTAATTACGCATAATGCTAGTTTTTAATGTAGTTTTTTTCACAAACTTTCCATTTTTTTTTTGCTAAATTTTCATCATATTAGAAGCACCAGTTAATTCTGCACAAAAGTATCCGTTAGGTTTGCTGAAGTTATAATAAGGAAACTGACACTTGCAAATACGATTGAAGAATTCGTAAACAAATGTCTAAATAGTGAAAATGCCAATTCAAATATTTTTCAAAACGCACTAAGTGTTCTCTTCATTTCCGACTTTACTTTTATGTAAAATCGCAAGTTTGTGACGGGTACTATACAGGGTACTTCCTAACTGGACAGCCAAAATGAAATGTCATATGTAAAATCGAATTTTAAACAGAAAATAAAGATTAACTTTTTTCATATCTGGCTTCTTTTAGGAGATATTCAGTTATAAAAATAATTGAGTAATTGATAAATGTGGATGCATTGTTAGAATTTGTTAAAGAAAAGTCTTAATTTTCCACAATCCTTTATTTAAATGTGATTTTTTTGACTACGAGTTATAAAAATATTTTATTAAAGTAAATAATAAAACAAACAACAAACGTTATTACAAAGTTAAGAACTACAATAGATGTTCAAGTATAAATAGGAGAATACTTTAATACATTTGTTCTAGGAGTAGCAAACCTAAACAATGAAGATGAACGAGTATGAACTGACGGAACATTAAAATTAAAACAACTAAGAATACTAGGACAATCAATTTTATTTATCAATAGTTTGTGTAAAAACAATAGAGAAAAGTAAGTACGACGCGAGGCTAGATCATTCAAATGGAATTTGTTCAATAAGTCCAACTGTGGAGTGCCTTGTGGCGGGTAGACACCATCAACTTTAAAACTGAAATATTTAACGAATTTTCTTTGTACTCGCTCCAAATTATTAACGTGAATATCAGCATGAGGACTCCAAATAACTGTAGCATACTCTAGTTTTGGTCTGACAAATGCACTAAACAGGGTGGTCAACGTAGATGTATTCTTAAAAAATTTAGCATTTCTAAATATAAACCCCAAATTTTTGTAGGCATTCGACAATATATGTGCAACAAAATTCAATTTAGAATCGAAGATAACTCCAAGGTTTTTAAATTCACCACACCTGTTTAATGCATTATTATTAATGGTATAGGCAAAATAACTTGAGTTTATTTTCTTTGTAAATGTCATAACACTACATTTTGCAATATTTAGCGGCAATTTGTTCTCTTGGCACCATTAATCAACCTTTGTGAGATCTTCTTGTAAAAGGTAACAATCATCAAGTGAGCTAATCTGTGCAAATATTTTTAGATCGTCAGCATACAACAGAACATTCACATGAAGAGATGTACATACATCATTTATAAACATAATAAATAACAAGGGTCCCAAAACTGATCCCTGTGGGACACCAGATGTAGCGTATATATCTGTGGATTCGTAACCAAAGTAATTAACATTTAGGACTCTATTTGCTAAATATGACTCAATGAAAGCTAAAATATTAGAAGTTAAACCAAAACATGACAACTTGCTCAGTAGCAGACCATGATCCAATCTATCGAAAGCCTTTGAAAGGTCCGTATAGACTACATCAGCCTGACCACCCTGGTCCAAAACATTAGCAATGAAATGAGTAACATTCAACAAGTTGGATGTTGTAGATCTACCGGATATAAATCCATGCTGAAAAACGGATAATCTTGATTTTACTTGAAAAGAAAGAATATGATATAATACAATTTCAAATAACTTACAAAAGTTGCAAAGAATTGTTATAGGTCTGTAGTTTTCTACAAGTCGCTTGTCTCCTTTTTTAAAAATAGGGCAGACTTTTGATTTACACCAGATCCTTGGAAACGTAGCTGACTGCAAAGACAAATTGAAGATAATGGACAGTGGTAACGCAAAAAGAGAAGCACAGTCTTTCAATAAAAAAGCTGGAATTCCATCGGGACCTGTGGTCAATTTATTCTTGAAACGTTTTAAAGCTAGTAGAACATCACTTTCAGTGACAATCGGTAGAGCAATCTGTGGAACAATATTGATAGGTTCCCTCAGTTCAGACGGATCATGCATAGAGGAAGTAATAAAAGCCGACTGAAAAATATCTGCTAAACGAAGCCCAATTTGAATAAAAATTACTTTGTTTTATGTTTAAAATTCGATTTTACATATGACATTTCATTTTGGCTATCGAGTTAGAAAACACCCTGTATATTACAAATTCGGTCTTAACTGATTTTTTTTAAATACTATAATTTATAGAATTCCTTAGGTATAAATCAATTTTGTGAACCAGTTGAAAATGGAAAATCCTTGTTTCCTGATTAGTTAAAATGTCCAAATGATCTAAATTACGTAAACAATTTGTTCCTACCCGTTGAAGCAATGCATCCCGGTATAGACTAATCGATTTGATGATTATCCAGGTTTTGCAATAGACTGGAAGGAAATGTAAAAATACTGCGCACAGATACGGTATGATTAAACAATGAACAGTTCGAGAAACCTTTTGACCGAATTCCTGCAGGTTGTTGTAGTCGAAGACTTATAAAAAAGTGAAAGTGGAAGGTGTACGGCCTGAACGTCACGTCTTGATATGGGCTGCAGTGTTTTTTTCATTACTTTTGACTAACCTCTAACAATAAGGTTCTAACGGTTCAACGACAAATTGTTTATTTTAGATCTGTGCCAGGTCAACAAACTCGTATCACTGCTGACGTCTCCTTTATCATGCAAATTCTAATTGGACTACCTTCGCGCTTTGTAAACAGGGAAAATGCATTTTGACCCAACAGTGATTAAAAACCAACACTTACTTCCCGTATTCCAAAATGGTTGTTTTAAAATTGGAACATTAAACATTTTTAAAGTCAATGTGCATAATTTCCATTAATAATATTGTCAAAATTGCAATGTTTTAAGACTAGAGTTTTATAGACGAACAATTGCACTTAGTAAGATAATTATGTACAAAGAAAATCCACGCTGTGATTTTAAAGCCTCTTTACAGCCCGCATTTTTTTTGCAATGGATTGCAGCAAGCCTTTGCACCTGCAATACCTGCAATTCGCAATTGCAATAGAAGTGATACCAACCCGAATGCACACTAAAAACTGGACTGTTTATTGAAATATGACAAGTGACAATAACAAACAGCATAACATATAAAATAAAAGTTTCAGTTAATATATTTTGCAAGGTCCAACAATCAAATAATAATCAAGTATAATCGAAAGAAGGCAAGTTGAATTTGAAAGTGCAGCCTATGAATTTTTGCGAATGGTGGTATCCATACAAATCACTAAATTATTCCCTGCAGAAAAGTTGCAATAAAAATCGAGCAAGATCTATATTTTGAATGTACAAGAGCCTGTCAGATACGATACTTTCAGATACTTGCAATACGTTACTGTTCAGAGCGCATGCCTACGTGCAAGAGACTTGCAAATTGCAGAAAGAATTGTTCACTGTAAAGCGGGTTTTATTAATGTTACGGACAAATTATAATGCTGAAATTGAATAATTTTCTTATGTGATCAGAAATTTTAAATAATAATAATATAATAATATCTCTACCCCTCATTCTAATCACGAGGATTAGCCCAGAAGTCGAAGACTTGTGCGGGAGAGGGGGCGGCATATTATTAAGCAGGCCGCATTTGCGCCCAGGAACGACTTACGTTGGTAGGCCCTAACCACCATTCAGTGCAGGAATGAGGGAAACCACATTAATTAAGGGGGTAGTCAAATGTCAACCGGTATCAATCTCTCACATTGACCCAAGCCAACATTATTCCATCCTACCATACCCGATTCAAGTACTGACGCCTTAAACCGTGCGACTTCTGACCGATCCGGAATAATTCTATTAAATACAAAAAAACTACTTAAAATTTCTTGGTATGATAAAAATTAAACGTATATGGAAAAAGTTATAGAGATACATCCTGCTGAATGTCAATATCGCTAAGCATCCCCAATATTAAAGTTAAAACCTCAAAACAAATAACTTTCAATCGATAAATAGCCTAGAAAGGCAACCATGAACCATTACAACTCAAAAGGATAACTCTTTAGAAGAAATATTTGCAGAAGATTCTGACATTTTTCGTAAATTACTGACACAATAATATTAACAAAAACCTAATAAACAAATTCATTTCTGTATCCACATTTCCCCAGGATACTTGATCATATTTTCCAAATTCACAATTTTCACTTATGATACCACTAGAGCTTCAATTATTACTGAAATTTTTCGAGCACACGAATTTTCTAAAAATATTCGTGTGCAAGAAAAAATTTCAGTTTTTAATTGAAGCTAGAGTGGTATTCGGTAAGAAAATTTCACAATGAAGTGTTAAAAATATCGACAAAAATATAAAGATATTAAAATTAATATTAACATTTGGACGCTTTAATTAAAACTACTAAAAGTACATACTTGGTAAATAATTATTTATAAATGATTTGTACTTATTAAATTATGATAGAATAAATTTGAAGTTAAATATAAATGTAATTTTATTTATAAATGTCAAAAAATTTCCAGTGTAATTTCATGCTCCTTACCCCAAGGAAGAGAAAAATTTCCGGAAATTTTCTTAGTTGCTATAGTAACGCTACAAAATACAGGCCTTTAATTGGCTGAAAAATACTATTGTGAAATTTTCAATAAAAAATTATGATGACTGTAATTTGAGTTATTTTCAAAACACTACTAAAAAAATTATGTGTGAAACTCGTAGGAAAAGTCGCCCGCATTTGACGAATTTTTTAACTTGGTTGGCACATCAATCAAAAAACTTATGCCTGATGCGGAAAAAGTCATTTTTTCTAACTTCTTGCAGATAACTATTTTCATATTTGTTAACAAATTATTTGTTTGTTAATTTGTTCCTTAAAATTTGAACCATCTGTAGCAAGAAAGTAGTTTTAGTGAAAAATGTTGTAGAAAAATCTCTATAATTTTCTGATGCTCTATTCATTACCAAAATTATAAATGATAAAATGAGGACACCCTGTATAGTGACTGTAGAAAAAAAAATTATAGGTGCCTAAACATTATAGGTACGCTTTAGATTACTTTCATGCTGTAATAATGGAAAATTGAGGAATAAATATTTAAATTATTTCAAGATGCTGAGGTTTAGCATCCGGTTTGAAAAAAGGCCAAGCCAACAAAACTGTCGTGAATGACTAATTTACTGACGTTATATACCCGCAAAGTTACATAATACTTATATTTGGAATTGTTTATCTAGGTACATAATTTTCATGTTGAAGAGTTATCGTAGTTCTCTGATATTTACTAAGCCATTTAAAAGTAATAAGACCTGACATATAAATACATTCTCATTAACTTTGAGTGATTTGATTGTGATGGACAGTACAAACAACAATTTCTGCTTTATAGAGTTCTCATTATTGTCAGTTTCAAAGAAAAAGAAAATAAAATAATGGTAATGGGTCTTGAAAACCAATTTTTAGTATAACTTATCTGTTTTCTCACTTGTACCAGCATGAGATACAATCTATTGCAATAATAATGGCACTATTTAAAGTCAGTTTGGCGATTTATTCTCACCAATAGAGGTCCAATTACTCAGAACCTTCAGTACTTCAAAAACTGATTGATGGAGTGCCATTATGATTGCAATTATGTGTAAGATGCAATTAAAATGTTTAGGCAAAAGATTCTGCACGGACAAAAAATTATACATGCAACAGGTGTGTAAAAATAATACTTTTGGCGAGGAACTGCTATAAGTCAAAAAAGAGGTACTTCACAGTTTCCTCACGAATTGTATACAATACTATTTCTACACCAACAAGTATGTGTTATAAATATTAAATAATAAACAATATACAGGGTAGCCTACTAGTGTCACAAAGTACTTTAATGATGTTATTATACGGGAGATATACGATTATATAGGTTGTGACACAACTTAATGGATGATGTTGAGGGATATCAAAATGAAATCATTTTGAGAAAAAATTGGTTCGTGCAGAAAATTGTAAGATTAATTGACTTACCTTAAGGAAAATTAATCTGAATTTTCCGAGCTTGTCCGAGGATATAATTACATTGTAGTCCCGCTTAACCTACTCTATCAGCACGCATTGTACAAAGACAAAAAAAGGTTGGTTTTTGTCCATTGATTATCACAGTGTCTCCTTGGATAATCATTCCGTTGTAGTGGTTGTCTGTCAAAATCGGTACTATTACGGGGGGGGGTGGGTAATTATATCCTCGGACAAGCTCGGAAAATTCAGATTAATTTTCCTTAAGGTAAGTCAATTAATCTTACAATTTTCCTTCGCTTGTCCTCGATATAATTACATTGTAGATGTTCAGAGTAACCGATTTTGACCTTGTGCACATTAATTTTTGGAAAATAAATGATGACAATAGCAACTCCTATTTATGGAAATATGGATATTCTACTGTAGCCTTACTAATTAAATAATTTCTTAAGATTAGGTAATAGCAAATTATACACTATTATATGATACTTCCAACTTATTTTGATTCATTATAAAAATATTTTTAATATTTTTTCACCAATAACAATATAAAATTTTTTTCCTGATAATTAGGATACATATTTATGTTTAATGAGAATAGCTTTAGTACATAAATCGTTTGGTGTTTAAGTTTTAAGTGGTATGTATTGTCTATAACAATTGAAGCACGCGTTAGATGCAGCGGACGAATCTGCTGCATTTTTTGTTCTGTTCTGTGGAATGTGTAGACTATTAGTCGGATCCCTGAGTGGATATAATGAATTGAAAATAGTAATAGATATTCATCACTCAGAATACTCAGATTAAAAAATGCCCTTTTGATTTGTCCTGCCTACTAGGTACCATCAAATGTTGTTTCAATATAGTGTACGCTCCAAATCTAACGCTGGTTTTTAATATTTTATTTATATATAATACATATATACATATATACACACATATATACACATACATATATATTATTACTATTTTATTTAAAAAATATTCTTATATTAAATATATTGTTTTTTCTTTTTTGACGTTCTTCAAGTTTGTATATCTACTAATTTTTGAGATATGGCCAATATTTATAAATAAATGTACTTAGCTAGTTGATGTTAACAATTTTTATTCCGAAGTAGACACTTGACATACCAATTTTAAATAAGTTTTTTAAAACTTAAATTTGCAATTTCTATTAGTTATTGACACAACCAACAATATTCCATTGATTTTGGCAGTTTCATAAAAGCTTACACAATCTTCATTGAAACTGAAATAAGTACCTCTGAATTAATTAAGTCTCCTAACAAAAAATTGTATTCAACAATTGATCTAGTGAACAGCTAAAGGACGAAAAGACACAGATGCTCTGTAAGGACTGTCTTTCTAAATTAAGAACAGGAAGCAACTCTGACCATGGGTGCAGCCAATTTCAAATCCAAATTTTAGACACTCCGTGTTTTAATGAAAATCATTTTTCTCACTGTGACAAGAGTGAGTCGTTTCAAGTAACTGATTGTTTAGGATTTGGAAGGCAAAAATTAGAAATGCTTACATACATACTAAGTTTACCGTTAATTTATAAGAATTTAATACTGAGTCGTCCTTTAATGTATTGAAAGACATCCATAAAATGTCCTTATCACCAGAGAAATATCCTTGTCAAAAGGAAGGAAATATGTAAAACATATTTTCTTAATTTACAGTGAAATTATAGACGGAGTATCTATGAGGATCTGGAAACCCTGTAATACATTTTATACATTCAAAACTTAGCTTTTTGGCATCTTAAGCTTCCCAGCTATGTAATTTTTCAAAAAAAAAATCTATTCTTAATTTGTCTCTATATACAGAGATATTGATTTATTGCCTGCTTCAATATTAAAACAGTATAGCATATGTATATAGCATAAACAGAATTTAATTTCCTTTTTAAACCAACGCCATAGTTCGGAGTGGCTTTATTTTAAATATCCGAATATGACACTGCCTCGTCGATTTATACCAGAAATCTGGTTTCCTATTCTTAATAAAGTACGAGCGTGTCTCATACATATTGTTAGGGATTTTAAGTTTGCTATGCATAGCTTTTGTAAAATCTTTCTTAGATTATTTATAAAAGGTAGGTACTTTATCCAATTGTGGAGCTTTTGATTATATCTCTAACGGTTTTTTTTTGTAGGTAATGATTTTATATTTTGATCTATAAGTTTTCAAACTACCATTGTAATTCATGTGTTATAATATCTGAAATTTACCGTTATTTATTTATTTTTGTAATTTCGAAAACACTCCTTCGGTTATAATTACTTTATTTTGTTTGAAACGAGTTTTATTAATTTCTAAATTTTAACATTAGGTTTTTTACATCCCTAAGTCTTTCTGCTGGTAGTGATATCGACTTTTTACATGAACATTAAAACAAAATTAAATGCTGTTAAGGTTTCAGTATACCTTTCTCTGTATTAATTTAATTCCATAATTCCGAAGCCCTTAGTAGCCCAAGAGCAATCTTATTAGGTATATTGTTATATTCAATTTTTAACAAGTAATATGTTTACTCTAACTGATGACAAATGACTAAATGACAATTTAGTTGGTTCAACACATCTAAATTTCAAAAATATTGAAATAATAATAGTTAACATATCCAGTACTTATACATGTCTTTCTTTCTATTTTTAACTGTAAAACATGTTACATCCTTATATATACACTCGTATACATCCAACACTTCATCCTGGGCGCCCGCAGAGGGGCCAGTAGGAGCAGTACCCCTCCCCCTCTGAGATTTTATATCTTTTATATATGTATATATACACATACATATGCACGTTTCCATTCTGGCTTCCACTGAGAAATTTTTCTGAGGGCGCTCAAGCCGTTCATAAGTCTTAGAGAAACAATATTTATTGCAAGGAAACCTTGTATTAAATCTAGATATCTTTTAAATATTTTAAGAAATGACACCATTTCAGATTTGTATTTATTTATTTATTTTTTTTTTTAATTCGATGAACAACGCACGTTATCCTTGGAGTAGTGAAGGTAACGAACCCATAGTACTATGAAGTCACACGACTTCTTTTTTGTTATTATCACACCATTTTTACATTTTTTTAAAATAATAACTTTATTCTAGATGCAGTGATATTAATGAACAAAAAACATGATGAAGTCAAACGAGTTTTTCTTTTACACCATTTCTTAGTTAACTGAAGACTAACACACGTTATTCTTGCAGTGATGTAGTACCAAGCACAGGATTTTATAAAGTCACACGACTTCTTTTAATTTGAAAGTCACACGACTTTTTCTTTTACACCATTTCTTAGTTAACTGAAGACTAACACACGTTATTCTTGCAGTGGTGTAGTACCAAGCACAGGATTTTATAAAGTCACACGACTTCTTTTAATTTGAGGTGTGTATTACATTCTATTTTAACATGTATTAATATGTATGATACCAGTACATTAGTCCTATATTTCGTGTATATGTTACATAAAATATGCATCTTTGAGATCTATTTACAGTTTCATTAAAAGTTTAAGATATTTCTACAACCTCTCTAACTCAAAATGAGAACCTGTAACAATTCGTTTTGTTGTTCTAGATTAAATATATATTATGCATACACACACGTATACACGTTTTTGTTTTATCAGAATTATTATTGTCTTTATACTGGTTTTGTGGAGTTTTTATCCTGAGATCCCTAGACTGCATGGATTTTCTGTGGTATGGAATCTAAATTCGTTGAACCCCACAACAATACTATATCGGCAGGCATGTACCCCCAAGCATTAATTATTACTGTCGACAATATGTCTGCTACAACTATGCAAATAATTGACAGACCTCTGTCTTCAACCGGATAGACTATCTATCTACTGTTGTAAAATACCCATGCTCGATAACCTGTATTGGCAAGTACCTAGTGATATCATTAGATATACCTGCTACGCTATCTATAAACTCAATGGCTATTTCACAATTATTATTTTTAGGAAACTAGCGTACTATCCTTTTCTTTTTATAATAAGAAAATTCATTCTCTAAGAGTTTATAAATATTTTATGGAATAGCACAGTGTCTTAGTTTCCTGAAGAATAACACGCATTATTCTTGCAGTAATGACATAAACAAATAATGGAGTCGATCGACTTATTTTTATTCTAGGTGTAACGCACGTTACATCTTATTTTAAAGCATGTATATATATACACACATACATACATACATTACATACATATACCTAATATCAGTTAAATTTAAACTGAATATTTTTCTTAAGATTCTCATCAATAAGTAACAAAATATTGTTCTCTTAACAAACCTTTATTTCTCCTTGTAGAAGCTAAACATTCCTGTTTTTCAGAGTTGATTTTTTTTTTTCACCTTTTCTGTAACTCCATTCATTTAACTACAGTATCCGTTTTATCACTGAAATGTTATTTTCTCTTATTTTCCACTTGATTTCACTTATTTTCCACTTGTTTTTACTTATTCCACTTGTTTTCACTTATTTTTACTTGGACACTTCACTGTACAACCGTCACTGACAAGCACGCAAAACGGAATGATTATCCAAGGAGACACTGTGATAATCAATGGACAAAAACCAACCTTTTTTTGTCTTTGTACAATGCGTGCTGATAGAGTAGGTTAAGCGGGACTACAATGTAATTATATCGAGGACAAGCGAAGGAAAATCAACGATATAAAAGCGAATCGTATTATTCTTTGGACACTCTTAAATTTTGAACTTTTTTTCGAACATTTTTATTTCATCTTTGGCATATTCTGTTTATAAATTATTTACCTACATTTCTACATTAATTGGTATCAGGTGTCTTTATCGATTCTCAATAAAAGAACGCCCACATTATGCCTGCATGGACCTGCATTGACCAGCACAGCGCAGACCAGCAACTTTTGGTGCAGGTTATGTGTGTGGCGGACCTTTTAAAAAATTTTTAATTGAGTGTAGCTCGGATAAATAAATTTTTATTTTAGCGATTTGTATGAAGGGAAGATGAGAAAGTTTTAGGTTCACTCTGTCAATAAAAAGAGAAAGCTGTATAGTGAATTTCATTATTTATTCTCTGACCTGGAGAGAAATCAACACAATTTTCTTCAGTATTCCTGATTGTCATAAAAACTTTTCGAACTCTTGGATCGTCCTTGCCTTCAGCACTAAAACACAAGAATTCGCAGAGCAATGTCATCTGACGAAGGACTTGCAGTTTCTTTAAGTAAATAAGCGACACATTCACAACTTAACTGGTCGAATATTTCTAACGTTTTGAAACCAATCCCTGACTTTTGTGGGAACTGAACTTACATTGGACTAGCGCAGCCAAGCATAGAAATTGCAGGCCACCGACACGACCTGCAGTGACGGTCGTTGCAGGTGACGGTCCATGCAGGTGCTGGTCTAGTGTGCGATGCTCCATTAAATAACGTGGGAACCTTCATGAGCAGGCTTTGCAGGTCCATGCTGGCATGCAGGCATAATGTTCCAAAATTAGTTATTTATCTATAATGTAGCTAAACAGATCCAGTTTAAACAGAAGAATAGTTGTACAACCAAATTCATTGAAATAGAAAAGGAAAAATTTAAAATAATAAAAACTAACTCTTGAATATTATCTTTCAGCTAAAGCTGGGTCCAGACCAAATGAGCTAGCGATTATTTTCATTTTCTATATTGATCGAGATGCTCTGTGCTTGCAAATATGTCTGACAAAATAGTTAAGTACTTGTAATTCTATTATTATTTTTTAAATTATTAAAATGTAATAAGAAAAAATGACAGAAGAGGTGCTGGAACACTTTTTAAAAATCGTAATTTTCATAATGCCAATAGTTTACCTATTGAATGATACAGAAGCTTCTGCTTTAGTTCAGACAAATTTAAGAATTTCTGCCTTTAACCGTGTTTGAGATGAAGTTATGTAACGAAGTTGTGTTGCTAGCGAGTACGCTGCTTAATAAAGCACGAGCGATCAAGCGCTTGCTCACTGGATGATATATCTACTAGTATAATGGCAAAATAAATTTAGTTGCGGCGTTGCTAAAATATTTTTAAAATTCCTTAAATTTTGTGGAAACTACGTTAAAATGTATACTAGATAATAACGGTCATAGTTAATGTACCTAACCATTGGCAATCTAAAAATCAAAGGTCAGTTGAACACTCTAGGTCTGTAAAACATTCTTTTATACAGGTTGGTATTGAGAAACATACCAGCAGTATACGTATTATACATTTTCTTTGACCTTTGTACTTCTACAAAATAATTGCTGTAGTCATTTTCTGTAACGTTGGGGATGTTACCACTTATTTATTTAACAAAGATGGAAAAGCTTATTTTTCAAATTATTTGTTGATATGTCACTAAATTAAATTTGTTTTTATTGCCTATCCTAGTATTTTTAATTAAAAAAGAATAACTTCTGGAACGTAATTATTATTTTCCATATGATTTGCCAGCAAGTCTCACCATAAAGATACTTAAACCTAACTTTAACTTCTATAAATTTACCCGTCAATTTTTTGCTAAGAGTTAATTTATCGATAACAGCCTCATCTTTTCCTTTGGTGTTAATTTTTTAAGATCTGTAGTCACAAGTGGCGCTCCGTTTTAGTAAAGCCGTTAGCTTTTGTGTTTAAAAGCCGTAACAGCAATTTAATTAACCAAAATCAGTCTCGGCCATGTGGTGCTGTTGACCAGACAGACACACATAATAACTGAATAAGCACATGGCGTAGTATGACGTCATCTAGAGCATATACGTATTTAATTCGATCCACATGGTCTCGAAAATCGCCAAGATATAGTTTATATTTAAGTTGCGTCATGTATTCAGTTACAGTAAGTAGTTCGTTTATTGACCTTCATTGGTTTGTCGAACTAAAAATGGCATATTTGAAAGGAATGTGTTATAATAAGTTATAGGAGTTGAGGGATGCGCGGTTCGTAACCAAACGTAGTCTAATTACGTTGACGGAAAATATAAAATTTCGTAAAATAGTAAAAGTGAAAACACAAAAGAAACCTGCATAAACCTTATGTATACAGGGTGTCTCATAATTAGCTGCCAACCCTGAACAGGCCGATTCTATAATCAAAACTAAGTAAAAAAGTTCATATGAACATGGGTCCGGAAATGCTTCCTAAGGGCACAGGGACCCATTGAAATCATTTTTTTTTGCAATATCTCTCAATCGCGTTGTGATAAATGAATGAAATTTGGTATACACAGCTAAATTTTGATGAGCAATTTGATGGACTAATCCATTTATTTCCACAAGGTCCATTGGGGTGGGTACGGGGGGGCCCTTGGTATTTTGCGTGTGTAACTTTTTTGCAGCTTAGTGTATCCATCTGACTATCGAAACAATCGATTCTCCTACCTGTTTTATTTGAAAAAGGTATACTTTGCTGAAGTCGGTAGGAGTAACCATTTTTGAAATAATCCTATTTGAAATACTCAGTGCACCGAGTAAAAACTGTTTTGGTTTTAGGTAAAGTGCCTTTTCTGCTGAAAATATAGCAAAATGTTACTTTAAAAAGTTGTTCATAATGGTAAATTATGGAAACGTGACAATAATAAAGTTGTCGTAATTCCCGTCCACACGTTTACTCTGAATTTATATTGAAAATGTTTTATTTCAGTACAGTGTGGATTTTCATCAGTATAAAAGTGTTTCTTATGGTTATTAATAATTCCTGACCTAGCAAAACATGCCTCATCTGTAAATAAAATGTTTTTGCTGAAATTGATATCATGGGCTCTTTGATCTTGTATAAAATTACAAAATGCTAAACGTTTTTCAGGGTCAATGGGTAGCAATTCATGAACCGATTGAATGTGGTACGGATGTAGTAACTGCTCCTTCAAAACATCATGAACTATGGTTTTTGGTATCCCTATTTCATGTCCAATGCGTCTTGCACTAATTTCTGGGTTCTCTTCTATCTTATCTAGGATTTGTTCTCCATCTCTATAGTTTTCGTGGTACATTGACGCCCTCGAACCGCATGCATTTGGTGGAAGGAATCAAATTCGCGAAATCGCCTTTCGATGTTGGCAAAAGTTTGATGATTTGGCACTCGTCGATGAGGAAATCTGTCCATGTAGACCCTAACACTTTTGCGGCCGTTACCTTGACAAAATCCATAAGCCAAAAGCATATCTACTTGTTCAGAATATGTATACGTATCCATGATGAAATATTGAAAAATGAGGAACAGTAACAAAGACAACAATAACAACAACAAATAAAGTGAGATCTGAAGTAACTAAGTAATTGAGCAAGAAGAATAAACCGACAGACTAATTTCAGTAGCTGATTAGATTTGACACACAACTGATACTTAAAATATCAGAGCCAACTTCTGGTACATCGTTATTTGTTGCAGAACGAATGCTGATATTGTTGACATAAGAAAAATATTTTTTCTGCCTAAACTACTCATCTGTTCAAAATTCTGAAAGTACAAAAAAGTTTCTAAATAAAGTCAGCTACTAATAGAAAAAAAAACTGAGAGTAATTGTACAGGGGGTTAAAAAAAATATGTGCTTATATTTGCATGATAGGTACATGATTTTTTTTATATTTCTAATGACTGCAAAAGATTTTAAATAATGTCTAAAAGTGTCGGTTAGACTTATAATTGCGTAGCCCAAATATGATTAAAATCGATCAAGTCGTTTTCGAGATATTCGGAATAAACAAAAAATTTTTGCGAACTTTGGCGCTCCCTAGCGGCAAACGAAGCAATTTTGGAAATAAGTAAATTGGGCTAAATCGGCTTATTTTGAACCCAGGAGTCTGTGGTCTTCCGTTGACACGTCTTTTCCGGACACCCTGTAGATGACAGGGAGAGTCAACGATTGCTGACCTTGATCATCTTTTCTATTTTGTTCTAGGTCAAGAAGTTCATTCAAGAATATTGACTTTTGTTCAGGATGTTTAGAATTCATTACCAAAGTTTAATCTAATAATACAAGTTACATAAGATTTATGCGTTTCAGAATTATATTGGTTGGGTTTTCTCTAGTCAAATTGCTGTTTTCTGGGGTTCTGCGCTAAAATTGATCGAACCCATGCAATAACGTCACAAATCTTAAGAGAAATTGCCCAGGAATGCTTACTCAATATTCAATATTTTAAAGAATAAACACTTTTCCTGCTTATTATTACTCTCACATAACGTTTTTAATCGAGAACCTGAAAACAAATATATAATATTTATTTAGTTGTTCTCTGGTACTACCAAAATAAATGTAAAGTGGTATGAATGAACTTGAGAGCTGGTTGATGCAAATGTACAGCGGTTCCTACTGATCTATGTGAGTTGTGTGCGCTACTTCTTACTTTAATTTTACCATAAACATTACTAATAGGCTTGTTGTGACATGTAATATCGATTTAAAGGATTAATTTTCCTTATCTTAGTGACAAAATAGTTTATTTCGATTTGTAAACTTTATCTTTCTAAAAACAACTATGATATCAATTAGTGTTTCCATTGTCTCATTTCATTACTGAAATAACATAAAAATGCTTATTGCATTGATTTATGCATTTTAAGCGGTACACTGAGAATACAATAATTAGTGCCACCAAAGTTTAGTGTACAAGGTGATTCGGAACTTATCTAAAAAAAATGAATGTACACGGGGCTCTGACATATACAATTTTGTAAAAAAAATCAAAGGACAGTTCGAAAATGATTTAAAAATACACATCTGCACGGCACAGTATGTCATCGGGACCGGACAAAAAATTATCCAAGGAAATAAAAAATAAATAAAATGTTATAGCACCTATTTTAGACAGCAAAATCATCTGCTTTTGTCACTATTGTTATTAATTATTAGTAGAATTAATTTGTAGTTTTAATAAATAAAATAGTTTGATATACCTGATGTTACAACATTTAAATTTTGAACCTGTCTTACCCAGTTTCTACAAACTAACACAAATGTTCGGCTTTATGTCCGTTTTGAACTACATAGTAAGTTATTGGCAGCAGTTATGATACGTTTGCGTAAATCATTAACAATGTCCACATTGGTGTGATACACATTTTTTAAATATCTCCAGAATAAGAAGTCCAAATGATTTAAAGTCAGGAGATCGTGGCGGCTATAGTACCGGTCTTCCTCGTCCAATCTCATGGTATTAATGCTTGGACGATACACTTCATTTTTTAAATATCTCCAGAATAAGAAGTCCAAATGATTTAAAGTCAGGAGATCGTGGCGGCTATAGTACCGGTCTTCCTCGTCCAATCTCATGGTATTAATGCTTGGACGATACACTTCATTTTTTAAATATCTCCAGAATAAGAAGTCCAAATGATTTAAAGTCAGGAGATCGTGGCGGCCATAGTACCGGTCTTCCTCGTCCAATCTCATGGTATTAATGCTTGGACACGCTGTACATGGTACGGATAAAATTGAGCCTCGTGTATGATACACCACATTGCTACAATACGCCGTGGACACCCTGGACCTCCAGTTTTACAAAACAAATTACGATATTGACATCTTTCATGATCATGACGCATCTATTCTCAATTTTTTTATATGCAAAACATTTAAAAGTGCCATACACTATCGTTCATCATTGACGATTTTATCCGCGTCCGAGCGCAAAATTGATCGAGCAAAATTATTGCAAAAGTAACGTGTTTTATCTAAAACCATTGTCGTGCCCAATTTTGTTGATGAACGTAATGTACAATCGTTTGCAATAATAATGACACTATTTAAATTGAATTTTGCTATTTCTTTTCTACTGCTGACGTATTTGGAATGAAATCTACTTTCAAATTTTAACATTACTTCTTAATTGTTTCATTCTTCAATAGAGATTTAATGAAATTTCTATTCAGAACTTCCAGAAGTTCAAAAACTGTTTTCAGGGAGTGCCATTATTATTGCAAAAGCATGTACGTATGGGGCTTCTTACACCGTGCATGTTTCCAGCCTAAAACTGACCGTACAGGGGACAAACAGTACAAGCCGTTTAACTTTTAGTGATTAAATTTTATTTAAATTATGTAAATTGTATAGAACACAACCTGAGTAAACTGTCATTTGACTTTTTATTTTCCTTAAATAATCTTTTAGTTTCGAAATTTAGTTTACTGCAGCTTAAAAGATCATCTTTATAAGAAGACCAAGTTGCTATTTTTAGTCAAGCCATTGGTTATACAGGGTGGTTTATAGGAATATAGTTTATTTTAGTAGCTTTTCTTAGTAGGAAGTTATTTATTAACCATATTTTCGTATGCTTGATAAACCGATAGGATAGACATCTGTTTATTTAAATATTTCTCTAAAATAAAGTTGTATATTTTATTTAAATAAACTGTGTCTGTACCTTAATTTCATTAGTAGAAGCCAATCACAAATTGATTTATCTGTACATTAAATGAAGCCCTAAACTGGATATTTTCTTAAGCCATTATGATAATATTTATTTATTATCCTAATTTTTATAATGATAATATTCGCACTAAGGTCGTCTTTTGCCCATCTACTTACCGGATGAAGAGTAATGTTTATCAAACTAATATAGAATCAAATATATCGCAAACAGGTTGCCTAATGGAATATGTTCATGGCTACCCTTAATTACAAATATTGTAATTATTTTTTTTAATATATAACTTATTTACCAAACAAATTTAAACAATCGAAAGTACAAAGCATAGGGAACATGTAAAACTTAGCTTCCTTTTACCGGATTGTAATATTGCATATAAACAGTTACCTCTCGTTTTATCCATATAATATAGTAATAGGTTTGATAAAAAAAATTACGTAATAAAAAAATACTAGCATCTACTCACCTGTTTGTACCTGGCAACCCGGTAATAGGGAACAGAAGTAGGTAGACAACCTAACTTTTGCATGTTCCTTATGCTTCGTTCTTTCGACTGGTATTAAACTCGTTTGATAAGCAAGTAAACGAAATTAAAAAAATATAATATAATAATAATAATATCTCTACCCCTCATTCTAATCACAGGGATTAGCCCAGAAGTCGGAGACTTGTGCGGGAGAGGGGGCGGCATATTATTATTAAGCAGGCCGCATTTGCGCCCAGGAACGACTTACGTTGGTAGGCCCTAACCACTATTCAGTGCAGGAATGAGGAAAACCTGGAAAACCTCATTAATTAGGGGGGTGGTCAAATATCAACCGGCATCAATCTCTCACATTGACCCAAGCTAACATTATTCCACCCTACCATACCCACAGAGAGGGTGCCAATCCTCTCCACGAATATAGCTTATATACGGTCTACCGGCAGCTGGGCTCGAACCAACTCCGTCTAGTCACCTCGATTCAAGTACTAACGCCTTAAACCGCGCGACCACTGACCGATCCGATATATTACAATATTTTTAATTAAGGATAGCCATGAACATATTTCATTAGATAAACCATTTGCATTATATGTATTTGTTTACATTTTATGTTAAAATGATAAAAAATACGTTTCATCTGGTAATCAGATGGGCGCAGGACGAACTTAGTTTGGATCTGAGACCATAATCCATGAGGGGGAATACCTAAACTATCTTAGATATTTCATAAATAAAGAAGGATAAAGTACAGAAACATATATTTTTAATCCCACATTGCAAGATAACAAGTAAGTACATCACAGATAATTATGACTGAATATTGCAAAATACAGGTTGGAATTACCCAAGGAATCATGTAATTAAGAGAGACGACTAATAAAGGTTTTATAATGAAGTGTTCATTATTTACATAATCTAGAGGCATTTAATTGGCAACTAGATCAGATATAACTGTCTTGCGCATTCCGCGTAAGTTCAAAAAATGCATAAAGAAACTAGATCTCGCTGATATTTATAACAGCTTTCTTACGCCGCGAATGTGTGATGAAATGATGATAACCCAGCCACAGAGAACGAAAATAAGAATATACAATGGTTGTGAACAATAAGTACATTCATTATTCAATAATATTTACGCTTTTAAACAATCGATAGGTAATCTAACGGTCTCGCACATTTTAGTGTGATATCTCTATCACTTTTTAATTTATTGTTATTTGAATAAAAACTAATCTATTAAAAATATATACAATGTGTCCCACTTTTTAATGGAGCCACCCTGGTATTTCGCTCACCTCATATCCGAATACTTTGACACTTAATAATCAATTAATTTTTTTTTTAAATAAGGCACCATTCTACCTTCCCGTCTTCTTGGAAAAAATATATATATTTGTCCTATATCTAAAAATGCAAATCTTAGTGGTGTATCCAATATGCAATTATAGAAGTATTTCGATATTGTGTAATTTTTCTAAGATTTTTGAAACTTTACTGTATGGTAAACTGTACTGTTTCGCTATGTAGCTTATTTCACCACGTCAACACGGTTTAATGTAGAAAAAGTCGATAATATCTAATTTAGCAGTTTTGACTCAATACGTTTCTGAGGTTTTGGATGATATAGGGCAGGTCGACGTTGTCAACACCAACTTTCAAAAAGCATTTGATCAAATAGATTACAATATACTCCTTTTAAAATTGGGAAGTTTTGGATTTTCCGAAGCCTTGATTAAATTCTTCACTTCTTACTTAAACGACTTTTTACATTTCACTTCAGATTCATTTTCTCCAGCATCAAGCCGCAAGGCTCAAATTTAGATTCCATATTTTTATTTTTTATTAATGATTTTCCTAAAGTCAGTACTTGCGAACATTTGTTTTTTTTGCGGACGATTTTAAACTTTATTCTGAAAATAAATCTCCTACAGATTTTTTTCACCTGCAAGAATGTACGAAGAAAATGTCATGGTGAACTAAATCATCTGAAACTTAATACATATTTCTAAATGAAATGTATTGACTTAACTCCTAAGACTAGCTTTCCTATTTATGAATACTCCATTGGTGATAGTGTTGTTGGTGGGGTTGATGTATTCAAGGATTTAGGTATATATTATGACTGTAAACATAATTTTATCGGTCGTGTCAATAATATTTATTCTAGTGCCTTTAAATCGTATGGCTTCATTTATCGCAACTGTCAAAAACGGCTTAAAAACTCTGTTTTGTGCTCTTGTGATATCTAAACTTGAATACGGTGCGATAATATGGTATCCTATTTACCAAGTCCATTGTCAGCGTTTGGAATCAGTTCAAAGACAGTTTTTAAAATGTATATCTTTTTTGCAAGATGGGTCTTATCCTCCCAGAGGTTTTTCCCAGAATCATTTGCTTAACAGATTTAATTTTGAGTCGTTGGAAACCAGACGGAATGTTATGTTGATTCGTTTTCGGTAAAACATCTTGAATAACAAAATTGATTGTACTCGACTCTTAAAAAAATAAGTTTGTTAATACCCCCGCGTAAATTCTAGACACCAAGTTCTGTTTTACTGTGTTACCCCTCGCACAATTAGTTTAACGAAATCTCCTATATCTGATGTGTGGCAATAAAATTGCTTTTAACTGTGATATACACAGTGATTCATTAGAGGGTATTTGTAACTGGGTAGCGCTCGTTTAATATGATTTGTTTAACTGTAAATTGCATTTTGTTGATTTCATCTTATTAGTATTATTGTTTTTACAGTTTGTAGTAGATTTTTATATTCATAGTTATATGCACCACAAATAATTGTATGTTTCTTGTTGTTTTCTATTCCTGAAATTAGGTTTTTTCCTATTGGAATAATAAAAGATATTATTATTATTATTCTACTACAAATCGTGACGACGGTTTGTAGCCACTAAAGCCACGTTCACACTTGTAACAGACTCGTTTCGTAACTTCGTCTCGAACGTGGTCAAAGCAAGTCGTGTTACACGTAACATGTTGGCGAAAAATTTCTCTCTAAACAGAATTTCGATTCATCGCGAACGTGTTGATGTTTCCATGATGTGTACAGTCCTGTCAACTGTGTTAGGGAAAAAATCCACGTTCACATTTTACGAAATTGCATACAGAATCATTCTTTGATGTGACGCGACGAGGTTTGTAATGAGGTTCTGTTACAGGTGTGAACGCGGCATAACATACATTCGATTACAAGTTACAACTGCACAAATCATAATTTTTCCATCAAATAAATGAAATTTTTTATGACCTATCAGATTTGTAACGCATATACCTTTATGGCGACTCATAAAATACTTTATTACGCGAAAATTGTGGATAATAACAAATATAGGAGCTTGGAAAAAATTCTTGTCTTTGTGATAAAAAAAAATCAAAAAAATAAGATTACCTGCAAACAAATCATATTTCCTTGACGTTGGAAAGCTTTTCCTATTCATGTGAAGTACTGTAGATACTATTTGTGTCATAAAAATGATGTGATGTCTACAGGGTTAACTATGACTAAGTACTAATATTTTAAAAGGGGATAGAAAAAAATAAGAATTAACGGAATTTCCCTTCAAAAAATTTCCGAACTTATTTATAAAGCGAAAAAAAATTTTTTGATATTATATTAAATCCTTATTTAACGCCGCCAATGCGAGAATTAGAGTGGGCAACCAACAAGTAATCGTCATGCAACAGTCGGTCCAGTCGAGTCGGTTCGCTGTCATGTTATAATTGAATTCCTGTGTTTACGTTGTAGTTTTGTGTTCTTCTTCAGTTTTTAGTGCCTTATTTTAATTTTAAACGTTTTATAGTTAATAAATAAAGGAATATGTGTCAGGTACAGATATTTTTCCACAATATAGTTAGCCGGTTTGTTTTTCTAGGTTATGGGACAAGACTGCCGCGGGTGTTAAACGTTTTCTGTTATCTATTAGAACCTACCTCATTCCTTTCTTCGATTTTGTTATAATACATAGGCATTGTATCTAACTGTATCTACGGGAAGTGTGTTTATCGGTAGTGAGTGAAAATGTAATTTTACCAGTTTGTAACCAAATAATGAAAAACGAATGCAAATATTTTACTATGCACTAATATTTTTGTTACAGTTAAAGAAAAATTAAATCATTCATATTGCTAAATATTTTATTCCGTCTAACGAGAGGTTTTTCTTTTTTTGAACGGGCATTGTGCCATATCATCTGACTCAGACCTTTGTATCTGATGTGTTTTGTTTATTACTTATGTCATAGTTTTAGTTTTGTAATTAAAATTTTTTTGTATTGGTCACTTTTCTATTATTTGTTGTTTTACTTGCCCTATAATTGGATTTTCTGTTGGGTATTAAATAAAATAAAATATAAACAGGACTCGAAATCAATATATGAGCGGGCCGAAAGATACCAATAGCGGATCTGTCCCCACAGAGTCTAACCCGCGGACAACAGGGGCAGGTCAAAGAACCCCTATTAAAGGTAGGGATATAAGCTTCAATTCTATTGTTTGCAGCAACAAGTTACCGAGGTTACGGCATAACAACTCGGAAAATCACTATACAACAGATAACGAAATGGCATAAGCAAATTCGGCGCGAACTTTAGCTGGTACTTGCAAATATTTGAAATAAGCAAGAAGTAATATTTAATATATTACTTCTAGAGTATTCGCTTCGAACTTAATTTTAGTAATGATAATTGTATACGAAGTTCTGTGTTATATATAGAACATTATGTTATATTTTTTACGCCAAAACAGCAGAGAGACAGCACATAGAGCTTTGCCATCGTTAAATATAGCAATAGTACATACATAAAAAAAAATAGTAAAATTAAATAGGAATATAGTTTAATGGTGTTTCCTAGAAGTTAATTCTAACTATATTTTTCTATTTGATATACCAATAGGTCCTATGTGAACATCTTTTTATAAAAATATTTCCATAAAACCAAGTTATATGTTTTTTTTTAATAAATTGTATTAATTTCATTAGTAGGAATCAATAAAAAATTCACTAATCAATCAAAAATTTACTTATCTATAGATCAAATGTTGTAGAATGTTTCTTTACGTTAAAATAATATTTATTATTCTTAACCTTATATAACATGCTAGATGTTTCCATCTCTAGTGCAAATGCAAATCGTAGTGTTGTGAATTGAAACTGAATGTATTTATTGTTATATTTTTTATGTATTGTTAATGGATTTGAGTAAAGCTTTGCTTTGTTGATTACTTTGCAAGTCTGTTCTTTACTCCACTCCATTAACAATAAATAAAAAATACAATAATAAATTAATTAACGGCACTACGATTTGCATCCGCGTGCACCTCTGTAACTACGAGCTGTTGGACTAAAAATATAGCAAATGTGGACGCGTTGTTGTAGCAATGTTATACAACATCGTTTGATCTTTACCGATTAGAGATGGGTAACATCTAGCATGTTATGTAACAACGTACCTCTCTTTTATATGAGAAAATGTAAGTCTTCAGATGTATATTTGACACTCTGCATCTTTCCAACATCCTGTATTGCTGTGGAACAACAGTTTCCAATTTGCGGGTACTTAACGTAGGATCTAGATGAACTTGCCCTAAAACCATCACTTGTGTTGCTTTGTTCCTTAACCGCTCTTTTATATAAGAAAATGTAAGTCTTCAGGAGTATATTTGACACTCTGCATCTTTCCAACATCCTGTATTGCTGTGTAACTACTTGTTTCGTTTAACTCATCTCGTTTTTTAATTTCAGGCATCGACTATCGATGGCAGGCGGAAGGGAGCATGCCTGTTCTGTCAGGAATACTTCATGGAACTGTACCTGCTTGCAGAACTTAAAACAATCAGTCTCAAAGTAACTACCGTAGATATGCAGAAACCGCCCCCTGACTTCCGTACGAACTTTGAGGCAACGCCACCTCCTATCCTGATAGATAGAGGCATGGCCATTTTGGAGAATGAAAAAATTGAAAGGCACATAATGAAGAATGTCCCTGGAGGACATAACCTTTTTGTGCAGGTACATTATGTGAATTTTAAGCAGTAGCAATTATTAATATTTATTAATCTGATTTGGATTCATATCAAGTAGTGATGATTCAAAATTATGTACTGTTTAGATCTATAACATCTTCATAGATCTTGTATGTAATGATTAATAGAATATTTTCCCACTACCTGTTGAGCTAATAAGCTATGGTTCATTGCTAAAATAATATTTGATAAAATAAGGATAAATCGATTTATTTAGTAGATAGTAATAATTTTAGAAATAGTAGTAATAAAATCATTAACATTTAGAAGAATACAAATTCAAATTGAATGAGTATACGTAGATTTAAAATTGGATCTACAATACATAATTTGGATATCGAAGTGATAATTATTATCTATTAATAAAATATAATATTGTCAGTATTTTACTTCAAGAAAAAAATGTGAATTATTATTGTTTTTCGTAATATTTTTAATACAAAAGTATTTTTAAAAAACATCTAAAAATACATATTTTCTATAAAAGTACCAAAAATAACAAATCAGTATTTGGCTAAAAAGAATAAATAAATAAAATAAAATGCAACTCTGTTAATTAGTATTTATTTGCTTGTAGCAGAAAAAACGTAAAAATAATTATTTTTGTTGTAATTTAAAAAAACTGGTATAAATAAATACATGTTAAGTATAATTTACTTACGATTTACGATTTTTGAACCATTGGAAGTTCTGAGTAGAAATTTCAATTTGATAAATGGAACAACTAAGAACTAAAATTAAAAGTTGAAAGTAGATTTCATTAAGCGGACATTACACTAACAATTTATTGACGAAGAAATTGGTGAATTAATTCATCATCATCTTCACGGTTGCTGTCAGGTGTCACCCGTATCAACCTAAAAGTAATTTTAACTTTTGACGTTATATCATTTCGATTTGTTTACGAAACAAAAACTGTTAAAAATGAAAAGTAACTTTAATAATTATATTTTACAGCAAAAAAGGGAGAAATGGTTAACAAAAGCTTCCATTACGTTTATTATTGCTGCTGCTCGGTTACTAGTTAAATGTAAATCATCATATCCTCTAATTCCACTTTTTTGCATTTATTTTAGGTTGGTATTCCTGAATTGCAGTAGAAATTGACGAAAAATTAGAACAAGTAGTCTATAACTTGACGAAGTTCTTCATCAATTTATTTGAGGTTCAAGTTTTAGTATTACATTTGTCAATTAACTTGACGAAGCCACTTGATCAATTAATTAACAAAGAAATTGTTAATGTAAAGCGGGCTTTACGAATACGTCATCAGTTCAAGTCGCTAAATTTTTTTAAAGAGTGTCATTATTATTGTAATCGATTGTACATGAAATGATTAGAAAATTATAATCTTTATACTTAAGAAGCATGAGAACAAAACGATGAAACATGATAGAAAAATTTGAAAAATCGTCAAAAGGCAAGCACTATTTAAAAGTATTTATGATTTTAGAGTGTTATTTTTTCCAAAATTGCACCATGTTCAACATACAGCATGAACACTTTTATACGAGTAAAAAATATTTTTCTGGTATAGTTTTCCATCTAACAGAAATTTGTAAGTAAACGTAGCACTGTTTTTCTACGATTATATCCTTGTCCTCATGAACGCGAACTTCGCTGATATACGCTATCCGCGCGAATTATTTAATGACGGGCAAGTCTCAATTTTAGCGAATTTCGCATCATGTGGGATTAGTAAGTTTAACTTGGCTTCTAACAATCTACCATGACAGTTTTATGCTGAAAATTATAGAAAATATTACAGTTAGCAAAATGCATTAAAAGATGAAACTTTTCACGCCATTAAATATTTCACACGAATTTTCGCGAATTTCGCGTTCATGAGGACAAGGCTTAACACAAGTATGAGTAATCTTTGCCATTGTTTATTTAACCCAACGAATTCTAACCTCTAGAAGGAGGTTTTTTAGGTTTTGTTTGCGAATATGCATAAACAAACCCCAGACACAAGTTCTCGGAATTATCGGACGTCACCGACGAGAGTTCGGAGATGCGGCGGTCATTAGCGCGCGCTTTTCCTAACAATTTAATAATATTATAAGTTTGCATTGAAAGGAATAAATTTATTAGGTAATATTCTACAATATTTGTAATTACATAAATATTGAAAAAGGTGAGGCTTTCAACATCAAATATCGAGTATAATAAAGTATCATTTTTATCTACAGTGTAATATACCTGTCATTTTTATGCATGTCAAAAGGTATCTTGTTGCCGCCACTGTCATTGCGTCTCTTGGGTATCCCTACGTAAATATCCTCTGTCCTTATCGAATTGGTAATTATTGATAGCTCTTTATCTAAATGTTGACTACAACTGAAAGTATTATATTACATTCATAAAGCTCCTAGAGGTTAGGTTATTCGTTGATTTAACCCTAAATTTCTTGATATAAACCATAGACCTTATAAATCATGGACGCGCCCAAAACCGTTTTCTGCCTATACAAATCGTTGATGCTCAGATATGTGCGACAGAGATAGAGTTACTCCGGGCAGAAACCCACAGATCATTGGCCGAAAAAAACAAAAACCGTAAATGACAGACGTATGACATTTACGGTGACAGACCGACTCCTCCATGGTTTATGAGTTTTTAAAAACGATTGCTAATAAACACACTAAACACAACTAAATCACAAAAGGCACACAAATCATTAACACTATTAACAGGAAAGGTTTTGTCAGGTTATGTTTATATATTTTTCTGTCATAGAACATCTGTTTTTTCCCGGACTAGCTTCATCCCTCTTGTACACATCAGGACACCGGACCTCTCTTTCTAGGGCCGGTCCATGATTTATAAGGTCTATGATATAAACACATTGAACCTAAATTTCATATAAAAAATATCCTATGTATTGCAAAATTCTTTTACATACTGTTGAGTCCGACATGAATCTGATTCTCTTTGTAATTTTCAAATTCCATTAAATATGATATAATCTAAATTTGTTGGTAATTTATTTTCCACATCTAGTAGAGTTTCTCAGAATGTTTAAAATGGATAATGTAGATTGTGTAAACCATAATGTGTTTGCAAATAATGTTTTCATTCATGACATGTTACAATGCACTCAATGCAGACATTTTAAGGATAAGATTATGGATAAACAAATATAGATAATCTTCAAGTATGTAAAAATATATTTATATATAAATGTACAACGTATATAGATATGTATGTACGTCTAAATAGTTATTCAAAATTATTAAAACAAAGTGATATTCGTTGAAGATGAAATAATACTTGATAAATTTTACATAAGTATTTATGGATACATTTTATCAAATCGATAATATAAACTTGATTGCATACAGTTAGGTATTTTTTTAAATTTGTTTTTTGGCTATTTTTTTAATACTGCAACGATTTTTTTTTCAAATTTGGCACACTTGTTACTTTTATAGAGACGCAGTTTCAGATAAAATATTTCTAAAATTGCAGCGCCCTAACGCAGAAAGGGTACGTGCTAAGTAAAGAATGGCTTTTTTGTCTTTAATTTTCAATAAGTCAAAAAAACCAATACAATTAAGCAACGTATACTTTGGAGACAATTGAATGATAGCTGTCATATTGCTTTGACGGTAATTTCAAACCTTAATGCTTCATTCATACAAGATAAAAGCAGAAACACAACCTTTTATGGGAACATAGACATTTAACTAATTTATTCTAATATTGGGAGAACAATTTCCGGACTGGTCGCCACGTCGTCGGTTTGGCTTTCTTGACGTTTGACATATCGTTATCTTCCTCAGAAGTAACTTTGAAATTTTACTTTAACCTTATCATATGTCTTGGGAAGTAAGTTATAGTGTAAGAGATTACGTATCTCCGTTAATATTGACTTCAAGAAAATGCTACATGAACTTTTTTTAATAGTTTGTGAATTTGCGGACACCCTGTATAAAAAACAAATATGTAACAAATGCATAGTAAGAACTATCAGATATGAAATATACTAGAAATTGGTATATATTATGTGCAGCGAATTCTACCTTTTTAATACTTAATGGGTACCACAAAAGACAATGACACATTCTCTAGGACAATGAAATGAAATAATTAATGAAATTTGAAATCGTAATATAGATTATATCACTCATACTATAGACGGTATTACAATAAAGGTAGGGGAAATATTCATTGATTCATCCAGTTTTTGCGCACGCCTATGGTTCAAATGTAAATATTTTTATTTTTAGACAAAAGATTTTCTTTTTTTATCTTTTGTGTATTTTATTCTTGCAAATACTTTATTTATAGAGCATAGTTTACGAGAAATTGCAACTATTTAAACCTTACAAAAATATCCTTGGGCGGTACCAATCTATAGATATGTTTCTACATAACAACAGCTGAATTGCCCGTTGCAACTTGAAATTTTTTATTTGATATTAATTTAAAAGTTGTGAGTGAATTGCAGAAGGTGAAGGCTAAGAATAGTAGTATATTATCCAACGAGCATATAATGATGGCTGTAATTCATAAGGGTGAATTACAACCATTATATGCAAGTAGAATACTATACTTTTTCCATGACTTTACAATATTAAAGCAAACTTTTTACTAAAAAAAAGTACAATAATTAATTATTTTAAAATGTAATAGGTACTCACCAATTGAAACAATGTTAAATACACTTAATTTAATGAATGTTGATCAAAGGGTTGTATGTAAAACATTAATCTAAATTTCAAAAATAAAAAATGTATTATTACTTAAGTATTTGAGTAGTCAAATTAAGTATGTTCAGTGCGTTTCAATAACTTTGATAACATTTTGATCAACTGTAACTTTTCTGTTTTTAAAGATATCGGAATGAAGCAAAAACCATATTGCATAGTGGACTAGCAAGTTTTTTCTTATTTGAAAAACAAAACAATAGACCAACGATTTTGAGAAATCTTAACCTAACTTATATTTTTTTAAATGGAACGCCCTGTATATTATTTCATATTTGGATTCTACTCAAAATTCCAAGCATATTTTAATAAGCATGTCCTATACCTATCTGTAACTGTTTCTGAGAAATAGTTTTACAAACGTCAAATTATCATAAAAATCGCTCTACTTGTCTGCCATTTTCCTCAACAGAACAAAACACTAAGGTTCGATTGCTACCAGCACGGCTCAAGTAATGCTGAACTTCAGCTTTAGCTCAGTGCAAAGTGTGCCATGAAGAAGTAGAGCAATTTTTATGATAATTTGACATGTTTGTAAAACTATTTCTCAGAAACAGTTGAAGATAGGTATAGGATATGCTTTTTAAAATATGCTTGGAATTTTGAGTAGAATCCAAATATCCAATAATATACAGGGTCATCCATTTAAAAAAATATAAGTTAGGTTAAGATCTCTCAAAATCGTTGGTCTTTTGTTTTTTTTTTTTAAATAAGAAAAAAGTTGCTAGTCTACTATGCATTATGGTTTTTGTTTCATTCCGATATCTTTAAAAACAGAAAAGTTACAGCTGATCAAAATGTTATCAAAGTTATTGAAACGCACTGTACATACAGTTCATAATTATCATACGCGTAATAGAAGTGATTTATTTGTTAACACGTTTAAAAGATCTATTTCAAGAAAAAAAAATTATTCAGATGGTTTGACATTATTTAATGACTTACCTAGGTGCTTAAAAATGTAGGAAAGTGTCTACTTTTAAAAGAAAATTAATTAGTCACGTAAAGATATATATAATTTAATGATATTTTCTTTCTTTGTTAAATTTTTTAATGTATGTTTTTGATGTTTATATTATGTGATTTTTTATACACTTGTTATGTAAAATCCGAAAGCTTATTATTATAATTTTAACATTCATAACATGACAAAACATACAATTCAAAATTGTCAAAACACCTTACTTTCAGGTTTGACATTTGTTGCTACTACTTCTACTATCATTCGGAAAAATGTTGATCTTGCCGTAATTGATATATGTAGTGGGTAGAGTGGCTTTCATACAGAAGGTGCGAATTCAATTGTTAACACTGAAGATAGAATTTTAGTTTTGTTAGTTCATTCCCCATACTGTCACATTGAAGAATTTGAATTTATTGACAGAAGTGTGGATAATCAATAATCACAAGTAAATAATTATGCACTGCTATAGTGCATTATGTACATGATTAAACTTGAAGAAATTGTTGAATAATGGATACATTATAATATTGTTGAGGACAAAGTATCTATTACATGTCCAAGAAGTGAAATGTGCTTAAAATATGCACCAGTATATTACCTAGATAATTTTGTTCTAAAACTAATTTCATATTTAATATTTACATTTGCCATTAAAGTGCTAGTCAGCTTGTGTATATTGTGAATTATTTTCTATTATCTGCATATCTTATACAAAGTGCATTTAAAAAGATGCTATACTTTTAGGGGCTAATGGAATATTAAGAAATGTCAATATATTTTTTAAATCAAATTCTAATCATATTTTTTTAGAAAATAAGTAGTCTTGAAAATAGATATGTTACGATCCATAATAAAATCATTTTTTAATATTAATCACTAATCAGCTCATGTAGTCATGTCAGAAATATATGTAGAGTATACAGAATGTTCCAGTTTGATCATATAATTTTAATTATCTTGCACACCGTAAACCAAATATCAGTTTGATTCATTGAAGGATGAACATTATTTTTTTAAACCATGTGTCAATACTTGTATATAATATGAAATTAATTCATCAACTATTTTGGATGAGTCTAACTCGGAAATATTTACTCGCTCAAACTGGAACTCCCTGTATAACTGTAAATCACAAAAATAAACTGTTGAACATAACGATATGAACTATATAAATTGTTTATTTTAGGACAAGGAAGTCGCAACGCTTATTGAAAATTTGTATACCAAATTTAAGATGTACGTACGAAAGTTTGAGTCCCCCGATACAACAGAATGTAGGCAACCACTTCTTTCCCATCTGGAACGTATCAATGACTTTTTGGCAAAGAGAGGTACTCGCTTCTTGACAGGAGACACCATGTCCTGCTTCGACTGCGAGCTAATGCCCAGATTGCAACATATTCGTATCGGAGCAAAGGCTTTCCGCAAATTTGAAATTCCGACAAGATTCACCGCACTCTGGACCTACATGGCAAACATGTATGAGCTAGAAGCGTTCATTCAAAGTTGCCCCGCTGATCAAGATATAATTAGTCACATCAAAAATCAGCTAGGGCTGAGGACAACGGCCAGGATAGAGCTCGAAACTCCAGTATACACTACTGCCATTCCTGTACTTTCAGAATCATAAGAACGTTCATAATTAAACCGCTTTTTGCAGTGCAGTGAGTAGTGATTGAGGTGGGCGATTAAATTTAAATGTACCACAAAATTTGCTTGACGCTTTAATCAGATGGCAATGTTTGCGGTTAAATAATGCATTAAAAAATATGTTGTTAAGGAATTAATTGAAAATTTACACATTTGAAAACGTTTTATATTGATTTTCTTAAATTACGTATAAAATTAGATTTATAATGTAAAAAAGAATATAAATTAGTAGAATACTTCTGTGTATTTGCTCTATGTTTATATGTTATATGAACAAAATGTATATAAACTTTATTAAAAAAAAAACGTGGTACACCTCAATCATTGGACACTTTATTTTACCCATAGACCTAGTCAGAGGAAAAAGTTCAGTAATTGTTACTTTTTCCTTTAACTGATTCTACATAAAAAATTAAAATAGTACATAATATAATGTATGTAAGCATTTTATAAAATGTGATGAGTAGAAAAATATTTATATATCACTTGTTTTTTTGTACATAAATATTTTGATTACAGTTTAGTTTTTCCATTTTTTTAGGTATTTTGCATTTTTTTTTCACTGACATCAAGTTTTTCATGTCTTCTAAATGTGTTAAAATTACTACTTAAGTTCACTTTTCTATAAGTATTTGTATTGTACTGGAATTAATTTAATAGTTAAGGTATATGTTACTTGTATTTTCAGAAACATAAATACATAATTATAATAAAATTAATTATTCAGTCCTATTTTCCTACAATTCCTATTAATGAAGTAGAGATGGATTTGAAAAATTTGCACGTCTCCATAATTTACCGTTTTGAACAACTTTTTCAAGTAAAATTTTGCTGTATTTTCATTAGAAAAGGCACTTTACCTGAACGATAACAGTTTTCAATAGCTGCACTATTGCTAAAGTTGAAGGAATAAAGTGTTGAAACTATACATTTTTGAATTCAGCAAGTTAAGCTCTACAAGAATCTGAGGAAAAAATACAGAGGTTCTATCTAAAAATATCCGATCACGTCATCACGCGAAAACAAATGAACGTCGGAAATGCGTTGGAATAGAAAAAAGAGTATTTTTTAAAAGCAAAATCGACCTGTCCGAGGAAATTTCATGAAACTTCGTAGTTTTGGAAATAATGAATTTATTCCATACCTTTCTTCCACACTGTATATTTGGTACAGAAATATGCGGGAACTGGGCATCACATTTTTGGAAACTTCAGCTAAAAATGCAACCAATGTGGAAGAAGCTTTTATGACAATAAAAGAACAAATTAAAAATAAAGTGACATCTGATGGTTATAGCCAACCATCTTCTATAAAACTAACTGATACTAAACCTGTAGACACTGCTGAAAAGATTTTTTTGCAAATAATACAATTTAGAGAAGTATCGGCTATTTTGTAGAATTATAATATCAATACCATCAGTATCAATGTGAATGTGATAACAATACACATATATCTTAAGTACGTATATGTATTTGAAAAGCAGCAGTATACAATGAAATTAATTTTATTCCAAATATACTATTTGATATGTATGTATTATGAAACTGTAGGGAATTTATTTTCCTTTGCGATTAATTATCTACAATATTAATTAGATATACAGGGTGTTTCGAAAATAGTTGATAAAAATTAAGCAGTGGATTTCTCAGACAATTTTAGATGGGGTATTTCATATGAAAGAAAACAAACATCTTTCAGTAGCCCTATTCAAAACAAAACTGTTTTCTCTTCACAAATTACGAAGTATGTTCTAATTTTCATTCAAAAAAATAAAATCCTATGATTTCCTGAACCATACTTTCTGTAATAGGTTCCTAGCTTTTTAATTGTCAACCGTTATTACTAGTTTATTTAATTGATGCTTTTTATAAGTTTAGCTGGTGTTTTGACACCATCATGGAAAATTTATTTCAGCACTTAGTTTTAAAGGGTTGTAACTTCTTAGGGGATGCTAGAATTATGTTTTTTTTACATGAAACACCCCCTCTAAAATAGTGGCGTAGCGTGGACTAATCTAGACGTGGGCGAAGTCACATCAGCGAGGCCCTTTTCTTCCGCCATTGGATGTTGAATGAACCGAATATTGTGACACATAATAGCTACATGTGTAACAATTTTGGTTCAAATATTTTCATACAATCGGGAGAAATTTAAAAAAAATCAAAATTTAAAAAAAATTATATGTTAAAAAAAATTAAAATTTTACAAAATATTTTTAAATGCTGTATCTTGAAAACAAAAGGTGATCGGACATTAGTGTATATAACTTTATTTATTATTTTTTGGTCCTCTATCGCGTGATACTATGCATTGTAGTTTTTTCAATGTCACCCTGTATATTTTCAAGAAAAGAGTAGTGAAAAATCAGAAAGTTTGTTTACAAAATTATTAATTTATGATGAAACTAGTAAAAGCAGTGTAGTCTGGATGATCTGAAAATTTCATAATTATGAGGTGTTTAAATGTTAAAAATAATTATTTTTTGTAACCTCTTCAGTACTAAAAATATGTCCTCCAGCAGGGTGTGCAAATTAATTATAGTACGTGTGGTAAAGCCTCGGTAAAGCTTATTCTTATAGGGTGCTATCTGTACTATTTAGAGTCCATGGCGTTCGGTTTTAAATCACCCCCAAGAGGGCCTCGCGCGAGGCCCCATTAAGTGCGAGGCCGTGGGCGAGGGGCCGCGCTGCTCACGCCTAGCTACGCCACTGCTCTAAAATGGGCTAAAGAACTGTTTCATTTTTCTCATCTATTTTCCGAAACACACTATAGGACTGAGAGAATCAATTTAGTTGTTGACTGTCACAAATTTTGATGTTTTTAAGTCCTTAAAATCCAAGGCCACTGACACTGCCAGATTCAAGACCACGTGCCAGAAAAACTAAATTTGTTACCCACACTCTTGTAATATAGATAATAAATGTAATACATATATTAAGTAATAACGATGATTAATTTATCAGATCTGAGGATATCAATTACAAATATCCTCTATGATATTAAAGATGTACCTATAAACTAATAAAATTATTTTATCAAAAGTAGTTTTTTTAGTGTAAACATTCCAAAAGGCTAGGAAAATTTAGTTAATAATAAAGACAAATATAATACTCCATTGACAAAATAAATAACTGAATACATTTGTATTGTGGAATATTACAATAGTAATATTAATATAAATAGTAATATAAATATTTTAATTTATTTGCTGATGCGATGTATTCAGCCATCGGAATGCCGATAAAAAAGTAAAAGAAAAGTTGAAACTATACTTATACAGGGTGAACCGTAATTCCACGTAAATATTGAAGGGTGGTATTCTATGGCCTAATTTAGAGGGGGGGGTGGTCTTTTCTATATTTTTTTTCGATTTGAGCCCTCCCTGCAGAGATATTCGCGTTGGTGGGGTGAACCTAAAATTCTGTTTCCATTTTTTTTTTCAAAAACGGCTCAACTTAAAATTTTGAATAAGTTTTTATTTTTACTCTTCACTACAGGAGGCATCTATCATTTTAATGTTTAGTTGTTGTGGAGTCTTATTAACAGTTTCATAGTTTTCAAATGCATGTTTTTATTTATTATGATTTCCAGTTTGAAAGGGTGGTAATTGATAAGAAATAATGTTTTTATTCAGAAAGTATTAATTTTTTTGAAAAATTGAAAGAGCAAGAAAAGTTTCTAAATTCATAGGTCCATAAAACAGTAATTTTAATTTTGATTCATAGCCGTCTAGAAAAAAGTTCTGGCCAAAACATCAGGAAGGGTTGTTCACTTCGAAGTGAAGAGTGAAAATAAAAATTTATTGCTAAAACGTAGTTCCATCAGTAGAATGAGCCGTTTTTGAAAAAAAAAATAAAACCGAATTTTATAGGTTCACCCCACCAACGCGAATATCTGCAGGGAGGGCTCAAATCGAAAATAAATATAGAAAAGACCCTAAATTAGGCCATAGAATACCCCACTTCAATATTTACGTGAAATTCGGGACACCCTGATAATAAAAGTTGCCTGTCTATGACAAAAAATTCTATCCTTTTTACAACTTAAATTCTTGATTTTTAAGTTAGATGTAACTAAAGAATTGCCATATAATCTGAATGGCCGTTCTTACTTACATTTCTTAGAACATGATTTTGAGGAACTTATTGATGATTTAGGTACCATTAAATGTGACACACAATATGCAAGAATACAGACTTTCACATGGAGTCTGAATCAAAATTTAATTGGGATTGATAATTAGGGCACTGGGACTGGGACATGCCAGTTGCCATATAGATATTCATATCAAGCAATAAAATCAAATCACCGGTTTTGTTAAAAAATACTCAAGTAACGTTTAAAGTAAATAACAAAATTCAGGGGGCAAGTGCCCCCTTGTATCCCCCTATGGGCGCATTTGCATCCATCAGTATCGACTTTCCTATTTCTTGCTCTTTAGGAACGGCAGATACACATAAGCCGTTTTCTTATCCTTTAAACAATACAATTTCTAGCAACCCCGGGCTAGGCACCGCTGAATTAAACTTTAGCAAGTCTGTTAACATTTCTTGTATCTAATTATGGTGTTAAATTTGAAAGATCTATCATATACGGACCCATGAAAACACAGTTCCAGATTCTGATTATTGAATTCTTTTTGAATCGAATGTTTTCAAGAACCGAGTGACACTTTATACAGAGTGAGTCAGTCATAATGTCATTAATTTTAAGAGGAGATAGGGAATAATGAGTATAATGCGAATACGCGATTAAAAAAAAATCTAAATGCATATTTACGCCGAAAAAAAATATTTTCAAATCATTATTTAAACCCCCTTTTCAGACTGTCACTGACCGTTCACAGCCTTGGTCGGTTACAGCTGACAGTTCAACTCGATGTCGACCTGATGCAATGTTGCCAAGTTGAAATATTTTTCTAGTACCTACCTACCTAGGCATTAGACATCATAAATAAACGATTGTACTGACTATTTTAGAATCTCATATTATTTCTTGCTCAGTTCAGCCAATAATAATTTAAAATGTTAATGTTCAATGAACGCTTTCCAGTTAATTCTATTAAAAATTGCAAGTAACGCGGTCCATTCACCGGTTCTCCGGTAGAAAATACGGCCCAATCAAATGATTCCCGTAAACTCCTGCCCATACGTTGAGAACAAATCGCCTCTGAAAGCTAAACCGACGAGTAGCGTGTGGATTTTCGTCCGACCAAATGTGACTGTTATGACTGCAAATAAATTAGCTTGGTTTGTTTAAAAAGTATTTAATATTGAAATTACAAAACTCCAACGTATCTAATAATAAACTGAGTAATAAACCATTTAGGTATGTACATTACATAAAAAACATTTAAACGTGTTTAAATACAGAATAATAAAAAAAAACCTTGTGTTGTCGACAAAACACTGTCCAAGACTAGGTCAATAACCTAGTTACCTAGTTTTTGTACTGTTATTTAACGACAAGGAGTAATATTAACTTTTTTTTTATCTAGATACATCAATGAATTTTCCTTAAATATTGATTTATTTTTTAATAAAGACAAATGTAGATAATAAATAAATGTTTTCGAATGTTATTTATTTTTAATAATTTTGATATTACGTTTTCACTACGTTTTACAATTGAATATGAATTTGTAGTATTAGTCGTAAGTATAATATAATTATTCAGTTTGTAATTAGCATTTACATACATCTATCCTAGAAATGTATTGCTTTTAAGTAGAATATTGTACTAACCAATTTAAAATTAAACTTCGATTATAAAACATCCTGTATCGCGAACACATTGAAACACTTGGACAAAGGTTCGCGCACTTGGGTGAAGCCTATTATGGAAACGTCTCCGGTATTCAACAGCAGCGGCATTCGCATTTCGTAAACATTCCCCGTATAAAACTAGCATTTCCGCATATTCTAAATTAGTAAAATTAGGCATTGTGATGTGAATTTACGACCAATACACGACCGAAATAAACAAACTACTGCTCGTATTCTCTCCATCCCCCCTCTAAATGTGTGGTGTGATCTCTAAATTTGGGGGGAAAGAAATGTGAATAATACGCACGCTGAAGTGTTAGACGACGTTATGTATGTAAACATGTGGCAACGATGCCTTCCATCGGAATTAGATTATCATATGGCTGCGACATCAGAAAGTTTGAGCGTACCAGGAGCGTCGTGTTACCGATTTTTATAGGGTGATTTGTTTATTTTTTTAAAGGTCGAGTAAAAACATTTTTTTTTCGATTTTCTGCCTTTATTAGGCCTTCCGAATACGTGGTTAAAATTAATGACATTATGACTGACTCACCCTGTATTTAAAAGTCCTAAAAGTGCATCTTTCGATTCGATGTTGCATCTAAAGGATATCAGAATCCGGTCTCAAGCCTCTTAAGAGTATAACTGGTCGCCTGCCTTTCAGTTTGATATATTGAATTTCCAACTATTGTTATGTATGTACACTAGGGTGACCGCAAAAAATCGATGTCGGAATCTTGTTCGTCTGGACCCTACAAAACGATTCCCCTTTCCAGATATTGAGATAGCCGAAATTTGAGCTCGATTAAACGACGTTAACCCGTGCCGCTCGTCGCTCAAAGTTTGAAAAAATCCAAATTTTTGGCCAAAAAGCTGGCATATGGAGCCATAACTCCATAACAGTAAATAGTAGAAACACGCTTGATATATCAAAAGGAAGCTAATGTTGTTCTTCAAATTTTATATTCTATACATAATTGTTGTTATTTTAAATCAAACCGAGTTACAACAGCCTTTAGCCCCAAAAACGTGACCTGGTACCACTAGGAGCATACTTCGTATATTTTGTTATTAAGTGATAAATGTTGCTTTTTTGGTATATTTTTGAATTTAAAGTAGAAATATAATAAAAAAAAGTAATACTGATAAGTCTGATGACATTTTTTGTTTTAAAATATAAAAATCAGGTAAGTATATAATACATATACAAAACGGACACAGAAAAGATACAGACGTAGTACCTACATGAGTTGATAATTTTACATAGTTATCTAATTTATTCTAGAGCTTTCGTTAAAGTAGTTTTTGAAACGTCAGGATATAATGCTCGGCATTTGCTTACAACTTGTAGGACATATTGCTTTTGGTCTTTCATCTTTTGTCAGAAGGTGATTAAAGTCGGTTATTAATTTAATACCTCAATATCTGGAAAGAGGAATCGTTTGTGGGGTCCAGACGAACAAGATTTCGACATTTTTTTTCTACCTCTATGAGATCCGGTCACCCTAATGTACATACATACATACATACAACACTGAGATCACGCCACACAAGTATATTCAAAAATGATTTTCCACTGAAATTATCGATATTTGACTACTATTATTGAAACATTGTTAAACGAAAAATTTGGATCGTTTCAAAACTTCAGCCTAGGACGCTTTTAACTAAAATTTAAATAATGTTGTTAATTAGATTTATAACATAATAGTAATATTAAGTTCAAAATCCCATTTTTATTTCGAATTATTTTAAAGGTATTTATAAAATACTTTCAGGGACTTAAGCATTTATGCGCCTATGGTTAAAATATTATTATTAAAATATTGCAGATTAATTTCGGGTTGCCTTGTAAATATTAATATATCTTTGTTTCTGTGGCACTTTTTACATATTTCAATATTCAGAATTAGAAGATTCCAAATTTGAAATTGGAATTTTGAACAAAACATAGTAAAGTGATTGCCTCTCACACTTACCTACTTTTTTACTGTTGTTGGATAACAGAGACACAAAAATTATAACAGATAAGATATAATTAATGACTCAATGTTCAAAATATATGTAAAATATGTTCTCCTCTTGTAATAAGCCCTCACATATAGTTAAATTAGGTATATAAAAGTTTCATAGATGATATTTGGACTTTACTTTATAAACTTGGTACTAAGGGCTATGAAATTTAAAAAGCCATGCCTCCCTGTATTGTTTTTGAAATTATACCATATATTAGGTTCTTTCCAAATAGCAATAATTTCCAGTAATCGGACTATTAAGCATGCGCAGTAGCAAAATATCTTTTTAACATGACATAATATTGCTTGTTTAGAATTACCATATATATAATACTACAACTGGTTGGACGGTAATTATTAGTAATATTTTGATTTTCAAGTGAAATTGAAAAAGCGCACTACTATAATTTATAATTTTGCTACTGCGCATGGCAAATAATCCGATTACTGGAAATTACTGCTATATGGAAAGAACCTATATATAGTACATATGACACATTAGGACTCATAGTGATGATTTAAAAAAAATAACAGATTCAAATAACATGTAATTTTATTTATAAATAGACAGCACAGGATTACAAGGAAAATACGAAATCCAAAATAGAAATCTTAATATATATGTATCTACGTATTTACTTATAGGTATATTAATTTCATCACAATTGTATAAACTTCACGTTTTATAAGGAAAGTATTTAAAAATGCCTAAAATGTGTAGACAAAATAGATTTGTTTAAATAAATTACAATTTATGATATGGTACCATATTTTGGTAAGTAAATGATCTTATTTATACCTACGTACAGTTTTATTTTATTTAGGAAAAAAATACTCAGGTACCTACTTATACTTATCTAATTTCACTAATATGTCATGGTACTGTGCGATTTAATAGGTGGAATATATACGATTTTGTGGGTGTAAGCTTTCTGTGGCAACAGAGAACTTAAACACATGTTGGTTATCATAGCTGTTAAACCCCAAATTCGTCTTTTACCTCCCAAAAATACGGGTACTGAATATGAGTCTCGAAATTGTGTATGCCCTATTTTAGAAGGATCACATAAATCTTCCAAAGGTACAGTGAATACTTCTTCTACCTCACTGGTATTGATTTTCAAGTTTTCAATAACAATCTTTTTCTTTATACGACCTATTACCGGTAAAACACTCGTTTCTCCTTTTGTAACTATAAATTGTCCACTACCCCAAATTTCAATGTTGTCGATACCAATTCCTAATTCTTCTTCAGTTTCTCTTAGTGCTGTCTCCTCCAAACATTTATCTGTAACATCTTGCATTCCGCCAGGAAAACTAACTTGTCCTCGATGGGATTTTAAATGTGCCGCTCTCAAAGTGTACAGCAGCGACACCTTGTTAGCCACTTCGCAAAGAGGAATTAACACAGCAGCTTTCTTGGGTGGTTGGCGCGTGTGCAATCTTATCGGCTTCATAGTGCTAAATTTAGCAATGGTTCTTTTTATATTTTCTTCACTAAAAATGTTTTCTGCCGAGTACAAACTAGAGCATCTCTGCCCGAGTGATTTTTGAATTATGACTCGTGATATGAAAAACATTATTTTATGATTTACTTTATGAATCACATTACAGAAATTTGTTGTTGTATGTCACCACTGTCATAAACTTCACTAAACCAAGTGTTCGATTGTTTAGAGTAGCTGGCTGATATAATTTCAGTGACATATGTAGGTATTATTATTTAACATTCCTATTTTGAAATACATAAATATGTTTTAGTTTGAAAATAATAAAATTCTAATTCCTAAATATAAATATAAGCCGCCATATTTATTTATTTTTATATATATATTTACTGGAACGGAAGCTGGATATGAGAGAGAGAAGAGTGTAAATAGGAGTAAAAGTGCCGCCACATTTAAAATAAATCAACTGAAATAATGTTTCAAGTAATATCTCGTTTATACCAGATATTCTGTTATGTGTAAGGTATTAAATATTAACGAGTTAAAAAAGTAAAATTAGTTTAAATCAGATTAAACCAAACCAGTCAGCCATTTGTGCATATTGCAGTAGGTAAATATGTGAATAAACATATTAATCATTTATTGCTTTATTACTGAAAATAAATATTCGTATTAATACATCTGTTTTAAATAAGATTACGTACATGTTAATATAGGTTCAATAAAATAGAAACTATTAGAGCTTGTCGCGCGTACCTGATGATTCTAACAAACTATCTAAAAGCTGTTCCTTTGAATTTTTCGTCAGTTCTTTTAATAATTTTCTGTAGAATAGTGTTTTCTTGTTCATCACATCTTTCGTAGGCAACAATCCTCAAATTTTCATTGCTTGTAGTCCTCAATTTCTTGCAGTTGAATTCGCAGGTATTACCATAAGTTTTTCCATTAGAAGCACATACTGGTGCATATATTCTTGGACATATACAAATAGGATAACCATCTTCTTTTCTCAATTCGTCAATTTCATATGCCGAATTGAGAACAATTAATACACAAACTGTTATTATAAAAAAATGTTCCATCTTGATTCTTGATAAAATATTAGCAAACAGTTAACATAATGTAGACATAATTAGATAAAGATCTTAATAAAGCAGATACCTCCAAAGTACCTTATACCGCACAATATTATCAAGTTATGTGATACAAACTTGAATGTTCCACTTTGTTAAGCATATAGATAGATATTTGGCATTATACATACCTATTTCAAAGACATGTTACTTATAACAGCTTCGTTAAATATTGTATTTAATCTATTTAGCTACAAGAATAATAAATACTTCAGTTATGCCCAATGAGAAATCAATCAGTAATCAGTAGGTGTTCAATATTAAATTTGCATTCGAATATAATCCCATTGTATTGTAAACAAGAAAGTTAACCTCAGGCGGATATTAACTTTACTTGATCATTTTATTGTTAATTAAACACCTATAAAATAACAATATGCGGTCGTGATCAATATATATCTGATAATTTGAGGATTGGCTTTTCCAGTGACGGTTGGTCAAAATTAATTATTTCCGTTTTTGGCTCATGCTGTTTTTACGACATGACTTCTATGCTCAGAAGTATAACTATTACTTTTTACTATATTATTGTAATTGTATAAGCTCTACTATAAATCAATTTTCCTACAATTCCTATCACTGAAGTCATATAATACCAATAATTGAGGTATGCTAAGGAACAATTTTATAAACAAAGCTGTATTCAATATTTATTTACAATACAAATTAATCTAACTAAATTTACTACAAAAAAAGTCATCCCTGGTTTGATGAAAATATTCTATAATATGTATTCAATACTTAAGTTCTCTTTTGATATTGGGAACTCGAAAATTCGGCCACAATATATAGATGAGATCTGACCTAGTACTGCATTTTTAGGATTGCTTTTTCAGGTGGTGTTCTTTTAGTTGTGTTAAATGTCTAACTACAAAAATTACACCCACAATATTTACCCACATAATTTATTATTATTAGCTTTTGTCAATTTTTTACTGCATTGGTATTTAAGCTATTACAAATCAATGTTCGTACAATTTCTATCAATGTCATATGTAGGTATGTTCTGTGATACCAAACATGAACAATTCCATGAAGAAGCAATCCTAAAAATGCAGAAATAGGTCAGATATCTATTGTGGCTGAATTTTCGAGTTCCTACAGTTTGGAAAGTGAACTTAAGTACTGAATATTAAAAAATATTTTCATTAAACCAGATGATATGACTTCTTTTGTAGTAAATTTAGCTAGATTAATTTTTATTGTAGCTAATTATTATTGAATACAACTTTGTCTATGGAATTATTGTTCATTAGCATACCTAGACACGTTTGATATCAGAGAGCATACACATGACAAAAGCTAATAAAATATAATACAGAGTGTTAAAAAAAGAGTGTAAAATATTTCAGGAGGTAATAGTATATGAACCAAAATAAAACAGAAAAGTCTTAATAAACGAGGCCGGTTCTGTTTTATGGCCTCCAAGATCGCCTGATCTGAACCCTCTAGATTTTTTTGGGGATATTTGAAGACATTAGTGTATGGTACCCCTGTAAATAGCCTGGAAGAGCTGCAGCTACGGATTACTCAAAAGTGTCAAGCAATCCAAACCAAGGAGGGTGTTTTCGAAAGAGTTCGAATATCGTTGAGACGAAGATGTCATGTCTGCTTGGAAATGGACGGAGGGCACTTTGAACATCTATAACTTTGTTTTTTGTTTGTTGAAAGCTTCCTTTGTCGGTTTATTCCTAATAAAATAAAATGTTTGAAAAACGAAGAGTGGTCCATATCTCCGCAACCGTTATTTTGCGGACCCATGTTTATTAAGACTTTTCTGCTTATTTTGGTTCATACTATTACCTCCTGAAATATTTTACACTTTTTTTTAACACCCTGTGTATGGGTAGATAATGTGGGTGTAATTCAACGCTGGTCGGGGCTTTGTGTAGTCTACTATGTACACTGAAATATAATTTTATATTATGATGACTGGAATGCGCTAAAAGCTTCGCGACTGGATTATTCATGATCAGCGCCATATTTTGTTTTGTGCCTCTAGCAATGGCGGAGCAGTAGGGGCTTAGCTGACTTTGAATTGAAATGAAATTGATTTCTAGATATGAAGAATTATTTCGTGCTATATGCTGGTTAATTTTACAGTCCGTTATAAAACATGGTATGTTCCAACAATAACACAAAAATATACAAAGAATATCACTAACGAGATACAAGATAAAAGAAGAAACCACACTGTACGCCAATGACGTGTTTACAAACAAAATGATGGGAAATTAAGAACACAATTCATATCGTACGTGCAGATGGTTGTTTCTCTTACACCCACATATATAACCAATGAAGTATGTCTGCTGAGTTTCATGGGCCTCCTTTTGTCTGCTCCTAGGTTTGGTACCTTTATTTGGATGCGCAATGGACTTTACGCATTCCATATCGTACATTTCAGTGGACTAAGTATGTGGAGACTGACGCCGTCATTTTCAATAGTTTTAAATTTTGTAATAATAAAAATTTATATCAGTTAAAGAAACACCAGTTGCGTTAAAACTCTTTAGTACAATAAAAAATCACATTGAAAAAATGAAGAGTTTTCGAAAAAACAGTAGGTATTTACTAATTTAAATATGTTTCAAAAACAGTTTTTGTTGTAAATGAAGAGTATTCTTTTTATTTTAAATTAGGTGGTGCACTTAAATATATAAACAATTGCATATTGAAAAAGAGGAAATGTGTATGAAAGTTTACGGTCACTTTACGTTAAGGGTTGCGCATCCCTGGTAAATAAAATATATATTGATATATAATTACCTAATCTCAGTATAAACAAAATCCACATTTCATTAAAATTGATTCTAAATTTAGAATGTAATTTTAAAACACGAATAATTCCGAAACGGAGAGTTGTACGAAAAATAATTATAGAACACTTTAGTCTTATCTTTGTTCCAACCAACCGTTCTTAAAATTTTCCCAGTCAAGTACTTCTGGGACAGTGTTTATGAAAAATAACTTGTTTGTGAATTTTGAGATCATTGGTCCCTCATTTTAATTTTAAACAATTAACGAGAGAACAGCCATAGTAATCCGCAAGCTCACAATAAGTTAACAGATATACTCGCGACAAGAATTCAGACGACTTACGTCATACGAACAAATGAACAATTCATTATATTTTCATCAAAATATTTAAGAAACAGCAACTGATAGTAATAAAACTATATACTACACTAAAAGTTTGCATCATATATTGCACTAAATTGCAATAAAACATTGTTTTTAACGCGACCAAATATCGAAAATTACGTTGACAATAAAAACAAATGTGTAACGTCAGCCGTGACGTAAGACGTCTGAATTCTTGATTCGAGTATAGCCCTTTGTGTCTTGTGTCTATATAGGAATGATAGGATCATGATAAATGAGTTACTAGTTTGACTCTGAAGGTTGCGCTCTATTATGGAGAATGCGCAAATCACAAACCTAGAAAAAATATAGACTGTGGCAGTGTCATATTGCCGGCGACCGCAAATTCATGGCTGCCCTAAAAGGTCCAAATCGCTAAAACTTGGTTTTTATGCCAATTTACGTTGGTTGTATTGTAGCGTGAAGCTCATTTGTTTACTGTGATTGGTCACATTAATGTCACATTCTTTAATGACATTTAAAATGACAGCAAGTTAGTTAATTTCAGATTGCAATGCAGCCATCATATTTGCACAACTGCCAACATAAAGCAACTAAAATATCCATTTTCTGGACCGTAGGTCCCTAGAAAACGCGACACCTGTCACGTGACCTATATCATGAACCAACGCAGTCTATATTTTTTCTAGGTTTGTGGCGCAAATGCACCACAATTCACATAGTTCTTCTAGAAAGATGGACTGAGATAAACTGGCATACGTCACAAAAGTCTTCAGTTTTCATTGGATGATTATCCCTACCGTGTAGTTAATAGACCGTGATCCGAGATCATGGTCTATTATACGGTCGAGGTCAGGTGACGTCACAAAATTCCCGTAAATAATGACAAAATATAGTCATTCTCGAAAGATGGACTGTGTCATACTCCACAAAAGTCCTCACTTTTCATTGGCTACCTGCTGATGATCCCTACTGTGTAGTTAATAGACCGTGACCCGAGATCACTATACCATACAAATCTCAATCGATAAAAATAGAGCACTTTAAATACAATATTGCAGTAAATTTAAAAAATCTAAATTTTTATCGTATACAAACATCATAATAAAGTTCAATCAATTTTCTCACATCCCAGGGGATAAAAATTTTGAAATGTTTTTTTACTGCATTGTTAAGCACAAAGATTCAGTACCTGATCAAAATTTAGTGATTTAATATGATATCGATTGTAAGAGGTTACTTAATAATTATTTTTCGGGGCAAAATATGTATGCAAAAGAAACTGAGATTTCTGTTGAGTACATCGACGACATTTTCGCAGCCTCGTCATCTGAAAAACACCTATGTCACTTGGTTACGTAAGTACAATTATCCTCTCGAAGTGCATGTTCGAACAGAGCAAAGTGAAGTTCATAGGATACCATATAAGATACCAGTGTTGAGCGACGACAGGCAACTGCTGAAAGATCTAAGTGGCCTGTGCTTTGCAATGGAATCCATAGAAACAATGTCAATAGGTGGGCACACACCACTGAAATGTACGATATGGAATGCGTAAAGTCCATTGCGCATCCAAATAAAGGTATGTACCAAACCTATAGGAGCAGACAAAAGGAGGCACATGAAACTCAGCAAAGATATACTTGATTGGTTATATATGTGGGTGCGAGAGCGACAACCATCTGCACGTACGATATGAATTGTGTTCTTAATTTCCCATTATTTTGTTTGTAAACACGTCATTGGCGTACAGTGTGGTTAACCAGTACATTATTTTATCTTGTATCTCGTTAGTGTTATTCTTTGTGTATTTTTGTGGGTGTTATTGTTGGAACATGTCATGTTTTATAAGGGACTGTAAAATTAACCAGCATATAGCACGAAATAATTCTTCATATCTAGAATTCAATTTCATTTCAATTCAGAATCAGCTAAGCCCCTACTGCTCCGCCATTGCTAGAGGCACAAAACAAAATATGGCGCTGATCATGAATAATCCAGTCGCGCAGCTTTTAGCGCATTCCAGTCATCATAATATAAAATTACATTTCAGTGACTTAGTCTTACCGTTGGGCGTTGAGTGAGAAATTATAGATAGAGGCGCAACCTTATGGCAAAATGCGTATACACTTTTGGGCCCGAGATAGTATTAGATAATAGCAGCTCTTTGGTTCTATAAGATTCGTCAATTTACCGACAACTTATTGTTCACGGAGATTCAATCACTCAGAACACTCAAAATTGACTGTTGTTAACAACGACAGTTCTCGACAGACGGGCAAATCGGGCCCAAAAAACCCCTACTATAAAACACTTTAAAAACATTTTGCCCTATAGATATTTTATATTAGGGCCTTTGTTTTCAAGATACAGGGTGTTAAACTTGTAGATTGTATACGCATTTCGCCATTAAGGTTGCGCTTCTATCTATAATTTCTCACTCAACGGTCTCACATAACACTTCAGTCTCTCGTATCAATCGATATGACCCGCCTCGTTGTCAAATCTACAATGTGTCCTCATAAAATAAAGAATAGGTACCATTTTTAACAAAAAAAAAGATATATTTACATGTGTAGATATATATTACCATTAAAATTTTGTTCTAATGAAGTCTTATTTAGTAATTAATTAGAAAAAATTATTTAAAAAATGAAATAGTTTGAAATCTGGCTATATGAACCAACGCATGTGCATAACAAACCAAATCCGTCCCCTTAACTACCCCTATATACCGTTTGGGACCAGTCTGTTTACAATGTAATCTGTGTTTACAAGTGAGCGGTTTATAGTAGAAGTATGTGATAAAATAGTAGCTTTCATTGTAATTCTTTACTGTGTGCTGTGCATGTTGCCTTTGGTCTTTCGTGCTTTGGTACTGTTTCGTACTCGTTCATAGTTCAGTGTTCAGTGGTTCAGTGTTAAGTGTTCCGTAATTTGTGATGTTCGTAGGTTCACTAGGTTCGTACAGTTGCATGATATACGTACAAATACAAATTACTGGCCAATTGGATTTTAAAGAAATTACTTTGCTACATTGTTTAAAATTAGTATATGCTTTGACTTGAGTGTAGTCTTTAACCGTTAGCGTAATGGTGAGAACTTGTTTGTTATGTAGATACAGTCCTAAAGGAGCCGGCGGTCGGCCAATTTTCAGGTAAATATTTTGTCCATGGGCGCAGGTTTGGAGTTAGTTCCGACGCAATGTTAATAAAATTTATTGTAGTTTTCCACAAGATTTGAAAAGAAAACTACTTTGGTGCAAAGCATTGGAAATAAATCCGAATTCCTTGAGGAAATATGCTAGTATATGTTGTAATCACTTTAAACCAAGTGATTTGATTATAAGACACAGTGGTATCAAAGTCTTGCAAAGTACTGCCGTACCAATAAAACCAAAAACAACTTTTCGGTGAGTACTTACACAAAATAGTTATATTTTCTGCCTTTTAGTAAATTATCTCCAATCTTATATTGTATACTTTATTCATTAAGTACCTATGTTTAATTTTAATTAGCCTTTAAAAATTAAAACTTATCATTGAAGATAAATTTAATAATTCGATATGGTATTAAAGGAACACAGACCTTTAATAGTTAACAAATATAGGAAAAGGGGCTGGTGAGGGGAATGTGTTCTATAATTTTTTTCTGTTAACGGAGGCGCTAGCAATTTCCTTTATTCAAAGGAAAATTTTAATAAAAATAATTCTGAACTAACAAATACTTTCTTGGTTATAATTTATTTGTTATTGAAACTTTAAACCTGTAAGACTGATTTACTGAATTCTTTTGATTGGGCAAATAGTATATATTTACGTAATGAATGTAAGTAATTTCAAATTATTTTCGGAGTGATGGTATTTACAGCTCACGCATTTATTACCTAATACAGCATTCAAAGCAGATTCTAGCTGTATTCTAGAAATTGTAGAACGTAAATTTTACAATGTTTTTTCCAACATACATAAAAAGTGTTATTTTTATGTATGTGTGTGTGTCATCATCACACTATCATCTGTAGTCTACACCTATAAAAGATTTACAAAAATTATTATCATTACTACCGATTTGTTTTCATTATATAGGTAAAAAAGATATTCTTTAACAAAATAGTCCACTTTAACAAAATAATCTAACATAATCCATCAGCAATATTTTAAAATAATACTCAAACGAACGATCTTATCGCGCGTGCAAAAAGTATCTGTATTTTCTTGTTATAAAATAACGAAATCCATGAATTTTTATTATATTATTATTACACTAATATAGCCCCTATAAAATATATTACCGTGCGACTATGGCACGTGACACGTCTTGGTGGTGGGCAGTAACAAACACAGTCACTCCCATCATGATCCTCATGTACAATGCTCATCAGCTTAAAGTCACCAGTTCCATGGTCCATTCTTTTCTAGTGCCATTTATTATACACGGTGCTAGAAAGGGACAAAACATGGAAGTGGTGACTTTAAGCTGACGACCATTGTACAAACATGTGTAAGACGAGGATAGACGAATTTGGTAGTTTCTTAGTCTATTATCGACCACAGATCACAGAAATCGAATAGTAACACATGTAACAGTTGGCGAATTTTATTCAGCATCGATTTACTTGGAGGTCAACCAAAATGATACCAATCGCATTCTATTGGATGCTCATGACATGACATCAAGGCAGCAATTCGCTCTGTCAATTTTAGAACCACTCAAATCGTGGCGGTTCAAATTTTTGGTTTATTTACTTTACAATTAACAAATATTTTTAAACGTGTGTAAAGCACAACCCCACAGAACCAATGCATTCAATTGGCAATAATGATGACGTCATGAATTTGAACCAAAGTAAAACCACTGTCAAAAAACCTAACTGAAGCTGAAAAAAATTCGCCTAGTGTTGTGTTGTGTGAAGTGAGGTTACAATTTTGAAAACAATTTTTTCGAAAATACGTCCGACCGCCTTTATATTTTGTGCGACCGCACAAAAATAACTTCAGATTTCAAAATCGTGGTCATCGGCGTCGAAAACGGTATCCAAAATTTCAAGCATATTTAAGCGGTTTGCGCTAATGTAAATGAGTACCCTTTTACCCCGTAGGACTCGTTAATTTTAATTTATTACTTCAATTAGTTACATCATTGTATATAGTAGTAATGTGTAAAACAATAAAATTAATGCATTGGATAGTGCACCTATCACACAACTAACTGAAGCAATTATGTGTGTATAATTACTTAATGTTCCTATATTTATGAAAACAAAGCATTTTAAGAGCTCCCTTTGTGTAAAAAAGTAAAACAGTGCTTTATTGGGTGTGAAGATCAGCTAAACATTGAAATAATAAATCAAAGCAAACATCAAATACTAAAGCCTTTGAGCATTTGACAACGCTTACTTTGTAATGATTCCTTACTTCTTCCTCATCACTATTGCAGTGTGTAATATAAATTAAGAACAATGTCGTGCATCGTTAAATCGTGCCAAAATTATAAAGCCCGAAATCGACTACAAGTTTCGTTTCATCAGTAAGTATATTCTCATTTCTAATTGGTGTAATGTTTGCGTCAATATAATGAATTATATTTGATTCAGGTTTAGATTCCTAAAGAAATTTCCTTGATTTGTTAGATAAGTTGTTTCATTTTATTTTAGATTCCCACGAGATAAATGGACCCAAGGTTTATGGTTGGAAGCCCTTGGAATTGAAAAAGAGAACTGGAAATGGTCCCCAAACAAAATAGTTTGCTCAGTTCATTTTTTGAAAGAGGATTTTGTTATATATCCGTGGAGACGGGGTTTAAAGAGATCAGTTGTACCAAGTTTGCATTTGCATAGTGTTGCTGAACTATCCCAGATTGGAACAAGTCAGAATCCAAACATGTCTACTGATATCACAACTTGCACTAGTTCAAGTAAAGATGTTAGGTAATAAATAAAAAATTTATAAAAGCACTTTGGAATATCTATAATTGTAAATTTTAGTAATATACCACAAACACATATAACAACTACAAGCAACGAGAGTCAATATGGACAGTGCTTTAAGAAGAAGTCTTGGTGAGCTTACCAAATTTGATTAATTGAACCAAGTCATGTTGGTCCACTAATAACTTTTTGCTGTTTTATTGATGGAATTTATTCAAAATGTTAGAGTTGGAGACTATTTTTGAATAAATGTAAACGTTATTACTTTTTTGCAGTACTGCTTCAGAAGATGACGCGTCTGGTACTAGTACAGATAGTAGTACCAAACGTTGGAGAACTGTGGTGAAGTTTGTTCATAACTATAGGTAACGTACATAAATTCAATATTTAAGATGATGCTAATTGATTGATTAAAAGAAAATTTCTTTGATAAATTTGTTACAGCAGTAGAACAAAAATTCTTTAATTTGGTTCCAAAATTATTCCCATTATTAAGTTATAACATTGTACCTACTAGAGATGAGTCGAAATGATTCGTTTAAATTATTCGAATCAAGACACTGATTCGTATGATACGAATCCTCTATACTAAAATGATTCGTACTAGTCGTACCACATAACTGCACTTCCGATAGAAAACCGACACCAAATTTTATCTGAACGGAACCGTACCATGTATATGAACCGTACCTACGTGACGCGACTGTTGATTCACATTCACATAACAAATAATTATACAGTTCACAGTTCGGTTCGAAATACGAGCACGGACCGGGTTATTTGTTAGTACTTGCCGTATGACACGGTAGAAAATTATATATAAACTTTTGCACAGAATTATATAAGCATTTTTTTTATATATATTTAGTTTTTGATAACACTAATAATAATTATTGTTATTATAACCAATAACCTATAAATTAAGCAAACATAGGATAGATATGGAAAAGATGCTCTGGAGGTTATATTATTGTTCACGTAAGAATGTATTCAGAATTTTATAAAAATATAACATGTTTTAATTTTCAGTTTTATACAGGGTGAGTCAGTCATAATGTCATTAATTTTAACTACGTATTCGGGAGGCCTAATAAAAGCAGAAAATCGAAAAAAAATTCTACCCGACCTTTAAAAAAATAAACAAATAACCCTATAAAAATCGGAACACGACGCTCCTGGTACGCTACGATGGCGCACCCGACGAAATTCTAATGTCACAGACGTGCGTCGTATTAACCATGGATGCCACATTTACATACATAATATCATCTAACACATCAGCGTGTTATTCAAATTTACCTCCATTTAGCACTGCATTTCCGCATTTCTTCCTCAAATTTGTAGATCATGCCACACATTGGAGGGGGATTTAGAGAAAGAGAATACAAGCAGTAGTTTGTTTATTTCGGTCTAACCTCACGTATTTGGCGTAAATTCACAACACATAATTTTACAAATTCCGATTATGTGGAAATGGTAGTGTTATACGGAGAATGTTTAAATGCGACTGAATTTTATTAATAAAGTGCTATGGACGGATAAATGCATCAGTTATACTTATGTGGGCTGTAAACAGGTTAGTATCATACTACTTAAAAAACAATACATTTCTAGGCTAGATATGCGTAACTACAAATTGTACATTTGGTTATGTGTGCAGTTAATTGTACTTACGAGTAATACTAAAAATTCATATTTATTTGTAAAACGTAGTGAAAACGTAATATCAAAATTATTAAACTGTAATAGCCTAGCATTCGAAAACATTTATTAATTATCTACATTTGTTTTTATTAACAAACAAATCAATATTTAAGGAAAATTCATTCATGTATCTAGATTAAAAAAATAGTTTTACTCCTTGTTAAATAACAGTACAAAAACTAGGTAACTAGGTTATTGACCTAATAAGGTCAAGGTCAAGATTAACTCTCGATTAGCGGCGTGCCATTTCGGTCTTGGACAGTTTTCTGTCGACAACACGATGGTACTTAGTATTTAAACACGAAACACTTTTTGCTTCTCAATAATTTACCCATTGGGTATAGGTTTTTATGTAATGTACGTAAATGGTTTATTACTCAGTTTATTATTAGACACGTTGGAGTTTTGTTGCAGTCATAACGGCTACATTTGCTCAGAGAAAAATCGACACGCGAGTGTACGGGTATCGCTTTGATTGGGCCGTATTTTCTACGGAAAACCTGAGTGGACGCGTTACTTGCAATTTTTAATAGAATTATTTGATTATTATTATTTGATTTTATTGGATATTAACATTTTAAATTATTATTGGCTGAAGTTGAACTGAAAAAAAAATGATATTCTAAAATAGTCAGTACAACCGTTTATTTGTGATGTCTAAAACTTAGGTGGGTAGGTACTATATAGAAAAATATTACAACTTGACAACATTGCATCAGGTCGAGATCGAGTTGAACTGTCAGCTGTAACCGACCAAGGCTGTGACCGGTCAGTGACAGTCTGAAAAGGGTTTTTAAATAATTTATTGAAAATATTTTTTTAAAAATAAATATGAATTTAGATTTTTTTAATCACGTATTCGCATTATACTCATTATTCCCTATCTCCTCTTAAAATTAATGACATTATGACTGACTCACCCTGTATATAGAAAACTGTACATTTTGCTTGTATGATACGGGACGAACCACTTTAATTATAATATCAAATAAAAAGCTATGTGAAATATTTTACTTTACTTTACATTCAGTTATATTTTATCTAGGATTCAATTTGTGTTATGATGATACGAATCTTTGGTACGAATCTTATGGTACGAATCATTTTGTAAAATTATTCGAACGATACGGATCTTGAAAAAGATTCGAATCGCCCATCTCTAGTACCTACCAATTGAAGAATACCATAGTAAATTAGTAAAAGAAATAATTGCTGGTTATCAAAATAAGGTTTTATAATTTGGCTAAAAACCACACAGCAAAAAATCAAGAGATGTAAACATTATTTAGTTATTACTATTTTGCAGAAGAGCATCAAAAGACGAGTCTGGCACTCATACAGATAGTAGTAACAAACGTATGAGAGTTAATAAGTTTTTTATCATCCACTATTCCACACTTCTTAGATTAGGACGTTTATAACTATAAGAACACGCTTTAGAGTTTGAATTATTCTCCATTCTTAAGAACACACATACAATAACTAATAAATTAACTACAATCACAATTAAAATTAATGGAGAGATATACCTGAAACTTTCCCACGCACACACACCCATAGTAGCACTGCAGATAGAACAGGATTCATCAATTTGTCACAACCAATAGAAATCCAGCATTTTCATGTGGCGCATGCATTTTTGTTGAAATAGAAGATGTGTAATCTAGTATGCTGTGCCAGAATGCAGAACAAACAATTTTATAAAAAAAAAAATATATGGACCGCGTGCCTTTGTATTGACTGCTAAAAATTGTGAGCAGGTTTATAACATGAATCCCTCTCTACTATCTATTTTGATACTCGACTAAATAAATTAATAGTGTTCTACCAATAGGTGTCTCATTATATGGAGCATAATTTGAATTGTCATTTAAAACTAGAAGCACATTTATTCTAGACACTCATAAAATAGTTTAGGCCGATTTCAGGGAAGTGGTGTCGAGTTTAGGCGCAGAAGAAGATAGGAAGGCATTGGTCAAAAGTCAGCAGGAGGGACAGAGTGATGAGACAACGTGAACGATTCATATGGCTATTGAAAGATGAAGGTGTAGCGAGCAGTAACCAAAGAAGGGTGGTGATCATGAATATGATATGCAGACAGATAGTGCCAAAACGGCGAGGACAAAGGCAGCCTATGTTAGCAACGACAGGGGCAAAAGCAAAAAGGCTCCTCCCCACCTGATAACAATCTATAGGGAAGTAGAAAATCTCATAAATTTGAGAACCTGCACCAGCAATTGCTATGGAAGGAGACAATGAATAAATGCTACGACGCATGACCATTTCGATAACGGACGAAAAGGCTGCACAAAACCAGGATGTGGCTTGCTATGCAAGGAGATACAGAGTTGAGAACGCCAGGGGATGTGGAACAGAACCATTACTATGAGTCATAGGAGGCCAAAACGAGAGTTCTTTCTCTCTTCACTAAATAAATGCATCATATTTCTTTATCTCTTACATCAATCACCATTCATTTATTCTTGATCTAAAGCTTTTGTTTGGTTTTTAATTATTAGGTTAGGTTATATGCCATTTTGATATTTCAAAGGAACAAATAAATTCATTTTTTTCATCGGTCGAATTCAGTACATTTGGTAACTTAATCGAACCGAATTTCTCTGTTGCACCTGTCCTAATTATATCTGTTCTTCATTTCGATTTATGTGTATTGTTAATATATTATACGTTCTCAATTGAGACAGCTCGAAATTACAGGATCTTAGGAGGTATGTTCACTTTACTATTATTCACATTGACATTTTTTTCTACTACCGATTCTGCAAACTATTCAGAGACAGTCTGTTCCATATTCGTGTAAGTTTAGTTTCACTTTAAGTCAAGATAGGTGAAACAATGATAGCAATACAGTTATCTTTCCCTCTAATAAAGAAAAGTATCTGGTCATGCTATAATGAAATAGCATAATCATAACATTCAGAATATTATACATATCAAACAGAATGTTTAGAGAAGAGAAAAATTGACACAGAAGTAAAATCCTACTATTGTTATTGTTAATAGATCGTAAATCATACCCAGTCTCATGGTGGGGCAGTAATTAAAATTCTTTTCCACACCTAACTTCCTTATCAAATCAATATTTATCAGTCCTTTGAGTAGTGTGTATACTACTGTATACCTACTGCTATTTTTGGAAGTTGGAATCATTTATGAAACAAGGAATCGTTTATTACCCGGAAAACTGCTATACAGGGTTAACTATGATTAAGTACAAAAATTTTAACCACGTGCTCAGGGAAGCCTAAAAGACAATAAAACAAATTATTCCAGAATTTCAGCTCTATATTTAAAAAATGGGGCAAAACCCTTTTTTTCTACGGAAAGTCGGCGTCTATGATAAGCATCGACTGAGATGGCTTAGATCCATAGATAATGCCTACATCTGTCAACAATGTCAACTACCATGAGTTAGTCTTTTTGCAGCGTTTCTAAATGCAGAAACGACAACAATTAACATTCCTATTAGTAATAATACCTGATAGGTAGGTAACAGTTAATCGAGTTAGCTCCAGTATTTTGCATTCGTTTTTCATTATTTCGTTACAAACTGGCAAACTACATTTTCACTCATTACAACCACTCACTACCGATAAAACACACTTCCCGTAAGTACAGTTAGATAAAATGCCTATTTATTATAAGAAAATTGAACAAAAGGAATGCGTAGGTACTAATACATAATACAAAACTTTTAATGCACCCGCAACAGTCTTGTCCCATAACCTAGAAAAACAAAACGACAAACTATATTGTGGGAAAATATCTTTACCCGATACATATTTCTTTATTTAATAACTATAAAATGATTAAAATTCAGAATCAGAATCATTTATTTTACTAAAAGATATTACAAATAATATATGGCAATTGTCACAAATAAACCTACAAACTAAGACTAACGCTAAAAGCAAATAAATTAACAAATACTATGCATACATACACTTATAATACATATATCACGTACATGTGCGATACACAATAAAATTATTTACAATGTAAAAAATTTTGTTAAATTATAAAAACATTTTTCAATTAAAAACATTTTTAGATTTTGTCGAAATACGACTAAGTTATCGCTTATTTTGATGTTATCAGGCAAATTATTATAAATTCTAAGCCCTAAACACAAAAGGTATATAAATATCATTTTTATGTCTAGTATTAGTCATGTATAAATCCTTATTCGACATAAACTTATGCTTGTTTTTAAAAATATAAACACTTATTTCAAATATGTACAGAGAGCTCACGGTTAAAAGTTTTAATCGTCTAAAAATATCACGACATGAATGTGTAGTACATACATTAGCTAGATTACGCAAAATACGCTTTTGGGAAATAAATACAGACTTACACAATTAAAATAAGGTACTAAAAACTGAAGAACACAAAACTACAACGTAAACACAGGAATTGAATTATGACATGACAGCGAATTTTACCGTTGCTTGTTGGTTGCCTACTCTGATTCTGTAAAGGTGCGGCAGATGGGTCGCATAGGCGGCATTAAATAAGGATTTATAATATCGCAAAAAAAATGTTTTAAATATTTGTCCTTGGTCATATTTAACCCTGTATATTCATCACAATTTACCTAAATTAAATTTTGTTTATTAAGTTTAGGCGAGTTATGCGTTAATGTATAATTACTTAACCTAGATTTGATTTTAATTTTCAGCTAAACTACATGTTTGTATCCTACTACATTATCGACATTTCTTTGGAAAAGCATTTTTATTTTTTTGATTTGTTAATGCTTTTAATTTGAATAAACTATAATTTTTATATATGTCTTAATATTTTTACATTTATATGTCTTTGCCGGAACTGAATGTCTGATATTTCTAGCCAGAATCAAAACAAATTTTTTCCTCTGACTAACGATAACAGAATTATGACTGCAAACAGGTTCTGAATATGTGTCATATGTTTACATACCATGTCAGGATTGTCAAGTGTTTGTACATAATACTTACAAATTCACCTAAATATACTTACTGTGAATTTTGTTAGAGCTCATTTGAATGTGAAATAGTTACAAGTGCTCAAAATTACTTAAGTATGTTACTTGCGAAAAGCATTTACTGTACAAACATTTCGCAGTTGTAGAGTTTTGCCCAAATTTGCCATAAATTAACATGTTACAGGCATATTTATTGCAGATATGCTAAATTCAGAATTGTTAATAATTTGATAAAAACTATCCTTACTTTACCCAAATTTTCTTAAAACAGGGGAGGGCGTGGAGGCAATTCAAACATGCAATGCGAACACCATGACAGTGTTTGGAAAATTCATTTTAGCTGTTGTAGAAGTTGTCAATGTTACAATAATAGTTAATTATGCAACAAGTACAAAAAGTAAGTGTTTATTGCACGCGACGTGAAATTGTCCAACGAGGCCGTCAGGCCGAGTAGAACAACACGTTTTTCCACGTTCATGCAAAAACCAAAAAATGTTATTTAGATGACACTAAGTCTAGACAAATGTGACGTCGATTAGAATGACAGATGAATGCAATAAACATTTTATTGCACTAGTGCAAATAAAGATCCACTTTTTCCACTAAATATAGTTCAATAAAGTTTTGTTTTTTGCATGAACGTAGAAAAATAAATTTTTAAAGGATTAAAATCATTTTAATTTACAGCCGTATTTAGTCGTGTTGGGATCACTCGAGCGAAAAATAACTGATTATTCAGTTATTGCAATAACCGAAATCACTCGGTTATTAGTTTCATGAGTAACGAATTATTTATTTGATTTTTTTTTACTGTTAACTAAGTAGGCTTGTCACCTTTTCTTATGCGCAAATAAGAACAATCTTATATTTTTAAATTCTCAAGTAAGGACATTCTTTACTTTGTCGAATAGCAGGGAGTTGTGTATATCAATTTACGTTGTATTTGAAGTATTTTTTGTCTCTTTGTGTTCCGATAATTATATTTTTATATGAATTTAATCATTTCCTCCAAGTAACGACATTTCTAGTACAAGTAAGGACAGAAGGACACAGAGGCTGTAGTAAGAACTGTTCTGAAGTAAAGGACAGGTGGCAACCCTACTGTTCACTTACTATTTGCGTGTTTGAGCTCAATATTTATAACAAACCACTATAAACCAAATAAGCATCGAAATGACCATCATAATATTGCAGTTTCAACCTAATGTAATGTATAGATATAAGTTACAATTTTGAAAAAATTTTTTTTCGAAAACTGGATTCTACAGCACAAAACTAATTTTAGAATAGTGTTCAGCTCCATCGAAAATAAGAGGGTAGAAATTTTTTATTAAGATTGCTGAGGTTTCCGCTAATGTAAATAATTACCAACAGTTTTTGAAAAATAAAAAAAAAATTAACTCAAATTTTTTATGTACCTACCTGTGTTTAGTTTTATTTTAAATATATAAATATACCTATACAAAAAATATAAATTTAAAGAAAAACATTTATATACTTATAGGTAAACAGCACAAATAGTAATATGTCAGCTGCTGAGAATTCAAGTGAGTTATCAATCGGATTTTGAAATCACTTAAATACTCAGTATTCGGTTATTGAAATAACTCGGTTCTTCCCAACACTAGTATTTAGGCCCAGCATTGAGTAGTAACCAGTGATCATTAGATGTAGATATGCTACATCTTGTGTACTCATGTCCTTCTGTCGGTTATGACAGAACACAAATAACCAGGGTTGGTTGTCAGTTCCCTCAACTATGACATACTCATGAGATGACAGCTACAAAGCTTGAAACCATTATATGTCTGGTGACGCTGCTGACGACTAACTATGGCTGTTTGCTATAGGTTTTTAAGGTATAATTTAGTGTCGGTCAGGCCATTACCCCGCAGAGTACTTGTTTCCTGAAATTCTGCTTTTACATTGTAATTCATTATTATTAATTGACGAGCTGATATAATTACTGCGTAAGAGGCAAATTTTACATAGAAAAAAAATTTAATACCATCACATCACATATTTTTTTATAATTTACTGTTATGTATCATATGCATTTTTCATTATTTTAAAGGCATCTTTGGATGGTCTTAAATGTATAACAAATAGAGTTGTTGCTTCTATCTTCTTTATGATGTACAAAACATTTGATTAAATTAGTAACACATATTATTTAATATTTTTTTTTTTCAGTTTTACAATTACAATATTTAATTTTACTATTTTACTTTGTCTTAAACTTTTCTACTTGAATAACCACATTGTTATTATACTTATTACTAAAAATATTTTTAATATTTGTTGTTATGAGTTCTTTATTTTGCATCATATTTTTTTTATTTTTCAGTGATACTGAAAATTCTTGTACAACTTTTAAGGAAGCCAACATACTTGCGAGTCCGTCATCTGAAGAAGAGTGAGTTATTAGTTCTTATACTTACTAAAAACAAAAGATCTAAATTATGTTCATTACAGGCTAGAATTTTTGACCGTTGTTGAAGATATTGATGATTCCGACGAAGATTGTATGGACCAACAGGAACTTCCTCAAACGAGGTAAAAAATTAACATTTGTTATTTCCTGATAGTAAATTTAATAAATTTGTTTAATGTGCTGACAAGAGAATGCTCTTGAATCATACAGATTCGAAAATTGCGGATCTTTACAGAGAAAGTAGAAATTGCCGCTTCATTCCAGGGAAGGTACGAACTTTAAGAGGGGCGGCGACGTGCATTGGTCTAGCATTCCCCACTACTACGGTAATCGGTTCCGTATCGCCAACGCCAATTCGCCATTGCAAATCTAACTGTCCCGTCAACTGATGCCAGTGTTGTCAGATCTCATGCATTCCGAGGAAATCTCATGTTCTCATATTTTCTCACCAAAACAAAGACCTAACGAGAAATAAAGGCAAAATTGAGGGCAAAATTGAATAGATAGAGGTAGGTATCTACAATATTTGGGTACTTGAAATGTCCTTTATTGTAGACTGCTCTCTTAATAATTAGCAATGAATACATAAACGGGTATGACAGTCTACGGATATGCGGTGTGTGTGCTGTATTCACGCTGTATTGCAGTGATTCTTAACTCTATTCCGTAAGGGTACCTACATTTTCTGAAAACAACAGATTTTACGACCTGTGAGTCACCCTGCGTCACGTCAACTGCGCCTCAAAGTTCGCCCGGCCTAACAATAAAATAAATTAGAAAGGTTACGTGGTTAATAACTTTTAAGTAAGTAACTGTAACTACCTACTTACAATGTAATATTATGATAAAATAGCAGAACATAATGCTTTTTAATGAAATAAAAATGGCATTACAAAAGTAATTAAAAATTAAGCTGTGTCAAGAGGTGTTTTTTGATAAATTAAGTCATCTCATGCTTTTTTCTCCAAACCTCATGCTTCTTTGAAATTATTCTCATGCACTGAATTTTTTCCACCTGGCAACACTGCTTGATGCAAAGACGCTGTGATCGAAGTATGCGTGTAGCATGACACAAATACACGCAAGCGGCAAAATACAATTCACCATCAAGATCCTCACTTTCCAAATCTGTATAATTGTAAAACAGTAGTGGCTAGTGAAAATGAATGGAGTCATTTTTTGATAATGTATAGGAAATGATTTCTATACTTGACAAAGAGAATTTTATTTTAAAGGAAATACACAAAATAAAATAAGTAAAATGGGGTTGCCTCACTTAAGTGAGTTTGCACATTCAAGTTCGGAAAGGAGAAATGTTCCTATGGTCTACAATATGTTAGAAAAAAATAAACTAATTTAATAGGCCAGGGAGACACAGAAACCAATAATTACACAGTTGCCAAATTGTTTTTCTTTAATTTTATGTACATAGTTTGCCCTAGTTTGCAATAATAGAAAATAAAGTTTCATATTACGGTTTTTTTTATTGAGTTTTGTTCTATTTAGCAGTGAACACTAAAATATTGAAGACGTTTTTGCAACTGAAACAAAAGTGACATTTTAGTAACTTGCATTGTTTATCCTTATTTTACAGATCATTTCTTAAGTAACGGTGGGGGTTTCCCACTTTGCTATCAAAAAATGACAACTTTAATTTTTACTGGCCGGCATTACTGTAAAAATGACTACTACAGAAATTATAATTTACCACTTTGCAAAAGGCAGAAAAGAATGTGTTTTTTTTTGTTTTGTTTTAGTTTAAACAGTGAATCTCAAGCCTTACCACCATTACTTACTCAGATCGGGAATAATTTTTCCAATTCAGATACAGTGGCTGGAAATCAGCAAGTCTCAGCAATAACCACAGAGACTAGGAATAATATTACCAGTTCAGATGTAGTGGCTCATAATATTCCACAAATCTCGTCACCATTAACCACAGCGACTACGAATAAAATTCACAGTTCCGTTACAGAAGCTCATAATATTAAGCAAGTCTCATCACCAAAGACCAATAATAATTTTAGTCCAGATAAAGTGGCTCGTAATATTCAGCAAGTCTCTACACTCCCAACCACACAGACTTGGAATAATGTTTCTAGTACAGATACAGTGGCTCAAGATACTCAAATCTTATCTTTAACCACACCGCACCATACAGTGACTTCTAATATCCTATTAGAAAAGCAAGCTTCACCGAAATTAATTTTGATACCAACTGGCATTACTTATCCAATTAAACATGGTAATCCACAACCATTACAGTTTCAACCTTTAATATCAGTACCATTGAAAGGTATGGCAAATTCGAATTTACTTATCCAGAATTCGTTTTTGACAACTTCACCAATTGTTAGGTAAGAGTTTAGGGAAAATGTAGCTTTCTAGATATTTATTTGAGACGTTTTTGTATGCATCAGTAAACAGGCAGTTTTAATGATGTTTTTTAAATATTTTTATAATAATTTTCTTTAGTGTAAAAATTAATAATTAAAATTTAAATAATAATATTTATTTATAATACATACAAAATAAATAGATGTTTCTTTGAAAAGTACAAATGATCAAATGAATTTTAGGTTTCACAAAAAAGTTGTTTGTACATAGTAACCATTTTTAAAAATAACAAGTTCTATAAAACTATATAAAATGTAGATATTGCATAGTACTTGTTGCTGTTACTTTAATTTTTTACTTTAAGAAGTAATTTAGTTCCTGCTGGGACTGTTGTTTCTCAAATCCATATGCGGTAACTGTTCTGAATTTTATAAATTAACTTTTAAATTTTTTGGATTATTTTCATTTTTATCATACTTGTATTATACAGGGCGATTCAGTCATAATGTCATTAATTTTAAGAAAAGATAGGGAAAAATGAGTATAATACAAATACGTGATTTAAGCAGCGCCGACATCAGATGGGGCAAAATCCTCTTTTTCTGCGGAAAGTCGACGCATATGATGAGCATTGACTGAGATGGCTTAGATCCATAGATAATACCATCAACAATGTCAACTACCATGCGGTCATCTTTTTGCAGCATTTCTAAATGCAGCAACGACAAAAATTAACATTTTTATTAGTAATAATACTTGATAGCCAGTACCAGTATTTTGCATTCGTTTTTCATTATTTCGTTACAAACTGGCAAACTACATTTTCACTCATTACAACCACTCACTACCGATAAAACGCACTTTCCGTAGGTACAGTTAGATAAAATGCCTATTTATTACAATAAAATCGAACAAAAGGAATAGATATTAGAAAACTTTGAATGTACTTGTGGCAGTCTTGTCCCATAACCTAGAAAAACAAACCGGCGAACTATATTGTGGGGAAATATCTGTACTCGACACAGATTTCTTTATTTAATAACTATGAAACGTTTAAAAATTAAAAAAGGCACTAAAATCCTAAGAAGAACACAAAACTACAACGTAAACACATGGTAAACATGGAATTTTACAGTTGTGTTGCTAGTTGTCTACTCTGACTCGCATAGGCGGCGTTAAATAAGGATTTAATATAATTTTTTCGCTTTATAAATAAGTTTGGAATTTTTTTGAAGGCCGATTCCGTTAATTCTAAATTTTTTCTATCTCCTCTTAAAATATTTGTACTTAGTAATAGTTTACCCTGTATAATACCAGTAATATTTATTTATTAAGACCTCTTTACATTTATGCCATTCTTATTGCATGCAAAGAAATATTGCATGCGTGCATGCGCATTAAAGTTAAAATTAATGACCGACACAATTTTCAGTCCATTGCATGAATATAGAGTCTGCTCTAATTTGATTGCATTGCACGTGAAATTCTGGTTCCTTTTCTGGTAATATTCAGTTTTGCCATCCTACACAAAAGGAACTAACAGCGAGGAATTAAGTAAAAAGTGAATTAACCTCAATTAACCATAATAATTTTCTTTTTTATTTCATCCATTAAGACTCTAGGTTGATTGAAACTTCACACAACACCGGTATGTTTTGATGGTTTTGTAGAAGACCAGCAGATCGAAATCATTTTCATTTAACTAATTTGGCAATAGGCAATATATTGCATAAATGTAAAACAAATGACACCTTGCAATATTGCATGAAAGATTTTGCTGCAAAATAGTTTTCATTGCATTGCATGCTCCATTGCCTAAATGTAAAGCGGCCTTTATTCATAATACCAGAAATAATACAGAATAATCCCAAAATTTTTAAATAATTTAATTATGTGTATATTAGGAAGTTATTGTAAAATAATGTTATATTTTTACTGAAACTTTATTAATTCACATTATTTAATAGCACACAGCCTTTGTCTCCTCCAAAAGCATCATTGTCTAATGGAAATGCAACAATTATGAGCTCTTCTCAATTAGAGTAAGTAATTATTTTGTGTGTGCAGTATAATACGAACCCTATGTCAAAAATAAATGTATCCTATGAAAAGAAGGTTGGACAGTATAAAAGTAGACAATTGTTTTTAAGTAATGTTATATGTATACAGACATAAGAGGGCCACTCCCATGTATCTCGCGTAATATGCGAGACACGTCAAAAATCTTTAATTGTTTTTTGTTGCATTTTTGGAAGCCTTTATGCTCGTAAAAAGAAATTGGAGATTCATGGCCAACTTTATGAGTAATAACAAAAAAACCTGTAAAGTGCCCAAACTTTAAGGCTGCCTAACTTTTTTATTTTAAGAGATAGAGAAAACTTATTGGTAATAAATTTTTATTGCAAAATTGATACCTTCCACCTGATATAAACAGATTTTTGAAATATCGTATGTGGTTCCCCCTCTAGGCGAATAAATTTTTTTTTTATTGAAGCAGGCTATGACCTCAAAAAAATTGCCTGTTTTTTCGTATTCCATGTAATATACTACATGTTGCCCTTATCTTTCGTATTTATTACATTTTTTTCAATTTTAGTTAAAAAAATGTATCTAAATATTTTCGTGTTGCTCAAGATAATGGATAAAATAAAAAGTTAGACAGCCTTAAAGTTTGGGCACTTTACAGATTTTTTTGTTATTACTCATAAAGTTGGCCATGGAACTCAAATTTCTTTTTACGAGCATAAAGGCCTCCAAAAATGCAACAAAAAACAATTAAAGATTTTTGACGTGTCTCGCATATTAAGCGAGATACATGGGAGTGGCCCTCTTATGTGATACAGCCTGTATATATTTCTGATGAGTATTAATGAAATGAAAATCTACTGGGAAACTCGCTATGTGTTATTTTAATGAACTTAAACAGACCTTTGATAGCACCACTACTAATAATATACGGTGGACCAATTTTGACATTTTTAAGAGGTTTTCCTTGAATAACAAAATTAGCTTAAGCATAAGTCCTATAATTTTTTATTTGTCAAAATATTTCCAAAATGATGAAATTTTGGAAATCACTTTAGTTTTTCCTCACTTTAACTTAAGGGATTTTTTAAAACTAACTGCATTTTTTCAATTGCTTTATATTCATCCTCAACTAGATGTTTTCCGTTCTCGAAGGAGCTTGTCTTTTAAAAACAAACATGTATGGTCGTTGTTGTGCAAATCGAACAAAATTTAGTAATAAATTAAAGGGCCTATTATACAAAACATACACGTTAAATCACTATGTCCACAATGTGTTGACCTTTTTGTTAGTTATTTATGATATAATTGTTTTTGCTTTGTAATCATAAACTCATATTTCACTTGTTTATATTTGAAAACATTTTTTCTTCTATACCATTACAAAGGCAAAAATAAATAGCTATATCTTCAATTACTAATAAAAACAGCAAAACAAGTTGAAATAATGGTTTAATGTATAGTAAAGATTCTTTGATTTACAATTTGACCTGTAACGTTTAGTCTTGTAAAAAATGTCATGTCTGTTTTTAGAAATGCTTCTTTAAAAATCTGAAATAATGCGTACAAATTTAAAAAAATAAAGTTGATGATAGGTATAACTAGAACACTGATAATGCCATTATATGAAAAAGGAAAAATGACAATGAAAGAGAGTGCAATTAGTTTCAAATCTTCAATGAAAGCCAAGAAATAATAAAAAATAATTTTTAAAATTTCTTTTTTTCTGGGTATCTGAAGTATACAGAATTTCTTCAATTTTTAGTTTGATCGAATAGCAAACTGTAACGTTGCGACAATTTAAGCATATTTCTTCATATCCTATAGTTTTTAAAAGGTTCCGTAGGTCCCCCTCGAATTTGAGATTGGCATTTTCATTGCACTGCAAAAATGTAATATCTAAAGTAGTTTTAACTTTTAACTCTCCGTAAATGTTGCGACAAGAAAATTTGTCATGTCTGCTACCCTAGACTATTTTTTGTTTTTATATTATGACTATTTAGATAATAATAATAATATAATAATATCTCTACCCCTCATTCTAATCACAGGGATTAGCCCAGAAGTCGGAGACTTGTACGGAAGAGGGGGCGGCATATTATTAAGCAGGTCGCATTTGCGCCCAGGAACGACTTACGTTGGTAGGCCCTAACCACTATTCAGGTGCAGGAATGAGGGAAACCTGGAAAACCTCATTAATTAGGGGGGTAGTCAAATATCAACCGGTATCAATCTCTCACATTGACCCAAGCTAACATTATTCCACCCTACCATACCCGCAGAGAGGGTGCCAATCCACTCCACGAATATGGCTTATATACGGTCTACCGGCAGCTGGGCGCGAACCAACTCCGATCTAGTCACCTCGATTCAAGTACTGACGCCTTAAACCGCGTGACCACTGACCGACCCGACCCGACCCGACCCGATCATAGTCTCCTTAATGTAAATTGTTCATTTTTATGTTTCCCATCACATTTTTCATGGAAATATTTAGTTTTGAAATACCTTTAATTTATTAATTACTAATTTTTCAACTTTTTATAAAGCTCGTCACATATAGTATCACCAGCAACGTCACCATTAAGTAGAAATTCGGCAGTTGTAAATAATTTAAATGATAAGTACCCCTCAGCGGAACCTAATGGCTGTAACTCGCCCATCACATTGACAACAGACGATGATGAAAATGAAAAACAGGAAGCTCCTCGGAGAAAGAAAAGGTGAGTAAATACAGGGTGATTCGGTCACTTAATAAAGGAAGATATAAAAATCTATAAATTTAAAAATTTTATAACAAATAAAAAACATGTTCTGTTTATGTTTTCATGTAACAGGAATATGTAATTGTCACTAGTAAAATAAATATGAATGTATTTGGTTAGTAGGGTATATTTTGCCTTCTTGTAAATTCACTTATATCGGTTACTATCAAATATTTAACGAAAAGTGACACTACCACACCACATGTCATTAAAGTCAGGTAAAGCAGTTCAGAACTATTTGGAATATTTATTTAATAATAATAATAATAATAAAATATTTTATTGGGAAAAATACAAATTATAAATTAGATACAAAAAAAAAGATAAATATAACGAACATAAATAATTACACAAAAGCCAAAAACAAAAAACTAACAACTTAAGCTAAGAAATACATGTAGATTTAATAGAACGTACATTACAATTAGATATATCTAGTACATCTTGCTTACGGTTATAAGCTGTACACATAAAATGCAATGGCAAAAATTTAAGTAAGTTTGTCTGGGCGACGGGAAGGTAAAACGTGAGATTCATTTGAGACTCTGATCTCGGTACATGAAACAAGAGGTTATCCAAAATAAGGGGACAGCTAAAAATATTGTTAATAATTTTATATAGAAATATTAAAGCTTGAAGAATTCTCCGTTCTTCTAGGCTAGTTATATGAAATCTGTTTAACATCATATTTTGCGGAAATCCTATTTCAGGATAAACACCATCAACCAAAAAACATAAATATTTAACAAATCGGCGCTGTATGCGCTCCAAACTATTTATATATGTATTATAACCAGGTGACCATACTAAAGAACAATATTCGAGCTTAGATCTAACAAATGAATTATACAGTAATAATAAAACATTTATATCTGTGAAACCTTTACTATGTCTTATTACAAAACCTAGAGATTTATAAGCTGACGCGACAATAGTATCTACATGAATATTAAAATTTAGTTGCCTGTCAAAAGTAACACCGAGATCTTTGATAGTTTCAGGTCTTTCTAGTGTGCAACCATCAAGTTGATACTCAAATAAAATGGGATTATGTTTCCTATAAAATGAAAATGCGTGGCACTTACTCACATTGAGGGGTAAATTATTTTCAGAGCACCAATTATTAATTTTATTTAAGTCTTCCTGTAAACTCCTCTGTTTTTACTATTGTTTGATATTGGGGCACTCTGAATATAATATAATTAAATATACTTATTGTATTGTCCCAATATGAAAATTTTCAGATACCACTAGGGATATTTTTCACAAATTGTTTTAAAGATATAATTCGAAATTTTTCAAATATGTAAAAATAATAACTTATGTGTCTGAATTTATATAATAAAAAAAATAAAGGGTGATTCAAAGTTTACAACTTTTTGAAAACAATATTAACGGAAGTTACATAATAAAGTTTATATTTTTAGTAATATTTTGTCATCACTATTTTTCTTTCCAATTTGATATATTGATTTATAGCATACTGTATTTTTAATTAGTATCTGATAAACGGTTAAGATTGTTTTTGCAAAATTTTCCGCAAATATATATTTGAAAGACTAAATTATACTTTAAAAATAGGTATCATAATTACTTCCAGTATCCTGTGAGAATGGGTACCATTCTTTAAAATTGTCAAATAAAATTTCCTCTCTTAAACCCATTTCACAACTGAATTCTGACACCCAATGAATTTTTTTCCCAGAGAAATATATAATTAAAATTTATTTTTTTATTCAGAAGAAAACCTCTTCCACGATACTTTGGAGACTGTTCTTCTGATGACATGCAAAGCCCAAGTAGAGCTAAAGTTTCTTGGTCTATTGCAAAAAGAACTATTAGTGAGCTGAAAAACAGAGTTAAAACCTTACAAAGACAGAAGACTAATTATGCACAACAAGTGGAATGCCTCAGATCATTACTGCTTTATTTGGAAGAAAATAATTTCCTAAACCAGTATGCAGAAGCAGTGATAAAGGTAATTTTTATTTCTATAGTTGATGGCCAAAAATCTAGAGAGTGACTAATTGCTAGCTTATAGGCAAGCGCAAAGGGTGAAACGTGCGAGGAGCAACATTTCATAGGCGTACTAAATTTGAATGCGATCAGATATAAAAAATATACAAAAATAAGTGACAAAATATAAAATTGAATAAAGTTAAGAATGACATTATTGTTTTGCATATATTATTTGTAACATTACAAATTATTTTCAATATGTTTAATCATACTCCCTACTTGAATTGAACATCTCTAGATTTTTGTGTATGGGGCTCATTTGTTTTTATTTAACATATTAAATTACAGGCTGTATTGCCGAAGAAGACACAAAAATTGTCATCATCTTCATGAAAAATGAATAAACTTGTTGACATTACATTGAACTTATCAAAATCGTGATATAGGTAAGTTATTTTTAACTAATGGTATACCTGCATGGTGGTTTATGCAAATTAAAGTGGTTATATTTTAATAATGTATAATTTTTTTAGAGGATGATTTGCAATATATATTTTTTTCTATAATAAACTTACATAGATATAAACAAAATTGTTCTTATTTTTCACAACATATTTATTTCCTTCAAAGTATAGCCTTATGAAGTTTGCAAAATGGAAGGTTAGTGTAAAATTAAAATTATACTATAAAAAAAATGTATAATGTATGTATTGTATTTATTTTTTTTTTCGTTTAGCTATTTTAAGAATTTTTGTTTTAATGTAATATAGGATTAATTGTAATAGTAATTTGTGCAAATTTGAAATAGTTACACACAGGGCAGAAAAAACTTGTTATAGTTAAAAAGGGCGTAAGATTTTTCACAGTATTGTCTAGCCAATTTTCATTATGCTTTCTCTCTTCATTACACAAGTTACCTTAAAGTTTGCTCACAAAGAGGAAAATTTTTTTACTGTTTAAGAAAGGTATTTTAAGCTAATATGTATCAAATCTACAATTCCTATCAATGAAGTCATTGATATGTTCTCTGATACCAAACATCTAGGTATGCTAATGAACATCCACAGACAAAACTCTATTCAATAATTATCTAAAGAATTTAATATATTTACTAACCTCTGGAGTGGGAACTCGAAATTCAACCACAATAGATGAGATCTGACCTATTTCTGCATTTTTAAGATTGCTTCATCAGGTGGCCTCCTTTAACTTGAGTCGAATATCTAACTATAAATGTGAGTTGTTTATGTGAACCTAGAAATCATCCCCTAAAAGACTGTAAGATCTGACATTACATTATCAAAATATGCTCACTAATTTTTACCAGGCAGTATACATTACAAGTTTAGATAACATTCTTTTCAGATGACCAAAAAAAAAAGAAACTGAAGTAAAGTGTTGTCTTTATAAAAATCTCAAGACTTATTTTCCCTGTGTTTAAAAATCTGCATATTAAGTAATATTATAGTATTATCAAGGACCCGTTATAAAGAAGTAGGTTTGACAAAATGTTTTCAATCTGTTACACATTAAAGGCCTACTTTATAAATTGAAATTATTCATATATTAGTAGTTTTAATATTGTTTAGTTTATTATACTCCTAGTAACTGCTCCCAATGAATTATTTTTATTTTGTTTAGGAATATAGCTCTGGTTCGGTAGTTTTATTGTAACGTTTTTGTTATAATTTTGAGCATGCATATACCAAAATATTTTAACCATGTTGTTTAATATAAAGTGCCTTGATAATATCACATTAAATATGTATTCAAGAAATTAAAAGTTAATACTGATCCATAGTTTTACAAGTCATTTATACACTATTTATTATATAAGAATTTTTTGTTAGTATTTAAATTTCTTTTTGTAACACTTTACAAAATGTATTATCATCTGTTTTATTAAACTTTCCAACATCCTTGAGCCAAGAAAATTAAACAGTATACCTTTTATTATTAGTGTTTTATTAAAAATTATAATTTTTCATACGAGAACAGTCCGATATGTTCTTTTAAAGCATATCCTTCTTATTTTGCTTTACTTTAAATATTCCAAGCAGCGAAGTGGGCATAGAGGGATTGGACAGTGGTGACACGTGATAATATTCATTGAATATATTTTCACTAATACCTACATACTAGAACCATTTTGAGCTGCTATGAACAGTACAAGTATGAAAGAATAGCAAGTCAAGCCAAAATTGTTGCCAAGAAGGGAAAGACTAATGATGTGTATCCTTATTCCCATTTCTAGGATGGCAGCCCGTTTCTAGGCCACAATATAGCAGATCAGTAGGGATAACTGCACTTTCGCTTCAAGAGCGTTTTTCAAAATTTAATCATACTATTTTATATTCACTATACCACAATATTACCTTTGTTGTGTGGTTTGTGATCTGTGTTGTTTGTCATTGTTGAGAGGTTTTTTGGTTTGGAATTTTGGGGAAAGAATGAAAGGAGACAACGATGATATCGTCATGAGTATAAACAAAAATACTACTCCAAAGCCATGCCTAGTCCTGGAATCCAGACCTGATCATACTCTCCTAACCCAGACTTCACCTTCTAAGACTATGAGGACCTCTGAGGATTATCGCAGTGTTATTGTGAGTACGGGAATCTGTCATTGTGCGTTATTGTGTATAATATAATTGTTTTGTAAGTTAGGAAATTGTTTTTACTTGTACCTCTCCCTGTTCCTACATTGAAAGGGTTATACCATTTTCGATTGAGCTGCACTTTTGCAATCCGTGTGAACTAAGAATAGCTTCATCTTTATCTTCTTTTAGTAAACAACAAAATTGATTGAGCTTCTCTATGATAAAATGAGCTACTACAAGTTTTACCTGATGCCTTCCTTTTTTATGTATGTACATAATAGTGGGAAAATATATTTTTTATTTAATTAGGTATTATTATTTTTACCATTTTTCATTTTTTTGTGACATTTTTAAATGTTTCTATTTGGTTAAATATTTCACCATAAGAGTAAATAACTACAATTACCTTGAAAATTGCTACTAGACATACTACTTGTATTCGAATTGGGCACATTATAAAAACGTAGTGGCAGCCTCTTGGACCTGGAATAATAGGTGAAACAAAAGGAAAAAAAACTTAGTGGCGAATTTATTTTGTATTACAAAATATCCAACAAACCTATTTACTTTCTAAATATATTAGGGTCTATATAGATCTTTTAAAACTGTAAACTTATTGATGATGTCGTAAAATGGTTCATTTGATAGTCCTTTCTCATTTGAAATGTTAATACTTTTTAGGACAAGAAAAACTTGTTACTAGTGATATCTTCAAAAAAAAAACACATTTTGACAAATTCGAATATTCATAACATGCGGAGAATCAAACACCCGGCATGAAAATTACAACACTGTTGACTCCTCATATCTTATTTTAATTGTATAAACAGGCGAAATATTCCGCGACAGCCACCAATTACATAGCAACCGTCGTAAATAAGGCCGATGAATTGCTGTGGATTTTGGCTGAAGCCGATTCACGACAATTTTTCTGAATTATACAAAACGGTAGTTGCGTTGAGTGTCCTACGTTTTATAATTAAATTTATATTTATTTCATATCTATAAATAATGCGATAAACATATAATAATAATAATATAATAATATCTCTACCCCTCATTCTAATCACGAGGATTAGCCCAGAAGTCGAAGACTTGTGCGGGAGAGGGGGCGGCATATTATTATTAAGCAGGCCGCATTTGCGCCCAGGAACGACTTACGTTGGTAGGCCCTAACCACCATTCAGTGCAGGAATGAGGGAAACCTGGAAAACCTCATTAATTAGGGGGGTAGTTAAATGCCAACCAGTATCAATCTCTCACATTGACCCAAGTCAACATTCTTCCACCCTACCATACCCGCAGAGAGGGTGCCAATCTCTCCACGAATATAGCTTATATACGGTCTACCGGCTGCAGGGGTCGAACCCACAGCGATCCAGTCACCTCGATTCAAGTACTGACGCCTTAAACCGCGCGACCACTGACCGATCCAACTATGAATTTTTATCAAAACAACTACATTTTTAATAAATACGAATAAATATAAATTTATATTAGCTTTGTTTGCACAATACACAAATTAGTTTCCAATCGTCCGGAGCATGCACATTCCAACTAAAACAATGTATTTTCAACGTTATGGAGTTTTTAGTTAAGAGATGTGATTTGCATAAGTATAATATGTATAAGGTCTGCTGGAGAATACAATATTGAATATACTTGAAAAAGTCTCTCTTTAATGAAGGATTACATTTATACCTATAATGCTTTGCCCAAAGAAATTAAAAAATCTGTAAATGTGAAAGTATTAGAAATATCACTAATTTTTTTTTCGTAATGATAGGGCATGGTAAACATTGTCTTTTGTTGGTATGTTTTTGTGTATGTATAGGAATGTAAATAGCATTTGTTGTTGCTAAATAAATAAATATTCTATTCCATTATAAATAAAATGCGTGTGAGTCGGACGATTAAAACAGTTTCCAACTACTGTGCGAACAGAGCTAATAATGCTATATTCCGGTCTTTGCTGAATTTATTAGATTTTTCATACGATTATTAAGCAATGATCTACAACTGCTATATTTTCATAAAAAAAAAACTAGATTGTCATCAGAAGCTCAGCAGTGGGACTTTGTGACATATCGAATTCTACAAATCGAAATAATAATAATATCTCTAACCCTCAATTTATTCACGAGGATTAGCCCAGAAGTCGAAGACTTGTGCGGGAGAGGGGGCGGCATATTATTATTGAGCAGGCCGCATTTGCGCCCAGGAACGACTTACGTTGGTAGACCCAAACCACCATTCAGTGCAGGAATGAGGGAAACCTGGAAAACTTCATTCATTAGAGGGGTAGTCAAATGTCAACCGGTATCAATCTCTCACATTGACCCAAGCCAACATTCTTCCACTCTACCGTACGCGCAGAGAGGGTGCCAATCTCTCCACGAATATAGCTTGTATACGGTCTACCGGCTGCGGGGGTCGAACCCACAGCGATCTAGTCACCTCGATTCAAGTACTGACGCCTTAAACCGCGTGACCGCTGATTGATCCAAATGTTTCTATACATTTGGTACTTAACATGATAAGATAGAATTCTATTTTATAACGTAATGAGCGTAAACAAAATATAATTATCTATCATTTGTTATTATGTTTTCAGAATATTTAGCAGTACACGATCTTTCTTAAATAGATAAAGGGATAGTTAATATGCTAACATTATAACAAATTATAGAAACATATTTTGCTTATGCTCAATACGTCACAAAATAGAAAACTATCATATGTTCAGTACCAACTGCAGAGAAACATTTCGATTTATAGAATTCTATATGTCACAGTTCCCGTTGCAGGTTAAACTTACTAATCCCACAAAATGATGAAAATAGTGATAATATTCCTATTTTGCGAAATTTGGGCAAAGTTGACATTTTCCCGCCATTAGTAATTTAAATCAAAGTTTGCGAGAATTTTCGCGTCCATGTGGATAAGGCTTTATGTGGTTATGTGCTGTTTTTATGTTTTGGCGGTAGGAATCAGACGACACTAAAAAGCACAGGTTCCCCAGAGGTGCCAATATAAGAAAACTAGAATTTAGTAAATAACAAGTTTTCTTAAGTTTGGTAGCATTTGGCGATTTATAAAAAATAACCTCACTTAATTTTAAACCGGATAGTTATTATTTGTTACCTTCTAATATTTTTTATATTGTGTGGAATGTAATTTTGTGTGAACAATTTTCACATTAAATTTTGTTTTTTTAATATCAAAATTATGAAAAATTTTAGTAAGTAAACTGAATAGAAAACAAGACGCGAGTTAAGTCGTTGACAGAAGTTTTATATATAACCAGTCAACGGTTAGATTCTTTCTGCCTTTAAATTATACTCTACAAGTGGAAATTATTTTCAACTACATATTCGGTTTAACATTTCTATTTGGAGATGATTGTTCCGATTCTAAAGTATATTTACAAATTGTCATGTTATAATTAGGCCCCTCTCCATAAAAAATTATCGTTAACATTTTAGTAAATTTAGAATCAGGGTGAAAAAGTAATTAAAAAAAAATAAGGGTAGATTATTTAAGCAATTTTTATAGGGGTTCTTCATATACATTTTTTTTTATTTAAGCCCCCTGGAGGGTTTACGACCTCTTAAAGGGAGTTAAAAACTTTAAAAACATTTATCTTTTTCCAAATTATTTGAAATTAAAAACAAATTTGACACAATATTTTGACTGCTGAGCTTCTTCTAAACGAGTATTTTTTATTGTTCTCGTCTTGTACGACGTTACAATGAGAAGCTACTAGATATTGATGTGTTAAATCGTTGGAAAGAATATTTGCATATATACATATTATAAGTATACCTTTTTGTGTAGTAGGTATATCTAGGTACATTCAAATAAAAATTTCGCATCAATTATAAAAGTATTTTAATTAGTACTGTTATATTTTTTCCTAAAATAATACATTTTAATTCATGAATAATTAAATGGATATAAATCAAAATTCATAAAACCATATCTAATGGAAAAGAAAAAAACCCCTACAGTTATTTAGGAGAAAAAACACAAGGTTTTCGATCCCTAGCTAGTTAAATTCACACTAAATTATAAAAGCCGGTATATCCTGTAATGAAAATTTTACATGTTTATCTAGCCTAAAATAAATAAATTCTATTAAGCTTTTATGTAACCAAAATAAAAACCGTTACGTAGTTATGTGGTTTCTTAGAAGAATAATACTCTTGTTTGTCCATCTTTCTTTTCCTGGAATTATTATTTTTTGTATTTTCAACTTCATTTCGCAATAATTTAATTTTCCCCATAATTTTAGTATATTCATCTTCATTTAAACTCTTCAAAAAATAGCCCAAATCTTCAACTTCTACACTTCTTTTTGTTTCTTCATTAGCATTGTTGTTGTCCTTATCGTCAATTATTTTTTCTTCAATAAACTGGGTAATTTCCTTTTGATGATGTGTTAATTTTTTATTCTTTTTCCAAGGCTGTTACAACATCGTCTAAAACAGATTTAGTACCTACTCGCTCCTCATGCATACATACCAAATGTATATGCTTACATAAGATATTTCTCACAACATACTCGTAACATTCACATCGATAACGGTGGATACAAATTTTACATACTCTGCAAAACAGAGTTTTGCATGCACTCTCACATAATTCATTGTATGAAATGTTATAAAAAGACTGACCATATGAAGCTTTTACCTGATACTGTCCTTCCTCTTTCTGAATAACTTCCACCGTGTTCTTCATCAATTCTGCTGCTTTATGCGCTTTTATTACTATTCTATCTTGATAATTATTAGCATTTGGTCTCTCCATATTCAAAATTCGTTGCCACATTTTAAAATCTACCAATCCGTCTATTACATCCAAAAGTCGCTCTACTGTAACATTAGCCCGCCTCTTCAACTAATTGTTTTTCAAAAAATTATTTAAGCTTTCGACTGGTTTAAAATTAAGTGAGGTTATAAATCGCCAAATGCTACCAAACTTAAGAAAACTTGTTATTTACTAAATTCTAGTTTTCTTATATTGGCACCTCTGGGGAACCTGTGCTTTTTAGTGTCGTCTGTAGGAATCAGTCTATCTATGAACAGTAAGCCAAATATCACATATGTATTTTACACACGAGAACCCATACTTTTTCCTTTTCGGTCGGATTTATGATAGGGTGCAATGCGATGCATTAAACCGAGTACGGCGCTGCATGGCAGAATGAATGGACCATTTTTTAATTAATAGCAAAAACGGTATTTAAAACAGTAGATAGCGATTTATTTAAAAAATCCGCCAACAATCTGCAGCAGTCAACACAAAGATAAATACGGGATGTCCGTAAATTCTTTGTATAAAATTGTGTGTTCCGCGTACCTCGCAGAGCATACCAATGAAAATGAAATGAGTCAATGAAAAATGCTATTCGACCGTGAGATAAATTACAGAAAAAACGTAACTGTGCATTATATCTCAAAAAATAATGAATATTTTAAAAAATGCATATGCCACTGAAATCTACGTAAAAAATGAATAAATAATGTTTTTACAAAAATCTAATAGTTATAAGCTTCATAGAAAATGAAAAAAATTAGAAACACTGTATCTTTTAAACAAATCACGCTTTCACGATCGGTGCCATCATTTGATATATGGTGATTTTCCGGGTTGTTATGCCGGACCTCGGTATCTGGTCGCTGACAGAAACAGAGTTAAAGTGCACATCCCTGGCCTTAGCCGGAATTCTTTTACGTGCCCTGGTTATTGTTCTCGGGATAGGCTCTGTAGGGACAGACCCTCATCGGTGTCTCTGGGCCTGCTCATATTACTGATTTCGGCTCCTATTGTGGTTTTTAGGCTTTCACGGCCAGTGTTGTAATTTGATACATGGTGATTTTCCGGGTTGTTATGCCGTGACCTCGGTAACTGGTAGCTGCCAGAAACAGAGTTAAAATGCACATCCCTAGCATTAGCTGGGATACTTTTACCTGCCCTGGTTATTCTCGGGCTAGGCTCTGTGGGGACAGACCCGCTATCGGTGTCTCTGGGCCTGTCCATATATTGATTTCGGTTCCTACTGTTGGTATTACGACTGCTACGGTCGGAACCGCTTCTCGGATACTGGTGGTCTTCCGAGGCGTTCCGTAGCCGCCGCTGTAACTGGTCGCATCCCATGCTTCCAAACGTTTCGCCGCTCTTCACTGTCGGCATCTTCAGTGGTGACTCTGCAAAAGCTTCGCCGCGACTGAGGCCGATAGAGACCTCGTTAGCGGTCTCGTAGTGTCGGTGCAGCTGCGCGCTTCTGCACCTGCGTAAACAGCCAGTGGACGGGGCACGATCGATATCAGCAATGACGCACGACCCGCCACGGTTGAGTAGCCGCGAAGGCGTGGCCAAGCTATTAGTCATCGATCGTGTGACGTAGGGAGTGGTACGAGCGTGCACGGATTCGCGCCGTTGGGTAGTGGGCGGGGCCAGAAGCTCGGCTTGAGAACCGATGCTCTTCTCGTCATTGGTCGGCAACCCAGTAGGCGTGGCTACGCTGTTATTAGTCATTGATCGTGTGACGTAGGGAGTGGTACGAGCGCGCACGGATTCGCGCCGTTGGGTAGTGGGCGGGGCCAGAAGCTCGGCTTGAGAACCGATGCCCTCCTCGTCATTGGTCGGCAACCCAGTAGGCGTGGCTACGCTGTTATTAGTCATTGATCGTGTGACGTAGGGAGTGGTACGAGCGCGCACGGATTGGCCCCGTTGGGTAGTGGGCGGGGCCTGAAGCTCGGCTTGAGAACCGATGCCCTCCTCGTCATTGGTCGGCAACCCAGTAGGCGTGGCTACGCTGTTATTAGTCATCGACCGTGTAATGCGGATGCTGGCACAAGTGAGTTCGGACATGCGCAGTCGGCCGGTAGGCGGGGCCATAGGCTCAAATCCGGCGACTAGGTCCGCCCCGTCACGGTTCGGTAGCCATGTAGGAGCGGCCATGCCATTAGTTATCGAGAATGCACTACTCGCCGACGCTGTTGCTACAGCATTTCCTGGTCACGTATCCCGATGGAGGCGTCCGTTCGCGCATCCCTTGTGAATGTAGCAAAGACTATATAGGTATGACACAGAGATCGGTTGTCACCAGGAAAAGAAACATGAAAGGGCTTTACGACTTAACCAACCCGAGAAGTCCGCTATCGCCAAACATGCGTTGGACGAGCGTTCTTGTGAGAACAACGGGGTTTTACAACTTGGTTAGGCGGGAGGCACTGGAAATTGAACAGCATCCGAATAACATGAACCGCGATGAAGGGTTCCGTATGAGTAGAACGTGGCTACCCTTATTGAAAAACAAACAACGGGATGGGTTGAGTGGCTACGATAATGTGAGAATTGTAGCGCGAACGGACGCCTCCATCGGGATACGTGACCAGGGAAATGCTGTAGCAACAGCGTCGGCGAGTAGTGCATTCTCGATAACTAATGGCATGGCCGCTCCTACATGGCTACCGAACCGTGACGGGGCGGACCTAGTCGCCGGATTTGAGCCTATGGCCCCGCCTACCGGCCGACTGCGCATGTCCGAACTCACTTGTGCCAGCATCCGCATTACACGGTCGATGACTAATAACAGCGTAGCCACGCCTACTGGGTTGCCGACCAATGACGAGGAGGGCATCGGTTCTCTAGCCGAGCTTCAGGCCCCGCCCACTACCCAACGGTGCGAATCCGTGCGCTCGTACCACTCCTACGTCACACGATCAATGACTAATAACAGCGTAGCCACGCCTACTGGGTTGCCGACCAACGACGAGGAGGGCATCGGTTCTCAAGCCGAGCTTCTGGCCCCGCCCACTACCCAACGGCGCAAATCCGTGCGCGCTCGTACCACTCTCTAGGTGCAGAAGCGCGCGCAGCTGCACCGACACTACGAGACCGCTAACGAGGTCCCTATCGGCCGCAGTCGCGGCGAAGCTTTTGCAGAGTCACCACTGAAGATGCCGACAGTGAAGAGCGGCGAAACGTTTGGAAGCATGTGATGCGACCAGTTACAGCGGCGGCTACGGAACGCCTTGGAGGACCACCAGTATCCGAGAAGCGGTTCCGACCGTAGCAGTCGTAATACCAACAGTAGGAACCGAAATCAATATATGGACAGGCCCAGAGACACCGATAGCGGGTCTGTCCCCACAGAGCCTAGCCCGAGAATAACCAGGGCAGGTAAAAGTATCCCAGCTAATGCTAGGGATGTGCATTTTAACTCTGTTTCTGGCAGCTACCAGTTACCGAGGTCACGGCATAACAACCCGGAAAATCACCATGTATCAAATTCGGCTCCTATTGTTGGTATTACGACTGTACGGTCGGAACCGTTACTTGTATAAAGCTGAAGACTCAGTCGGTCTGTCCCACAGAGCTTAGCCCCCCGAGAACAACCAGGGCAGAGCTCTAATTCTGTTTCTGGCAGCGACCAGTTACCGAAGTCACGGCATAACAACCCGGAAAATCACTATGTATCAAATGATTAATATCACTCTATTTTCTCATTAATTTTGTAGTCAATTTATCAAAATCGTGTTAATTGGTTAGTAATGTTGGCCATTAAACCCATTGAAGTTGTATTAATTGATATAATAGTATATTATTTAACGAGCGGTAATGCAGGTCATAACTCACGCAGATGAAGTTAATTCATCGAGTGAGTTATAACATCTTTTTTAGGACTACTATTAGAAGTTGATTTGAAAACGTCAAAATTATTTTGTTAAAATATCAAATGATAATGTCCCCTCAATGATAATAATTGACAGTTCCGCCTACTGACAGGCGTTGGCAATTTAATAACTTTAATAGTTATTTATGTAATAAGTACAAAAAGTAAGTGTTTATTGCACGCGACGTGAAATTGTCCAACGAGGCCGTCAGGCCGAATATAGAACAACACGTCGAGTGCAATAAGCACTTTTTGTACGAGTTGCATACAATATTTTTTCTACGTTCATGCAAAAACCAAAAAATGATATTTAGATGACACTAAGTCTAGGAAAATGTGACGTCGATTTGAACGTTTATGTTTGTCATGATGACAAAATGCAATACACATTTTATTGCACTAGTGCAATAAATAACCACTTTTTCCACTAAATATAGTTCAATAAAGTTTTGTTTTTTGCATGAACGTAGAAGAAATCTTTTAATTATTCATTCCTTGCCACTTGTAAAAAATTCTTTCCATTTTACACCAATGGAACGTATTTATCGGCTTAAAAATTTCCAAGAATTTACTGCGTACACTATTTACATACCGAATTATCATTGTAGAAGCCCAGCGTGAGTTATAATAGCTCACTATAAAAACTCACGCTATTTGTTTATTGATAGTATTGATACTATTAATTGCTCAAAAGCAGTTGAATAATTAAAATATAAATGAATAGGAGTAGATAAATTAGATATGAAAGTTATTCGCGATTTCGCAGGAAATAAAATTAAGCAGAGAACTTCCTTTATATTAAAAATTAATGTTTGATCTCTAAGAAACTATAATACAGCGACAACCAATGTAAACAAAACAATGGAATATTGTGGACCTATAATATATATAGAGATCTATTTAATGACATGCGCATAACAAATGTAATATATTTTGATCAATACCTAAATGAACTTAAGCTGGACTGATTGAAAAATATAAATTTGTAGTAGGCAGTCCTTCAAATCCGTATTAGTATTCTTATGTAAATTTGGTTATATTATTTTAAAAAGTTGATCCCTTCAATGAGACATGGAACAAGAAACACTGGGACTAAGATAAGATCATCATCAAGAAGATAAGCGCATGTCAACGCGGTGGCCATTGGTTTGGTGAACAGAGCAGTTTGTGCGATATAATTTGGTGGCAAACAAATCGATTGACACAAATCTTTCTTTTTTATAACTGAATTTTATTTTCAACAATTAATTTCAATAAAACATGGTCGGCTGTATGGCACACGGTTGCAAAAATCGAGGAGAGAGAAAAGATTCCGAAATTACTTTTCACAGGTAAGAACCAAAATTATATAATTGCAGTCAATAACGACACAATTTGAAGTCTATTATTTTGGGGACACTCTGTAACCTGTCATAAATTAGGCGCATTCAGGGGTTCTAAGGGACTGTACCATCTTCAGTTTTAATATCTTTATCCTTTATTATTTTAGTAAAACATATTTACTTAATTTTTAATCATATTAAAACAATTTTTGCTTTAAAAAATTATTTTGATATACATATAATATACCAATAATAATTTGTATAATTCTATAAACAAAAATGCACGGTTAGGGGGCGCCAATATTTTTGAAAAAATATTGATAGTCGGTTATAAGGAACAGGAAAAACAGAACGATTTCAATGTAATATTTGGTATATAAAAATATATTGGTAAAAAGGATTTTCTTCTTTCAATTAACGATAATTACCGACTTACACAAATGGGAAATCTCAGTTAAGAAAATATCCATGTTTTTTCTAGCTTAACGCTTTTGCGTTTTATAATCAACACTATTGGAATTGTAAACTCCGAATTCTATTGTTTATATTGCATCAAATTTAATAATCTTTGTGGGTTCCAACAAATTTATTTTCATGTAATCACATATTATATTTAAGAAGTATTAGCTATCATAACTAATAAATTTTGAAATGGTAAATTGCATTTTTCCGAATACATGCAGAAGAAAAAATATATAATTTTAATCAAAATGGCGTTTGTTCTAGACAATTTCGTGGAAAAATAAGCCTAAGAACAGTATTTCAAAATTTAGTCTGGCCACGTCCCACAAAACGGTAGCCGCGACAGCGTAGACCTGTGACGTCAGACGCCGTTCGCACGTGTATACGATTTCCATGCTTTCGGACAACGCAGTACATTACTTTTAGAAGAGTTAATAATTTGTCATTTGTGATATTATTAGGTGTTATTGTGTTAAATAGACATTGGTATTTAATAAAGTTGCAAAATAAACTCGTAACTGGGCACATCTCACCCTCACCGAGCAAATGAAAGAATTGCATTATGCGATTATGTATGTACGAATACAGCATACAGCGCCTAATAAAAAATATTTCACCGCGCCAAAAATGAAAAGAAAAATGTGGTACAGGACGATGAAGCGTGGCGAATGGAAGCATTGTAATATTGTGTGTTCGTGAAAACTATTTCAATGTAAGTTTAATCGGAAATACAGGTAGGTTTAAATTTATCGGAAAAATTAAAATGTAAATTTGTAAAGAATAATTAAACTATTCTACAGGGTGTCTCTAAAAGGTTGGGACAGCGTCAAAGATTAAAAAATATATCGCGTTTTCTTTAATAACTTTCAACTGTTTCACGTTAATTTCATGAAATTTTGTATCCAGGGGTTTCCTGGGATAGCAAATTCAATTTTATTCTCAATTTTGGTATATCTTCTAGAGGGCGCCACCGGCGATGAATTCTAACCATTTAAACCGTTACAACTTTTTTGTTCCACCCTATATATTATTTTGGAAACCGTTGCTCCAAGCGACTTGAATAAGGTAACCTTTCTTAACTATAAAAGACTAGGGAAGAGATTTTTCTAGTCCAAAATAATATACAAGTTGTAAACGGTTTAAATGGTTGGAAATTGTCGCCGGTGGCGCCCTCTAGAAGATATACTAAAATGGACAATATTGAATTTGCCATGCCAAGAAACCCCTGGATACAAAATTTTGTAAAATTAACGTGAAACAGTCGAAAGTTATTAAAGAAAATCCGATTTATTTTTTAACCTTTGACACCCTGTTGCTCCGTGATTATCAACTTTTGGACTGAGGCAAGTTTAGTTAAATCGACTTATTTTCAGCTATACTTTATGTGGCGAAACGCTGTCCCAACCTTTTAGGGTGTATTTTAATAACCTACCAGAATGTATACAAGGCGTTTAGAAAATCAATGGTAAAGCAAACTTACACTTTCTTTTTATTGCAGAAGCAAATACATGCGCTCTGTAATTACTCTTACTTTTACGAGATGCAAGATGTTATTTAAAGGCATTTTTAAAATTTGGCTATATGACTTCATTACATTAAATTACCTATTTTATTCTGAAAACATACTAAAAGTAATAAATAATATATTTTTGAAATATTTCAGGAAAAATGAAATCAGTAGTAAATAGTAATAAAACTGTATTAAATTAATTTAAAAAAATTTAAATGTTAAATATCATTATTCATTATAATGTAAACTTATTATTTTTCAAATTAAAATAAGTATAGTTTAATGTGAAATCAGATGGTATAATTTTATAAAGGTTTCAAGTATAAACATCTATCTGGTACTTACCCAACAGCATTGTCGCCGTAATTGTCACAAGCAGATCTATATTAAATAAAGAAATAAGTTACGTTTTACAATACCGTAAGTTCATCACATCACTACTAATAATGATGGCATTATCTAGACAGTATTTACACTGTATCTATGATCCACAAATTCCACAAGAACGTAAAAAAAACATCTATATCCACGGAAACAAACCGCGCTGACCGGCGTGTAACGTCACACCAATGATATCGCGTTTTTAGGCACGTGGTTTTGTATTCATTCTATGGCAATTTATTAGTGTTAATAATAATGCGATTATTGCCGTCAGACACACGTACTGATCATGCAAAATGTTTGAAAGATTACCCTCTAATATATTTCAAACCAATATAAAATTCATGCAACTTCCCGATTGTAAATGTTGTGTAACATTTTATTACAATTTCGCTTTGTAAAATAAATACTGACTTTAGAAATGTTTGTTAGATTTCCTAAAGATTTGAAAATACAGAAATTATGGATAAAGAATATGGAATTACAAGGCTGGAAGCCATCAGTTAACTCAAGGGTTTGTAGTAAACATTTTGAGGAAAAATATTTTTACAAAACAGATCAGAAAATGAAGTTACTAAGGCAGGCAGTACCCACCTTGTTTGAAAGTTCGCGGGAAAAAACGGTAAGTACCAGAACGTATATTTTAAACTGGGATATACAGGGTGTCCGGAAAATAATGGGATCCAGCTTAAACACAGCTTCCTGTGATCAAACAGAACCGATTTAGACAACTTGAGCTGAGTCCAAAAGTGCCTCGTTTAGAAGTTACAGGACTTCAAAGAAAAACAAATATTTTTTTGTTATGGGCATAATTAAGAAACGAAACAATCATGTTATCGGTCAGGGTCGCGCGGTTTAAGGCGTTAGTACTTGAATCGAGGTGACTAATCGGAGTTAGTTCGAACCCAGCTGCCGGTAGACCGTATATAAGCTATATTCGTGGAGAGGATTGGCACCCTCTCTGCGGGTATGGTAGGGTGGAATAATGTTGGCTTGGGTCAATGTGAGAGATTGATACCGGTTGATATTTGACTACCCCCCTAATTAATGAGGTTTTCCAGGTTTTCCTCATTCCTGCACTGAATAGTGGTTAGGGCCTACCAACGTAAGTCGTTCCTGGGCGCAAATGCGGCCTGCTTAATAATAATATGCCGCCCCCTCTCCCGCACAAGTCTCCGACTTCTGGGGATTAGAATGAGGGGTAGAGATATTATTATTATTATGTTGAAATTTTGTACAGTTATGTTTCAGATAAATACAAGCATTGCGAAGGAGTAATAAGTCCGCATATCATAAAAGGCGCTCGTTTGGCAGTTTTTTTATGTAATTTTTATCGTATCTTTTTTGTTGTTGCTATTCTGATATGCTTGACGGAAAATTATAATGGAGAAATTAATTTTGCGTAGAAAAGCTATACCTGTTCCATGTTGTTACAAGGCACTGTTTTCGGTAAAAATTGTACCTTCTTGCTGCGGCTCCTCCATTAAAATGATTTTGACAATAAACAGCGATCATATCTGCTAACTTCTAAACGTGACACTTTTGGACTAAGCTAAGTTTGTCTAAATCGGTTCTATTTGATCAAAGGTAGCTATATTTAAGCTGGGTCTCAATTACTTTTCGGACATCCTCTAAAATTGGTTACCAGATACACTAAAATATTAGGCTTTTTTACTTTTTACCACAAATTTTGATGTTTATAGACTATTAGACTTCGGGGGGTATTGCGATCCTGCATGGCTCTCATATCTAACAAATTTAATTCTATTCAGGGTGTCCGGAAACGATGCGTCAATATTCCGAAAGGTGATTCTACACGAAATAAATTAATGCCACAAAACCCTACAACAGTTTTTCGAAAATTTGTGGGGTTACAGGGTGCAAAAACAAAAACTGTTATACTAGATGGTCTAAAATCTAAAGAGTGACTGTTATAAACATGCTCACAATTTTTATAGCAGTCGACACAAAGAAACATACATACAGCCCAAAATTTCGGGTATATCTTTTCGCTAATTTTAATTTTGAATGTAAGTGATTTTGTGTTCTTAAAAATGGAGAATAATTCAAGCCCTACAGCGTATTTTCAAAATCGTCCTAATTTAACAAGTGAGGAATATCGGATGATGTGTGTGTTTGAGGACACGAGGTCCAAAATATGAGTGATGTTGAAATATGTATGTCATTAACAAACATGTACGTGAGTAGCATACATATATATAGTGTAAATAAAAAAGTGGTAAAGAAGTACAACTGCGAAACGGAAAATAATGGAAACTGGCGGGAGGAAGATGGTATTTTTAAAATGAATTTTCGACAAAAAAAATTGGATTGCGAGAATTTCCGTATAAATGAAATCGAAGAGTATATACTGATAGAAAAAGACGAAATAGTGATATGGCGAAGAAACTATTTAAAATAAATATTAAAAAATCAGTATATGGATAGAAGAATTGTATTAAATTTTGACGAAACATGGATGCATGAAGGTCATACAGAAAGCAGTACGATATAATAAGTGTTAATGTGTGACCGTTATAGTGACAGTGCTCGTAACCAATAGTGAATGTATGTATTCTAATGTATTTTGTTCTTTTGAATGCGGAATTCGCAAATATTTCCCACTAAGCAAAGTAAAATTGCTGCAACATTGCCCGAAATTTACAAACGAAGCTGTAAAGTTGCAAAAGCTTTTACAGGAAGTTTGCAAGGGATTTGTGACAAAGTTATAATTTCCCTCCAACAACTTTGCAAGGAAATATTATTTTAGAAAGTTTACTACAACTTTTCTTTATATATTATTGCTACAAGGTTAATCAATACTTTACTAAAAACTTTCTTAGCAAGTTCACAGTAATGTTGAAATGTGCTTGCCTTGTATACTTTGCCTACAAAGTTAATTAAGAAATTACCAGCAAATTTCTTTGAAATATGGTCATTTGCTGTACATACATATGTTCTCACAACAGTCAGAGATTGGTTTCAAACTACTAGAAATATTTGGACCAGTTAATTTGGGAAATAATAGTTGCCTCCACCTTCTCCCAGGATAAACTCCTTCTGCCAGTCTGACAGTGCCAAGCATAAACAAGTGAACTATTATTCCCTTATCTGTGGTGCCAAGTGCCAAGGCCCAAAAATTCGATTACGCAGTATCAGTGAGATATAAGTAATATACACCCAATCTTTATGATCATACAATTTTCAGGGCAAAATAATTTACGACTAAAATGTAAAAAAAATAACTGAATCGTTTCGTTATTTTAACAAAAATGCATATTCCACAAATTTGAAGAATATTTATAAAACTAACCCGCTTGTTTAGCTGATTTTCTGAAAGTAGTCCTAAATACTAAAATAGTTGGACGAATTTTTCTGACAGTTTCAAACTAGTTCCTGACTTTTTTTTTTATATATATTTTTAGGTATATTAAAAATATTCTGTGAAACTAACTACTCTACGGACTAAAGCCCCGACAAGCGTTGAATTACACCTACAATATCTACCCATATATTCTATATTATTAGCTTTTGTAACATTTTTTATTGTATTAGAAAGGTATTTTAAGCTAATATATATTTTATTTTACAATTCCTGTCAATGAAGTCATATGGATGCTCTCTGATACCAAACGTCTAGGTATGCTAATGAACAATTCCACATTCAATAATTATCTAAAAAAAATTAATTTAGCTAAATTTACTAACCTTGTTTAATGAAAACATTATATAAATATCTAAGTTCACTTTTGAAACTGTGGGAAAATTCAACCACAATAGATGAGATCTGACCTATTTCTGCATTTTTAGGATTGCTTCTTCAGGTGGCCTCCGTTAAGTTGAGTCAAATATCTAACTATAAAAATTATTATACCAATAAATTAAAATTATTTGAAATTAAATATCGAGAATGTCAAAAGTGATTAACCTGGCAATGAATTTAAACATGATAACGACCTACTTAATTAATAACAAAATTTTACCCTTTATGTAATCGTTTTTTTTATACATATATTTTTAGGTATAATACCAATATTGTGTGAAATTATCTTTTCTGCGGACTAAAGCCCCGACCTTTCTATAATGCAGTAAAAAATGTTACAAAAGCTAATAAAGAATATATATGGGTAGATATTGTGCAAATATTTTTGCTTATGTTTTGCATATGTGTACAGTTTTTATAACTAAATATCGTACAATCTCAATAAAGTTTGCAAAATTACTAAAAATTACAGAAAATGTTCACACCTGCACATACAAAACAAATTTGTTGGATTGTTGTCCACCCCACATTCGATTTATTACAAATTGTCTTATGCAGATTCAGCATTTTTCTTCATTCCAGATAAAATTATACTATTTTCAAACTGTTCTGGTACTATTTATGCAGGAAAAATATATAAAAACATTAAAAAACACATAAAACTTCACACTCCTATTATGCAAGTAATTTGTTGTTAACCCCTACAGCTGTTCTGAAATCTATCAACAGATGTCAGCCACTTCGTGATCTTCTAGTAGACGGTGGTCTTGTCTGTGTTTCTTGTCTGATTTGTGCCGTGCCAAATTCTAGGATATAATTCTGTGCTACAAGGTTTTTACTTTCTGGTGCCGTGTGCCGTGCTTCAATGCAGCCAAACCTAGAAAAACAAACTTATCAATTTGTGCTTATATCAACTTATTAATGACCTCTGTCAATTCTGTCATCGTCAAGTTTATTGTATTTGCTGTTGGTTTTATTTGAACATATTTAACCTGGAGAATTTTCTGTAAGAAATAAGAAACTGTAGGTAATTATTATTTAAACTTTATTCGTTAATAATCTACGGCATCATGGTTATTTGTATAATTTGCAAAAGCAAAATGGATATCTTTACTAGACATAAAAGTTTCCACAGGTAAAATGTTTGAATTGACTTAAAATTTACTATATTTCTCTTCCAAATTTTTGTTAAAGGTTTCCAAAAAATCCTAGTAGATGTAAGAAATGGATACATATAATAAATCTGGATGAGTTGAAGCCATATTATAGAATTTGCTCTGATCACTTTGAAGACTCAGATTTTTATTTTATTGGAAATAGAAAAAGATTAAAACCAGATGCTGTACCAAAGCCTTATTTGGTGTGTATAAATGTTTTAGCTTGTTTTAATTTTATAGGGTGAAATAAAAAGCTAATAGGAACAATGCTGTACGATTTAATAATAACATACTTACATATGAAAACTGTATTAGCAAATATATTTGTACGGCTATTTGACAAAAATGAAAAGAAAATTTATACACATGTCATGGTTTTTGTTTTGTGGAACATATTAATAAATAATTACCCATATTAACCAAGACCATTAGATACACGATGAATTTTCTACTAAAAATAAAGCATCCTTCAGAGAACAATGTAGTGTTGCATGGCAACATCCACCACCATCAGTTTCATTTCTATGAAATAATGATTTTATAAAGTTGATTTTGTTTTTGTTGTACAACTGTTGCTCTGCTGAATAGTTGAAGTTGGAAATTTTGAACTTCATTGCGGTGAAAAGAGGGGAATACAATTAATTTCATTGGCTGAAAGTCGCGTGACTTTGTGTTGCTGGCAACACTACATCGTTCTCTGAAGGTAGCTTAAGTTAAAACTAAAACAATCAATACTTAATTTTGTTAAACAAAAATAATTAATTATACAGGTGTTATTATACAAGCTCTGTGACAAACTTTGGCAGATTTTAGCTGTTAATGTCGAATATTTTTTCTTATACGAGTATAGACCAAACTTGTTTATGTTTAGAAGTTACAGGCAGTTTAAAAAATATAATTTCATACTTCAATCAAAGTAGCCTGATAAATGAAAATGATGGTTTCTATAGCAATAACTTTATCGGTCAGTGGTCGCGCGGTTTAAGGCGTCAGTACTTGAATCGAAGTGACTAGATCGCTGTGGGTTCGACCCCCGCAGCCGGTAGACCATATATGGGCACAAAATATAATAAAAACTGTAAAATTGCAATTTTTGATGTTTCTAAAAACAACCTTTTTGAAGTCTATATTTCAGTTTCTTTTTTTATGTAAATTACTTAGGTATACACCTATAAATTGAAACATCCTGTAGATATGAAAGATAAATTAATAAATTAAGATAATTTCTTGTCTTAAGGAGTTTGTAAGAAATAACTACACGAATCAAATTTTAGATATCGAAGGGAACTGATTTGTCTGAGATTGGTACTATTCCTTCTACCTCTGGAATACAGTCAGATGAGCTAGAACAAAGCATAAATAATTCAAAACAAGTTGACTATTTCTTAGATTCAGAGAAAAGGTTAATACGAGAAAAAATGGAAGCCAGAAGGAAGAGGAGAACGAAAAGATTAAATGCGATGATGCAGTCTTTAAAAAGGTACACTACTGTTTTCAAAAATTATACAATCCCATATTTTTTTAAGTGCTTTGCTTTAACCGAAAATGTCCTGAAGAAATAAAATTTTTATGATATTTAAAACAGGGTTCAAATATACAGGGTGTTCCAGAATGATGGTCAAATATTTTACCAGTGTGTTCCACAAGCCATTTGGGTCCTACCTGTTGAGATATTCGAGTTTCAAATGACAATAGTTTTTTATTTTTCTTTAAAAACGGTTGCACTGAGAAATTTCAATTTTGGTACACATTATCAGTTAGTCAAAGGCTATTTTGTGTTGGTGTCTATTTCTTAGCTTATGTTTCTGGAGGGCGGGAATAAGCAGCCCCTAGATTTATTTCTATCAGAACTTTTTCCTGCAATGACCGATTTCAACAAAAGTTTTTTTTTAAATACTTCACCTAATTCTACTACTTTTTTCTCTCTTGTAATTTTTTCATACAACCAACAGTTTGCGCGGAAAAAATAAAAATAATTTTCCTTACTCTAAACATCGTTTCGTCACTGATTACTGATAACCACAGTAGGCGGTTGCTATGATGATGTTTCTCTGTTGTCTTATGAAACAAATCAATCTTGACAGTTTTTGCAAATATTTGTAAATAACTGACTTCCGTACAAATATTAGCAAAGACATTGATGGAATATGCATACGGCAGGATTAGCAACAGTGTGTAGGAATACCTTTGTTTAGAAATATTTGCAAAAACTGTTAATTACAGACCTAATTGCCATTTGTTTGACAAGACAATAGAGAAACATCAACATAGCAACCGCCTACTGCGGTTATCAGTAACCGGTGACGAAAACAGGTTTAGAGTCAGGAAAAGTATTTTTATTTTTTTACGCGCAAACTGTTGGTTGTATGAAAAATTTACAAGAGGAAGAAAAGTAGTCAAATTAGGTATAGTATTTAAAAAAAACTTTTGTTGAAATCGGCCATTGCAGGAAAAAGTTCTGAAAGAAATAAATCTAAGGGTTGCTTATTCCCGCCCTCCAGAAACATAAGCTAAGGAATAGACACCACCACAAAATAGCCTTTGACTAGCTAATAATGTGTACCAAAATTGAAATTTCTAAGTGCATCTGTTTTTAGGGAATAATAAAAAAACCATTTTTTTTCGCCATTTTGAGACTCGAATATCTCAACAGGGAGGACCCAAATTGAAATATGTTATATGAAGATCCCTCCCTGAAATGGCTTGTGGAACACACTGGTAAAATATTTGACCATACTGTACGCAGTTGGTTTGTCAACATAATTTTCGATAATTTGTCACGTTAAAAACAATCAGTTTTTTATAATTTAGTATAATATATAATGCAAATATTTAGTCTGGTATGTAGTTTTATTATTCTCAGTTGCAGTTTCTTAAATATTTTGATAAAAATATAATGAGTTATTCATTTGTTCTTGCCGCAACTATAAGTACAGTGGCTGCAACATAAAGATTCCCAACTTAACATGCCTACTACTTTTAAAGGGGTAAGCTGGTGAAATTTACGCAAAATATACTGATTCAGGCTGGAAATCATTATCTTGCGACGAGTGTACATATTGTTAATTAATTATTATAAAGTTGTGGCTAATCAAACATGAAAATAATTTTTAAAATATATAGTTGCTTTTTATGTTCTTCTTTTCAGGAAAATAGACAATGAAAATATTAGTTTTGAAGAAAATGTTCCATCAAGCCAAAATGACCAGTAAGTTAGAAAAAAATTGTACTGAAGATATCTAAAGTGTTTTTTATATTGCAGATTAGAATTTTTGACTATTATAGGTGACGATGATAATGCTCCTGTCAGAGGTGAAGAAGAACACCAACACGAAAGGTAAAAATTTCTTAAACATAAAATACTGTCATAGAAAATGTTATAACAAAAGTTTTTGTATCATATTTTCTTAAAATGGAACTACATAAGACTGATACCTAGATAAAAAAATTTAAATATATTGTCACGGATTTCCCAATCCGTCTTTTTCTTACTACCAGAAAAACAATCCGTTAATAAATTACTTCTTTATTAACTACTGAACACTACTAATTACAGGTCAACTAAACACTTATTTAATTAATCGCTATCTAAATCGCTTTGATCTCTCTAACTAAACACTTCACTTCAGACTGTAATACAAGACTTATACAAGACTCTAGTACAAGACTAACTAACTCGGCCGTTTATTCTTCTTTTATAGACCCAACGAATGTTCCAGGTATTTTCTAGAATTTCTAGACCCATTTTCTCAAATGCGACTGGAGCGCTTCGTCGTTTCCACGATTTTCTAGTAACGCCTCGATTCACGTATGTTGTTTGTTTACCAGAATGGCGTAGGGGCGATCGGGGCAATCTTAGGCAATTCGCGATGCCACAGTCGTCGGTTTGGGAGTGAGTGGGGCAAATTCGTGACAATATGTTTTCGTGTTAGTAATAATATAGGTCGAACAAACATTTTTCTCGAGCAGGCCGGGGCTAAATTGAAGTACCTATATAGTTTTAGATTCCCTATTTTGATTGTTACTTTTAATTTAACGAAGTGAAACTTGTTATTTAACTAATAAACTTTGTTTCCATAAGGTCTTTATCTTCACCACTTGATAGCATTTCAAAAGTTTTGAAAAATGCGGATAATGACTCTTCTTCAGCTGAATATGACGGTCACAATTCACCCTCTGTATTATCGACTTCAGAATGCGATGAAGGAATAGAAGAAACATCTTCAAGCAGCAAAACCAAGTAAGTGTATTACTAAGTTTGAAATAATTTTTATGATGTGGACGCTCCCATACTTCTTTTTATAATTTGTGATAAATTAGATCACAAAGATACATATTGATAATTAAGACCAGATGAAATATAAGAAATGTTCGAAAATCTAGAGAATGACTCATCACTAACTTCTGGACAAAGCGATGTGTGCGAAGATCAATAGTCCATAATAGTTTAGCAAAAAATTTACATTTTTGTGAATTAAAAATTGTTTTTCTCAGAAACAGTTTATTTTAACGTGATACAACAAGAAAATCTATTTTACCTGTATAAGATTAGAAAAAAATTGGAAGTCAAAAAAAAGTTATTAGAAGAGAATTGTTGACACCCCGTAAACTCACTAATTTTGAATTTTCGATAAAATGTTATAGGGCTTTGTGGCATTAATTTTTCGTGTAGTATTACCCCTCCCCTCCTCGGAATATTGACTCATCATTTCTGGATACCCCGTATAACACCTATTATTTTTAGATAATAGATTTCTTACCAAATTTAAAACGACATCTCAGTTTATAGTCTGTTTAGAAATGAAAGAGAGTAATAAAAGCTTATTATGTATGCAAATCGTAAATAAATGTAGTACTGGTGCTTATATTCAATATTTTTATATTATATATTATCGGTATAGATGAGGTGTACTTTTAAAAAAACTTTGTGTGACCGGACCGGACTAAATTGTAGCAGGTAGCTAAAATTTAATCCCCGACAATCCGTCTTTGTCTATGCTGTTTCAATTTCTCGGTCCATTTCTCTTATAAGTAAACAATATAAAAACAGCATTTCAAAACATGAGGCTACTTTAAGGATCATAACCGGGTTAAGAGGGTTTTTAGTAATTCAAATAAAATTATTCAATATTATTATCAAAATATTTATTTAAATTTAATGAATAGACTTTTATTCCACACAAAAATATATGTGTTTTGAAAATTCAAATTATGGTGAGTAAATGTAGTGTTCTATAAATGTACAATAAAGAAAATAAAAAAGTAGGTATATTAAAATTCATCTTCTGAATATTCTGATGAATTATCTTCGTCTCCTAGATTGATAACGATAGGTTCCACAGTAACGTCAATTAAATTATCAAGTTCCCACATTTTCTCCTCTTCTTTTTGTACATGATGTATACATCTTTGCCAGTTATCTGAAGTTACTCGTTCCAAGAAATTTTTTAACAAAATTTTCACATCACTTAATTTAAACGTATTATTTTGCGCTACATCTCCTTTTACCTGCGCCCAGACCAATTCGATTGGGTTTAAGTTCGCAGTGATAAGGTGGTAACCGTAGTACCGTTATTTGACAATTTGTTGCTATTTCATCGATAACTTATTTTTTTCTGATCTTTATTAAGATTGACAAGTGTCAAAAGTTCCTTTTTCACCATATTTGTTTCAAAAGAAATGTTTTTTTCCGGATAACCATTGAATTATATCGGCTTTCCTCCAAGCAGTCGTAGGCGTCCGCTCGGTCTGCCGTGAATGGTAACTGGCATTATCCGTGACAATTACAGACCCCGGAGGAATAAGATCCAACATCTGTGTAAAATATTCTTCAAAAACATCTGCGTTCATGTCTTCGTGATAGTCACCTGTATTTTTAGATTTAAATAAAAGTGAACCGCCATGTACAAAACCACTGGCACACCTATATGTGTCACTATTAATATTCGCCCTTTACCTGAAGGTACCTTAAACCCTATTGAAAGTCCATCCAAAAATGCTTGTCGAAAACTTTTTACATATTTATCATGCCGTAATTTTGTTACAGTATATCCCTCATTGACCCAAGTTTTGTCTAGATAATAAATATTCCTCTCTTTCTCACGGAATTTTCTAATTGATCTTAAGTAGGATCAAATAATTTCATCTTTATCGATAAGAACTGAGTTTCTGTTCTGCTTTTCCCAGCAAAAATTCAACTCTCGTAAGATGGCCCATAATTATTTGTTTCTACTGATTTTTGGCAAATCGTTGTTCTCTGAAAATTCACTTAAAATTTTGTTTAACGTTGGTATTTCTTTTTTAAAATAAATTGAGTGTACTTTTCTGCAAATGACAATTTTGAAGAAATCATCTATAACAACTTTTGACCTCCCTGTAGATGATTTTGGGGGATTTACAGTATCTTGTTCATTTTTTGTTTCCTTTAAAAGTCTGTAGATAGTCGATTTTCCAATCCCTGTCATTTTGGAACACTTTTTCTCGATGTCAACTCTGTTGGTAGGATTTTGGTGTTTCAATGCATTAAATACTTTTAATATAATAGTCTTCTCATTCTGAGACAGCGCACATCTTTTCCCGCGTTTAGCAGGTACGTAATCTGATAAGCTTGACATTTTGACCCAAACAATATATCCAGTGGCACAATAGTCACTAAACACAAGTTGAATTTTACTCTACTGCACTAGCATGTATTCGTATATTCAGCTCAAAGACTGGATTGATCTGTCACAATATACTGGCTCCTGCCCTATGATGTATCCAGTAAAATATACTAATGTACACCCATTACCTGTTGGCATTAGTGTTACCCGATAATTATCTGAAACGAAATATTACCATGCCCATGGCCGGTTCTTATCTCGTGGTTTTATTACTCTCATTCATTTCCAAACAGACTATAGAAAGTTTATCAAGAAAAGTTGAAAAAGATTCTTAACAATGTAATAGGTTTTCTATTGGTTAAATCTGATCTCCTTTGTCATAAAATTAAATAATTAGTCCAAACATACTGATAATCCACTAATATAGAAGCACAATGTGAAAATAATTTTTTCCAGACGTCAAGCTCGTTTCTTTGGTGACTATTGTTCTGATGATATGAACAACCCAGTTAAAGCTAGAAACTGTTGGCATATTGCGAAAAAGACCATTTCGGACCTTAAACTGAGGAATAGATTGTTGCAGCGTCGCAATCATAGGTTAACCATGAAAATCCAGTGCCTGCAATCTTTATTTCTCTATTTAGACGAAAACGACTTCCTGAATCAGTATGCAGATGCAGTAGTAAAGGTAAAATATCCCTATTTATTATTCGATTCTTATTATTCATTGTGAATTATATACGTTTTATTTACATCTTTTGCTGCTATGATGTATTATTGGTTTAAGTTATCTATTACATCTTTTTTTTTTCAGGCTGTAATAAAGAAACCTCAATCTTCATAAAAAGGAGCTAATAAAATAAAATAATTTCAAATCTATTCAACAGATGCTGTTTTAGAGCTTCTGTTGAAGTTAAGTATTTTGCAAGGTAAGGAACATCATTTTATTTTTCTTTGCAGGCAAATAGCATAATTTGACGTTTTGGAAATACTCTTTAAATACATATTCAGAGAGGATGAATTTTAACTTGATCTTTAAAAAATGACAAAACCCCTTTTCTTCTGGAAACCCTATAAAAATATATTGACAAACAATCTGTTTCGTTCGTTTATTACAGATTCGTGATTAACTAAAAATCAGTACCTACTTGTTTTCCTTTTACAAAAAATCTTAGTTAACTTAATATAATCTTACATAACTGACTTTTCCTTTCACTTTCTTGTTTTAAGATTAACTATATCTGAATTTCAAAATAGTAAAGAGTGACTAATTTACAGATTTAGATGATTAAGGGGGGTGAGGGTTGTAGAGAACAAGATTCCATAGGTGTATCACTTGAGAAGGATTCAAAAAACACAAAATTACCAAAAATAAGTTTATAAATTCACCCGTGCAATACACTGCACTCTATATACACACATTTCTGGGTACCAGTACCGTCACTATAACGATCGCACATTAACACTTAAATCACCGGCTATGATAGGGTGCATTATCCATTACAATTACAGACCTATTGTCTTTTGTTTTCAAGTAATAAACAAAGTTTCAAATTTTCCACTTTTCAATACATGTCTGTAACTTGGTTGTTTGTTGATAGAAAAAAATAATTAATACGTTCCTCAGACACTTTTTTGAGGAGAGTCCAGTGGCGTGCATAATTTATTTGTAACATTGTTAATTTTTGAGATAATCTAAAGTTGTGTTTTTGTAAATACAAATCACAGGTGGCTACGGGCCAGTTGAAATCGTTATTTTTTTCTTTTTCCATTAATATATTATAATATGTAGGGTTAAATATTATTATTTACCCTTTTATTGAGAAAATAATTTATTATAGCATATGTTGTTTGTTTAATTTTCTTGAAGTAGGCGTGTGTCATTTGAAATAATTGCCTGTTACCAATCTTTGACATTTTAGATTCAATTGTTACATATCAGCAATGTTATTTAGCTATTTCCGTACATTAATTTAATTACGTCTTAGATACATTCTCAGAATGATTGTTATTGCGAATACAATAAAGCTCGGTTATAACGTACCGGCGGGGACTTAAAAAATCGGTACGTTATATCAGAAGTACGTTTTAAAAAAATATAATATTGTAACGATACACACAGTGAGAGGGTAAAGAAGTCTTTATTTACTGATCAAAAGAACTTACCTGAAGTTCGATCATAATTATATGAGGTCCAGTCCGAAAATATTACACAATTGTTTACACTGTAGTACGCGTTAGTTCTACTCCGAGCACAGGGTTTAAAGAGTTTCAAAACCGGTCCTGTCCAACTGGCCTTGATCCCGTCACATTCCGTTGTAGCTTTCATTGTTTAAAGTGTTTATGTTTTACGGCAGGAACTAAGGGGCGGGCGGGTGTGTAATATTTTGGACTGGACCCTCATATAATTATGATCGAACTTCAGGTAAGTTCTTTTGATCAGTAAATTATATTTCGGTCCAGTCCTCAATATTACACAATTGTTTACACTGTAGATGTTTAAAGAAATTTGCCGTAAAACTTAGTAATAAGTGTAGTGGCTTTGTTTAATTTAATAAGCCACAAACACCACAAAGTGTTGATTTCATACATTAACAATAACTGAAATGCAACTTTACATGTAAGTTATTATAAACTAGGAAGGAAGAAAATGTAACATTAGTACATCTAATGTAAATCAAAGAAGCTGTTGCGTAGGGTTTGTGTAACAGTCAGGTATTTCTCAATTGACGTTTATACACATAAGTTGGGGTTAGCTAAGGTAACCCTAAGCAAGGCTGAGATGAATTAGGACTAGATGTTTTAACTTAGTCCGGGATGAGTATTGTCAATATTGAAGCAAATGATTTTGCCTTAAGTGAGAGCCAATATGATTACTAACTTACTGAAAGAAATTCGAGGGTAGATTCACAGGAATCCTCTCAGTATTTCAGCATCTGCTGTAGATTCAATGTAAAATTATACCAGGGTTAAGGTGGTCAATGTCTAGAAACATCTTTCGAGAATCTTTTGATGTGTTGATTGTCTTCTAGTTTTCTTGAAGTAATGAATGACAGTGCCACTCAAGGTAAGTTGAGCACTGTTTCGCCAAACAGGACACAATACAAGATCACTTTCGGATCAAAAACTAAAAGATCGGTAATTACTAGTTTTGTGAATAATAAATTGCCATTTCCACGGGGGAACGATAAGGATACCTGTCAAGTTTTCCGTAAAAAAAAATTCTACAATACTCGTAGAATAAATGCAAAATGATGGCATACAAACCGAAATGTTCTAATTAACCGTAAATACATCTGGCTTTTAGTCCAGGATCCCATAGCCAGGAGATATATCTTGAATATTTATAATTATTGCTTGAAGCTAATAAATCAATTTCTATAATCCGACTCAAATATCATTGAAAATCTCTGAATGAATAGATCACTCAGTCTCAGATATTATCACGAGTAAATGTAAGATGCAAATATCCGCAAACTGCTGGCTTCGCCTCATTGTCAGATATATTCTTAATAAGGCATTTAGTTTGATACACTACACATGTTGTTGACATGACATGTTGTATTGTCAATTCTTGTTAGAATCTAACAATTTCCCATATAGCCGCATATTGTCGGCAAAAACATTTCAGTTCAAAAAATATATCTTGAAATTCCAAGAACTCATTTTTAACTGCACTATCTCTGCAGCAATCAGATAAACTGGCGTCACTAGATCATTGCAACAAGTGTAACTGTTCTAGCCACCACTGCAAATCTAAAATTATATCTCAGGAAATAGGCATTATTGTTGAATAATTTCCAAGGTTAGCTTTTAGGGTTATATATTTTGAATGATATAATTTTCTGTGTACATGAAGCTAGACTTCACAGCGAGGCAAGCAGAGGTTAGCAAGCCATTAAATTTGACAAATAATTTTTTTTTTTTTTTAATTTGTCAGGACAGTTTTCTAAACTTTCTAATTTTGTTCCTTTCGAATCGAAGGAACTCCAAAACTTACGCCTATTCATGAGGGTTTAATAAAGAAATAGTAAATTGCACTTGCTTACGATATTTCTTTTGTTTCCACCCAAAAGCAGAAAATCAACGAAACCAGTTGATGCATGTTATTCCTTGAGAATGTAGTCTGTATAACAGGTTTCGTAGGTTTAGTAAAGGTAAATAACGCTGATGATAGCTAAATGACAGACAAGTAAATTCGTAAAGATGTGCATCAAATTCGACTCGCAGGGGTTTCCTGTGTTCTTAATGAATAGGCATCTTTGAGATCCATTTTTTCTGCCTAAATTGCTAATTGTCACTCCAAGCCGAACTACTGTCCGGTTGTCCTCCATTTGAAATGTCTAACCCGCTAATAATATATTAGTCACGAGTTGACCAGGAACAAGTTTTGCAAATTTTTATTTGTTCAATTCTTTTTTCTTCAAGCATAAAGTTGCTTGAAGCTGAACAGGTATGTCGAGAAAAGGTAATTTATATCCTAGCAACGAATCCAAGACAATCGAACTGTCACACCTGGTTAGCCATTGGTCATTAAAATATTTGTAAACGACCTGCATAGAAAAGAATACTTACTGATTCTATTTCTACTTCTATCGCAAATGTTTGACATGCCGGGTGTTGGGCATTTTAAACACGATTTTTTGTGGGAAAACTATTAACAGTGGTGCCCCTTTTTGTTAGAATGGCAGAATAATTGGAGGTGCTGGGTAACAGAAATTCTTTGCTAACGTTTTATAAGGTTTTCACAAACTTTAATTTCCCAGACTGAACTGACCCAAAAGGATATTCAGCTGAGGTAAGCACGCATCAGAAATAATCTTGATATTTTTTAATGTCGGTATTATTACGTCCTTCGTCGTAGAAACACGATAAAAAAAATTCTCCCTAAATCCCATAAGGATGAAAGCAAATCAGTTTTTTTTTTTTTTTTGTCAAGATTATTTAGAACAGTGGAAACACTTTTTCTCAAAGTACATAACCCTTTCCTTAGTTGATTCTGAATCTCTACATGAGATGAATCAATCAGTAATGGGGTAGTATTTTTATGAGGCGATCATTATCTCCTGCTTTAATTTGGGAGAACTTACATTTGTAAGGTTTATTGAAATTTTATAATTACCGAGAAGACCTACAGGGTCTTTCTTTTAAGTCCGTTTTAAAGAATAGCTCGCCATCTTAGGATGATTTATTTATGTAATGAAAATCGGTATCTTTGTCTTTTTGGGATTGTCTCCCATGATATTGAGAATATCATCCAGCAAGGACGGTCATATCTCATCGTTGTGAATAGCCAGTACACCTGGTTCTTCATTCACTTTATTTATTAGTACAATAGATGCTACATGCATCAGTATCTTGGATAATTGACAAGCGATCGTCCACGTACATTGTGTGATATTGAGAATATCGTTCGACAAAGATTGTAATATCTCATTGTTGTTAATAACCAGTGCACCTGGTTCTTTCACTTTATTTATTAGCAGAATAGATGCTACATGCATCAGTGTCTAGATTAAAATCCGCGCTTAAAGCGGGCCCTGTACCATCTTGGGCAATTGACAAGCGATCGTCCACATGCATCGTGTAATATATATATATCATCCGACAAAGATGATAATATCTTATTGTTGCGAATAACCAGTACACCCAGTTCTTCGTTCACTTTATTAGCAGAATAGATGCTACATGCATCAGTGTCTAGATTAAAATCCGCTCTTAAAGCGGGCCCTGTACCATCTTGGGTAATTGACAAGCGATTGTCCACATGCATTGTGTAATACATATATCATCCGGCAAAGATGATAATATATTATTATTGCGAATAACCAGTACACCCGGTTCTTCGTTCACTTCATAAGCAGAATAGATGCTACATGCATCAGTGTCTAGATTAAAATCCGTTCTTAAAGCGGGCCCTGTACCATCTTGGGTAATTGACAAGCGATCGTCCACATCCATCATGTAATACATATATCATCCGGCAAAGATGATAATATATTATTGCGAATAACCAGTACACCCGGTTCTTCGTTCACTTTATAAGCAGAATAGATGCTACATGCATCAGTGTCTAGATTAAAATCCGTTCTTAAAGCGGGCCCTGTACCATCTTGGGTAATTGACAAGCGATCGTCCACATCCATCGTGTAATACATATATCATCCGGCAAAGATGATAATATATTATTGTATCGAATAAACAGAACACTCGGTTCTTCGTTCACTTTATAAGCAGAATAGATGCTACATGCATCAGTGTCTAGATTAAAATCCGTTCTTAAAGCGGGCCCTGTACCATCTTGGGTAATTGACAAGCGATCGTCCACATGCATCGTGTAATATATATATATCATCCGGCAAAGATGATAATATATTATTGTCGAATAACCAGTACACCTGGTTCTTCGCTTCACTTTATTAACAGAATAGATGCTACATGCATCAGTGTCTAGATTAAAATCCATGCTGCCAGCCGGTCCTGTACAATTTCGCTCACGTGACTAGACAAGGTGTGTCGGCTAGCGCTTCTATTTGCTTTGTTGCCGGCAATATGGCCCCTCGACCTATCTAGAAAATAAATGGAAACTAGCATACCTACAGTTTTACTAATTCATCCAACTCCTTTATTATCTCGCTGATAATTTTTTTGATTCACAGAATCCATTGTGTCTAAGGAAGCCGATCGCTTGGCGATGGGCTTCTTGTCTCTTATGAGACTTTTATTTATGTTTACTCATAGCAGACTAAAAGAGAATGCTAAAAATGTTAATATTACAGTATTATATACTTACAATTATTGCAAACGACAATAATAAATTGCAGAACTCCTCGTTAAGCAAATCATGCTGTCGTGGCGACCCACGAGCTGGAGCACAGAAAAACACAATGAAAGCTACAACGGAATGTGACGGGATCAAGGCCAGTTGGACAGGACCGGTTTTGAAACTCTTTAAACCCTGTGCTCGGAGTAGAACTAACGCGTACTACAGTGTAAACAATTGTGTAATATTGAGGACTGGACCAAATATAATTTCTCAATAGTTATTAGGTATCACTACTTATAAAGATTTAACATAGTAATAGGTGATCGAAGTATTTTCAACGCGGTAGTAACTGGCTGAGGTAGAGAACCTGCTTCCTGTCCGGTCGTCAAGGGTCTCATGGGGAGTGCACTCGAGCAGCGGCAAGATAACCGTTCCCAGATACTCAGGTAGAGCGTCGCTTCAAGTCTGGTAGAGGTCCCCCAGGGAGCGCACTATTCAGAGCTGAGAGCGAAGTTTCAGTCTGCCTTTGGTCGGTGCTCGGTCCCTTTTTGTTAAGGGGCAGGTACCTGCACGGAGGGACGGTGGGTGGAGCCTTGTTGGTCCTCTGGGGTGCGGGTGGTGACCTGGGTACTGGTGGCGCTATTCTGGTGGCCGTGCGGGGAAATATGTAGGGTTGTTACAATATTAAACTTTTAAAGTTTCTATTAATTCTTAACAAAAATACAAACGACCAGCAACAGCAAGAACAGTATATGTATATGGTATTCGTTCTTAATCCTTAAAAGCGAAACTAAAAATACACTTTTTATTTGCACCACAGAATACATATGTATGTACTCATGTATAATAAAATACATATCTAAAACTACTTTCCGAAAAAGTCTGTTTATGTGAGTTTGTTTTTTGCGATTTATAAGGACCTGTTGCTCTAAATACATTTCTATCTCCAACGATGCGCTTAAAATACGATCTTCTGTATTAATTTTACTCTCTAAAAATCGTTTTACATTTTTTATTCCTCTTATTGCATTAGAAGAGAGATAGAAATAACTTTAGACAACTGCATTGTATCAATATGTGTTGGGAGAAAAAATCTTAGGTACATAAACAATACCGGGCAGTTAGTCGGCGTTAACTTATGTATTGGATTGGCCTGGTCAAAGCGGCTGCCTTTGATTTAGATATCGCATGCGCGCCACACAGCGCCCTGAGCTTTTGCCGTACTTGCCGAAATAAGTTTGGAGTTTATGTATAAAAAGTACGTTATAATTTGAAATTTTTAGGCGCGGGGACCAGGTATTTTGGTACTTTATATTAGAAGTACGTAATAACGGAGGACGTCATAACAAAAAAATTAACTATTGAAGGCCCTATAATAATGCCGGGACTTGTTTATTCAGTACGTTATAACCATAAGTATGTAATAACCGTATACGTTGTAACCGAGCTTTACTGTATATCATTTTAATAATACTATTATTTGTTTAGTAACTCATTCTGTCATGATTTCTTCTAAATGTCTTGTCAAAAATATTTCAAAAATTAAATTTATACTCTGGAATAAACTGTTTCTTCAGTGAAATGGTGAATAATATTATGTTAGTGGAAAGAGAAAAAATAACAATTTCAACTGGCCCATGGTCACTTATGGTTTGTATTTTAAAAAAACAACTTTAGGTTATTAACTCAAAAATTAATAGTTACAAAAAAATTAGGCATGCCACTAGACTCAAAGAGTTTCTGAAGATCGTATTAATTATTTTTTTCTAACTTTACAAACGACCAAGTTACAGACATGCATCGAAAAGTGAAAAATTTGCAATTTTGTTTATTACTCGAAAACAAAAGATGATAGGTCATTTTGGTTTTGACCATTCGAGAGTATCTCCTATAGTTGAGAATAGGGGTGGGCGATAACGGTTTGGAACTATCAATTATCGATAAATAAAATAAACCGATATTATCGATATAACAAACTGACAGACGCATTCACCCCACATCCAGCTTTAGGATAAAAATTGCTAGATTTTAAAGAGCAACAAGCTCGTTGCCGGGGTTTGTAAACTATATGGAACATTATCAGTATATGGCACGATTGAGTGTGAAAAACAATGTATTGAAGTTTACTTGACTCTCCTTGACAATTATCACATTTGACACATCTGATAGTAGTTTTTTTTGGTGTTCTAAGTGCAGTTATTGTCAGTCCTTATGGAAAAGTGTTATAGAACTATTTAAAGTGTTAAAATATTGAAGTAATAACTTCAAATAATGAATAAGTTTTATATCACAACGTGTTCTACCGACAAGTTGTCGCTTCTCTCTATAAGATCTGTGGCCTTTGTTATTCATCCTCAGAAGGATTTCATTCTATCTCAACAGATGTCGCCCACTTTGTGATTATTCCCTAAATTTTAAGTTACTTATGGTATAAATAGATCTAAAAGCTACGAAAATGTTTACATATAAGTTGCATAAATCATTGTTGGCTTAAAGCTATGGCTAAACGTGATTCTTCATGAGTCAAAATATTATGGACATTATCAAAACTATAGGTAGCTACCGTTACTATAACAATAATATCGATAATATTGAAAATTATCAGTAACATCGATAAATTTTCTATAATAGGTAGCGATATTATCGATAAATATTCCCAGCCCTAGTTGAGACTATAAAATCATCGAAATTTGCCCACCCTGTACAGGGTCGTACTGGTTAACAATCACTATATAATAAATCTTGTAGGTAACAAAAGTTGTACCAAGATGTGCCCATAGATTTAAGTTGAAATATAAATTAATTTAAAGTCATTCTATGGATAGTTTTTATACGTATTCCTTTTGTTGAGTTAGTCCAGCTAAAATTATCTAAGAAAACTGAAAGTTAGCCAAGTCAAAATTTTGTAAAAGGAAAACTGATAATGTTAGTTCGCATTACTACACGTTACTAAATTTAAATATTTTTTCAGATTAGTGGAAAGTTAGCTGAATACTATCCAAGTTCAGCCAGGTCATGCAGTTCAAATAAAAAAATATTTTTCCAAGTTTAGTTTTATCTAATATTTTTTAATAGAATTAATGTTTTTTTTTCAAATTGTATTTTGTCATAGTTTTTAAGATAAAATCTAGTTAATACAATATGTATTGTGTTTTATTGAACAGTTTTTGTGAGGAGAAGCTTACGTTTTATGGTGGTGTCTCTAAAATGAGTATTCAAAACTTCAGTGCATGTAGAACAATTTTAATATGGTTTTTTTATCAAACACCTAAAGCCTCATGGACCTCTTTCTTTGTAGCTTCAAATTTAATTTGTTAAGGTGAGACGTCAGGTCTGTTAAAAAAGCGCAAGGTTTGATGATTTTCCATTTCTGTAGTGTCGGACTTCATTTTTAAGGAAAATGAGAATCTCCTCGCATTCAGCAAAGAAACGTTGCAAACAGCTTCCAACACTTAACTAATGAATAGCAAGTCCTATGTAGCATCTTCTACATAAGGCCTCTTGGTGGACAATGATAGTTGATACTGTTTTATTTCAAGACTCCGGCAAATCCAATTTTAGTTCCTATCATAGATTTGGCTCCATCAGTGACAATACTGTTCCCATTCGGCCAATGATCTGTGACTGTTCCGCTGTATTAACATTTAAAATTTTAGATAAGTCCCGCCACATATTGTAAGGTTTGTTTGGACCACGAGATGGCGTGTAGTGTTAAGTTTAGATCGAATGTCAAAAAAATCAGTTCAGTTGTTCTCGAGTAGTGAGTTGTCAGACAATCGACATGTAACATTATTGTCATATATTAAATACAACTAGTACACACCATACAAGGCATCCAGTTACTTAAGAATAACCCGTATTAAAACCTGCTAGCAAGACAGGCAAAAAGAGCTAATATCAAATGTGAAAACAAATCAATTCACATAAAAACAAATACAGGAACATTATTTATCAAATCCCTCATAGTCGGATACTACATTATTTACAGCATTTTTCAAAATTTTTTTTTTTAATCGAATTGTTTTGCTATTTTGACTGCAGAATTTTTAATAAGCACTCCATCATTAAAAGTCTTTTTTGCTTTGACAATTTTCAGCGCTATTTTGTAAGAAGCGGCAATACTATATTTGGTATCAGTGCCAAAATTTTTGAAAAAATGTTTGTTTTAGTTTTTTCTTATAATCTGTAATGATGCATTTCTAGACTCCCCTGGTGTAAAATTGAAACTTTTTCTTGTGTAAGTATAATATCGTTTCATGATGTTCTTTAGGAACTGATAGTACTTTCATACAGACAGTGCACTGAACTTTATTATTGTTTGTAATTAAATAGTCTGATACCCAATGGTCATTATAGACTCGGAAGTTTGTTCGTTATTTTTCTTTATCTGCTAGACATTTCACTTAAATATCCTTAAGTTGACTTTTGTCTACCACACACCAGAACAAAATAACTACAATAATAAACAAATAAACACTTGACCGTACTCAACGTTTTTCTGTCTACGAGTCTATTCCACACTATTAACTATTAATTCTGATCGTCCCCTTGACTCAACCTTCTTATATATGTGCGCATGGTCACTGGAATGTTCAAGAGTGGTCTAGTGAGATGTCCAGTGTTTCAGTAACTTCATTGTAGTGTTCTATTTCAGCGCCAATAGCATCACATAGCCTATATATGCGTTATTTTATTTCGTAATTTCATTGTTGATGTAGGGATGACTCGCTTGTGCATATTTCTGTTTTTAAAGCATATTTTTTTTGTGATCCGTGGGCCTCATTGGATAGCTTTGATATAGATAACGAAGTGGTCTGTCGATGGAAGATACTCAGGAGCGCTTTTCCTTCAACAACCCCAACATATAAGACTGATGAGTATGACTGTACTAGGTCACACCAGAGATTGGTGTGCATATAAAGCAAATTATACTTGCGTCAAGAATTCAGACATCTTTCACGGCTGACGTTACACATTTGTTTTTATTGTCAATGTAATTTTCGATATTTGGTCGCAAGCTTTTAGTGTAGTATATAGTTTTATTGCTATCAGTTGTAGTTTCTTAAATATTTTGATGAAAATATAATAAATTATTCATTTTTTCGTATGACGTAAGTCGTCTGAATTCTTGTCGCGAGTATATTAATAATTTGTTAGAAATAGCAATATAAACAATTTAATCAAACAGCAATTAAACGACCCTTAAGACTGATCAGGTTTTCAAGTATAAACTGTGAAGGTCGACACCATATTTTTATAATTTAGTATTTAGTGTAAAAGAATGTCATTCAAATCTTTAATACTAGAATAATTAAAATTGAAAGGGTAATAAGAACGACTAAAAGACTTATGGTTAATAAAAGAATGGTAACAGCTTCATTAAAATTTGATTTTATTTTCTTTAGATATCAACGCCTTTTCAACCATTTTAGCTCTGGTCTCCAACAATGACTTTTGTTCTTCTGGAATGCTTCCAGATTTTAAATTCCTCAATAAGAAATGGTGAATAAATAAACGTAAACTATCTCTAAACAACTTTAGTTTCTCTGATTGTGCGACTTTTTCAAATACGGAAAGACAAGCCTCCAGATCTTTATGAAGTAGAATTCCTAACAAGATTTGCCTCATAAAACGAAGTGTGATTTTATCTAATTCGCCAAATTCCACAATCTGAAAGAAAATGAATGTTTACTACCTATTTGTTTAAAGAAATATATTTTGATTACCTTTAATGTGGATATCGGCAAACCCTTTTCAATAAATAAATGAGTCAACATCTTTGCAAGGTTGGATAACTGATTCCCAGAATGCTCTCCCAGTGATTTTAATTTATCCCAAATAGAACATTTAATATTCATCTAAAAAATACATATATTTTTGCTAAATCAACTACATATAAAATTACATACAGGTTTGGAAAGTTCATGTCTTTTCATGGCTTTTGTGTAGGAGGAATAAAGCAAGTCAACAGACATCTGTACGATAGACAATGACGGTTACAGTTACGGCGTTGCAATGCTTCATGATCTAAATATCTGACCATTTTTAGTGGGAATCCCCCCACGTGCTCAAAACACTCCCACTTCAGAGTCAGATTTGCACTTTGCAGTATTTATTTGACGTTTAAAGGTTATATTCATGGGAAATAAATTTTTTCATACCTTTGACAATTTAAAATTATTTAATACACCTAAAGAAATGTATGAAAATAATTGCATTTATTTACCATTTATTAGTCGGTCTGACAAAAATTAATAAATACGAAATAAAAAAAAGTAATACTAAAATTCTAAAAAATAGATAATAAAATACTTATCACTTACTCCAAAAGAAAAGAAGAAAAAAAAAATGTTTAAATAATGTGCCTCTCTTCTACTTCGCAATAACCTAATCTATCATAAGTAAGGCTGGTGCTTAATAGAAAAACAAAAATTCATTGACTCCTAATCATTTCCTTTATCAATGAGAGGAAAATATGTTTATCCAATGAATTGTATAGTTTTGAATGAAATTTTGTCAAAAATGCTAATAATTTATATCAATTCAAATGTTGCTGGTATTTTAAAAGAATTCTGTGGGGTGTGATTATGTTTATAGTGTCATACGATTTTTCCAATATTCTTATTCTAAATGACTTAGCAGCCTGTAAATTGTCTTATATACTGGAGAAAACTGATAACACAGTGAAGAGATCGAATTTACTTAGATTTTCTAAATCTGTGACAGAAAACAGCTATCAGTTCTTTTAAAATTGCGTTTAAAAACGGATCCCTTAGCGTGTTCAAGCATAAAGAGAAAAGATGACTACTCATCAGTAAACAAACCATAGTTTAAAAATGATTCTAAAAGTTTTTCCCCTCATACCGATAAAACTTAAGACGATTTGCTTGACCTTCGGAAAAACAGCTCTCGAGTCTCTTAACTTTAGAACACTTGTACCCATTTCTTCAAATAAAAAAAAAAACGGTTTGCTCATACATATATGCATTTCTAAAATTTTTACATAATTTGTAATACTTTTAAAAATAATAATATCTCTACCCCTCATTCTAATCACGAGGATTAGCCCAGAAGTCGAAGACTTGTAGCAACTGATTGATTATTGAACGAAAAAGCAAATTGTCAAATGATTTCTTAAGCGTTCTAAGATAATACTGTCACGGAATTTGCCCCACTCACTCCCAAACCGACGACTGTGGCACCGCGAATTGCCTAAGATTGCCCCGATCGACATTACGCCATTCTTGTAAACAAACAACATGCCGTGAATCGAGGCGTTACTAGAAAATTGTGGAAACGACGAGAAGCGTTCCAGTCGTTCGAGAAAATGGGTCTAGAAATGCTGGAATATACCTGGAATATTCGTTGGGTCTATAAAAGAAGAACAAACGGCCGAGTTAGTTAGTCTTGTATAAGTCTTGTATTACAGTCTGAATTAAAGTGTTTAGTTGGAGATATCAAAGTGATTTAGATAGCGATTAATTAAATAAGTGTTTAGTTGACCTGTAATTAGTAGTGTTCAGTAGTTAATAAAGAAGTAATTTATTAACGGATTGTTTTTCTGGAAGTAAGAAAGAAAAGCGGATTGGGAAATCCGTGACAATTTGGTGTCGGAAGTGGATTTAAGTGGAAGTTGGAAGAACTTTCTGGAACCCTGTGCGTGGGTGGAATAAAGACCCAAGTGTGATATATCACCGCACTCGTCTTGTCGAAAGGAAGTGAACGGTGGTATTTGCGAAGGACATTCTCGAACATTCTAGAACTTTGTACGGGAGTGAGACAAAGACCCAAGTGTGGCATATCACCGCACTCGTCGTGACTCAAGGAAGTGAACGGTGGTATTTGCGAAGGACATTCTCGAACATTCTAGAACTTTGTACGGGAGTGAGACAAAGACCCAAGTGTGGCATATCACCGCACTCGTCGTGACTCAAGGAAGTGAACGGTGGTATTTGCGAAGGACATTCTCGAACATTCTAGAACTTTGTACGGGAGTGAGACAAAGACCCAAGTGTGACATATCGCCGCACTCGTCGTGACTCAAGGAAGTGAACGGTGGTATTTCCGAAAGACATTCTCGAATATTCTAGAACTTTCTACCGAAGTGAGACAAAGACCCAAGTGTGACATATCACCGCACTCGTCGTGACTTAAGGAAGTGAACGGTGTTATTTGCGAAGGACATTCTCGAACATTCTAGAACTTTATACCGGAGTGAGACAAATACCCAAGTGTGGCATATCACTGCACTCGTTTCATTGTAAGGAAGTCAACGGTGACATTTACAAACATATTAGTAGACATTCTAGAACTTTCCAAATAGAGTGCATGCCTGTAACTAGAAGCCAAGTCAATATGGATGCACAACTGGCAAAACTATTAGAAATGATGCAGACAATGCAAAAGAAATTAGAAGAGCAGGGACATAAAATGGAAGACCAGGCGAAGACGATGCAAGAGAAATTAGAAGAACAGGGACAAACAATGCAAGAGAAATTTGAAGAACAAGGGCATAAAATCGAAGATCAGTCCCAAACGATGCAGGAAAGATTAGAAAAGAAATTAGAAGAACAGGGACAAGCGATGCAGGAGAAATTAGAAGAACAAGGGTATAAAATGAAAGAACAGATGCAGATAATACAACAGTAAATGAGAACTCAGACAAACGAAATGCAGGTGAAGTTAGAAAAATTAGAAAATACAGTAGAGGAGAAACTGTTAGAACAAAGAAAAGAAATCGACGAAGAAATAAACATGGTTAGAGGAACCTGTGAAGAGCTTTGACATAAACTGGACAAAATAAGAAAGGAGGGCGTAATCAAATCAGAAGGATCTGTTATCCGAACTCAGAAAACGAAGCCTCCTGAATTCGACGGCAAGGTCTCCTGGAATGTCTATCTGCGTCAGTTTGAAGCAGCAGCTGCCGCAAACGAATGGTCTGATTGTGAAAGCTACTGCTCTGATAGTTAAGCTCTTGACGTCTTACAAGGAGTTCCTGCTGGGCAGCAGAGTAACTATGACCTTCTGAAACAGCATATGGAAATGAGATATGGGGATAAGCACCTGCAGCAAGTGTACCAGGCACAATTGAAAAATCGTCACCAGCAGAGTGGAGAGAATTTACAACATTTTGAGACAGATGTTGCTCGACTGGTTCGATTGGCATATCCAACAGCCCCGTCCGAATTTGTAGACCAGCTCTCCATCCAAGTGTTTATCGACGGCCTAAGAGATTGCGAAACTCAGCAGGCACTACGGCTCGCTAGACCTAAAACGTTGAATGACGCTCTTTCACATGCACTGGAATTCGAGGCAGCAAAGATGGCATCCGGTAGACATGTTAAAGTGCAGGCCATCAACAATAACTGCGATAATATGGCGAATGGAGACCTAATAAAGACGCTAAAGGAGATTATTGATAAGTTCAGCCCAACTACTAGGACAAAGAAAGAACAATCTGATAGTCGAAGGGATCGCCTTGTTCAATGCTGGAACTGTGGGCAGATGGGACATCTGAAGAGACAGTGTAGGGCCCCAGTCGCAGATCAGCAAAGGCGCGACTCCCAAGCGGCAGCCTCCAAGGAATATGTTAAAGTGCGGACCATCCGTGATAATAGCAATAGGATGGCAAATAGAGATAATCAATACACTGAAGGAGGCCATTGATAAATTCAGCCCAGTACCAGGCCAAAGAAAGGACAACTTGATAGCCGAAGAGATCGCCCACTTCAATGTTGGAACTGTGGGCGGACGGGTCATCTAAAGGGACAGTGTAGGGCGCCAATCGCGGATCGGCAATGGCGCGACTCCCAGGCAGGCAAGGAACATGGAAACACAGATGCTCTTTCTAGACTTTGTCCGACCAGCAACAAACACTGTGGTAGTCTCGAAAGAAAAGAGGACATATCATTTGTTCCTTGCAAGATAGTAGTAGCCCAACCTGAAGACAGATGGAGTTCAGCGGCGATTCAGGAAGACCAGCAAGCTGACTGTGACATCAAGCCCTTACTAGACTGGAAAGAAGCCAACAACCGACCGTCATGGGCTGAAGTCAGCAGTAAAGCCCAACATTAAAGAGCTATTGGGCTCAATGGAATTCCTGGTATTGGAAGACGGTGTTCTGAAAAGAGCATGGGAGAACAATGACGGAACGGAGGTCAAGAAGCAAGTACTACCCGAGGTCCCGGGTCAAGGAAGTGCTGCAGGAAGTACATGGAGGTACTGGTGGTGGACATTTCGGTATCAATAGGACTCTAATAGCGTTTCTACTGGTTGAGCTGTAGGACGGATGTAGAAGATTGGTGCCGAAAATGTGACATATGTGCAGCCAGCAAGGGACCGAAGACCCGTTCAGAGGCAAAATGCGCCAGTACATCGTAGGAGCACCGTTCGAGAGGATTGCCATTGATGTCGCTGGCCCATATCCGAAAACCCAAAGTGGCAACCGATATCTGCTAGTAGCCATGGACTACTTCAGCAAATGGCCGGAAGTATACCCTCTTCCCAATCAAGAGACCACGACCGTAGCAGAAGCCCTAGTCAACAACCTGTTCTGCAGATTTGGTGTGCCCATGGAACTGCATTCAGATCAGGGCAGAAATTTCGAATTAGGTGTGTTCGAAGGTCTGCGAGCTTATGGGAATCCGGAAAACCAGGACCACCCACTGCATCCCCAGTCAGATGGTATGGTGGAACGCTTCAACGCCACACTAGAAACCAATCTGAGGATGTTTGTGAACGAGAACCAGACAGATTAGGACAAGCTCATTCCACTCTTCCTGTTAGCTTACCACTCAGCTGTCCATGAAACTACTGGAAAGACTCCCGGAAGGATCATCTTTGGAAGAGAGCTTCGCCTTCCAGATTTGGTATTTGGTCGTCCTGCGGAACAGCCCACAGAGCCAGACACTTACACCCATGAGCTAGAATGAAGACTAGCAGCCGTACACGATCAAGTCAGATCTCGAATGCGACTAGAGCGATCGCATGAAGACTCGATACGACGTCCGGGCCAATACAGTCGGATTCCAACAAGGTGACCTGGTGTGGCTGTACAACCCCACGCGGAAGAAAGGAAGATCGCCTAAACTACAGAACCGTTGGGAGGGCCCCTACACAGTCATTAAAAGAATCAATGATGTCGTCTACCGGATACAGAGGACTCCCAGGAGTAAGATGAAGGTCGTCCATCTGGAGCGTCTGTCCCCGTATAGAGGTGTATCCGATCAGGACGATCGGTCCTAAGGAGGGGGCAGTGTCACGGAATTTGCCCCACTCACTCCCAAACCGACGACTGTGGCACCGCGAATTGCCTAAGATTGCCCCGATCGCCCCTACGCCATTCTGGTAAACAAACAACATACCGTGAATCGAGGCGTTACTAGAAAATTGTGGAAACGACGAGAAGCGTTCCAGTCGTTCGAGAAAATGGGTCTAGAAATCCTGGAATATACCTGGAATATTCGTTAGGTCTATAAAAGAAGAACAAACGGCCGAGTTAGTTAGTCTTGTATTACAGTCTGAATTGAAGTGTTTAGTTAGAGAGATCAGAGTGATTTAGATAGAGATTAATTAAATAAGTGTTTAGTTGACCTGTAATTAGTAGTGTTCAGTAGTTAATAAAGAAGTAATAGTCTAAGAGCCAGTGGCCGGCAACCTATAAGTAAATGATTATACCTGAAGTTTTGCACAGTGAGTCTCTTATACCTATCATTCATGAAGTGATGACTCGCTAAGCCCGGCGAGGCCGACCCAACTGTTACTCAGGTGCGAGAGGTATGAAAACTTAACCAACTTCGTTATTAAATTAACAAAGCTGCCGTTTGAAAATTTTAAAATTTCAGATCTAACAAATTAGGCATTTATTTTTATTATTTATTATATTTAGCACCTTTTTATATTAAAATAATATAAGTAATAAATAACCTCTATTTCTGGCACAGGTTCTGAGATTTGGTGATGTCTATTACAATGCTTGACATTTCTGACAGTTTTTTAACGTCAAAAATCAGATTTAATCAAATACTCTTGAAATTTATAAGTTTTGCCAATTTCACAAGTGTCTGCCATGACCTTAGAAGCACGGTAATCGTCTGCCTTTGTTATTTTTATATAATAATAATTGTATATTTTAAAATCTTCAAACGGCAGCTTTGTTAATTTAATAACGAAGTTGGTTGCATTTTCATACTTCTCACACCTGAGTAACTCTTGAGTCGGCCTCGCCGGGCTTAGCAAATCCCCACATCATGAGTGATAGGTATAAGAGACTCACTGTGCAAAATTTCAGGTATAATCATTTACTTATAGGTTGCCGGCCACTGGCTCTTAGACTATAATTAATTAACGGATTGTTTTTCTGGAAGTAAGAAAAGACGGATTGGGAAATCCGTGATAATACAAATTTAAATAAGTATTCTGTGGACACATTAGCTAGAGCAATGATGGTAATATTAGTAATTCAAGACAAAAGAACAATCAAATAATTCTTATTCGAGTTGTGGTACCTATTCGGTACGAGACATGCGCACATCTTTAGCAGGCAATATACACTGACTCTATAGCTAACGGTATGTCTCTAGGGACCCGTACCAAAACGTGCGCCAAGGTGCAGCATCAACGGTACATGGACAAGTTTCAATGTGCATGGATTGGAAGCGATGCAGTAAGTAGTGCAGTTTCAAAAAGTGCTAGTACAATAAATGTAAATAGACTTAACTCTTCCAATAATTTTCGATTCAAATACTTTACTTTTTTCACCGATAATCTCTATGTCCATTTACTGCTGGTACGATATCAAACGGGTGTAGACAAAATAAATTTTTTCTTTATAATAATAATGATGAAATGTTCTTGTTAATAATAAGTTTTAACTAACAACTTTTCTCATTTGAGTACTAGGTGAATTTCCCGTATCATAATTCATAGGAATCGATGCATGCTTTGCTTCTTGCTGTGGCTTGTGTAGACAATGTTGACTTGATTGGACTAATCCTCATGAAATGAGGGATAGAGATATTATTATTATTGAAGTTATACTTCTTTGCGCCCGTTAGACACATTGGGATGGGATGTTGGTCGAGAAAAAGCGTCACGCTCAAAGGAAGAACAAATTTGGAAGAACAAATTTTTAAGAACTTTTAATATATTAATATATAATAATAATATATTTTTATTTTTTTTTGCGTTCAGGCTTTGAAAGGGTTTTTTTTTTTTGAAGTTATACTTCTTTGCGCCGTTAGACACATTGGGAAGGGATGTTGGTGAGAAACGCGTCACGCTCAAAAGGAAGAACAAATTTGGAAGAACAAATTTGGAAGAACAAATTTTTAAGAACAAATTTTTAAGAACTAATATAATAATAATAATAATATATATATATATATTTTTTTAAGATTTTTTTTTAAGAATTTTTTTTTTTTTAAATGCAGTGGGGTGTATGAGAATGGTCAAAGAAGTATAACTTCCACCGTCTGGTCCAGCGCAGACCGGTTTTTATTATTAATCAGTGTGTATGCGCTTTATGGGCATATGCACCAGGTATCTCAAATAACGACTCTATCTGCCCTGTTTTGTTTGATTTCTGTTTATGTAAATAATAAAGATGAGGCAAGCTATATAAAATTAAGGAAATAGTTTAGCAACAATGGAAATATCAGTTTCTCTGTCTACCTGCCCTACTACAACAGTTTATTTTTTCTATTTTATTTTATAGACCACAGGAAAAGTTTGTACTTTCCGAACCTGTATAATCTATTTCTAAACTATTTAATAGAAACAAAATTTTACTTATACAAAATAGAAAAGTATTATTATTACCTGATACTTCCTATCGTATTCACAAAATTTTTGAGTTAAGACTGCATAATATGGATTATATTGCTTTTCTTGTAAACAACAATGCAAAATAACATTAATTATTTCCCTTTCCTGTTGATTTTTTAAATTTAAATGTAAAAGTTTTTCAAATGCATCTAAGTAGTCCTGAAAAATAAATAAATTTTTTTTTTCACGTTCTTAACATTTACCAAAAAATATGTCCATTCACTTCGATCATGATTTTACGTAAAAATTTGCAATAAAAGCTATGTTTGTTAGATATACAGGGTGTAACAAAAAAGCAGGTCATCCCATTAACTAGGTATTTTCGGCAACAAGATGATTTAACCTTACCTATATATAAAAATGCATCATTTAAAAGATACTGGGTGTTGGTTGAACATTAAAAAATTTTTTTTCACAATTACTCAAATTTAACAGAGATACTTCATGTAGTTAACCAAATCTTCAAGAGTACTGTAAACGATGCATAAAGAACAAATGTAGAAACTGAAAGTTGATTTAAAAAGGTAACAACAGGCAACAGTGATAAGTCTGCTGATTTCAGATTAGTATTTTGCCAAGCACATTGTATTATCTGTTAAAAAAAAACTGCCCGCTACTTAAAGTTACACCCTGTAAACAATTGAAATGATAATTGAGAAAGTACAATCTCCGCTAAAGACTGCACATTCTGAGCTTGACTAATATATACAGGGTGATTCAGTCATAATGTCATTAATTTTAACCATGTATTCGGAAGGCCTAGGAAAAACAGAAAATCGAAAAAAAATTACTCAACCTCTTAATTTGAAGCAACCCTCAGCAACACGGCGCTCCATGTTGACAACAATATCCTGGTCACAACATCGAGTGCTGATCTGTGAATGAGCAACGTCACATCTGCGTTGCCACATCACAGCTAAAGTTTCTGTTCTTACATAGACTACTATCCGCTAATACACACATGTACAAAACCATAAAAATCCATGCTAAACACATTTTAATAATAGTATTAACTTAGCCATGCAAAATTTTTTGGTTAAGTACCTGTTTAAATTGCATTAAAAAATTGATAATCAAAATGGCACACCGCATTTTATCAAATAAAAAGGTCAGAACATTAAATAACGCCCGAATATAAAAATACACACATACAATTAGAAAGCTCTTCAACAAGAACGATTTCAAAGTGATTGCGGAATGCAAATATCCCAAAGCAAGGTCTAGAATACGCCTGGATGCGAAACTATTACTGTTATGAAGAACATGCGTATGTTTGGTAGACAAAGCTTACAGATTTATTTTAACTTTGGGATTGTAATTGAACTGCTGGTTGCATATTTAAACTTCCCTTGACTTCATCGAAATACAGATGTACAAGTTATTGCAATAATAATGACACTCCTTCAAATCAAGTTTTGATCAATTTTTTTGTTAGATTTCTACTGGTAAGTGAAACAATTAAGAATTTATGTCAAAAGTTGAAAGTAGATATCATTATAAATACGTAACAGTTCAAAACAAGTCACTAAATTTATTTTAAAGAGTATCATTATTATGGCAAAATTGGCAATGTTGCACCCAGGCAGTCAACGAGTTGGTTTCGTAGCTTTATGAGCAGTGACAGCTTGAAAAGGGGTTTAAATGATTTGAAAAATTTTTTTTCAGCATAAATATGCATCTAAAATTTTTTTTAATCACGTCATACACAAAATCACCCTGTATATATATATATTTGTTAAATTACGTAATAAAACTTACTAGATAATGTATTAATTATTAAGTTATTTTTCACACAACATTGTTAAATGATTCATTATTATTTAAAAATATGTAAAAAAATACCTCTGCCGACATTATTATGCAAAAAATATTTCTTCTTGTATCCGTGTTCATTCTTTGCTTCTTTGCTAATAACAATAATTTTTCCGAAAATCTATTGGTTTTAGCCGACTTATCTGTTTTCTCAGCATTTTGGGGAGTATTTCCAGTCCAAGCAGATCCAACTACCCACCATCTACCTCTCTCATCAGCTAAAAGGTTGATAAAATTGCTTTAATATCTATATATTTAAAAATTGTAATATGAAAATAACAAATAAATCATGTAGGTAATTACCTTTAAGCAAATCTTCTAGTGATATATTCAACTGTGTCACATAATTGCCTTTTCTGACAAAAGCTTTCATTATTTTTTTTAAATGCTCTGAGTATGAGGTGTCATAATTTGGTATTTTTGTTACATTATTGTTTTTAATAGCAAGAAGGATGTCCAACATAAATTTGACACGAGGGCTGAAAAATAATGACATAAGGGACTGATAATAATTGGAAGTTTTAAACTTACTTGTCTTTTACTTCTTCAGATGCAGTTCCGGCTTGCTTCTGAATATCTAAAATAAAATTTTTCAAGGCCAAAGGGTCATCTTTCCTCAGCGTAAAACCAACATTTTTCAAAATATGCAAAATACATTCTACGTCCTTTTCCTCGAAGTTACTGGCGAGTTTATACAATATTTCATATAATAACTTTGCATCAAACAGTTTAAAATTATATAATTGTGATATTATATTTACAATGTTATCCAATTTTTTATTCTCTACCTCATGGTTTGCATTCAAATATTCATCAAATTTTTTTGCAATGCACTGTAGAAAATGCGCACCTAGAAAATTATGTTAATTTAAATAAAAACACTGCCCGTTTTAACATTTTCTGTTATATACATTAATATTTGGGTTTGTAAAATTTGATATTGTCGTCTAACTTACCAACTTCTGTTCCCACATTAGCATGAAGCACTATTATCAATACAACATGCTCAATTAACAATCTCTCTGGAGTTATAACTTCGGAAACCAATGATTCCGTTATTAAATTTGTTAATGTTTCACTCATATCGTTACGGCTGTTATTCATATATAAGTTTTCAATTTGCGATGCAATATTATGCATGTTACTTTCTGCTAATCTGTTTAAGAGACCTAAAATTAAATTGTTTGTTATATGATGTGATACAGTACATAGTCATAACCAATACCTTTCAACTGCTTTTTAAGTCTATTCAGAGTCTCTACTCGAGATTTATCTTCCGACATATTTGCTTCTAATTTTGCTCTAATTGTTGGAGGTATGTATTTTTCTTCACTTTTCTAAAAAAATATCAGTTAAGATGCAAAATAGAACTATTTTGTGTTTTAGTATAGTTGTTAAGCAATGTATACATATATTGCTCTGTAGCATTTTTTGTTTAATATCAATATGCACAAAAGTAACAAATTATATTCACCACAGATTGCAATACAAAAAGTTTACGTATAATAAAATTTGCTGTAAACTCGGCATGATGCTGTGTACACACTGTGCTGCCGGCTTGTGGAGGGATAACACAACAAAATGGGCTGTATGCCAGGACACAAACGGTGAAGATCATGTTGCAATGCTATCTCATAGTTCGGGACATATATAGTAACTGAACTACAAACAAGTATACAAATCTTAAGACTTCATAAGCTTACCTTAATTATTGCACCGTCTTTATCTCTTAATCTTCCATATATATCTTCCCAAGTTCCATCTTCATTCTGTTTCATTGCATCTTTAGTTTCAAAATCGTTTTCAGATTTAGACATTTCCCCTTCACTAGACAAATCTTGCTCTTCATCTGTTGAATCTATTTCTAAACTATTTAATTTTGCTTTCTTATTTGTGTTTGGACTAGTGTTTGATAATTTCCTTTTCTTTGGTTTTGTACCTTCTTCATTAACTGTCTCTAATTTATTTTTTTGTTCTTTTAGTTTTTCTTTTTTTGTATTCAATTTTTCATCTTCTGCACGCTCAGAATCTGTTTCATATTCACTTTGATCGTCTATACTATCATTTTCTTCTTCAAGTTCCTCTGATTCACTATTCATTTCTTCATCTAAGTCAATATATTCGTCTGAAGAATAACTTTCTTTATCCTCATTTTTGTTAGCTTGACCAGTCATCAATGTGAAATCTTCTTCAAATTCATTATTAGCTTCGTTTAATTCTTGTTCCGTTGCTACTGCAGAGCTCATAGTTTCCCCATCACAAACTTCGAGTAAATCTATAAAAGTAAAATAAATAGGTATTTTAGTTTTATTTTCAAATCTCTTATGTAAACATGTATGTTCTTTCATCGTCGGCTAAATCGCAGCATCCGTGCTTTTTCTAGACTGTTCCTTTGCCCGTTTGCAGTGACTCACCACGTGTGGCAGCACTCTACAGCAAAAATTACGTAGTTGTCAATTGTTTCATAGAGACTATGACAAATGTCAAATATTTATTAAAGTGTACGTTTCTGTTTACGTCTCATTTATAAATTTATTGATATAACTTAAAATAATAAGTATTGCATTTTTATGATGAAAATACAGGAGTAGCAGTCCATTATTAATATGTATGTATGCAGGTTTATGAAAAATGTAAAATATTTAGACATGAAAGCTTTGTGTGAAGTATTGGAGCGGTATCAGTGACACGTATTTTAATGTTTTAAAACAGTAAATAAAAAAATACGTACATTTTTGCAAACCAAATTAAATAAGTAGATTCTATTAGAAGATAAGCTGTTATATTATCAATATCAAGTGTCAAATTCTGACATTTATGGCATGATGTGTATGTTTACAAAAAGTAATTGTTGGTGTCGCCACACTACACATTACAGACTGAAATTTAGATGATTCAACAAAGAAGTATTACAAAGGCGATGTGATTAGCAGACGATGGTTTATTAGATTAGAAATACTTACAGTCCAAGCCATCTTCTGAAAAACTTTTTGGAATGGATTTAGATTTACGTTTGTTTAATTTTAACTGTTTTTCTAGTTGTTTTATATTGCGATCTTCCTCAACATTAGCATTTAACAGTTGTTTCATTCTTTGTTTTGACATCTCTTTTTGCAGTTTCTTCTTCTCCTTTTGTTCTTTATTTCTGAGTTCTTCTATACTTAGAACCTAAAATATTGTAGTTTGAAAGTGTTGTTGTAAGAAAATTTAAAAGACGTCAATGCTGTTATCAGTTGTTCTATATAATTAGCTATAACCGCAACATAAAGGTTTCCAGGCCAAATGTGTCATATTTTGTTTAAATTATGACGGCTTAACCACTTGTCTGTTACATGTGCTTAGACAAAAACAATTATTAATATATTGGCACAATGACACTTCCCAAAATTCTTATTAATAGACCATCCCTTTAAAAATAGTATACGTGTTAAGCTGGAAACCTTCATGTTCCGGCCACTGTACATTCTTACCTTATTTGTTGACGTATCACTTTCTCCGACATTTTCAACTTTTTGCTTTTTAAAGTGAACTACTTTCTGTTGCTTTGAACTGTTAGGGGAACTTTTATTTGGATTTAAAACAAATTTGCCGGGCTTCATCCGATTTGTATAAAAATCATTACGTCTAATTTTCTTTTCTTTGCGTTTCTCTTTACGTAATTGTTTTCGTGTCAGTTTTGTATCAGATTTTTTTGTTTTACTACGTCGTATAGCCATAATACCAGTTTATTAAATGCAATATATAGAAATAACAAATTTAACAAGCTTTGGACACAGTCTAAATAAACATAACCTCATATTTACTTGCCTCATTTATTTTAATTTCTTTTATCTATTATCTATGATTTATTTATTCTACTCTGTGGCCAGAAATTACAAATTTCTGAACTATTACTCTATTACGGTAGTTTTACTAGTCACACTTCTACTTCTTCTTCTAAAACTAATCATATAGCGATGGGCACGTTCACGTTACATTTACTTCATTCTCTTTCAAGCTCTCGAAAGGAACGCGGGATATGTTTGTTTTACTTTAAATAATTTTTTAATGTAATACCTATAATCATCGCTTTTAATATAATAATAATTATGGATTCACAATCACAAATTGTACCTCTTTGGGATTGGTCGGCCCCTTTTTTTCCTTTCTTGTTTTGACGTACACCTATGATCTGTCTTGTTTAGTTGGTGTAAGTAGAGTATGATTATTAAATAAAATTTAATAATATGACATTATCCATCTTACACCCCTTTAATTGACTAACTACAACTACATATATTTATTTTCATCAGTTATTAAAAATTAACTTGGCAATAAAAAACACCTATTATTGATAAAAAAAAATATATAAAATAATTATTATTACATATCAGAAACAGTTAGTTACATTTTCAAATAGATTTAAAAATTAAAACAGACGTTTATAGAAAAGTGATATAGATTATGGATACAAAATACCATGTACACAGTGTGGCCTATTTAAGATGGAAACATTTATTGCCCGATTTGGTTCTTTGGAAAGATAAATAATTTAAAACTCTATTCCTTCCATTCTCTTTATAATCAAGGCCTACTTTGGTTTTTCGATGTTAAAATTGGCAAAAACTGTTCAGCGTTTTTTTTTTAAATCTAAAATCTGACCACACCACTAGAATCAGCACCCCCTAAAATGGGTATTCAGTGGAATAATGCAAATAATTCAGTAAAGAGAAAATTAAAGAAATCCGCGTTTATTTTATTAAATAGTGACAATTGTGCTTCGAATTATTTTTTAAATTTTGATAATAATTGTTGGTTCAGTATTCTCAGCAATGAGGTAAGTAATATCAGAATAAATATTATAGATCTTATATCGCTTATAGAATGTAGATAAACAAACAAAATCATTAAACCGCCATATTTGACTTCAACAAGTTTTGACAACGAAAACAGAGATTTTTGAAACAACTATAGGTAAGTATTTAGTGTTAAGTGAAATTACATATCTACTTTCTCAGTGTAAGATATGTTAGGCAAAACCAAATTTGTAAAATCAACCCCTTAACTACCTAGTTAAGCGGGAAACATTTATAACCACACAAATATATGAAATAAGTTTATTTATTTTTAAAAGTAATACTACTTTCCAATACAAAAGTCCTTAAATATAATATCCAGTAAATTATCAGTTGTAACAGTACCTACTAATTTTCCTAGATGTCTTAATGCTTTTCTTAGATGTTCTGCCATAAGCACCAGATCGAGTGAATTATCAGATAGATTAGTATATTGTGAATATTCGTTTAGAAACAGATTTAGAGAGGTTAAGCAATCAGTTAGATGCTGTCGGTGTCTCTGTTGGTTCATGCTTGGATGATCTTGTGAAGGTTCTCCACATCTGGAATCAGTACAAGTTATTTAGTATTCAGATAAAAAATGTACAACTGACTGGAACAATTTTCTTTTTGTAATAATATTTTTTAATATATGTATTTATATAATACAGTTTATTCTTGAAAATGTGTAGGGTGAGCAATTTTAGCACTTTAGGGAAGTTTCTTGTAATTTCCCTAGGAGGTAGAGGAAATATAGCTCTTATATTCGATTTACAAGAAAAACTATAATTTCAGGTTTTTCGTTAATTTTTTTTTTAAGTGCAACACTATACAGGGTGTCCGGGAAATGTGGGTGCAGATAGAACATGAAAAAATAAGATTACATAGGCCCTCCCTATAGAGATATGTGTCCCCGAAGGACGCCACGGGAAAATGGTTTTTCTTGAATAATATTTAAAGTACTCAGTATAATTTAATGTGATGGACACTAGTAAGGACCTGTTAAAATAGTGTCTTTCAAACATATTTAGCTTTTTTAGTTTACCAGGGGTGGGCTAAGCTCTACAACTTAATGCTTAGATTTTTAACACTTTGTATGATAAGGACTTTAAAATAATAATTCTGGATAGCTTCAACCTTATATTAAAAAAAGGTACTCTTGTTTATTATCGATAAAATGAACCGTTTACGAGAAAAATAATAATAAACAAATTCAAGTTTTGTTTTTAAAAAGGGCCATGATTTACTTTTTTTTTCTTGGCAACAAAGTGCAATACCAAAGTCATGGATGGAAAAAAATTAAAAAAGGCAGTGGTTTCCCAGGAGACACTTTAACAATATTATTGAAAAACTTCATAAAAGGGTTCAACATGCGAACATAGGTCAAACTTTTTGTCATAAACGGTTCATTCTATTGACAATAAACAAGAGTATCTTTTTTTAGTCTAAGGTTTAAACTACCCAAATTTATTATTTTAGTCTATCATACAGGGTGTTAAAAATTTAGGCATTAAAGTGTAAAGCTTAGACCATCCCTGGCAAACTAAAAAGCTAAATATGTTTCAAGAACACGATTTTAAGAGGTCCTGACTTGTATCCACTATATTAAATTTTTATTAAATTATATTACGTACTTTAAAAGTAATTCAAGAAAAACCGATTTCCAGCGGTGTCCTCCAGGGACACATATCTCTGTAGGGAGGGCCCGTAGGCAAAAATTTTATAGCAATTTGTCATCTCTTTTTCAAGTTCACATAAATTTCTTTCTTAATATGTCGCTAGAAATTACACCTTGTAGTAACGTACGGTACTGTAGGAAACACTGTATAAATTTAAGTTAGATAATTGAAACACCTTTTTATAAAATTTTTCACAAACAGAAAAATTATGCAAATATGACAAAACAGGACTAAAATTATTAAATCGAACTCAAACCATCTCCACTTTTCTCGAACGTCTAGGAATATACAAAAAAAAACTCTCCAAATCTGCCAAAATTGATCACCTTGTATAAAACAATTTAATATATTTTACTTACAATATTTTCAGTCTTTGTGAAATTGCTTGTACTAAATTACAGATTCCGTCTTCAGTTTTGCAAGAAATTGGAACTACAACTTCATCACCTACATTAAAAGTTTCATCATTTTTTAAATCAGTCTTATTTAGAATTACTAGACACTGTTTGGCAAATAAATGTTTAAAATTTTCTGTATTACAATTATTTAGTAAACTACCTAAGTTTAATGTTTTAATATACTGTTTTATGTAAGTAACAAATTTTTTATCTATATTTTTAGTTTTCCACATAATGTATTTTTCTGCATCTACAACAAGAAGAACAAGATCAGACTTTTCATATAGTTTCAAGGCTCTGCTAATTCCTTCTATTTCCACAATATCCTGCGTTTGAGATCTCAATCCAGCAGTATCTGCTAAAACTAAAGGGTAACCACCTATATTCAATGTAACTTCTAGAATATCTCTAGTTGTTCCTTCAATGGGAGTCACAATTGCTGCTGGCCGCTTGCCTAAAAAAATATTTAAGTTTTAGAGAATTTATAAAAAAATATCTGCAGTTGTATAAGAATAAATTACAAAATAAAACTAACACAATATATTTAACAAACTACTCTTTCCAGCATTGGGTTCTCCTAAAATCACCGTTTTTACGCCATTACGCAGAATTTCTCCTTTGTGACCATTAGATAAATGATTTTCGATTTCACTACACAGTTTTCTTACATCTTTCATTACCATATGTATGAGATCTTGCTCTAATGTGTCAGTTTCATCAAAATCTATATGAGCTTCCACATTAGCGACACATTTAATAAGTTCTTTTTTCCACTTATTATAAAGACTACTTAGCGAACCTTGAGTTTGCAGAAATGCCTAAAATAAAATGTAACCTATATGAAAAACTTATGTAGTAAAAAAATATTTTAATTCTGTTTAATTTATACCTACTTGTTTTCTTTGAATTTCAGTCTCTGCTTGTAATAAATCTGCCAGACCTTCAACTTCCGTAAGATCCAACTTTGCATTATGAAACGCTCTTTTAGTAAATTCTCCTGGTTCCGCCAGCCGCAATTTGGGAATGGAGCCTAAGGCATCTAGAACTGCATTTATTACTGCCAAACCTCCATGTACTTGTAATTCAAAACTATCTTCTCCTGTAAAACTTCTAGGACCTACAAAAAAGTGTGATTATGTATAAATAAGTATTGTATACAAACGCGTCTCTTCATTATTGTAGACTGAAAAATTTTACATACAGTATTAGTTTACATCAGTACTGTATTTACCAGGAAACCACAAAACAAGTCCTTTATCCAAGATTTCGTGTGTTTCGGGGTGCACTATACTTCGTAAAATAGCCGTTCTAGGTTTTGGGAGATCTGGTAAATTTGTAACTAGTTTTAATGCTGTTCCTGAATTTGCTCCAGATATTCGAATTACAGCAACTCCACATTTTCCTTGACCTGGAGGAGGAATAAATAATACTATAGATTGATCACAAATCACAATTTCCATAATGCTTGTACAAACCTGAAGAGAGTGCAAATATAGTGTCAGAAGAGCACAATCGGATTAAATTTGTTGATAAAACATTACAAAAATGGAAAAGTCTAGGTAATTTAAACATGTTTATTAATTAACTTTGAATTATTTAAATAATAAAAATAAACACATTTTGTGAGGTTAAGCAATCAAAAATACAACTCAAAGATTTACAACTACACTACAACACTGATCTTCTTCTTCTTCAAGTTAAAGTTATATGCCCAAAGTCATATAACTAAGGATTAAGAAGTTTGTTGAGTAACATCGCGTGCGTGAGCGCCATCTTACGGTTATTTGAAAAAACACTACTACTTCAGAAAAATTAGCTTACAGAAAACTGTGCCACAATTTAAAAAGAAAAGCAAAGTTGGCAGTATAACTGGTAGAGTTCGCTGTAGCAAAAAGGAACAATAATAATTAAAAATCTGAGGTTAAAACATGTAACATATGGAACATGGTTGGTTAAAAATTAACGCAACGTGATGAAGATAAGTTATCGCTCTAGTGCATTCTCATAATTGTTTTCTGTGTTTGACTAAAATTTAATATAACGCCAACAGTTAATTATAATTAGTGAATTGATTATCTAAATTGTCTTACTGATTTTGTTTGTTTTATTTTTTTAATATAAAATACTGCTGAAATCAATATCTCACATTGACCCAAGCAAACATTCAGATTTAATAAACATATAACATAAATGAAATTGAATTCAATTTAATATTATAAATACGATTTGAACAATTACTTGAATGAGTGATTGGAAAAACGATAAGATTCCAGTGAAGGGTGTTTTTAGAAAATCGAAAAAATAGTTTTTGCGGCTAAACCGTCGGTTACATAAAAAATGTTTCTATTGGCCAACTGTATATTTTGATAAAGTGCATTTAATAACAAAATATGAATTTCTTATATCAATTAGGAAATTAGATATTTGATTTTAAAGGAACTGGAATATTATCCTTTTTCCAATCAACTTAATGAAATTCAGTTGAAATATAACAAGCCGAGCGTCGGATTGTTCTACTTTACCCCCAACCATCGCCAAGCGTCAGATTGTTCTATTTTACCCCCCAGCCGTCGTATTGTTCTACTTTACCGCCCTAACCATCGCCAAGCGTCGAATTGTTCTACTTTACCCCCTTTGTCATCGCCGAGCGTAGGATTTTTCTACTTTACCCCCCCCCAACCATCACCAAGCGTCGAATTGTTGTAGTTTACCCCCCCCCAATATCGCCAAGCGTCGGATCGTTCCACTTTACCCCCCCAATCAGCGTCGGATTATCAAAGTGGCCAAAATCGCCAAGCGTCGAATTGTTGCACTCCTTATCATGGCGAGGCATATTTCGCCAAGCGTCGGATTATCAAAGTGGCCAAAATCGCCATGCGTCGAATTGCGAACGCTTGGTGAAGGTAAATTTACATGGTTAGCGTTTCTAGACAATAGAAACAAACTTACCAAACCAAAGTAAGCAGGCAAATTTATAAAAATAAGTATTAGCTGGTCTAGAACACGTGTTGCCTCTACAAAACTGCCGGGTCGATGATGTAGGTGGCTCTCACGTTGCTATGTAATATGTAAACAACAGTCACGTAAAAAATTGTGTGGAAAAAATATAACATTCCGGGAATATTATCCTTTTTCCACCCAACGAAACCCACTGCATATAAATACTGCGTGAGTTAACGCGATTATCTTATTCTTCTTCCGCCCATCGAATAAATGATAAATTCTTAGACAAATGGCTATCTTACATTAGTTCGCCATATTTATGGAATGCTATCCCTTTTCCAATCACTCATTCACTTAAGTTTACAAAAGAAGCCTAATTGTTTTGAATTAAATTAATAACACTTCTCGAAAGTTGTCATATTTTTCTTTAATACATTCACTGCGGAGACACCACTGAAGATGCCGACAGTGAAGAGCGGCGAAATGTTTGGAAGCATGGGATGCGACCACTTACAGCGGCGGCCACGGGACGTCTCGGAGGACCACCATTTTCCGAAGAACGGTTCTGACCATAGCAGTCGTAATACCAACAATAGGAGCCGAAATCAATATATGGGCGGGCTCAGAGACACCGATAGCGGATCTGTCTCCTCAAAGCCTAACCCGAGAACAACCAGATCAGGTAAAGGAATCCCGGTTAAGGCTAGGGATGTGCACTTTAATTGTGTTTCTGGCAGCGACCAGTTACCGAGGTCACGGCATAACAACCCGGAAAATCACTATGTATCAAATGATAGCACCTGAAGTGAAAGCCTAAAAACTACCATATTTTTCTTGAAAGCTGTATTTTGGTGTAGTCATTGGCCTTTGAAGATATTACTTCATTCTGATAACATTTGCTGCTGATTTGACTTGTCGATGGTGCCCCTCAATTTATTTGTTGGTATACTTGGATATTGTTGGAATTGGCACAAATTTGCTAAACAATTTTTGCCCTGGATTGAACAGATCTATTGTAACATTCTGCAACCGATGTGGACTTCCATTTTCCGTCCACGTGACGCATAATTATAATGTTTTCAACAGATTCATCGAGTTCAAAAAAGACTAGTGTGGCGGATTTACATTTAGCGTACTTTGACAGGAATATGCACATTACCTCTAGTCTTTTCTGAACTCTGTGGTCAGATCTGCTAAATGTGTATCAGAAGAATGCATAAAACAGTATCCTGTGAATTCTTCTGCTTCTCATAAACGAGAAATTGAATTGAAGTTGACAAAATTCGCTAAAAGTTGACACTTTTCCCGCCATTAAATAATTCGCGCGAATTTTTGCGAATTTCGCGTCCATAAAGACAAGGCTCTAGGGTGGCAAAATATTCTGCAATCTTTAGTGGCATTTAACCCATTGCGTTCAACAACTTTAGTAACATTTTTTCCATGTTTGCAAAATAAGTATTATATACAATCTGTTATGTCTGTCTATTAGTTGATCCAATAGAAAAATATTTTTTGTACCTATACAGGCTCAAGCAACTTGGCAGACTTCATCATGGATAACATATTTTCTGTAAATTTTAATTTTCGACCTTTTATATTCCTAGATACCAGCGAGTTTGAACTCTTATACTCGCGACAAGAATTCAGACGCTTATGTCAAACGAACAAATGAATAATTCATTATATTTTCATCAAAATATTTAAGAAACTGCAGCTGATAGTAATAAAACTATATAATACACTAAAAGTTTGCACTATATATTGCACTAAGTTCCAAAAATGATTGTTGTTAACGCGGTCCAAATATCGGAAATTACGTTGACAATAAAAACAAATGTGTAACGTCAGCTGTGACGTAAGACGTCCGAATTGTTGACGCGAGTATACCTTCGTTGCACCAATAATTAAAGCAACTTTCAGCAGTAAATAACTTTCATCTGGAGTTGATGATAGAAATGTTTCTGTCATTTATATAAAAATTTTTGTTTTGTGTCCATCATACTTGCGCTTTAAAAATGAAATGACTTTAGAAAACTTACTTACGTTAACGCTTTCATTTAAATTTATAGCCGCTTTTATTTTAGAGTAGTAGCTTCACAATAATGACAGCTTATACAGATTTTTCATTAAAATATGCCGATAACATGTTTTTATATTATACATTTTTATTTTGGATTTTTTAGCGTATGAGATATAAACGTCAATGTCATTTTTAAATTTATTTTGTTATATAAGTAATTATTATTAATGTTGAAAGTTGATCGTGTATAAAATATTGTATGCATGGTAGTAAACGGCGCTTTTTACCGTGCAAAAGCCCTCGGCTAAGGCCTCGTACTTTTATATCACACCGCGGACGTTAAACGCTTCATTCACGATCTAGATGCATAAATAATTATTATAATCATTTGTTTTTGCTATAATATGAAAATATTTTTAATGACATTAAAATATGCAATTATAATTGCATATTTGCAGTGTAGGGTGATTTTTTTTAACATGGGAAGTCCGTAAGCGGCTGAAGCAAAGTGCGTTGTCAAATAAATTTTGTTTGGATTGACTGAGACTTGATATTAAGGTACGAAACTATAACTAAACGACTGGGCGTCGTGATGCTCCAATTTTTTTTTCAGACGCACACCATGTTTTTACGGATATCGAAGAACTGTTCATATCAGTTTTCTTTCAAATAGGTAACTTTTTCTTGCGTTTATAAGAATTCAAAAGATACAGAACACTACTTGTGTAATTGGAATATTTAGCTTACCACATCAATCGGAATCCAAGAAACAAAGCAAAGAGAAAATAACATTCAAAAGATAGAAGGGTATGTTCTCTTGAATAGTGGATCAGACGATATAATGTTTGGAGAAGGATTTTTAAGGAAAACTTAAAAATGAGATTGGTATTTGTTTTCACTTTCATGTCAATCTTTGATCTAGTTTTTATAATTTTTAATTCTGATTTTTCGAAGTTTGATACTCAATAAAAAACACATGGGTATTTTGTTGGGTGCTGAATAGTGGCAATATTATCGTTTAGATAAAAAAAATCCCTAATATACTCGCGTCAAGAATTCAGACGTCTTACGTCACGGCTGACGTTACACATTTGTTTTTATTGTCAATGTAATTTTCGATATTTGGTCGCGTTAAAAACAATTTTTTGCAATTTAGTGCAATATATAATGCAAACTTTTAGTGTAGTGTATAGTTTTATTACTATCAGTTGCAGTTTCTTAAATATTTTGATGAAAATATAATGAATTATTCATTTGTTCGCATGACGTAAGTCGTCTGAATTCTTGTCGCGAGTATACCATTTTCTGGAAAAATGACCCATTTAAAAAATCGTAGTAGAACAGACTTTTGTCATGTCAATAAAATGATTAGTAGAATATAATCTCCCTGTAGCGTACTACATAATTACAAAAAAATGGCTTGTGGAAATTTCACAGCCTTGCCACATTTCCACAGGTGTTAACCTGAAAAACAGGACACACTGTATATTAAATGCAAGAAACTATTGAGGAACTGACTTAATTACAGATCATATACTATACATGTAAAAACTACAATAAAAGGCCACCTAAGGAAAGAAAAAAAAAAGAGTCGATAAATTAAAAGACGACAGTATTAGAAATGAGTTCCAGAAACGAATCAATAGAATCATTGACGACGATAGTAACCATGCTGTGAAAGAAGATTGGAAGAAAGTTGAAACTATATTGTTAGATGGGGCCCAACTTTTAGGTAGAGAGATAATAACAGACAAGAAGACGTGGTTTTATGATGGACGTAAGACAGTGATTTCGAAGAGAGCGTAAGCCAGAATGGAAATTATAATTCGTAATACAATTGAAAATAGGGAAAAGTGTAAAAAGGAGGTGAAGAGTATGTGTAAGAGCGATCTGTAGAAAAGCGAATACAAATTCTACAGAGTAACTATACAGGGTGTTCCTAAATAAGTATCGCAACGGAAAACTGCAATTTCCTCTCGAAAAAAGAAACATTATTTTCCTCTTCCATTTTTCTCTCCGGGCTTTCGTTTTCGAGATACACGGTGTCAAAACTTTATTTTTTTTTGTTTTGACACCGTACAGTTTTCCGTTGCGACACTTATTTAGGAACACCCTGTATAAACAGACAGGCTAGAGAATTTTATCGGAATGTAAAGAGCGAAAGGACCAGAAACCAACAAAATGCTGCTAATTTGTAAAGATAAACTAAACCAGTTGGTGGGAGGAACCACAGAAAGCTTGAAGAGATGGGCTGAGTATTTCAGGAAATATTTTGGGACAGAAGAAGGTGAGGTATCGGCTGTAAGAAGAAGTCTTGAAATAAATGCACCTGTAAATCCATCAGAAACTGGTGAATTAATGGACATCATACGAAAATTAAAGAACAATAAAGCACTAGGGAAGAACAGTATAACTACAGAACTATAACTATTAGTAACGAGGGCGAGAGTTAGAAAAAATATATGGAAGATAATAAAGGGGGAATGGCAAATATAGTTAATATCAATACGTTGGAAGGAGTCATTGATTTGTCTCGTACACAAAAAAGGAGAGAAGACAGACTGCGAAAATTATAAAGGAATTGCTAGTATACACAATTCTGGCGGTAAAGAATACATATATTGTAGTACTTTTTTATTTCGTATGAAGTTATTTTTTCAAAAAAATAGACTGATATTCAGTTCCCTTCAAAATTAACTTTATTTTGTGCCACAGATGATTGCAATGAAATATCGGCCTATCATTTAAAAACGTAATTTTATCCGAAATAAGAAAGCGCTGCAATCTATGTGTAGGTGTTAATGGCGCATATACCTATCGAGTATCATTAAAGTAGATTTTTCGACTTTAATTAAATTTCCTTAACTGATGTGCCTAGTTCATTTTTGATTACAATGTGTATTATTGCTTGTTTATAGGATATTTGTTATTAAGTCAATAATTATGTTTATCCTGTTGCAAATTACTGCACTTTTTTTATTCAAAGGCTACTTTATACCTGTATAAGGGTGATTTAGAACTTATCTAAATGAATTTGGGAATAACTGAGCCATGAAATTTTCCAAAATCCTTATAGTTTCCGAGAAAAAAAAATATTGAATTTCTAGTCGTTTCAACTTTTACATCGCTGGGCTACTACTGTAGTTTCTAGCCAGGCGAATTCAAATATCCGATTACTTATCGTATTAACTTGTTTGTGATGTAAGTATTTACAGTAGTTTTTCAAATATCAAAAGAGGCTTACGTCTATAGCCAGTGGCGTGCCAACATCTTCGGCCCCCCCCCGCAATTTTTTTCAAGGGGCCCCACTCTACATCAAAAAAATTAATATACTGCCTATACTGGGTGACAACGAAACTACTGTCTGCGGTGACATTTTAAATCGGTTTATCGATAGAAAAAATTTAGTGTGACCTCACCTTTATATTTTGATTTTTTTTCGTTCGACTTTTTGAAGAATAAGAATTCTAATTAATAAAATTCACATTTCATAGCGTCATAAACGTACCAAATTCCAGCGATAGTATATGGCCAATATGAGTTCTGGTTTAGGTTTGGAAAATTACAGAACATAACATTATAACTTTATTTAATAAACATTACTAACACAAAATTGTAACAAAAATAAAACATTTATAACTAACACAAAAATAATCCTTTTAATATAACAAAAATAAACAAATAAAACACACATTAACTTTAAAAATATTATTATGATTTGAATCGCATTTCAGACTTTTTTAAATATAGAAAAAAACTATTTTCTTGTGTGTAAAGCAACATATTTATTAACTATTTGGTAATAGGTACTGATAAGGCAAAATATATTTAATTTTATTTTGGAAAATTATGAGGTATAGACATATTCCGCCGCTACAAAATTAATAGTTATTTTATTACTATGTAAAAAGCTTGCTGGAGGTAGTCGAGGTCGAGGCTGAGCAGGGGCCCCCCGCATTGCGGGCCCTTTCTGCACGCCACTGTCTATAGCAACTCGCAGTTGATGGATATCGTTTTAATTTATGGTGAAGTAAAAATGTTTTGGCAAAACGATTACCCGATAAACATGTTCCAAATGCAGCTATTTTTACCGTGGTGTGCAGTGAGTGCAAGTGTAGTGTAAACTCCGACGTGACACGGGAAATTTGCAACCGAATCGTGAAAGAGATGGAGGTCTAGCGAATTCACGGCGTTTTGCAGCAGTGTGGAGGATCAATTATATCCCCAAAATGTACAGCGTGTCCAGGCACTAATAACAAAGGATTGGACAAGGACGAGCGATACCATGGCCCCCATGATCTCCTGACTTTAAATCATTTGACTTATTCTTGTGAGGATATTTAAAAACTGAAGTATATTGCACCGAAGTGGACACCATTAATGATTTACGCAAACGTATCATAGTTGCTGCTAATAACTTACAAGTTCAAAACGGACAAGAAGCAGAAATATTTGTGTTAGTTTGGAGAAACTGGGTAAGACGGACCCAAATTTTGTCAAACTATTTTACTAATTGAAACCATAAATTAATTCTATTAATAATTAATAACAATAGCGGCCAAATCAGTTGAATTTGCTGTATAAAAATAGGTGTTGTAAAATGCAATTTACTTCGTTCCTTGTAAATTCCTTTCAAATTTTTGTCCGGTCGCCGATTATACGGCTTATCAGGTTTTACAGTGAACCAGTTTCCAGTGCCGTACGGAAGTGTATTTTTAAATCACTTCGAACTGCTCTTTTTGATTTTATTTATACAAAATTTTATTTGTAAGGGTACATTAAATATTTTGTTAGATAATTTCTGAATCACCCTGTATAATTGGGATTAAAATAGAACACTATTTCTGCAAATGATCTAAATTGACGATTGATATAGCAAACGAAAAATAATTCCGTTACACAATCGATGGTCTGCATATTTTGAAGTGTTATAAACGCAAGAAAAAGTTATTTGAAAAAAAGCTTCAAATGAAAAGTTCTTTCAACATCCGTAAAAAATGGTATTCTTCCGAAAAAAAAGGATTTGTAGCGCCACGACGCTTAGCGTAGTTTAGTTATGGTTTTGTCGTCTACCTTAATAATAATAATAATAATTTCATTTATTAGCAATTAGCTATAAACATACAAACACATACATAAAATAGTATACAATAACAATAATAAGGACATAGCTTAACACAACTAAAAAAAAAAAACAATTACATATGTATCTTTACAAAATTAGCCAATTCCCTTTTAAATGTATACAAATTTTGTGAATTCTTGACAACATTTGGTAAGTCGTTATACATTATTAACCCCTTCGAAAACAAAGATTTTGTTGTACTGCATTTATTGAATTTTTCAACGAAGAAATTATTTACATTACGTGTAGGATAATTGTGAACCTCTCTCACATATTTAATTTTACTAGTCAGATACTGAGGTGACAACCCATTTTTAATTTTATAAATTGGTATTAATATTTTGTAAACGATTATTTGATACACATTCATAAAATGTAGTACATTTAACATAGTATCAATTGGTGTGTATCTATTACATTTTAAGATTATTCTCATTGCTCTATTTTGTATCTTTTGTAACTGTTGAATTTGATTTTTATTCAGATTGAAAAGAACAAATGAGCAAAAGTCTAAATGTGGTGCAATTAGTGTTTTGTAAATGATATTTTTTACATATGTACTAAGTGATTTACCAATTCTACCCAAAAAATTTATTTTCTTCGACATTTTATTCATAATATAATTTGCATGACTCTTAAAATTGAGATTACTATCAATTATTACACCTAAATACTTTATTTCTTTCACCATTTCAAGTTCAGAACCATTAATTGTAACTTTGCACCTGTCAATATTGATTTTACTTAATTTATAACAATCACTAATTAACATAGATTTACATTTATTTATATTTACGCATAAGTTATTATCATTGAGCCATGTAAATAAAATATCTAAATCACAATTTATAGTTCGAATCATATCTGGAAGATTATTTCCTGTAACATATATCATAGTGTCATCAGCAAACATAGTTAATTTACAATTTTTTATACATTTCACAATATCGTTGATATAAATTAGAAATAAAATAGGTCCAAGGACAGTTCCTTGTGGAACACCATGCAAGGTTTTTAATTCCGTAGACATATGATTTTTATATTTAACTTTTGATACCTATTTTCCAGATATGACTCGAACCATTTCAACACTGTATCAGTAATACCCATTTTAGACATCTTCACTAGAAGCAGACGTCGATCCACCGTTTCAAATGCTCTTCTAAAATCAAGAAATACGGCTGCTACGAAATCACCTTTGTCGATAGCTTTAATCCATTCATCGCACACATGCAATATGGTACTTTCACATGAATGACTTTTACGAAAACCAGACTGATGGGGAATAATAACACTATTTTTCACAATGATTAATAAGTTGTTCTTTCACTACAATTTCAAGCACTTTTTCATAGGGTGAAACCGTATTTATGGGCCTAAATTCCTCACATAAATTCGTATCTGACACTTTTGGAGCAGGAACAATGATCGATATTTTCCATCTTGAAGGAAAAACTCCACTTTCTAATGATTGATTTACAACATCGACTAATCTGTTACCTATCACAGAAAATGCATCCTTAAGTACAAAAGTATTTATTTCATCCTCAACACCTGCCGTATTTTTTAAAGATCTTATAATATTTTTAACATACGGGAGATCTACACAGTCAAATTTTGAAAATGTGCTATGTACATCAATAAATTCAATAACATATTCTCCATTATGTATACGGTTTTGTCTGCAAGTTTGAACAATTTCTTCTATGCTATTTAAAAAATATTCATTAAATTCATTTGCAATAATTCTACTATCATCAGTTTCAATATTATTAAATCTAAGTGTGTCCTTAGCTATTTTCTCTTACTTGGCATTAATATTTTTAAGTGTTTCCACATTTGTTTTGAATTATTTTTATTTCCATCAATTACGTTATAAAAATACTTTTCTTTCTCCTTCTTAATATCTTTAGTTACAGTATTCCTCATATTTTTATAATTAACCCAATCCTCTTCTTTTTGTAAAACTTGCCTTTTATACATAAGATCTCTTTCCTTGATTTTCCCAATTATATCTTGTGTTATCCATTTATTATTGATATATCTTTTTGGAATATTAAATTCTTTTATGGGACACATTTGGTCTAAAATATTCGATATTGAGTCGGTAAAAGCATCTGCAACTAAATCAACATTATTGAAATTGTTATTCCAATTTGTGGTTAATAAACTTAATTGGAATTCTTCTACTTTATAATTTTTATATGATCTTTTCTTAATCAATTCAACTTCGTTTATACTTTGCTTTGTACTATTTATATCAACTGATATTATACAGTGATCACTAATTTTTGGTGTTAAATGAACTTCAAATAAAATATTTTTATCGTCTGATATTAAAAAATCTATTAATGTTGCACTAGTGCTGGTAATCCGCGTTGGTTTTTTTATAAGTTGAAACAATCCGTACTGGAATATCATTGTTTTTATTGTATTGGCGTAATAAGTATTAGAAAACTGATCAAGATTAAAATCACCAATTATAATAGTAGTCCCATCATAGCCAATGTTTTTATCTAAATATTCTTCAAAAAAATCCAAAAATAAATTGTCGTTTACATGCGGTGGATGATATACCACACAACATGTATACTTATCATTATTTATTTTAAATTCAAAATCTATCATCCATACATAAGGTTCAATAGATATATTAGTTTTCAACTTAAAATTCAATTTATCTCGAATATATACAAGAACACCGCCCGTACGTCTGTTATTAGTAACACAGTTTAATATTTTATATCCATCTATTTGTAACTCTTTTAATGACACATCAGCATCAACATGAGTTTCCACCAAACATAATAACATAGGTTTCCATTTCGATATAACTAATAATATTTCATCTTTATTGTTTAAAAACCCTTGACAATTTAAATAAACAATATCCATATTTTTTATTACTGATGATGTCGTTACATGTCTTGATTGCTATAAACCATAGTAGTAGTAGTAGTAAGTACGGGCGGCCTTAGCCTGGCAAGTAGACCACAAGTGGGCCTTTTTTGCCTACCCTGACATCCCATCACCCCTCCACTATTCGCCCTCGGCCTTCCTCGAACCTACCCGACGTCCTAATGAACGCCAGGATCCTGGTCCATGGTAGGCCCCTCATCTCTTCCCTTTGCAGCTCCTCGGTGCCAAAGATTCTATATCTTAGTCTTCCAAGAGCCGCACAGTGTCCTAGAAAATGGATAGGGTCTCTTCCCTCTCCGCATTCCGGACATAAGGGACTATCCTCTATGCCTATCAAATTCAAATGCCTCCTGAGTCTGCAGTGGCCTGTCAGGACCCCCACCATTTGGTTCAGGGACCTTCGACTAAGGCTCAGCAGCCACTTTGTCCTAGATTTATTAGGTTCATTGAAGAAGTCATGGGCCTGTCTACATCCCCGTTCCTTCTCCAATTCCCTCCTAGTGTTTGATAGGCCCATTTATTAAGGGCACTATTCACACTACCTCGCGTAATTCCCAAAAAGGGTTCGGGTCCCTGGCACGGTGCCCCAGATCCAAGACGAGCCAGCAAGTCAGCCGTCTCATTACCGGGGATCCCCTTATGGCCAGGAACCCAGACCAACTCCACTTCTCTTTGTCTGGCCAGGGACTCAAGGGCATCTCCACACTCCTGGACCAGACTAGATCTAGTCACCGGAGAGCTAAGAGCCCTGAGTGCAGCCTGGCTGTCCGAGCAGATGAAGATTTTCTCCTCCACACAATTCCTTACTTCTTCCTTGCTTGCTACCATCAAAATAGCAAAACCTCCGCCTGAAAAACCGTGGAGTGTGTACCCAGCGAAAAGCTCTGCCGGATGTCCAGGTTTTCCAGATAAATTCCTGCTCCAGAAAACTCATCCCCTACCCGGGATCCATCTGTATAGCATATCAGAGATCCCGGGGGAAACATGTTTTCTGCCCTCTCCCACTGCTCTCTCGAAGGGAAAACAGTGGTATATCTCCTACCCAGCCTTAGTTTATCCTTTGCTTCAATAACCCTCAGAGCGGATACCACACGACCCTCTGCCTTCCAGCAGCCTGCATCCCTTGTTCTCAGATAGGTCGCCATCGCCTCCTTTACAATCCATGTTGGGAGGGGTGGCAACCCAAGCAAAACTTCCAGGGCGGCAGTTGGGGTTGTCCTCATTGCTCCTGTAATACTTAAGCAAGCCAGTCTTTGGATCCTCGACAACACCCTGGCTACAGTCACCCGGCCCACACTCGGCCACCAGACCAAGGCCCCATATTGTAGCCTCGGCCTGATCACCGCCGTGTACACCCAGTGAAGCACCCTTGGGTTGAGTCCCCAGTTCTTGCCTACTACTTTCCTTAACTGCCAAAAGGTTGCCATCGATTTCCGGGTAACCCGTTCAATCTGTGGCCCCCAAGACAACTTACTGTCCAAGGTTACCCCAAGTATTTTACCTCCTTACTTAAAGTAAGGGTTTTTCCATACATAGTTGGGGCCCTGAAATCTTCTATCTTCCTCCTTTTTGTGAAGAGGATCAACTCAGTCTTACTTGCATTGACTGAGAGACCCGTCTCATCACCCCATCTCTCTACAATCCTACAAGCTCCCTGCATTCTGTCGCATACTACGCCCAGAAACCGTCCTACCACTAAAACCACGCCATCATCAGCGTAGGATTGACTGACCCAGTATCCCACATGAGAAAGGCGATTTAGGAGACCATCCAACACCAGGCACCATAGGTGCGGCGAAAGGCAGCTACCTTGCGGGCAGCCACCTCTCACTCCCAGGTCCCTGTGGCTATCTCCCATAGTTGCACTAACTCTTCTCTCCTCCAATGCGGATCTCACCCATCCGACCATGGCAGGCGGTGTGCCCCGGTCCTGAAGTGAGTCACATATAGTTTTTGTTCTTGCCTTGTCAAAGGCATCCTCAATGTCAAAGAACATGGCCAATGCGACCTCCTTGTACTGAAGGGCCTTCTCTACCTTATGTACAATACTATGTAGCGCTGTCTCCGTGGACCTGCCTCGCCTATAAGCGTGCTGGTTCACATGAATCAGGTGTCTGATCAACACCCCATCCACGAGATACCTGTCCACAATCCTTTCCATCGTCTTGAATAGGAAGGATGTGAGACTGATTGCTCTAAACGCCTTTGCCGTTGTGTAGTCCTCCTTCCCAGCTTTGGGGATGAAGCCATAGCTATAAACCATAACTTGTACGACTAGTTATATTATCAATACATCTTTTTAAACAGGGACAATTTTTATCAAATGCAGTATGGGACGGATTCAGTTTTACTTTTAATTTTTCAATGGCATTTTTGCAATTGATACAATTGACTTCATTATTTGTACATTGCTCGGTTTTATGATTACCACTGCATTTGAAACAAGTCATTTCATTTTTACAGTCTCTAGCAAAATGGTTAAATCTAGCACATTTAAAACATTGTACAATGTTTAGATATTCCTCTAACATACATATTCTCCATCCCACATTTAATTTATCTAATTTTATTATATCCTTATATATCTGCTTCTATTTCCAAAATAATATTACCAGAATTAATTTTCCTTTTATTTACGTATTTCTTAATAACCTTAACTTTTCCTTTCAAATAGTCGCCTAATTCATTTTGTTCAATAATATCTTGAATTATAATGTCGTCTTCCTTTGAAATAAATTTAATTTCCGTATTTTTAATTACAATTCTGGGATTTCTTTGCTTAGGAACTTCAATTTTATACTTGTCTCCTAATTCTTCTTGCACCTTATTCATTAATTTATGCTTTGAGTCTGCATCTGCACAGCTTATTACTATACCACCATTTCTATCATTTCTTATATTATCTACACGTACTCCCATCTTAGAAGGATCAATCTTGTCTTTAATTTCTTCTTGTGTTACATTACTTTTTTGAGTATCCTTAATTGGTTTTACTAGAATTCTGTCTTTATTTCCTTTTACTTTATCTAACCAGATTGTCTATTTATCTCACTTTTATTAATATTTCGTTTTGATTGTTCTACCAAAAGCTCTATTTTCCTATTTTGATTTTTTAAACTTTTGCCTTGTATATTTATGGTTTCAATACAATCATTCATCATACGTTTTAATTCTTTTATTTCATTTATAAGAGAAGTACTACCACATTGATTGCAAGAATACTTTAAATATTTATTTTCCATTACACACTTAATTTCTTCTTCCTTTAATACAGTACATTTTGTATGATATTTTTTGTCACAAATAACACAGTTTAAAATTTTGTCTCTATTTTTAAACGTCACATTACAATGAGTACATTTAACTTCACTCATAATTTATCAGTTCATTGAGTACTATTAATACTCCGAGTCCAATCCTGTGTAAGAAAGAAATATTGTCCAGCAAAAAACAGTTCATTAGTTTTTTCCTTCACAGCTGTTTGATATTGCTTCCCACCTCCATACACTATTATATTAATTATTATAGTCAATTAACACTACAGAAACAGATATTATTAATTACTTAATGATGTTATATCACCACGTTTCTTTCACTTTCTTTTATTTAGGTTATTTACTTAGCCAAAATATGAAATATCTTCAGGATCAGTTAAACTGTGTACCTCACTCTTCGACTAACATAAACACAGACAATTAATTCCAAGTCTTAGTCAGACTAAACAAACTATGTTTGACAACGTTCACTTTGCTTCATGATAAAAAATTACCCTGTACGTAGTTTTAACGCAGTGGCGGCTCGTGGCTGCAAGAGGTGAGGCCCAAATAATACCTAAATAAGAATAAATTTACACGTCTCCCCTGAGTTAATGTTGACGCGTTGACCATTTTTTATTATGGAGGTATTCGCCCTATACAGATTCGGAAATACGGATCTTTACAGAGAAAGTAGAAATTGCCGCTTCATCCCAGGGACGGTACGAACTTTAAGAGGTACGACGACGTGCATTGGTCTAGCAGTCCCCACTACTACGGTAATCGGTTCCGTATCGCCAACGCCAATTCGGCATTGCAAATCTAACTGTCCGGTCAACTGATGCCAGTGTTGTCAGGTCTCATGCTTTTGCATGGGATCTCATTACAACATCTCATGCTTTTTAGACACAAACAGAAATAATAAAATTACTCTTTGAAATCTACCAAAACAAAAACCTAACGAGAAATAAAGGCAAAATCGAGGGCATAATTGAATAGATAGAGGTATGCGGTGTGTGCTGTATTCATGCTGTATTGCAGTGATTCTTAACTCTATTCCGTAAGGGTACCTACATTTTCTGGAAACAACAGATTTTACGACCCGTGAGTCACCCTGCGTCACGTCAACTGCGCCTCAACGTTCGCCCGGCCTAACAATAAAATAAATTAGAAAGGTTACGTGGTTAATAACTTTTAAGTAAGTACCTGTAACTACCTACTTACAATGTAATATTATGATAAAATAGCAGAACATAATGCTTTTTAATGAAATAAAAATGGCATTACAAAAGTAATTAAAAATTAAGCTGTGTCAAGAGGTGTTTTTTGATAAATTAAGCCATCTCATGCTTTTTTCTCTAAACCTCATGCTTCTTTGAAATTATTCTCATGCACTGAATTTTTCCCGCTGTGGTCGAAGTATGCGTGTAGCATGACACAAATACACGCAAGCGGCAAAATACAATTCACCATCAAGATCCTCACTTTCCAAATCTGTATAATAGCCCTACTATAACCATAAATTAAAAAACTAAATAACATCAGAACTTCGATTTTTATTTACAATATAAATAATAGAAAAAAAATATATGTTTCAGCATCTAATAATTTAAAAAATTGTGTTTTAAACACTAAAAAATATGAAAAAATATAAAAACCAATTTTCAACTACTCTTTCTATTTACTTATAAAACAAGTCTATTCGTCGCTTTTAAATTCGCAAATTTATTTATAATGTCTTCATAAAATTCGGAATCCGCGCTAAGACTTTGCAACAGTTCTTTTTCTATAGCCAAGTTGTTTAAGCGCTCTTGTGTCATCGTATTTCTTAAGTAAGTCTTAATGCGCTTAAGGCACGAAAAGTTTCGTTCTACTGAAACACTTATTGCAGGAATTGTTAAAACTAAGCAAAATAACTTGTATGTTTCCGAAAATATAATTTTAAATTTCTTGTATAATATTAAAATTATAAAATTGTCTCTGTACAAAACATAAAGTTCTGTAAACTGTAGTAAACAATCAAACGATATTTCCGGAAATTTGTTTGCATATTCGGAATATTTTAAAGCGTTGGCCGACTATTCAAAATTTGTCGTTTCTCTACTTCATTACCTATTGCAAAAGACGTTTCAAATAGAGATAAAACAATATCGTGAGAGGGATTCATTATTATAAATAATAACTATCGACGAGTCTATCGATAATATATATTTAAATTAGGTTCCTATTCTATGTTAAATTTAGTCTTACCTTGTAAGGAAGTTGTTTTTTATTTCTTTAAATTAATCCTACCTGCCTTGTCCTTAAACCTTTACCACCGCGCTCACCAACTAATCTTGAACTTGAACAATCGATTAATTGCGTCACACACATAAATAATCTACAGTTCACAAGTTAACTACGGTCACTAGCCACTATCACATCGTCCATTTGCCGTTGAACTAAAACACAGCTTAAATAACAATCAGCTCACAGACTCGTATGAGCGGGAACGTCTCGCGCAGATCTTCGCGCATGCCGCCATTTTGGGATAAATAGCGGCAGGGACGTGTGGTTGTAAAATATGCCCTTATAGCCATACCGTCAACGACTGCGTTATTGGCGCACGAATGCTGTATTTTGTGGTTTGTTGATTTTCTTGTATTTTATACTGTTATGTTATTTTATTTTTAAACAATTTCAAGTAAAACAAATTTATATTTAGTATGACACTTTCTAAATTGGGACAACTATTTTTAATCCGGTCCTGACTTGTATCCCAAAGGAGAGAGAGACAACAAGCTTCAAGGACAAATTTTCAGGTTTTAATATTTCAAAGGTGCCGCCGTAGAGTCTGTGAGCTGATTGTTATTTAAGCTGTGCTAAAAACTTGAGGCGCCATAAATCGGGCTTCAGTCTCGAGCGGACATGGAACGAAAAACATCGATTTTAACTGTCTCGCGTGGTGGGGAAAACCATAACGTATAGACATGTGCGACGCAATTTGAGGCTCGCAAAATTCAGCCTCACTGTGGTGGGATTGGTCGGTGACCGGGACTCCCCACGCGGGTAGAAACAGAAACGGCGGGATATTGAAATGTAAACAAGAGGTACGTTATAACATACGAAGGCTAAAATTAAAGCAATTATTTTATTTCGTTTCATTGATTTTGGATAAATGTAGTAGGGAATCGGATTGGAAATTATGGGGTATTAAAATATACAGTGAAAGCCAAATTTTACAGTGAGGCCCGGCCTCAGTTGCTTCATACGACGAGCGGCCACTGTTTTAACGTTTCTTTAAATTGCCTCGACTCACTACCCCGCACACCGTCTTACTTGCAAGTTTTGCATTTAATAGCGCTATTAATCGAGCTGTTACGAGCAAAACCAAAGCCGTTATAACCCTCACCCCGAAATAATTTATGCCTTGTTTTGTGTACCTATTTGTTCTCATATTATTACAGTTTATTCCGGTCGAAATTAAGCAGTAAAACGTAAATAATTGCCCTCATTTGGAATCCCCTAAGTTCAGCCGAGTAAAAAAAGAAAATCGAGCGAACGAGAAGCACAAAATGGATACGGCGAAGCAAAAGGGAAGGTCGGAGAAACCGAAAGAGTGAATGCCTGGGTATCGGACGTTCCACGCTTCGAGCTCCGGAAGAAAGCTTTTCGTGCTTTACAGCCTGGGTTAGTCAATGGCTAGTGTGTCTAATTTGACGCCGGACGAATGTTTATTACAACACCTTCTCTGTTTAAGCGCCGGGTCGATATCAATCACCTCAATACAGATAAAAGCCCTATTTCGGTATTCGCTGATGTATGCGATTTAGGGAAAGGCACAGGCAATATTTTATCTCTAGTGAATTAGGTTTTAGCGATTAGTTGGCCACGTACTTATTATAATTTAAAAATGGCGTGTGAACTCTCGAATTATTTATTTATGATGCAGGTTAGTGACAAATATTATTATACAGGGTGTTTCAGAAAAATGATACAGTAGAGGAGGTTGAGACATGAAAATATAAGTTGTTTTGAAACCAGAGCCACCAGATAAAAACAGTTAGACCAATCTTTTTATGTGATCAGAGCCGACACGTTTTGGTGCCTGAAGTCGAAAATCAACTTTACAGGTGCGTTACGAGGGATAGCAACAAGTTCTACATCACACTAGCTACAGCAGGGCGCCGTATTCTTGAAATAGAGTTTTCTGCAAGTACAAGTAATTTTAGACATTTAAGAACTGAATAATATAGAGTTTAGCAAATAAAAGGAATGTTACTCATACCACCTGCAAATATTCAAAGGTACTGAAGTAAAACAAATATACCTACAGATTCAGAATTTATATCAAAACATTTTTTGAATGTACATGGGACTTACAAATACAATATTGTAAAAAAAATCAAAAAGGGCAGTTCAAAAATGATTTAAAAATACATTACTGCAAGACACTAGAGATATACAATCGGCGACCGGATAAAAAATTGAAAACGCCTATTTTATACAGCAAATTAAACTGTTTTTGCTGCTATTATTATTAATTATTAATAGAATTAATTTGAGGTTTTAATTAATAAAATAGTTTGACATGCCCAGCAAATGTTGGGCCCGTATTACCTGTGTCTATAAACTAACACAACTGTTACTGCTTCTTGTCCGTTTTGAACTCGAGAGTTCAGCAACTTTGATACGTTTGCGTATATCATCAATAGTGTCTACTTCGGTACAATATATATAATTTTTTAAATATCCCCACAAAAAGAGGTCCAAATGATTTAAAATCAAGTAATCATGATGGTCATGGTACCGGTCCTCCTTGTTCAATGCCTTGGTATTAATGGTTGGACACGCTGTACACGGTACTGCTGCAATAAGCCGTGGACGCCCTGGACCTCCATCTCTTCCACGATTCGGTTTCAAATTTTCAGTGTCACGCTCGCATTGCACTACACTCAATGCACACCGCTGTAAAAGTAGCTGCATTTGATACATGTGTACCGGGACATCGTTCTGCTAAAGCATTTTAACTTCATCATAAATTAAAACGATATCCATCAACTTTGAGTTGCTATACACATAATCCATAATCCATTTTCGACATTTAAAAAACTAATGTAAATACTTGCATCACAAAAACGTTAATTATAAGTAATTGGATTTCAATATTCGGAATCCCCTGGCTAGAGACTACAGACAGATTTTTTACTCGGAGTCTATAAAGATTTTATAGACGCGGCATGAATTCAGACGACTTACGTCTCAGCTGCGTTACACAATTGTTTTTATTGTCAACATAATTTTCGATATTTGGTCGTCATTTTTTGCAATTTAGTGCAGTATACAGGGTGTCCGGAAATTATGCGTCAAGACTTGAAGTGGTGATTCTTTACAAAAAATTAGGGTCACAAAGTCTCACAATTTCTCAAAAACTCAATATTGACGGAGATACAGGGTGTCAAAAGAATTTTTTTTTTAGTTTTTCTTAGATAATATTTCTAAGTCTTTTCTATGTATTACTAGTGGTGCTTTTGTAGATTTATGTTCCAAATATGATGCAAAGACTCCAGTGTCAAAGAGCCTAACCTAACCTTAATCTTCGATCTATGGCCCACAACTTTTATTTTCACCGCTTTATAAATTTGAACAGCACCATGTTAAAGAGTATCAAAAATTATTTAAAAGAGTATCGCTTGTTGCGATACAATAAAATTAACCGTTTCTGAGAAAAACGACTTCAAACATTTTCATGTGTTAACGCTGTCTTAAACTGATATCACAGTTTCAACTCATCAATACAAAATTTATTCACTAACTACATTATTAAGTAACATTTTTATTTAGTATATGAATACTCTTATCATAAGTTCTCGAAATGTTGTCCTATTTCAACAAACAAATTCATTCTTCTTAGAAAGTTGCGAGAAGAGATACTTTTTTTAATAATTTTTGATACCTACTCTTTAACATAGCGCTGTTCAAATTTATAAAGCAGTGAAAACAAAAAAGTTGTGGGCCATGGATCGAAGATTAAGATCAGGTTAGGCCCTTTTGACACCCTGTATCTCCGTTAATATTGAGTTTTCGAAAAATTGTTATAGGACCTCGTGACCCTAATTTCTTATGAGGAATCACCTCCTGAAGCCTTGACGCATAATTTCCGGACACCCTGTATAGTGTAAACATTTAGTATAGTATATGTAGTTTTATTATTCTGAGTTGCAGTTTTTTAAATATTTTGATGAAAGTATATTGAATTAATCATTTATTTCTATTACGTAAGTTATTATATTATTTGAGGAAAATTTAAATAGTGAAAGTGGATAAACAAAACATAAAAATTTTTATTTTTGATAGGACTTTTGCTCTACGTCTTTTATTTTTCCAGATTTTACGGCGAGAAATACGACAGCCTTAATACAAATTTTAACACTGTGATAAATACATAAGAATAGCTTGATACGTATCGTATAATAATTTTTAAAATTTTGCATACTTTAATTATTATTTATTATTGTTAAACACCTAGGTATACAATATTACATAAATTCATAAACATATTGTAGTCGAAATATAATATTAGGTGAACTGTAACATCGGGACATAAGAAAAACATAAGCAATTAAATATTACGCGATGTAGAACTAACTACATCTAGCGGCCTTTCGCTACTCCATGCCGGACTGAAAATGTCACAGACACGAAGCGTTCTACATGCAGTAAACACCATTGAAAGCTGGCGATCTTTATCGCGTTCGGCGAGAAACGATATTTTGCACGCACGGAATTCCAGGAAACAACTACTCTGCGGGCTAATGCCCCGACCAGCATTGAATTACACCTGAAAAACCTATAGCAACAGCTATAGTCATTCGCCAGGAGCCCACCAGAACGCTTCGTATCTGTGACATTTTCAGTCCGGCATGGAGTAGCGAATAGCCGATAGATGTAGTTAGTTCTACAGCGCGTACTCATGGCCCCTTCTGTCGGATTAGACAGACTAAAACAGCTAGGATTATTCGCCAGATACCTCACCTATGGCATACTGATGAGAGCTAATAAGCTCGAAACCGGTATATGTCTGGTGGACTACTGACGTACTGACGAGTGATTATAGTTGTTGCTAATGTTGCTATAAGTTTTCCAGGTGTAATTCAATGCTGGTCGAGGCATTAGCCCGCAGAGTAGTTGTTTCCTGGAATTCCGTGGTTGCAATTAAATATTGTTGACATTTTTAAATTACAAATTCTGTTCAATTTTAATTTAGGAATTTCTTTTTTATAATAAATAAATTAGTTAAATGAAATGTCTATTTTCTCGTGAAAGGTTGCGTTTCTACTATTGCATTGTATGGACAAAGCATAAGATTTAAAATTACTGTCAAAGCAATACTATGTACACTTTTTTAATCATAAAACATGTGATTTACCTGTATGCCAAAAAAATTTAAACGTCAATTTCCTCGCAAACTGTTAGTTTCTTCGATTTGAAATAAGAGTATCAAATTTTGAGACAAATTATCAGTCATGCCATGCAAATGTTCATAAAATTAAAGACAAATAATATAATAATTTCCTACCTTTTAGGGCTTGGCAATTTTCAAATTATTTTACGAGAAACTGCACCTCTATAAAAATAACAAGTGTGCCAAATTTAAAAAAATCGTTCCACTATTAAAAAAATTATAGCCAAAAACCAAATTAAAAAAATAATAACTTTGAGGTTAGGTAGCTCCGTTAATATCACATACTTAAAGATATATACTGCATGAGTGCGACGACCGACATGTGCAACAAAGGGGGAAGGGGGCTGCCATTTTGATGTACTCATTGCCAACTGTTTAGTGAAAACACTAAAAATCTTCAGTAAATTTAAAAAGCTGACCTAGGTGTCTTTTGTATAAATTGTCAAGTGATGCAAATAATTTTCTTAATACAGCAATAATATCTGCAATCAAAGCCATGAGATGGAAGATGTACTTTTCTTGACGTTAAATGCTTCACCACATCTTTTAATGACAACTCTAATATTTTTATATACTGTTTGGCCCTATATATTTTCTTCCTTCGATATATTTGTTTTTAATTTTTCACTTTCTTTTGGCAGATCAAGGACTTACTCTAAAATAACAAATGTGGATTAATATGTATGCTTACATTTTTATATCTAAAACATGCAGGATACTTCAAATATTTGTGCTCGGCTTTTTAAAGTTTTCTTCGACTAGCTACTCGAGCCTTTTCTTGATGAAACCCAACCTGTTTCACTCCCATTGAAATTGAATTGCCATCCTTTATATTTGTTTTTTTTTTGTTTTTGGAAAGATATAACATCCAAGACGAAGGTGTCAAAAATATATCGGATGAACGGGATGAACTCATAGGTTGTACTGTTTTTACTATAAAATATATTTTTTAAAATAAACTAACAAAAACAAAACAAGCATTTAAAACATACCTATAAAAAGTCCATAGATATATTAGTAAATCTGCTTGTGTCTATGAAAAAGTCACTTCGAAATCCTAAAAACATTTGTGGAGGCATCAGACTTCTAACATTTTTACAACTTCTAATAAAGCACATGTTCTTCATGCACAGAATAATAAAATATTGTTTTAAATTAACATTTTTGTAAACCAAATAAATTCCAAACCTAACCTCACAAGCCAACAAACGTAAACATAAACATGGGAAGAAGAAGGGAGTGAGTATATCAAAATGGTGGCCATTTTCCATCCCCTTTTATTGCATGCTCCGTACCGATACGCAGTCGTCAAAGAGCAGTATATATCTTTATGTATGTGGTTAATAGGTTAATATCGACTTTTCGAGAAAATGTTATATGAACTTGCCACATTATTTGATCGAGTAATATCACCCCCTAAATTTTCTGGACGAAGTTTCCGAATACCCTGTATAGCGACAGCATTGTTTTCAAATTTCCTAATTTAATTGAAAGACCTATGGATATTCAACAAAAGTACCTTTTGTATGCAAAATATATTAAGTTTTTATATCTTAGAACCGTTTTACACACACAAGAATTATAGCAAAAATGTATCTCCTAATTTTTCGTGAATCTTTTTAGCTGTTTTATGCATACGAGAATTATATCAATAATTTAATGAAAATTTTTATGTTCTATATTTTTATGACTATAATCGAGAAAGTGCGGCAGAATCTGCGCAAATCTCCAGTTTGGCAATTTGTAAAGTAACACAGATAGCTGATATATACATACAAACTTTAATAAAAATTCTTAGCAAAAATTTACCCATAATTTTCGTTATAATTTTCGAAAGAAATCTCTTATGTGTAAAACGGTTCTTACATTAAAAAAATAGCAAAATCCTAGTATACAAAGATTCAATCGAACTTAACCCTCTATTAAGCTATTTTATCAAAATCCTGTGTATACATTTTGAAATAATTTGCTTGCATATTGTTAAGTACAAAAAGTTCAGTAACTGCATAATTGTTTTTAAGTTATTTAATAAAAACCATCCTATAGTTGATGCCCAGTCATCATGCTGAGTGTTATATTAATCTTCAAGTACAGTAGAAGTATTTAAATTAATGCATAACGTTGAACCAGTACTAAAAGATAAGAGAGCCACATTTCATATCCACTCTAATTATTTGTATGCATTACCCACCTTTGCAAGTTGTACTGCAGAACCTGATAAAATAGTTGACATCATAAAGCTTTATTAGGTCATCTGCACGAAGCTAAAATAAGATTTACTGCCTTTACACCGCAAAACTTAAAGATATTCTGCATCGTTATGAGTGGGCAATCTTTCTTTATTAGTATTCCTCTTGCGCATCACGATGCTTAAGTTTTAGAATATATGTCTCTGTAGTTACCTGAAATTATTCCTTTTACTATATCAATTAAATTTATTAATATTGCATCGTATTATATACAAGTTTCTGAGCGGAGTGGTAAAATTTATCATGCGGTTGTATAGTTTCTCTTGATGACTAAAACAAACATAAGATTTCTCCAATAAAAAAAGTTTTGCTAATATAATCTGTATCATCCTTGGATTTTTTGGATACAAATTATTTTATTAACATAATTAATTATTAAGCTCATTCACGAATGCTTTACGCAATTTTCTTTTATTGGTACACTTTGAAATGATAAATACTGGTATTAATACTACAAAAAATGGAAATAAGAACTAGTAAGTCACATAAGATTAATTCTTGTCACTACAGTTGTTACTGGTTGTATATTGTTTAAAAATGAGTTCTAACATTGATTGCTTAAATAATAAAGCAGAATCACGATTAATATAGCAAAAATCAGAAAACGCTTATAACAAAGAATACGACAAGTTCATCAAAAGGATGGAAGAGCAAAAAGTAACAGATATAAATGAACGAGTTGTGCTTGCTTACCTTTAGATAATGTCGGAGCAAAACAAGGCATCGACTATGTGGGCTCTCCATTCGAAATTGCAAAATATGTTGCGGATAAACAAAGGAGTTAATTTAAAATCATTTGTGAAAGTACATGCATTCATGAAGGCACTTAGCAAATACGATGAAGCCAAAAAGACATATATAATCAAGTATGACGATTTGCGGAAGTATTTCACCAGACATTACGTATTTATTTTTAAAGGTGGTAGCAATTTGTGCCATCTTTGGCTCTTGCAGAAGATGTCATTGTGCGACTTACGCTTACATTACATCAAGGATAAAGGAAGCGTATTGCTTTTTACTATCCAACAATCTAAGACAGTGGAGACTCGATATTATACTGTTGCCGACAGTGATGGAATTAGTGATGCGCGTTTGGTGAAGCAGTATTTATCTTTGCGACCTCAAAATGTAAGTACAAAGTGACTTTTCTTACAGTATAAGAGGAAGTGCACCAATCAAGTGATTGGTGCACTTCCATTTGGATCATTTCTCTAGCAAATAGCACGTTATCTTAAACTGGATGATCTTGAAAAATACACTGGACATGTGTTTCGACATACATCCGCTACCATTATGGCTAATAGTGGCATGACAATAGATCAAATCCAACGACAAGTACGATGGAAATCCGCAGTTGTAGCGGCTGGTTACGTTGAAGAGAGTGTTAGCAATAAGAAGAATGTTTGAAACATTATTGGGAGTTTCATTAATGGAAGTGCAACCTCATTGACTTCTGAGATTGTTAGCAGTATTAAGGCTTACGGTGAGCGCTCGATCCAAAGGGATATAGTTTTCGCTCAGTAACTCCTCAACGAAAAATGATAAAAATATGCGGTTTTTTAATAGACTACAAATACTATTTTACGTCGGCGCTGTGTTTTGAAATTTTGAAAATATGCAAAATTCATTTTAAAAAAATTATTTTACAATTTTTCAAAATTTCAAAACACAGCGCCGACGTAAAATAATATTTGAAGTCTATTAAAAAAAACCGCATATTTTTATCATTATCCGTTAAGGAGTTACTGAGCGAAAACTATGGGTTTGTTCCAACACAGCAAGAATCGATTCCAAACCGTCCAGAATTAGTCAGTCAGTTTAGTTGTTAATGTACTCTCGGCGAATGCGACGTAAGACGGTGTTGGTCAAACATTTCTCTCGGTACTGAACAGTTCTCGACGGTTGTTGGAACAGATGTTATATATCGTTTGATAGAGCGCTCACCGTAAGCCTTAATTTGAACAGTATTTCCTATGATTTAAAAAATCGAAGTATTAATATCAAACAATACCAACTGTACTTTTCACATTCATTTAAAAGATTAAGATTGTTGAATATTTGAATAAAGCTTTTGAAACATTTGATAGTAATATTTAATTTGACGCTACAAGGTACTCTTGTCAGATTAATAATTAAAAAGGTAACATTTAGACTTCACGTTTCTCGGGTAGTTGATTTTGCCATGGTAACTAAAACACGCATGTTTTTGTAAGTTGGCTTTAAAAACGCTAAGCAAAATAAGAAAAATCTTTGTATAGACGTTCTACGAAAGCCATAAAGCACCCTCCTGCATTGAATATGGACTATCTGCCACTTCTTCCACTAAAGGTATAAATTAAATAACTGACATTTGATGAGGCCTACTTATTAACGGTTAAAATAGTCAATTATCTAACAAGGTAGATACACGGATGATTGGGCCTACAGGCGATAGGGAAAGCAAATCGCGTAAGGATCCTAGTATCTCCCGTGGTGCATATAACAATTTTTTTTCACTAAGACAACTGATTGAACAGTTGTTCAATATACAAACGATATATCCAAGATGTATCTATGACACCCGCAAATTTGTTGTTTTGATAGTTTGATGTTTGATTCTGAAGAGACATTTTGAAAATTCAGAATGGATAATATTCCAGGAATAGTTGCTGCTAGATCCAATAAAGCCAATGAATAGGACCTAAGATATCTAAATTACTTTATAATAAATAATATGAACGGTTCGACAGTTGGGCAAGCAGAAATTCAGATTGATATTTTTGTGGATATCCACCAGTGGGTAAAAAATATACAAGCAAGCAAGATGCAAAATACCAATAGTAATACAATATTTCTGACAGGGCTCTCTACTAGGTAAGTTACCTATCGCCCAAATTGCGTTTTTCTGAGTGGCTTGTGTTGCCCCTACAGTGCGTAACTCAAGCGCGAATAAAAAAAGGCAGAACAGAAATTAGATTTCCTGTACCAAACACTGATTTTAACTGACGAATAAAAAAATAGTGCTTGGAAACAACCTCAGCAATAATTCAATATCACCCACCCAATTTAGGCCATTATCCAGAACCACACCCAGCAGCTTTGACCTATCACCCTTTGTATTCATTATACAGGGTGGCCCAATGAACACGTAACAGAGCCCATAGCGATTAGGAAAAATTTGTTTTGGAAAAACGCAAAAACCCGTCGATTTTGTTTGAGAGGGGGAAATATTTTTGCAAGAATTATTTGAATCTAACTGCTACCCCTGAGGGTAAACATCCTCTTCAAATATTTATATGGGAAGGGTGGTCAAGTTGCATATCGTTCAAAAGCTCTTTTAATTATTTACACAGTTATGTGTCACTTTTGAAAATCAGCCTAATTTTTAAAAAGATACAAGGTTTTGAAAGCAAAATTTTATTAATAAAATTTTATTACAGTAAGGCAATTATAAAGAATTTGTTCAAAACGTTGTCTTATATTCTGGAGCATTCCAGGAGTGACTAGACGACATTCATTAATGTTCGTTGACGTAGATCTTCCAGAGAGTCCAGTTGGGTAAAAAATATACAAGCAAGCAAGAGACAAAACACCAATAGCAATACAATATTTCTGACAGGGCTCTCTACTAGGTAAGTTACCTATCGCCCAAATTGCGTTTTTCTGAGTGGCTTGTGTTGCCCCTACAGTGACTGCGTAACTCAAGCGCGAATAAAAAAGGCAGAACAGAAATTAGATTTCCTGTACCAAACACTGATTTTAACTGACGAATAAAAAAATAGTGCTTGGAAACAACCTCAGCAATAATTCAATATCACCCACCCAATTTAGGCCATTGTCCAGAACCACACCCAGCAGCTTTGACCTATCACCCTTTGTATTCATTATACAGGGTGGCCCAACGAAAACGTAACAGAGCCCATAGCAATTAGGAAAAATTTGTTTTGGAAAAACGCAAAAACCCGTCGATTTTGTTTGCGAGGGGGAAATATTTTTGCACGAATTAGTTCAATCTAACTGCTACCCCCTGAGCGGGGTAAACATCCTCTTCAAATATTTATATGGGAAGGGTGGTCAAGTTGCATATCGTTCAAAAGCTCTTTTAATTATTTACACAGTTATGTGTCACTTTTGAAAATCAGCCTAATTTTTAAAAAGATACAAGGTTTTGAAAGCAAAATTTTATTAATAAAATTTTATTACAGTAAGGCAATTATAAAGAATTTGTTCAAAACGTTGTCTTATATTCTGGAGCATTCCAGGAGTGACTAGACGACATTCATTAATGATCGTTGACGTAGATCTTCCAGAGAGTCCAGTTAGGTGGCACAGATTTTGGTTTTTAGGTGTCCCGCAAAAAGTAGTCCAATGGGCTTAAATCTGGGGATCTAGGATTGGAATTGAAGGGCAATGGCACCTCTCCAGCTATCCAACGATTCGGAAATGTATGGTTTAAGAATTCGCGCACATGATGGGCATATTGGGGGGGGGGGGAGGTGTAGTCCCGTCTTGCTGAAACATCAGTTCATCTTCGAGGTAATCATTATGGTTTTCCACAATTACAGTTAAGGCCGGATCAATGGCTTCTTGCAGCAATTCCAGATACATATCACCAGTCAAATTACCATTTATAAAAAAGGATCAACAAGGGAATCACCAAAGATACCAGCTCAAACATTTAATTTTTCTGGGTGATGCGTATGCTGTTCGTGGAATATCCTTGGATTGGAGTCTGCACAGTAACGGCGGTTGACGTTGCCATTTAGGAAATGATGCACTCATTGGAAAAACTAATGTTGAAAAGAAAATTTGGATTATGCATCACCTGTTCAGCCATAACCTCGCAAAATTGTACCCGGCGGTCAAACTCATCTTCGTGAAGTTCATAGAGAAGGTGAATTTTGTAAGGATGGAACTTGTAATGTTTTAAAATTCGTTGTACACTACCCCGACTTACAGAAGCCAATTCCCGTGTACTTAGCCTATGATCTAAAGCAACGTGTCCCTGAACTGCAACCTCCACAACTTCATTACGTACAGGACGTTAATTTTTTCGCTTTTTATTGCCCACAGATCCCGTCTCGCGGAATTTTCTTACTAACTCCAAGACAATTTTGGACGGGTTTATTGGCATGTCGTTCAGCAAACACCTGAGCTGCTCTCAAAGCACATCCATTATTTTTATAAAATAATTCAATTGGGTGGATCCCTCTTGCGTTGAATAAACCATTTTTTAATTATTTTGTATTTAATGCGAAACATCCACTAAAACCACTAACACCACTTTACCACAAAATCGCTCACTGAAAAATGGTCTCTCATCTATACCGTTTTTAGTGGAATTTGTGAAAGAAATAACTGCAAAAAATCTAACAATACGTTGGAGTAAGTATTGAGAATAGTTCACGTAAAATTATTTATTATTGAATGGAAGTTGCTGGTCAATTATTTCCAGCCATTTGGATATGTTAAGACGCTTCTTTAACTTAATGATTTTGAAATTCGACAGCGAATTTTAATTAGAGTATAATTTGTAGAAATAATAGGAAATTTTGTATTGTTAAGTTCTGCACTCTGTATCTAATCTAAATGGGTTGATTTTAGAAAGGGACCCATGACTATGCAGAGAATCAAAAGAGCTTTTCAATGATATGCAACTTGGCCACCCTTTCTATTTAAAAATTTGGAGGGGATGTTTAACCCGCTCAGGGGGTAGCAGTTAGAACCATCTAATTTATGCAAAAATATGCCCCCTCGCAAACAAAATCGATGGATTTTTGCATTTTTCCAAAAAAAAATTTTTCCTTGCCGCTATGGGCTCTGTTACGTTTTCGTTGGGGCATCATGTATTTGTAGACATATAAAGTTTCTGAGTCTTGTTAACGTTAGTTGTTAATTAATTAATTGAGAACCACCTTTCGCCATATTTTGTTAGCTGGTACGCAACTATTTTTAAATCAAAGAAATCTTTGTGCGTAACCATTAAGGTGGTGTCATCAGCAAATAAGATACTTTCATTAGGCGACAAGTAATGCTGAAAGTCATTGACAAAAGTCAGAAACAGTATTGTTCCTATAATTGAGTCCTACGGCATACCATGCTGTATAGTATTAAAACTGGATGAAATATTACTATTTACTAATACAGATTGTAGCCTTTCCTCTAGATAAGATTTAAAAAATTAGTAATGGCAATTAGCAATCTTACTCCGTAGTGCTCCATATAGCTTTTTTAATATGTCGCTAACGTCAATATCGTTAACTAAATCGGTATAGTACGTAATTTAAGTAACCCTGAACTCTCTATTGTTTTTTCTCATGTGTATTTCAGATTCTCGTGTATTTGGGCATTTAATTGAGTGTCCAGCGGGAATAGTAATTTACGTTAGAATAACGGAATGTAGTGTTTTGCAGGTCGAGTCAAGTGTAGATTCCAAGGGGTGAGCCCTCGAACTCTGGACAGACCTGCAAAACACTAATTTTCGGTCATGTAATGTACAAGTTGACCCCAGAACAAGGAAACGGAATACGTAAGTAGGAAACCGCGAACGTAGCTCTTTATAGAATGGTGTCACTAGTGTTACTTGAAATATCTTTTTAGTAAGTTGGATGCCCTGCTAGATTTGGGCAGTGATGACAACGAAAATATTTTATACAAGTTTTTAATTATATTTTAAAGGTCAAAGTTCTCTTTTTCTCAGCCATTTTTCCTAAAACAGTTCTGCCATATGCAGGGGATCTAGAAATTAGTAGTCAAAAGTGATAGGGCATACAAGGGGAGTCAACACAATGTCAGAACTTCATATACATTTTTGTTCCATAAGGCTTCTTATGAGTATACAGGGTTTCTAAGAAAAAAGTTAAACATTGAATTTCAGTCTCAATTTCTAAACCGTTACCTTGACAATCTCGAAATTTGGATGAAAGTAGTAACTCATATACAATCTTCACTATATAAATTGGAATTAGAGATGCTGACTGAAATTCAATATTTAACTTCTTACTTGGAAGCCCTGTATAGAGCAAGAGTACCTGACGTCAAAATAATCCGCTATAGGCAAACTTACATTAGTCAAAAGTTGATGGTTAAAAAGATACAGTTACATTCAAATATTTGGATACATTTTGGAGATCGGTTTTTATTTGGGCGAGAAATTATAATTTGTCTCTAAACTTGACGTCACTAGTAGAGGGCGCCACTTATGGTATATTATGCTTTTTAAAAATGTCAGAACCTTTTTTCGGCTTAGTGTATCCAGCTGGCTATTGAAACAATCGATTTTCGTATCTTTTTTATCTGAAAAAGGTACACCTTATTTAAGTCGTTAGGAGTAACCGTTTTTGAAGTAATCCTGTTTGAAATATTCAGTGCACCGAGTAAAAACTGTTTTAGTTTCAGGTAAGGTACCTTTTCCATTTTCATCAATGGTTTCATCAAAGTACAAAGATATTTTAATTACTTAATTTTAACAAAAAAAAATAAAAATTTCTGTTAACAGAATGCGTTGAATATGCCTACCCGTGGCAGTGACATATGCAACACGAACCTTCGACTCATTTTCCTGCCATTTTTCTTTCTGACTAATGTCCACTTGCCATTAGTTATTTTAAATCTGTTACATTTTGTTTCGTTTTGTTTTATAAACGGTGCATTTGAGATGGTCTCATAAAAAAATCAAACGGATTTAAGTCAGACTGTCGAGCAGGTCAAAGATAGGAATGATTTCGTCCAGTTCTTGGGTTGAAAAAAATTTCTTTCTACCACTTCTTGGCACCTCTATTGAAATGAATTGAGACTCCGTCGTGAATGAGAAACATTCTCTGTCCGGCTGTAGTTGGAACATCTTCCAGGATTTCATTCATTCGATTTTATAAGAAATCTCTATAAGCAAAGTTTACAGAATATAAGTTGCTTCACTCGATCACGTGTGATACTTCCATTGTCGCCCGCCTATTATCAACGGGTTCTGCGATGGACATCAGAAGACCACTTCATAAAGGCACTATTAGTCTGCATATTATTACTATTAATACAGCCAATTATGTTGTTCTGTTGGTAATGGTATGCCAGAGTCTTTGCTGAGAATGATTAATGCTCTCATTTCAGTAAATATGCGTCTGGAACAATTGGGTTTGGAATTTTTTCTTTATAATTTTTTTGCATTTGAAATTTAATTTGCTTTGCCACAAACAAAATGTATATCTGAAATTTATAAATTAGTACATAACAAAAAGTATGACATATTTCAAAAGTCTAAACATCTTTTTTGGAAACCAGTAGTTCTAATTTTCTGGTTTCTTTTTTACCTAAGGACTTTTGAACCTAAAGTGACGAATGATGAAGAAACAGCAAAGCTGGATAAAAGCTTTTGTCAATCTCTAATACTCATTTTCCGATCTTAGCTGACAAAACGTAAAGTTCTTTTCAAAATATTGTCTGACAATTACATATGTTCTGATTTCACTTGTAATAACTCTTATAGTTGACAAAGTCGTTTTTCAACATAGTTTTCCTCATTCATGTTGAAAGGACCCCGCAATAATCTTATGGAAATTGGGTTTCTGTCAAATTGTCTGAATTTTTGGTATGTTGTAGATTTTGTCATGTCAACAAAAGTCTCCATAGGCACAAAGTGTCAAAATGAAGATTTTGGCAGCTACGGAGCTGCCAAAGCTTTCCTGACCCGTTGCAAAACTATTCATTTTCAATACTATTTACAGATGTCAAAAGCATATTTTAATTATTCTAATATATAGGGTAATGTTTTTGAGGTCACTGGATTCAACCCTCATGTCAGATTGGACAAATTGACCGTTGACAGCTGTCAATACACTGTCAACGAAGAATAGAAAAGTAAATATTCTCTTTTCACATTGAGAGTTTGGGCTTTTGAGGGAGCTGAATTCAATTCTAATCTCAGATTGGAAAAATTTACAGTTGACAGCTGTCAATTCACTGTCAACGAAAAATAGAGAAGTAAATATTCTCTGTTGACATTGAGAGTTTGGGTTCTTGAGGTCGCTGAACTCAATTCTCATGCCAGATTGGAAAAATTGACAGTTGACTGCTGTCAATTCACTGTCAAAGTAGAATAAAGAAGAAAATATTCTCTTTTGTTATTGAGAGTTTGTCAACTACCATTTTCACCAATTCTAAAAAAAATTGAATTTAGCGAGTTGGCCAACATAAACTCTCAATGCAAAAAGAGACTATTTAGTCTTTTATCCTTCTTTGGCATTTAATTGACACCTGTCAACTATCACTAACGTCATTAACTCAGCCGGCATTTACGTTCAAATACCGTTTGAATTCAGCTCCCTCAAAAGCCCAAACTCTCAATGTGAAAAGAGAATATTTTTCTATTCTTCGTTGACAGTGTATTGACAGCTGTCAACGGTCAATTTGTCCAATCTGACATGAGGGTTGAATCCAGTGACCTCAAAAACATTACCCTATATATTAGAATAATTAAAATATGCTTTTGACATCTGTAAATAGTATTGAAAATGAATAGTTTTGCAACGGGTCAGGGGAGTTCATTTTGGCACTTTGTGCCCATGGAGACTTTTGTTCAGGATGACAAAATCTACAACATATCAAAAATTCAGACAATTTGACAGAAACCCAATTTCCATAAGATTATTGCGGGGCCCTTTGTTGATGAGAATTCCCCTTTAAAGTTTTACTCACTTATTTGAATACATCCTATATATTGTGAAATTATGCAAGATTGCATTAATAAAATATTATACATGACCTAACGAAGGAGTAGGTTTACACATTCATATTTCATTCGCCCTTTGACGAAATTTTCATAAATAACGGATTAAGTATTACTCTTCGTAACTGATGTGCTTATCAGAAAAGATGATACCATGCCATGAATGAACCTGTTAACCACTAGTATTTTCTCTTTCCTGGGTTAGCTTTCTTTGTATTTATCTTTCACGCCAGGTAGATTGCTGAATAATTTACCTTCATTTATTTTTGTCCTATCTCTTTAACCCATCCTTTATTCATTACAGCTAAGAATTTATTTCAGACCAAAGACCTGACCTTTATATGCATACGAGGTAGTTAGTTTTAAGGTAGAGGGTTAGAAGTTTGTAAATTAGACTGCATTAATAGTAATTGTAGGAAAGTTTACTTACATTTGCTGAAATATCTTTATAATATAGTAAGAAATATGAAGTTGGTTAAATTTCAATAGAGATGAGCATTTTCATGCTATTTATAGTCGGGTTTTAAAGTAGTAGAGCGTGACTCATTTTATAAACCTTCATAAATATAGAGATAGATACGAGCTGTTCGAAATTCTTCATATGAAATTGTGTATTCCGCATACCTCGCAAGACTTACTCGGTTACACAGCGTCAATTTTGATTTTCTTCTACTGTAGCGAACCCATGAGCATATCAGAATGCCCAACATCTATTGGTAATCACGCCGTGACGTCAATAATTAGGTTGCCTTAATTCTGATCCGGGTTTTCCAGCTGTACGACTGCCATTAATCCGCTAATTTAATTGTGATTGTAATTAATTTATTAGTGATTCTGTGCTTGTGTCCTTAATAATATAGAATAATTCAAACTCTACAGTGACCTCAAAATCGTAAACTCTCTAAGCTAACAAGTGACGTGTATGATGGTGTTAAGGGCGGAATCAAAGGAGTGCATGTGATGCTGTTGAAATGCGCAATTCGTTAACAAAAGTGTCCGTGAATAGTATATCGTGCAATAAAGAGAGACAAAGAAGTTCATACAACTGTGAAACAGACTCGCGGAAGGAAGAAATGATGACGACAAAAATAGTGCTGCTGTTTGTTGTAATGGATAATGCGTCCTGTCACAGTCGACGATTAGAGAAGCTGCCAACATCAGCATGGAGAAAGACGGAAATTCTAGACTAGTTAAAATCAAGAAATACTGAATTCGACAAAAAAGTGCTTAAACCAAGATTACTCAAAAACACTGAAGGAGAAAATGGCCAATACATTAAGTGTCTAGTGGATTCAATAGACACTGTTCATGGGGTTGCAGTACTTTGTTTGCCACCTTACCACTGGGAACCATTTGGTTAATTTGGGCCTAGATAAAGAATAGAGTAGCACGTAAGAACGTGTCATTTAAATTACAGGATGTAAAGTTACTTTTGCATGTAGACATTAACCTAGTTCTTGAAAAAACATGTGAGTGAATGTATTATACATGTCCTGAATAACCTTTGAAGATAGCAGCAGCTTTAGTGATGAGTACGACAGTTCTAGTGATGGCAGTGGGCAGAGCTAGCGACCAGTAATGTAGTGCAGTGTAGTACAGTATACAGTATAATGTATAAGTGTAGTGCAGTATATAATATGTAATGTGTAAGGGTTATAGTGACAGTGCTTAGTAACCAGTAGTGTACAGTGTGTATATATATTGTTACGAAAGCTCACCTACCATTTTAGTTGGTTAATTATGTCCCTGTTTTCGTTAGAATTTCTAATTGAAGCTCACCTACCTCGTTAGTTTGTAAATTACGTTTCTGTTCATGTTAGAATTTATAATTTTTGTGATGCCTTTATTTTGACGTTTTCCGGAATATTCCAGGCTATATTCTATTTGTTTCTCGACACGTTCTCGAAATCTCAGAAACTTCGAGAACTGTAAAAACCTATATAAGCAGATCATTTTCGGCCGCTGGGGTCAGTTTATATTGAGCAGTCGAACGCGAATGACTGAAACGTCAAAGTAAAGTTGTGAATTTGTTGAAGCAGATTTCTTGTATTTATCAAGAGTGACAAATAAAGATTATTTGTCGACGTGACGTGTTTCAACGATAACCTAGTTTAGAGGTTACACTGGTGTCAGGAGTGTGACGTTCCATAAATAAGACATTTGGAGTAGATAAGTGAATGCCGGTAACGAGATCGAAAGTGTTAGTAAATTACAGAGTGAAGTCGTCAAAGTCCAAGTCATAGAAGAAAGCTTAATTAAGTTAGAGCATAAAGTAACAAATTTACAGTCACAATGGTCCACGAAGGAGATTGTTAGGGCTGACAACAGTTCCATTTCATCTGCAAGGATTAAACCACCCACATTTGATGGAAAGGTGTCATGGAGCACTTACCTTAAACAATTTGAAGCAGCTGCCTTGGCAAATAATTGATCAGAAAAAGAAAAGGCTACATCACTAATAGTTGCCCTACGAGGTGAAGCCATGGAGATATTACGAACGCTAGCCGAAGATCAACAAAAAGACTATCAAATGCTGAAGAGTGCTTTAGAAATGAGGTATGGCGATGCTCATCTACAACACGTTTATCAAGCACAATTAAAAGGCCGAAGACAACGCTTCGAAGAAAATCTGCAGCAATTTGAGGCGGATATAGCACGTATGGTGAAGCTAGCCTACCCCACCGCACCAACCGAATTCCAAGAACAATTAGCAATAAGTAGTTTCATTGATGGCCTGCGAGACTCCGAGATCAGCCAAGCGTTAAGGTTAGCCAGACATAAAAACATATCGGAAGCTCTGGCCCAGGCACTGAAATTGAAGCGGCCCGACAGGCTTCTAGAAGCAGTCAAGGAAGAACAACGCAAGAAAAGCTTCAGACTGTAGAACCACGAGGAGATGATAAGAAAATCTAATGATTTTTGAAGGGGTTTCAGGACTTATTGGATACATTCTGTACGGGACAGGAACGGACTAGTACTACGGCATACAGCAGACGAAGACCCATCAAGTGTTGGAATTGTGGAGTTGAAGGGCATCTTAGGAATCGATGCCCTAAGAATACATCTAGTCAGGACCAGGAAAACGCCAACTAGTCAGCTTTGAGGGGCGAAAGCTGGCTAGGTGCTACCAAGCCCCACCAACTATTAAGATCAAGGTAACCCGTCTGCAAAATAATGGAACGAGTTTGGTAGTACCAGGGCGTATATGCGGACGGGATTGTGAAATGGTCCTTGATACAGGCTCTAGTCACACCATAGTAAGACCGAACATCGTCGCTCACTGCAAAATACAAAAGCCAGACCGGAACTACATCTTGGAGACAGCAAATGGAGAAGTCATATCAGTGAAAGGCATCCATCTAGCTAGAATAACCCTGGGGACAACCACTTTCCAACACAACATCTTAGTAGCAGATATAACTGATGATGTCATTCTTGGACTTGATGTCATGACTGAACATCATTTTGTGCTGGACCTTTCTCGAAGATCATTGAAGACCAAAGATGAAGAAATCATCATGCAGTTTCCCGAAATCAGAAACCTTCCTATTAGAACTGTAGAAGCGTCAGCAGACATAGAACTTCCAGCAGGTTCAGAAGTTGTAATTGAAGCTGTTTGTAGCAGTCCTTCGGCAGTTGAAGAAACTGTAATTGTAGAACCAGAACCAGAGAGCAGTCTTTATAGGAAGGGCATATTAACTGGAAAGACATTAACAGAAAGGAAAAACAATTTGGTATTGGTCAGAATGCTAAATCTGAAAGACTACCCACAACAGATCAAGAAAGGTGAACCTTTGGGAGTTTGTCAAACAGTTGGATCGGTCTTCAGCAATATAGAACCATCAACCACATCTCGAAGTATTGAAAAACTACCTGAAGTTCTTCAGGGCCTTGTTAGCCGATTCAAGTCCCAACTACAAGCCGATGAAGTCCAAAAATTGGAAGATTTATTAAGGCGTTATCAAGACGTTTTCTCCTTAACAGAAGATGATGTTGGAAGAACTAATCTTGTGCAACACCGAATAAATACCGGCGACACTGCGCCAATTAAACAAGCTCCACGACGTATTCCTTTAGCGAAGCAAGAAGAGGTATCCACGATGTTGAAAGATATGCAGCAGCAGGGAATCATTGAACCATCCCAGAGTCCATGGACTTCGCCGGTTGTTCTGGTAAAGAAGAAGGACGGCTCTACCAGATTTTGTGTGGATTATAGAAGACTAAACGATGTCACTAAAAAGGACAGTTATCCGTTGCCAAGAATAGACGATACCCTGGATACCCTGTCTGGATCTCAATGGTTTTCCACATTAGACCTGAAAAGTGGCTATTGGCAAGTGCAACTTCACCCAGATGATAAAGAGAAGACAGCGTTTTCCATTGGAACAGGGTTGTGGCACTTCAACGTCATGCCCTTTGGCCTCTGCAACGCACCAGCCACCTTTGAAAGACTTATGGAAACCATTCTACGAGGAATGACCTGGAAAACTTGTCTCGTTTATCTTGATGACATAATAATACTTGGCAAAGACTTTGAAGATCATTTGAAGAATGTTCAAGAAGTTTTCCAAAAGTTGAGAGAGGCCCGGCTCAAGTTAAGTCCTAAGAAGTGCATGCTCTTTCAAAAGGAAGTCAAGTATTTAGGACACATTATTTCGTCTAATGGAGTGAAGACTGACCCAGAGAAAACTGAAACCATCTGGAAATGGCCAGTACCGAAAGACAAACATGAATTAAGGAGTTTCCTGGGACTTTGCACCTACTATCGCAAGTTTGTGAGAAAGTTCGCCGAGATTGCGAAACCCCTACATCGGCTCACAGAAAACAATCAGCCATTCATCTGGACGGAACAATGTCAACAAGCTTTTCAGAGATTAAAGGAAGCTTTGTGTTCTTCTCCGATTCTGTCATATCCCAAGCCTGGAAAGACATTCATCGTGGACACGGATGCTAGTAATACTGGAATTGGAGGAGTATTATCACAAATTGAAAACGGGCATGAAACAGTGATTTCCTACTTTAGTAAGGTCCTCTCTAAGCAAGAAATGAACTACTGCGTAACCAGAAGAGAGTTGCTTGCCATAGTTAAAACTGTGGAGCATTTTCATAAGTATCTCTATGGTCAGCCGTTCGTCTTGAGGACCGATCATGCTTCTTTGAAGTGGCTACTGCAGTTCAAGAATCCGGAAGGCCAAGTGGCAAGATGGCTTCAACGGTTGCAGGAGTACGACTTCAAAATTGAACACCGGAAAGGATCTAACCATCGGAATGCTGATGCCCTATCCAGAAGACCATGCCCTCCAAACTGTAAGCACTGTATGCGACAAGAAATTAGAGAACAAGATGATTTTCTTTGCCGAAGAATTAACATCCAGGGCCCAGAGGATTGGGATATTAAAGCCATTGCTAAAGAACAAAGTGAAGACCCGGATTTTGGACCAATTTTCCAATGGAAGATAAACAACATGGACAGACCCACCTGGCAGGACATTGCTGATAAGTCACCATCTCTAAAAAGTTACTGGGCGTTATGGAATTCTTTAGCCATCGAGAACGGCCTATTAAAAGAGTCTGGGAGAGCGAGACGGCAAAGATAAGATTTATCAAACAGTGCTGCCCCAGAAAAGAATTCCAGAAGTTCTTCAAGCACTGCACAGTGGAGTCGGTGGTGGGCACTTTGGAATAAACAAAACTCTGAATAAAGTTAGAGAACGATTCTACTGGCTTGGCAGTCGGTCCGATGTGGAAGAATGGTGCCGACGTTGTGATACCTGCGCCTCTAGTAAGGGACCCAGGACTCGAAGCCGAGGTCAGATGAAGCAGTACAATGTTGGAGCTCCATTCGAGAGAATAGCTATTGACATAGCCGGACCATTTCCTCGTAGCAGCAGTGGGAATCGTTATATTTTAGTAGTGATGGACTACTTCAGTAAATGGCCAGAAATATATCCCTTACCTAATCAAGAAGCTGTTACTGTAGCCGAAGCTTTATTCGAAAATTGGATATGTCGTTATGGGGTGCCCAGAGAGATCCATTCTGACCAAGGACGAAATTTCGAGTCGGAAGTATTTCAGAACGTTTGTGAGCTGCTAGGTATTCACAAAACCAGAACTACACCTCTTCACCCGCAATCAGATGGAATGGTGGAAAGATTCAATCGCACCATCGAAAACTTCCTGAGAACGGCCGTCAACGAGAAACAGACCAACTGGGATACCTGCCTTCCTCCATTTTTACTGAGCAGCAATTCATGAGACCACGGGTAAAACACCAGCCAACGTGATTTTCGGCACAGAATTGCGGCTACCCATAGATCTAATTATGAATCGACCGCAACACGAGGAAAACTTAGATGATTATCTCAGCCATCTGAAAGATCGAATAAAGATGGTACATGAAGAAGTACGAGAGAATCTGAAAGTTGAACTCGACAGAATGAAGACCAGATACGACTTGCGTGCCAACACGGCGGGTTTCAAGAACGTGAGAAAGTGTGGCTCTATAACCCAAAAAGAAGCAAGGGTAAATCTCCGAAGCTGCAGAAATCGTGGGAAGGCCCTTATACCGTCGTGTCACGATTGAATGACGTAGTTTACAGGATCCAGAGGAATCCCCAAGCCAAGATGAAGATTGTCCACATCGATCGTTTAACACCTTATCAAGAAGGCCATGCGGACAATGGAGTAACCTGATCGGGACGATCAGTTCTAAGAGGGGGGCAATGTTACGAAAGCTCACCTACCTTTTTAGTTGGTTAATTATGTCCCTGTTTTCGTTAGAATTTATAATTGAAGCTCACCTACCTCGTTAGTTTGTAAATTACGTTTCTGTTCATGTTAGAATTTATAATTTTTGTGATGCCTTTATTTTGACGTTTTCCGGAATATTCCAGGCTATATTCTATTTGTTTCTCGACACGTTCTCGAAATCTCAGAAACTTCGAGAACTGTAAAACCTATATAAGCAAATCATTTTCGGCCGCTGGGGTCAGTTTATATTGAGCAGTCGAACGCGAATGACTGAAACGTCAAAGTAAAGTTGTGAATTTGTTGAAGCAGATTTCTTGTATTTATCAAGAGTGACAAATAAAGATTATTTGTCGACGTGGCGTGTTTCAACGATAACCTAGTTTAGAGGTTACAATATAGTGCGGTGCATTATAAGTGTTAAGTGTGACATCCGCAAAGTGCGCATCAAATAAGAGTAAGTGGGTGGTGGTACGCCATCGCCGTCCAAAAGAATGGCGCTCTACAATTGTTTGGAGAAGATGAAACGAGTTTATAAACTTTTTAAGGCAAGCTAATAAAGTGTTAGGTTCACTCAACGTCAACTTATTTTTGGTAATTTTGTGTTCTTTCAACACTTTTCAAGTGGCAGTTCTATAGAATTTTGGCTCCTGCAACAGTCATCTGCTTTACTCATCTAAGTAAGTTAGTCACTTTCTATTATTTTAAATATGATAGGACTTTTTCGCATCGAGACGCCATGTCCGCGCAGAAAGCGGGCGGAGGCATAGGCGCAACTTGAGGGGAGACTGGGCGATGAAAAAAGAAAAATGTGCCGAAAAAAATTGCAGAACGTCGTGGAGTGATAAACTAAAAGTCGTAGCAGATTTACAGTTTCAAAAATTGAGAATAGATGCGTCATTTTTTTTGTAAAATCCTTATATGTAGTTTTCGAGAAAACAAAATTGAAGTTCCAGTAGCTGTCGTATTAACTATTTTGTGATGCAAGTATTTACATTCGTTTTTCAAAAATGGCTTACGTTTAACAACTCGCAGCTGATGGGTATTGTTGTAATTTATTGTGAAGTGAAAATGCTTTAGCAGAACGATTTCCCTGGAAACATGTGCCAAATGCAGCTACTTTTACAACGGTGTGCAGTGACTGCAAGTGTAGTGCAAACGCTGGCGTTAAATCATTTGGACTTAATAAATGAAGTATGTTGCACCGAAGTGGACACTGAACACTATTGATTATTTACGCAAACGTATCATAGCTGCTGCCAAAAACTTACAAGTTCAAAACGGACAAGAAGCAGATACATTTGTGTTAGTTAGTAGAAATTGGGTAAAATAGGCCCAAAATTTTATAGTGACATTAGGTATGAAAACTATTTTATTAATTAACACCACAAATTAATTCTATGAATAATTAGTAACAATAGCGGAAGAAGCAATTGAATATATTGCCTTAAAATAGGTGGTGTAAAATGTAATTTATTTCTTTCCTTGGGAATCCTTTAATTTTGTTTCAGGTCGCCGATTATAGATTTTATCAGGTTTTATAGTGGACCATTTTCCAGTGCCGTGCGGAAGTTTATTTTTAAATCATTTTTAAACTGCCTTTTTTGATTTTATTTTTACAAAACTTTATTTGAAAAAAATCTCCTGTACATTCAAGATTTTTTTTTTAGATAAGTGTTGAATCCATTGTGTACTTCCCATAACGTTCCGGTTTCTTGTTGGAAGTACCTGATTTTCACGTATAAATTTTTTCCAAATTCCTGGTAAATCTGGACTTTCATCTCTGTTAAAGTTATTTCGGATTTTTCTGAATTTCTATGGCTTAACCTGTAGAGTAGGGTGACCGGATCTCATAGAGGTAGAAAAATGCCGAAATCTTGTTCGTCTGGACTCCACAAAACGATTCCTCTTTCCAGATATTGAGATAGCCGAAATTTGATCTCGATTAAACGACGTTAACCCGTGCCGCTCGTCGCTCAAAGTTTGAAAAAAATCCAAATTTTTGGCCAAAAAGCTGACATATGGAGCCATAAATCCATAACAGTAAATAGTAGAAACACGCTTAATAATCTCAAAAGAAAGCTAATGTTGTTCTTCAAAATTTATATTCTATACATAATTGTTGTTATTTTAAATCAAACCGAGTTACAACAGCCTTTAGCCCCAAAAACGTGACCTGGTACCACTAGGAGCGTACTTCGTATATTTTGTTATTAAGTGATAAATGTTGCTTTTTTGGTATATTTTTGAGTTTAAAGTAGAAATATAATAAAAAAACAAGTAATACTGATAAGTCTAATGACATTTTTTTTTAAATATAAAAATCAGGTAAGTATATAATACATATACAAAACAGACACAGAAAAGATACAGTAGTACCTACATGAGTTGATAATTTTACATAGTTATCTAATTTATTCTAGAGCTTTCGTTAAAGTGGTTTTTGAAACGTCAGGATATAATGCTCGGCATTTGCTTACAACTTGCAGGACATATTGCTTTTGGTCTTTCATCTTTTGTCAGAAGGTCGTTAAAGTCGGTTATTAATTTAATACCACGCTCAGCCATATCATTAACTACTTTTAATGTTTTGACAATTTTCAATCCTTCTTGGAAGTCATTATTTTGAGGCCAGGTGTTTGGATGTTGTCTTAGGAAATCTGTTTTTATATTAAATCGGTCAAAGAATGTAAATGTTTCTTTGGTAAGTAAATTTACCAATCAATTTAAGATGTCTAAAGAAGAAGAAAGTTCTGTGCGTGCCATTTCTGTTTTCCTAGTTAACATTTATTGTAAAACTTGGTCCAATGCTCCAAAAGCTCATCTTGCACCAAAGCAAGATTTAGATATTTTGCATAGTCTGTTAGACTATAAAGAATGTGACAACGACATTGCAGAAATAGGCCTGACCAAATTTTCGAACCATTTGTGGTATTTGAATGCAAAGTTGGTGGGATTATCGTTTTTTGATCCCACCATTACAGACGATGAAAAGTTGTTAATGGCTAATAAATTGCTCAGTAGCACAGATGAACCATCAGAGCACGCTAGGGTTGTAAATCCAAAAGTTAGGAAAGAAAAATTAAAAGAGGTAGTTGATGGAGGATTGGTAAATTTACTTACCAAAGAAACGTTTACATTCTTTGACCGATTTAATATAAAAACAGATTTCCTAAGACAACATCCAAACACCTGGCCTCAAAATAATGACTTCCAAGAAGGATTGAAAATTGTCAAAACATTAAAAGTAGTTAATGATATGGCTGAGCGTGGTATTAAATTAATAATCGACTTTAACGACCTTCTGACAAAAGATGAAAGACCAAAAGCAATATGTCCTGCAAGTTGTAAGCAAATGCCGAGCATTATATCCTGACGTTTCAAAAACTACTTTAACGAAAGCTCTAGAATAAATTAGATAACTAAATTATCAACTCATGTAGGTACTACGTCTGTATCTTTTCTGTGCATGTTTTGTATATGTATTATATACTTACCTGATTTTTATATTTTAAAATAAAAAATGTCATTAGACTTATCAGTATTACTTGTTTTTTATTATATTTCTACTTTAAACTCAAAAATATACCGAAAAAAGCAACATTTATCACTTAATAACAAAGTATACGAAGTATGCTCCTAGTGGTACCAGGTCACGTTTTTGGGGCTAAAGGCTGTTGTAACTCGGTTTGATTTAAAATAACAACAAATATGTATAGAATATAAAATTTGAAGAACAACATTAGCTTCCTTTTGAGATATTAAGCGTGTTTCTACTATTTACTGTTATGGAGTTATGGCTCCATATGTTAGCTTTTTGGACAAAAGTTTGGATTTTTTCAAGCTTTGAGTGACGAACAGCACGGGTTAACGTCGTTTAATCGAACTCAATATCTGGAAAGCGGAATCGTTTTGTGGGGTCCAGACGAACAAAAATCCGACATCGATTTTTTGCGGTCACCCTACTGTAGAGTCTTGACCAAAATCTTCTCTGTTTACTAATCTTGGTTTCTTCCAAGTCTATAGTGTTCCGTGTTTGCTATATGTTTTGCAATTGCCGATTTCTCAGTTATTGTTCTTAAGACGACTTATGTGCTCCTTCAACATCGTACTCAAATCTCTGCTCGTTTGTCCATTATAAAGCTGCCGTATGTACACGGGATACTGTAGACGCCCGAGCCCAGAAGTGTGTTCCTATGTTCTTCACTGTTGCTGTAAAATGTATTAATATTATATCTTCTCCAAAGGCGCCCTATTTTATCTGTCATCGGTGTATGTAGACAGGTCGTTACTTGATAGGTCTCCTTTTAATTTATCCCTGGATCCTCTTAATGGTTTGTTCGATGTTCCTTTTCGAGTATCCATTTCCTCTGAGAGCCGTTCATAAATGGTGTAGTTCTTCTTCCAGCTGTTCTGGCTCACAAGTGCGTGCCCGATATATCAAGGTGTTGATACTTACTTGATTTTGAACAGTATGGTGATGAGATTCGGCATTCAAATATCTATCTGTATGGGTCAGTTTCCTGTAAACACTATGCCCTAGTGTTCCATCTGGTTTCTTCTTGACAAGAACATCTAGGAACGGCAGAGTGTTATATTGTTCCCATTCCATAGTAAACTTGTTCTGATGTATTATTACATATTTTCGAGATCTGACTGGCTCGACTAGCTCAGTTGACAGAGCACGAGATTCTTAATCTCAGGGTCGTGGGTTAGAGCCCCACGTTGGGCGCCCATTTTCTGATCTTTTCCAGATGTGACTGGCCCGGTCTCAGATGTTATATAGTGGAGGTCGTGGTTCGGAATAAATGTATGAAATAATTTTATAAATTTTATTTAGATGTTAATTTTGTGCGCCACCAACCATTAAAATAATATTTGAGTTATTAAATTAATACATTAATATTAAAACATAACAAATCTAAAAATTAATTCTAACAAACATCTAATATTTAGAGTAAAATATAGCTATTTTGTCCTTTACACTGTTTAACATAATAAAATTAAATATTAATAGTGGCTTTACATATGGTTTTAAGCCGCAAAAAACCATAATATCTTAATCGTAATGACCAAAACGTAATAATGCTTGCAGATTTTTAATATGGCTCAAAGCTGCAAAACAAACAAATCCTTGTCGAAAAGAAAAATTGTCCTATGAATAAAATTAAAGAATCTCGAGGAAAATTTTGAGCGTGTTCCTCTAAATGACATACTGTGTTGGTCTCACCATGACAGAAGCCACCTTGTCTCTACTCCTTGAATGTTATCCGTCTTCTGCTTACGCAACCATCATTTCCTTCTGTTGCCTTCGGAAGAAAGCTTAGCCTCCACTATCAGATGTCTTACTGGTTCTTAAGAGTTGTTTGTCAACTTAGACCCAAAGTCCAATTCGAACCATAAATGCCTAATTTATGCCCAGCTTCCAATTTATCTCACACTTACTGGATGAACCTCCCCGTTTGAAATTTTACTAATCGACAAAAATATCAGTAATAATTCTATTTTCTTAATTTGGCAATTGACTATGAATATAAATAACTTTAAAATATGACTCTATTGACAGATTTTAATACATGAATGTTTCTTTCCACCCTCTAACCTATAACACATCAAATTCTTTATTTTAATTAAAAACTCCCAAAAATATGCTGGAAATCTGAAAGTAATTATTATTTTCCAAATTAAATAATCAAGAAAATATATTATATTAGATGGATGACTCATAAAAATGATTACATATTTTTACCTCGTGATTTTGGAGGTCTCGAGTCGCGCTATCAGAGGTTTGAGTAAATCACGCTTGACCCACGTGCCTGCTTACAGAAGAAAGGGCTTCCATTACGTTTCCCTTCAACAGGTGTACTTGCCAACTTAAATGAAACCGTTATTACCAACCTCCGCACTGAACTGATTGTAAATATAAACAACTAGATAATAATTAACACGTGTGTGAAATAAATTATAACTAACTACCTGAATGAACCAATAAGATTTCAATATTAATTAATTATTCTTAACCTATATTTCTGAAACTGATATGTTCATATGTTGACAAAATGCCTGCTGTTTAAGGTGTTCTGTAACATAAAATAAATATTTTTAAATAAAATACCCAAAATAATATCTATAATTTACAGCAATTATTATAAATGATATTAGTTGCTGCGTCCATGAGGCCATATTATGATGAATGTGGGCATCCACATATCTGAATCAACATTTTGGCTTCAGAACTGCTGATTCCAGGACCTGTTTCTCAAAGACTTCCATATATAGATATTTGCCAATTTCCTTGATAGACACTTTCGTGAACAAAATGTTATATAGAAACTTACTAGGATATAATCTGATTTCAGTTGTATTCCCTTGATCTTCCTGATAAAATCAGTACACACAGTTTTGACACGGTGTTCTGTCTGTCCCACTAATGCGATATTGACCTATTGTTATGTTATATTTTACTAAGGTATTTCTATTTACCTTTTATCTATAAGATCATTTTTTGTAAGAATATCCAATTATTTGTAAGTTCAATTCTTAATTTTAACGTATTTATTTCAAATTTCAACATATGTATACCAGTTTTAAAGTTCCAAAAGTGTATAGAAGTGATAAAAATGAAACAAAATTAGATTAGGTTGACAAAAAGATGAGTTTTTGTGTTTCATCGCATAAATCATAAATAATATTCGCTACATTGATTTTCTGTAATGTTGTTGACTTGAAATTTGAAAATTCTATTTGTATGAAACAATTTTTGTTTTACTCAGTTTGCATTGTTGGTAGGAGGTAATCAGTCATATTAGAACATAGGAAAATAAAATAAAACGGTTCGAAACAAATTGCAAAAGTTCAAGTCTATTTAATTATCATGACGACATGTATAATAATTAGTAGATAGAACATTTTTATTCAGAATTAATCATGGTTTCATTATTTTTGGCATGAAGTATCGATAAAGTTAGAATAATAATGTGGGCTTTACCTATTTGGAAAACTACTGTTTTCCAACTATTTCATTAAGGCATGACAGGGGTTAACCTCATTGAGACAGAATGAAACTGAAGTAGTGAATTTAACTTGTGCATTGTAAACAGTCTATACAGGGTCGGCCTTACTTTCCCGTAATAATAATAGTAATAATACTTGACTAATTTTTAGAAACTGATTTTTTCAATCACAGCTTGTTTTGAAAACTTGTCGTGCGTTGTTTTATTTTAAAATGCTTTACCCAAATCAAATAATACAAATTAGCAGCTATGATATTATTACTCAGGCTGTCCAAAATTAGAGGATGGCCATTGGATCACAGAAACTATAAAAGACACGAAAATGATTAAATTTGCCGTTTAAAAATGGAGAAGTTTTGAATATTTTTGATTCTTCAAATAAAGTCAGGAAAAAAATCGAATTTTCAAATTTTAATTTTATTTTGCATATCGATGGAAATATTCAGAATTTCTCCAATTTATGAACGGCATTTGAATGCACCGAATTGTGCAACATTTCTTTTCGTACCTTTTATAGTTTTCAAGCTCTTAATGGTCACCACTCTTGAATTTGGGATAGCCTCTACAGACTTGTCGTTTGCATGGGAATCATTTCTGACTGAGAGGCACAATAATTAATGGGATTATTATAAGTATTCGATAGGCCCCTCAGTAACTGAAAATTTCAATAGTTTCGAATAGGCCATACAGGGTGTATTGGAACTACTTGACCACAGGCTCCTGGGTTTAAAACAGATCGATTCAAGCCTACTTGTATCCGAGTTTCCAAGTAGTAGAGAGTGATTCATTTACAGCACTTAGATGAGTACGCGAGGTGATGGTTGCAGGGGACAAGATTCCATAGGTTTATCACGTCGGAATGGATTACTTTATTAAAAAGTTTATACTCGTTTGTAGAATGCTGTCCTTTTAGACGGTGATGGACTACCACCATCCACTAACACCTACCAGATGCGCACTCCACGAATGAATATCACACTTTAACACGTAATACATTGCACTATTTATACAGGGTGTTCAGTAAAGAATGGGCCAAACTTCAGATGTAGATAGTTTGGATAAGCTGCGAATTTTATCCAAACTATCTACTAAGTTTGGCCCATTCTTTACTGAACACCCTATATACATACTATACACTACTAGTTACTAACACTGTCATTATAACAGTCATACATTAACATTTATCATCAATTATTATAGGGTGCATTATCCATTAAAAGCAAAGCACCAAGTTCCATATATGTGGCAAACAATGTCACACTTTTGTCATAACACGGTTTAATTTATCCATGTTTTGTCAGTGTAATGTATTCCTCGAATAAGATTTCGAGTTCTAATATATGTCGTAAATAATTTCGTCGGACATAAAATTTCTGCGTTTACCCAAGCAAGAATGACTGCTTTACATGATGCAGGATATTTTAATCATCAGATATCGAACATGTTGAGCATTCCTAGATCATCTGTTGTACGTATAGTACACATAAAGCAAGAATTTGATACAGTGGAAAACAGACTACGTGGTGGCAGTCCTAGAGTATCTAATGAAAGGGAGGATCGGTATTTGGTGCAATATGCCCGTAGACACCACACATCGTTAGCTTCAGCTATCAGAGCCCACTTTCAAGGTACGTTTCGCCATGTTATATCGACACCTACTATTCGAAGAAGACTTCACAATGCAAATTTACGTGCTAGAAGATCATTACGGGTTCCACTCAAGAGACACTCGAAGTAGGACATCAATAGATTAGATTGGCCAGCCAACTCTCCTGACTTGAATCCTATTGAAAACATGTGGGATTTCATTTTTAGAGCCATAACCTCACACTGTAGATGAGTTAGTCGCGGCGGCAGAAGAGGAATGGAACAATATTTCGCAAGGGACCGTTAACCGCTTGATTATCTCAATGCACAGATATTGCTATTGGAACGTGGTGGAGGCCATACCGACTATTAGTCAAGTAGATAACTTGCTTTGTTACTTCTTTTTGATTTAATAAATTTTGCCAAAAATGTCACGCATTTGCTGGTTTTTAATTTTCTAAGTAGTCAATTTACCGAACATATTTTTTTCACAAAAAAAAAAGATTCTGAAAACAATATACTTTTATAAATGTATTTGGTTTTTCTGGCAAAAAGATTTCGTTAACAAGAATGGGGGGGGGCGGTTCAAGACTTTTAACATTGTGTGTATTTCAGTCGCATCACTTACACTCATATGTTAATCTACAGCGTCCTTTTTAAAAGTTTTTTTATCATCTGGTACTCCTTACTTGTGGGATTAGGGCGTTTATGATTTTAAGAAGACGATGTGGAGCTTGAACTATTCTCCAATCTTAAGAAGACAAACACAAAATTACTAATAAATTATTTATAATCACAATTAAATTAGCGGAAAGATGTACCAGAAAATTTGCCACGCGTGTATCCATGGTAGCGCTGGAGATGGGACAGGTAGAATCATCAATTCATCACAACCATGGCCCAGAAAATGTGTAATCAGGTATGCTATTCCAGATATGTGGTATATACATTTCAATGCATTTTTATATTCATGTATGATATGAATCAGTCTCTATTATTTTGAACCCAGACTATAGTTATATCCGAAATAGCTTCATTTAGTCACTCGAAGGCTTGGAAGATGTACAAAAAATTTGATTTTTTCAAAATTTCTTGAAAATTTGATCTTACATTTTAATGATTTTTGGTGTAACTATACTATAAAATTACATTTTCTAGTGGTATAATAGTGACCGGATACGAAAGTGGGAAAGATATTGTACATATACAAGGTGCTCTAAATTTCCATCAGGTAACTGCGGGAGGTGATTCTAGGGAATAAAATAATGGCAGTATGTAATGAAAATTTTTTTCGAATTGTCAATTGTTTGCAAGTTACAGCTTGTCAAAGTTCATTTTTTTCTGTTTTCCTTTAAAATAACTTATTTAATTTAAGTTCGATTATTCTCTCATTTAGTACACCCACTAAGTAGATCAAATTCTATTGGATCAGTCAAAGAAAAGTTTTATTATGCGCCGCTAGAGGGCACTTTACCTAAACTCAGAATTAGTTTTCTTCATAACTTTTTTTTCTTACTAGACATCACAGAAATTTAAACATAGAAAAGAGGAACAATATCAGAGAAAATTATGTACTCTTTATTCAAACCGATAAATGTAACTATTTAGAAGGAAATCGCTATTAAAGTTTTAGTAAACATAAAATTTTTAATAATTCTTTCTTTAATCTAGTTGTCATACTTCAAATAAATGGCATTAGTAATTTTGGTGTTACAAATTGAAACAAAAATTGTAGCAGGTATAAGTTCGATTTTTCACCACAATATATTTTTTTCGGCTTTGTAATACCATCTCTTGTATAACCAGCTTCATCAGTAAATATATTATTAATAAATGCATTGTCCTCATCATATTTTTCCACAATGCTATTACAGAGCCGTAAACGACACATTGGATATTCATGATAAAGTACTTTTGCACATGAAATGGATGAAGAAGTCTCTTGTGGATAACTTTCCAAACTTAAGAATAAGCAGCCCTCCTGAGCAGTAATTATTTTCGTACTTATAGCCGAATTTTTTTCTACTGCATCTAGCACTCTTTCTGCAGTTCTCGTGGTTCTTGGTCTTGCTGTGCCATAATTATCATTTTTAAAAGAACCTTGCTACCCCAACCGTCTATGAATATTAACGAATGTTTGTGCATGTGGTAATCTTCTATTACCATTTGCTTGTCCATGCCAAAAATGCATGTCACGGTATTGATTACCTACTTGAGCATTGCTGAGCCATTTCTCAAATTATTATGGTGAAAAATCAAACTTATACCTGCTTGAAACAATTTTCGTTACAATTTGTAACACCAAAATTACTAATAATGACATTTATTTGAAGCATGACAACTTGATTAATTACAGAAAGAATTATTACTTGATGTTTAATAAAACTTTAATAGCGATTTCCTGCTAAACGGTTACATTTATCGTCTTGACTAAAGAGTACATAATTTGTTCTAATATTGTTTCTCTTTATAATAATGTTTAAATTTCAGTGATGTCTAGCAAAAAAAAAGTTGTATATAAAACTAATTCTTTTAGGTAAAGTGCCCTCTGACGGCAAATAATAAAACTTTTCTTTCACTGGTCCAATAGAGCTTGATCTACTTAGTGGGTGTGCCAAATGAGAGAATAATTGAACTTGAATTAAATAAGTTATATAAAAAGAAAAAAAAACAATTGAACTTTGACAAGCCGTAACTTGCAGACAACTGACAATTCAAAAAAAAATTTCATGACATGCTGTTATTATTTTAATCCGTAGAATCATCTCCCGGAGTTTCCTGGCGGACTTTCAGAACACCCTGTGTTTTAGATGACTTAGGAATCATCCTGCATTTCAGTTTGTATTGTTTATAATTAAAATAACGTCACTTTTTGTAGTTCTTGTACAGCGTGATTGATACAAACGAATCAACCACCAAAAGTTTTTAACATGTAGTTATTATTCGCAGCATTTAACTTAATTTAGAATATTTGTGATGGATTATAAAAGGGCGTCATGCACACAGGAATCCGAGAACGGAGCTGCTTAATTAAAAATTTAATTACTTTCGAAGTTTTAGAAATTCATGGCCAGTCGGACTTAAACAGTATCTCTTCATTGAAGTCAAAAAATTAAAAATAAAACCGTCGTTTAATCCTGTGGCTGTGGCAATCTGCCACTTACGTTACGTTTCGTACAGTCGTGGTCAACAAAATGTATCCGATTTAAAGAACTGAAATATTGATGTGATTCGCTATATTATTGTGGGTACTATTGTTACAGTTTAAATCCAGTTACTAGAAAGATGGCAAGTTGGCTATCGCCGACTTGACCTTTCTTCGGGCTAAAGCCCTCTGGTGCGGCATGATCACCGCTGTGTAGTGCCCTTTACCATAGACTAAATGCTTTTACTTAATTACTATTACTGCGCGCGGCTCTGCGCCTTTGAATAATAAAATGTAAACGTGACTTTGGCTGAACTCTCTGTGCTGGGGAAAATCCGGGGCTCTATAATTTAGAAGAGTAGTTGGCATATTTTGGTAATTTTTAGTATTTTCTCGAGTTTGGTTAATTTTTTTTAACATCCTGTATTTCAAATAAATAGCTTGAGAGAATATCTTAGTATGCACTGTCGGAAGCGGTGTAGTATTTTGTATGTGATGTAAAAATTACGAAAATAGTTTCCAAGATATAGTGATGTATATTTTACAAACCGCAAATTATTGATTTGCCATTTTTTTAAAACAACCTTTATAAAAAAACCTCCCAGTGCGGTTTTTGTACGACCGGTAGAAATTGATACTCCAGTGGGTAAATAACAATTAGAAACAGATCGTAACTTTTTACCTTAAAGTGACTTCGAACTGAACGATAGACGCTCAAGAGAACTCTAAATTAAATTAGTTTTATTGCTGACAACTCTGAAGGCCTGTAACTCAAAAACTAATTTTTTTTATTTAACTGTATTATTTATTTATTGCTGTGAATATGCAACCAACCGTTGTCGGTGAAATTTACGGCCACCCTGTTTATGTGATATCATTTTTATGAAATACTGAATCGTCCTTCACCAAGCTACTGAATGTTTGCTGTTGAGTGATATTGACAAACTGGCCTTTTTGCTTTTAAACTCATAATTGAAAGGTAGTGTTTTGCACAGTAACAACTTTAATAACATGTCGAAGAAGATCTGAAATAGATAGAGAAAACAAGAGTTGTCATGATTCGACAAATTAAAAAAAACTTCCTATAGGTACCATACCAAAAGATGGCAGTCGCCATAATCCCATGATGAAATTGCGGGATTTCTGTCGGTTTATTAACAGGCAAAGAATAGTTGTAAACTTTGATACCAATATTTTGTTTGTCGATCAAACGTAATTAACAAGAGATGTTCTTTTTTATAATGAACACGTTTATGCAAATGAAAATGCGTATACAAACAAGGTTCAATATTTTCGATACAAATGTAAAATTAATGTGTGGGCTGCCATAATTGAGAATTATATTATTTATCTTGTTATTCTTTCGCAATCGTATATAAGACATTTAGGATTTATCTCAGAATTTTGGATAGATAAATGGCTTAAGAGATGCTTCGCCCCATTATTTCATTAAAGAGACCATATAAATCAGCAATATTGAAACAAATAAAATACAGGATGTCTGAAACTCCGCGTAGAAGATTTAGAGGGTGATACTGCCCGAAAAAATAATGTCAAGTTTATGTAACGTTTTTACAGGAACGATTTTCAAAGTCAAGAAACTAACCATTTGCGAGAAAAACGACATTTAAATTCTTTGGACATTTGAATAAATTATACTTTGAAAATAATTTAATGATAGCTGTCATATTGCTTTAACGATAATTTCAAACCTTGTATGCTTCGTTCATACAAAATAAATGCAGAAAAGTAACCTTTTATGAGAAAATATACATTTTACTAATTTATTTTAACCCTTGATAAAACAATTTCAGGACTAGTTGCCACATCATAGCTTCCTTGACGTTTTACATATCGTTATCTTCGTCAGAGGTAACTTTGAAACTTTAATTTACTCTTATCATATGTTTCTGGAAACGCAAGGAAGTTAAAAGTATAATTTGCTTAATCGTAAAAGACATAAGATTCATCAGTGTGTCCAAAAAATGTATATGTCGAAATTTTCTCGAAAACGGTTGGTTTTATTGACTTCAAACAAGAATATCAAATTTTTATATTGGATCCCAAAATTAGGAAACATTTTCTATATTATGCTTTAGTAAAACAAAAAAAACATATTTTCTAATTCAAGTAGGTACACAGTGCAGTTGAAACACTTTCTAAATTGGGACAACTATTTTTAATCCAGTACTGACCTCTATCCTGAGCGAGAGAGAGACAACAAGCTTCAAGGACAAATTTTCTGTGTATAATACTTCAAAGATTCCGCCGTAGAGTATGTGAGCTGATTGTTATTTAAGCTGTGCTACGGCTCTATAAAATTAACAAGTGTGCCAAATTTGAAAAAATTGTTAGAGTATTAAAAAAGTTACAGTCAAAAAACAAATTTAAGATAATAAATTTGAGGTTATAGAACTTGACACATAATTTTTTCGAGTAGTATCACCTCCTAAATTATCTGCCAGAAGTTTCCGGACACCCTGTAGCCTTGCCTTCCCTTGCGGAAAAACGTGCAACAATAAAACATGAGGTTTCTTAAACATTGACAATGGTTTACAATTCTTTTACTCTATTTTTTATTAAGAATACACGAAACATAATATGTGTAATTAAGTGAAATTAAGGAGTCATATTTGATTAAATGAAGCTTGTTTTGTATAATTTTAGTAGTAGGTACCTGATTAGCATTTTTCGAGTCAGTTTCATCCTGCCGATCTCCGTCTGAATAATTAAAAACTATTAAGAATCATATTTTATTTCACACTTCCCTGTTTTCATTATCCAATCGATATTCATTAACATTTTAGGGCATTTACTTCGTTCTGTTTTTAAATAATTTATGTTCAGAAATTCTACTTAATTTTTTTCCAAAAACCATATAATTTACGGCAATGAAATAAGAACACCTTTTTTGTTAAAAAATGAACGATAAGGAAGAAAGAAACTACTTCAAACTGAACCGCAAAGTTATCTATCCTAATGTTAACTCTTCCGGCAGCCGGATCTACAGTCCATCTATAAATTGTAAAAAGTTCAGTAATCTCCGAATATTAGTGATTTATCATTAGGCAGAAGCGTGCATGAGATATTTTCGAAAAAGCTACAAATAATCAGCATATGGTAAATATATGTATGTATGAAAATGTTTTGTTTTAATACAATTCCAATAACATTTATCCATAAACATTGTACATTCGACAATAATAGAAACATTTGTTTTATATCAATTAATACACTTCCAAGAAACTCCATTAAATAACCTGCACCGACGCCAGTGTACAATCGTTTGCAATAATAATGACCCTCATTAAAATGAATTTTGCGGTTTCTTTTGAACTTCTGATAAATTTGTAATGAAATCTGCTTCACATTTTTAATATT